>OY757188.1:30532428-31258678 GCA_963583895.1 Melanophora roralis | reverse complement strand
GAAGATTTCAGCCATTTATCGCAGAAGTATTTATAAAATTCAATGCACGCAAACGTGACGTCTGATAAGGGAGGAGGAGGAGGCGGTGGATCATGGCGCCTACCTCCAGACGAAACATTACAAGTACAAGACTCAAAAAACAAAGATCCTGACTTAGACCTCGATGAGGGTCATAACTGGCGATCAATAATATTTTCGCTTCTAGTAATTAGTTTTGTTATAGCTGGAATAATCACGGCTATTTATTTATTAGGGTAAGTTGATTGAAGAAACTATTAGAAAATGTCACTTAATTAAATTCTTTTTCTTTTATTATACTTAGTTATGTAGATGAATTGCTTTATTGGTCGGGACGACGCATGATTCTGGATGAATATTTGCAGGGAGATCTAACGCCTTCTCGACTGCAGCCCTCTTGGGTAACAACCAAAAAGTATGTTTTTCAATCAGACGATGGTGCCCTTTCCATTTTGGATACTACCACAAATACAGTTAGTACTTTGGCCACCAATCATACGCTTAGACAACTCAACGTTCAGGGCTATCAATGCTCCCACGATTTGCGATACGTTCTATTCAGACACAATGTCAAGAAGGTAGGAAAGGCTTTTGCTGCAAAATTTGTAAAAAAATTACATATATTAATTTTTTTTTTTTTTTAATTTTTTAGATTTTTAAAAAGTCATTTACTGCCTTTTATACCATCTATGATGTTGAAAACGATCATCATATGCCGGTTAAATTAAAAGACTCACCCAAAGTACAGAGAACCCGCCTGCAATACGCATCCTGGCTGGGTAATACCACTTCACTAATAATCGTTGCCGATAATGATATTTATCTTAGACAATCACCAGCCGATGAAGAAGATCTACGCGTAACAAATTCTGGTTATCAAAATTTAATCTATAACGGTGTGCCCGATTGGTTATATCAAGGTAGATGCAATATGTTTAACATATTTAAATGTTTCTATAACACAATTTACATGCAGAGGAAATTTTTGAAGAACCAGAAGCCATTTGGTCATCACAAGATGGCAGTCATTTTATGTATGCCTCATTCAATGACAGTAATGTTGGAATGATGACATATCCTTGGTTGGCTTCAGGTGCTGTTTTAACTGGCACTGGTATGTCAGCTGGAAGTTCATTTCCTGAAACTAAAAATGTACGTTACCCCACACCGGGTACAACAAATCCAGAGGTGCAATTATGGCTTGTTGATATAACAAGTTTCTCAAAAATCGAGCATATCCTTCTTAGACCTCCACCATCCCTAGATGGGCAGTAAGTTGAAATTTATATAACTTATTGGCATACAAAACCTAAATGTAAATGTATTTCTAGGGATTACTACTTAACGTCAGCTGGATGGGTAACAGATGGTAATCGCCAGGTATCGGTTGTTTATATGATGAGATCTCAAAATTATAGTATAATTACAACGTGTTTTGCTGATACGAATTGGAAATGTGCAGAGGTAAGATTTATTAAACTAGACATAAGCTATATCAACAAACTACCAAATAATCTGCTTCTTCGTAAGCGAAGTTTTAAATTTTAGCTGCAACAAAGCACTGAATGCAATAAAAAAAATTTGCATGATTTCCTATTAAATCTTAATCCAGAAACTATAGTTTTCTATTTTGATGACTTCCAAATTCCAATTTAATTGAAACAGTAGTTTTTTACTACTTAGTTGACCTCTTGCCTCATCTTGGGTCAATAGACCCTTATTTTATATTTTAGAGGAAACAAAAAATATCTAAGAATGAAAGAGTACCAAATATGTAAAAAAGTTCTTTTTACCACATAATTCACTTTGAACCTCAATCTGGGCTCAGAGTTACATTCATATTTTTGGACTTAAAAAATTATTTAAAAAATTTTAAAAAAGTACTTTACGTCCACTTTGCTAACTTTCGACCTCGATCTGGATCAATAGCCTTAAATTTTATATTCCAAAATTTTATAATCTTAAAAAGGCGAAAATTCCAAAACTACCAAAATCATGTTTATATTTTTTCGTGCTCCATTTTATCACCAGTTAAAATTAAAAACTGTTCTCGTGATATAAACAACTTGCTGGATAATCCGGAAACTCTCTGTAACATTCCTAAGTACAAAACATTGTACAATATATATTGAACCCCCTTAGGTCGTGCTATGCAGTTTGCATTGCTATTATTTTGACTTATAATAGAGGTAACATTTGTGTATATATAAAGGAATAAAAATGAAATAGCGTTGGGACTGACTGACTCGTAATTGCGCAGCTCAAACGCGTTTCAATACAGACTTGAAATTTGTACTCTTTATATGTTAAGAACCACTTATACGGGATGAGCCAAATATTGAAAAACTGAAATGTTGATATCTCCTAAACTAAACACGATAAAAACAAAATTTTTGCTCAAAAATAAACAGACGAGTGTCTAGCGTGTCTTCGAAATTTTTGAACCCTAAGTGGTAAAACATAAAAATAAGTAAATTTTGATAGTGCCTAGGTTCATTTTGTTGCCTATAAAGAAATAAAGATACAAATATAATTCAAATTGCATTCGAAAGGCATTAAAAATCGAATTATTTTTTTTAACTTTTTTTTAAATTTTGCCCCTTAGGGGTATAAATGTGCTAAAAAAAGGGTGAAAATTCTATATTGACACTTTAAGGGTATGTACTTTTTAAACTTCTGAACCAATAAAGATAGAAACAAAATTGAAGATACATTCTTCTGGCTTAGAAAATATATGACAACGTTTTTGCTTTGCTACCTTTTTAAATATTGGGCCCCAAAAAAGACGACGTAAAAAATGTATTTTGATACTACTTAGGCTCATTTAGTAACTTCTGAACCAATAAGGAAAGAAAATAAAATACGTTCGAGTGGTCTTGAAAAAATATGAACATGATTTTGGTATTTTGGGAATTTTTTTAACTTACGAGTGTTATAAAGGGTAGGTATGTGTGGTAGCCCGCCCTAATACAAATGAAGAATATTTTTAAAAACTAAATACTTTTAAAACTTTTAGAGCTATCAACTATGAACCTTCTACAAGATAGAGCTCAGAGAGTAGCATCCATCATTTAAGCGTTAAAATTTTGTGAAGTTTTTAAGATCAAGGATTCTTATTAGCTTTAAACTCGGCACAAAGTAGTTTTACCCTTCACATAGTGATAAGGGTATATATCATTTTGTCATTCCGTTTGTGATTCCTTTAATTTCCATTTGCGACCCCATAAAGTTTATATATTTTCGATCCTTTTAGATAGGGAAGCAGATTTTGCCATGTCTGTCTGTGTCTGTTTACAATAACAATAACGCCTACATGTTAAAAACAAAATTATTCGGTAGGAGCAGGGGAAGAATCAGCCTCTATGCAAATAAAAAATTTTTGTTAAATTTTCGATTCGTCATATCTCAGAAACAGTAACCGTTATCGATCTCAAATGTTCTACAAGAAATGATGATACAACATCGCTTACATTTAAAAAAAAACAGTTGGATAGAAACAGGGGTAGGGGCAGCCCCCATGCAAAAGAAACTATTTTTATGAAATTTTTGTTACGTTATACCTCGGAAGTTGTAACAGTTATCGATCTCAAATATTTAACAAGAAGTAATTCGCCAATAATGCGTACATTTAAAAAAGATTATATCGATAGAAGCAGAGGGAGGGTAACCCTCCATTAAAATAAAAAACTTTTATTAAACTCTCAATACGAAACATGTTAAAACCTGTTATAGCTCTCGACCTGAAACATACGAACGTTTAAATTTTGCAAGGATTTCTATTTCAAAAACTAGAACTAAAAACCCGGCACAAAGTATTTTTATTATATTATTTGAAGTACAAAATAACTTGGTTAGACCAGACGACTGGGTATATAAAAAAATACCAATGTAAAGGATATATAAAATTCGGCACAGACGAATATAGCGCTCTTACTTATTATACCCTTCACATAAGTGATAAGGGTATATATCAGTTTGTCATTCCGTTTGTAATTTCTTTATTATCCATTTGCGACCCCATAAAGTGTATATATTCTGAATCCTTATAGATAGGGAAGTTTATATAGCCATGTCCGTCTGTCCGTCTGTCTGTCTGTCTGTCTTTTCGTCTGTTGAAATCAAGTTTCCGGAGTCAAATAAAAAGATACAGACCAGTTATTGGTGTCAAATTATTAGAAATATCCCGCAGCCGATCGCTATTTAAAATCAGCAAAATCGGTTCACTATTGACCGAGATATAAGCGAAAGCCCAAAACAACCCATTTTTTTGGGGAAAAATCCATGCATATATCCCTATATATCTCAGTAAGTATACTCCTAAAGCAGGGACCTAAATAACGAAAAAATTTTTTCAGATAGGACCAGGGGAAGTGGCATTTTTCCTACAATTGCACAAATTTGGTGAAATATTTTATGCGCTATATCTCGGAAACTAAAACAGCTATCGACTTGAAATCTTCTACAAAAAGTAATTGTACAATCAGACCACTATAAAGAAAAAACTTTTTGAGTGGGGGCAAAAAAAGGGGTATCTCCCGTACAAAATAACGATTTGTATGAAATATTCGATACGCTATATCACGGAAACTATAACAGATATCGAAATCAAATGTTCAACAGAAAGTAATTATGCATCAAGGGCTACGCTCTAAAGAAAAAAAATTTTGGGTGGGGGCTGAAGGGAGCTACCCCATACAATTTAACAATTTTTATGGAATTTTCGATTCGCTACATCTGGGAAACTATAACAGGTATCGACTTGGAATGTTATACACAAAGTAATAATCAAATAATTCATACATTTTGGAGAAAAAGTTGTAGAGGAGCAGGGGGACTAGAACATCCCATAGCATTTAGCAAGTTTTATTAACCTTTAAATATGAATAATGTCGAAAACCTTCTTCATCTATTTGTATTATTCATACGAACGTTAAAATTTTGTATAGTTTTCTATGGACTTTAAAACTCGCTCAAGGTTTTTTATTATATTATTTGCAGTACAAAATTACTCGGTTGGGTATATTTAAAGACCAATGTGAAGGGTATATAAGATTCGGCACAGCCGAATATAGCGCTCTTACTAGCATGTTGAATAATTTGTATTCTTAATTTAAATTTAATTAATTTATGATCTGGCCCGATTGATAAAGAAATTGTGAGAATTATCAACTGTTCGGTGCCTGACAAGCATAACGAAAGTTGTGCGAAGTTTTAACAAATTTTAGAAATAAAGAAATAATTGGATGAAGCATGTATATATATATAAGGCTATACTTAGACTGTTGCTTAAACAATTATGGAACTTGTTTGGTTAAAACTTATACCCAAAGATTAACTGTAAAACTTCTTTTGAATTTTGTTTCTTTTAGATCCATTCTGAAAGAGCTCCTGAAGACGAGTGGCTGGATATACTGCCTCATCCGGTATTTTCTCCAGATGGAAATAGTTTTTTAATATTAGCCAGTGTACAGGAGTCCGGTACAGAACATTTTACTCATATTAAACATGTAACCATATCACAACAAAGAATATCTGTTATATCTCATGGCAGATATGAGGTGAGTTAAAGTTTGTTTATCATTCAAGTAACATTTTTTTTAGCAATAATCTGTTGAAATATATTGAAGGTATTGAAAATTCTTTGCTGGGATACTGCAAATCATTTAGTTTATTATTTGGGCACTAAAGACAAGAAACCTGGACAAAGACATCTTTATACCGTAAGAGATCCAGTTAATGATGATAATAGAAAGTAAGTATATGGAAATCTTATTTTCAAAGCTCTTTCAATTGTTATAATGCTAACAAAATTATTTAAAATTTATTATTAAACAAGAATTTCAGATTTGCTTATAGACTTTAGAGCAACACGTGTTTAATTATTTGCTTAATTGGCCAATGCTTTTCAAACCTAATCCAAATTTAAAATTTATAGTTTTTTTATTTTTAGAACTGAACCCACTTGTATAACATGTGATTTAGGCGAAGCTCTTTGGAGCAGTCGCTACTATTATCTTAACTGTTCTCACTTTGATGCCTTTATAATGCCAAAGTCTTCCATTGCTACGCCATATGGAATTTCCTTCTATATACTGGATTGCCAGGGTCCTGGTTTGCCCGTATCGGGTGTTCATTTACATAAGACCCATAGTCTGGAGAGAATACTTTACGATAAGCGTCCATTTTACATTGAACGATTACAAAAGTTGGCCTTACCCACACAGAGATCGTTTGAAATACCACTGCCTCATGGCAGTCGAGCCCAAGTGCAATTACTGCTGCCGCCCAGTTGGCGAGAAGAGTTGAGAGATGCAGCATTTCCGGTTATAGTTGAAGTGTATGTTTCTATTTATTAAAAGAATTAAACAAAAATTAAAGAAATAACTCTTAAAATTTTATGCCATTTATTTACAGTAACGGCCGTCCAGGATCCGAATCGGTTTCGGAAAAATTTCGCATAGACTGGGGTACTTATATGTCATCACGCAACGATGTCATCTATATACGCTTAGATGTTAGAGGAGCTAAGGGGCAGAGCAAAAGATCTCTGTACCGGCACTTGGGTGGGGTTGAAGTGCAAGATCAAATATCTGTGTTACGGTTGGTTGTTCTTCAATGTTTTTTTTTTTTTAAATAATTTAAAAAACCTAATAAATTATTACTTTTCTTTAGTTATCTACTAGATACCATAGGTTTTTTAGATGAAACTCGTGTTGGTATTTGGGGTTGGGGCTATGGTGGCTATGTTACCTCAATGGTCTTGGGTACCCAACAAGATGTGTTCAAATGCGGTGTAGCTGTTTCACCCATAGCCGATTGGCTTTATTATAGTTAGTTTCGTTTTTTAAAATATTAAACTGTATTTTCAAATATTTTTTAATTTTTTTTATCATTATTTAGATTCAGCATTTACAGAGCGTATTATGGGTCTTCCAGCGGAAAATTACAAGGGCTATGTTGAGGCAGATGCAACTCAAAGAGCGCGTCTGATTAAATCACATGCATTTTTTCTAATACACGGCTTAGCCGATTCTACTGCACCTTATATACATGGAGTTCAACTAGCAAAATCCTTGACGGATGCCAATGTTCTATACAGATATCAGGTAAATAATGCGGAGGACACTTAGCCTAAGTACAGTATAACCTCGCTTAACGCAACCAATAGAAATTTTGTGTTGTTGCGATAACGAGTTGTTGCGAAAATCGAATCACAAATTTATGTACCTGTTTCTCGTTACAAAACCTTTTTTTTAAAGTTTTATTGAAAAACTAATTGCATTTATTTGATTAAAATAAAGAGAAAAAACATAAAAACAATAAAATTAGTTGGTTTCAAATACAGAAATCATAAATCGGTGATCCGCAAAACCGCCCACGCGTGTGCGTGCTCTCTTAGCATTGAAGAGAGTAAAAATAAAAAAATTGGTTTTGTAGTCTCTTGTGCCAGACGACCATTGTGACCAGCTAGGACTTTCAAAATGCTTAATGGAGAAATTTTTTAATTAAATTCAATGATTGGCTTAACTTATATCTGCGAGCCTTTATTTTCGTTTTAAAAAATAGTTAAAAGCTAAATCAGAAATAAGCTAAATAATAAACACTGTCAAAGGTTTTATCCGCATAAAATGTTGTCAATTCAATATCCATGAGAATTTTAAAAACTAAGTAGTATGGCAAATTTATTTCGCATTTATGAAAACATACGCGGCTTAATGTTTAATTAACATACCAAAACTTTTTCAATGCGATTCTATCATATTTTAAACTTTCAGCTGTGGCCACTCTAGTGTCATGAGACAAATAATTACGTTCAAGAACCAATAATCAACAAACATATAAACACATAAATGTATTAGTGGGCCGATCCCTGCCATTAACAATTTTTTTGTCATTCCTAGAATAGCGGTTAATCGAAATGATTTTTGTACATAAACATACGATTTAACACACAAATGTTTATATGTAGTTATAAATTTATTTACAAATAACTAATGTAAAACTAAAACGAAAGAAGAACAAGCTTAATATTTTTTGCAAAGTTGCATTAACTGAGGTCTCATTTTTGAAAGGTTGCACTTACACAACTTAAAGAATTGGGCTGTTGTGATAATCGGTGGGTTGCACATATCGAGAGTTGCGTTAACGGAGGTTATACTGTAATTCTTTTTAAAAATCTCACCGAAAAAATTGTCGTTTTATTTGTTTTATTTTAGACTTATGCCGATGAAGGCCATGAACTTAATGGCGTTTTAGAACATGTCTATTCTTCCATGGAACATTACTTCTCGGAATGTTTAAGCTTAGATCCAGATGATACTAAACCTAATATGGATCAGACTATAGTACCAGCCGAATAAGAACTTCAAATAAAACATTTTACTAAAAACCAAACAACAAATACTTAAATCGAATTCTGTTTTCTTTTTAAGATCATTTAGTTGATTCATTTTAAGGAACGAAAAAACTTCTAAAAATTTATTAACATAAATAATATTAAAGCTGTATACTAAGACTTACATATTTAACACAAATAGTTAGAATTAAAAAATCTTAAATTTTGCTCAAATTAATTTATAAAATTTTTAAATCATAGTTTATATGAGTGTATAAAATAAGTTTAATAGTTAAGCAATATTCATAATCAATAGAAAATCGTTATTTTATTAAAGATTATTCTTACAGAAATACATTTACAACATTTTTGATCTTCTTACAAAAATCAAATATGTATCTCTGTCTCTTTCTCCCATTAGGATAATATACAGTAAAACCATTCACTAAACTCAAACACATATAAAAAAATATTATTTAAAGTAATAATTATTTCAAAATTAATTTTAATATGTTCATAAACTGATAAATCACTTCTAGTTAAGGCGAAGTTTTTAAGAGCCTCACTGTGAGCCTCATATATTAGGCTGGCAATGTAAAATTTTGTTTATAATTAAGTATTTATACATAAACCGACTGACCGAAAAAATATTATACTTCTCGGAAACAAGATATTTTTTTGGATACAAATGCAAATGCAATCAACACTTTTTTAAATCTTAACTGTGAAAGAATTTATTACGTGACTGAGGATGTTTTTAAATTTGTTACTTTTATTCATTAAAGTCATCTTAAAAACAAGATAAACTTTCCGACTCTTCTATTGTTTATTGTAACAGCATTTGCACACGGGTAGCGAAATTCAAGGTTTGGTCTATCATTTACTGTTCTCACAACAACATAACTCAACCTACATGCTTTGCCATACAAAATTTTGAGAGCGAACCTTCTTGTTTTATTTCTTACAAGGAATAGGCAGTCTAAAATCTGCAACAAAAACAACCCAATATTGTGGATTGGTTACGAAAGTTGCTTATGTTTGCATAGCTTTTTTGACACATCAGCTGTAACAAAAAACCATTTTTTTTGCCGCAATTTACTTGTAAAATCCCCATCAGGGTGGGTCAGAGTACATTAATACAAGAAGTATCAAGGCACATTCAACCAGGTAATATTAAAAGCCCAGCTGATTAAAATCAACTTGACATTTTTACGTTATAAGAATTTAATTTTATATGAAATTTTTAATTTTTCTGGTATTCTACCGTTCAAACACTAAAAGGAAATGCAGAGGGCGAATTTTTTGAAATTGCCTTGATTTAGCCTTGTTAAATGTGCCTTGAGTAGTATCAAGACGAATTCAAAAATTCCCTCTCTCCATTTCCTTTTTGTGTTTGAAAAAATGAGTGTCAGACAGGGTACACTAATACAGGTAGTATTAAGGCGAATTAAAAAAATTCGCCCTCTGCATTTCCTTTTTGTGTTTGATAAAATCAATGTCAAAAAATTTAAAATTTCAAACAAAATTAATAAATCTGACAATCACTTTCACAAAATTTCAAGGCGAAATCATAATCAGCTGGGTTCTTAACACTCCCTGTATTAGTGTACCCTGGTGTTAGAGAAAATTAAAACAAATTTATAGATTAAATTTCAAACAAAATAATAGATCTGACAATTACTTTCACAAAATTTCAAGACAAATTAATGATCAGGGTACACTAAACCAGGTAATATCAAGGCGAATTCGAAAAGCTCGCCCTCTTCATTTCTGTTTTGTATTTAAACGTGGCCAGGGTACACTAAACACGGTAGTAACAAGGAGAATAACAAAAATTCGCCCTCTGCATTTCCTTTTTGTGTTTGAACGGTGGAATGTCAAGAAAATTAAAAATTTAATTTAAAATTGAATATTTGTAACATGAGAATGTCAAATTTGTTTTAATTAGCTGGACTCTTGATATTACCTTAATGATTGTACCCTGATCACCATCATCTTGTTATCAATTTACCTTGATTTCGAGTCTTGCTTCAAACCGTGGATAATTCACTACCATCTCAGCTGTCAAAGAAATAACAAACCAAAGAAAAAACAAGAAATTTATGTGTGAAAAAATATAACAGTAATCATGGCACACTCAACCAGGTAATATTAGGAGCCCAAATGATTAACATAAACTTGACATTTTCACGTTACAAATATTCAATTTTGTATGAAATTTTTCATTTTTCTGAAATTTCACCATTTAAACACAAAAAGAAAATGCAGAGGGCAAATTTCTTGAATTCGCCTTGATACTACATTGTTTAGTGTACCCTGATAGCAATATTTAACAAATAAGGAGGCGATCATTTTCAAATAAATATTTAAATAAAAAATTGAAAAATATGAATAGTAAAATATTGAAGTTCAAGGGGAAGCAACATGATTCGTTAAAACACCAAAGCTTAATGTTCAGAGAGCCAACCTTGTGGTTCATATTACCGTATGAACATGATTTAATCTAAATATTCTAGAATTTTAATTATTCTTATTTCGATTTATCGATATCCATACAAAATCATTTTTTTACTATCATTCACATATGACATTTTTGTACATATGTAAATAAAACTAAAGGTAACGCTAAAAAGACGAAACAAGGAAAAAATACAAAGAAATGTTATAAAATCTTTACATTATATGCAACGCGCTTAAAAACGATTAATGTAAGTACATTGTAAGAAATCATTTAAATACAGATACAAAGAGATACCCTGTCTTAAACTGGGTAGTTGACTACAAATATAACTCACTTAAAGTTAACTTTTCTTAACTCACTACAAAGCTGATTGTTAAGTAATCCAGAAGAGCCCCAAAGCCAAAGCACACACACATACTCTGTTAAGTGGTGTGCTTCTTACACACATATATTTATTTTCTTTTTTTGTTGTACTTGATGTAAGCTTATTATCATTGTCATTAACTAAATAAATCATCAATACGAGAACACGAAGGCCAGGGTAGCTCATGGCATTCAACCTTTTACAACCAAGACAGGAGTTAAGCAGGAATGTTTGCTGGTACCGTCTTGATTTGCAGCGGCCTTAGACGAGAGTGATGTTTGAACAAACAACAGCAGTAAAAAAAAGATTTTTCATGGAAAGTTAATGAAAATTAAGAGAACCTAAATTATGCAGATTACGTGCTGTTAATTGCACCGATGGCGAAATTTTCACAAGAGAAGTTAAAAAGATTGTCAAGTATAGCAGCAACGAATGGATTGACTCCTCATCAATACTTACAAGCAATATGACATCCCGCCCTGCTCGTACCTTCCATTTCTTATTAGTTTATTGTTGGTTATGTTCATTCGCCTGGCCTTTGTGTAGCCTAGGTTAAACCAAGGTCAGGGTACACTAATACAGGTAGTATCAAGGCGAATTCGAATAATTCGCCCTCTAAATTTCCTTTTTGTATTTGATAAAGTGAATGTCAAAAAAATTAAAAACTTCAAACAAAATTATTAAATTTGACAATCACTTTCACAAAATTTCAAGCGCGAATTCATAATTAGCTCGGTTCCTAGCACTACCTGTATTAGTGTACCCTGGTGTGCCCTGATTCAAATCAAAATGTACTTGATCGATCGAGTCGTCAGTGCCTTTAATTTTCATTTGAGTCGAATGCGGAGATTTTTCTCTTGTGTACAATTGTTTCAGCCGGACATTTTGGAAAAGGCCGTAATTTAAAAAAAAAAATACGGCAAACAATCAGATATCTTTTGTTACGGTTTTAAAAGATAACGGGGTTACATTTATTTTATAAAAACACTAAATTACAAATATTACAAAATATCGACTTAACACTTTAACATTTAAAAGACAATTGAAAAAGATATACATGAAACAATTATAATATACAGTCCACAGTTGCATAAATTTGTATGAACAATAAGATTATTTGGGGGTCCCAACATCTTTAAAATGTATTTTTGGTATTTTCAGCTTATTTCATCCAACTAAAACTAGTGTAATGGGTGAGTGATTTGTAGGTGCATAGCTTAAACTTCATTTATAACCGAAAATGTTTTACAAAACTTTCGCATTATTTTCAAGAGCGAAGCTACATAATTCATCTGGGCCGTTCTAAATTCCTTCTACCTTTTCCCGTCTTTATTTTAGCAAGCATTTAGTTTTTAAATTCACCCAAGACCGCTGATTATCACATTAGTTTAGTTAAATGATTTTGCTATACGTTTTCTTTTATTTTTAAAATACCCTTAAATTATTGCGTTTTTTTAACATTTAACGTAAGCTAAAACTTGATTTATTTTTCTAAAAATATTTGGATAATTACAATCGGTAAATAATATGAGGAATATTTTTAGATGTGTGTTAGGGTAAGGAGACTTTAAACGACTAATAAATATGATAATCATCTTTCTTAAGACATTTAATATAACTATTGGTTTAATTAAAAATAGGGAATATTATAAGAAAGAAATAAAACTTTTTTAATCACTTTGAGTTTAACTTATACATAATATAAATATGATTTAAAAGCAAAATTATTATTTCCGAAAAAAAACAGACTCAGGTGCAAGTTACGGCGTTCGATAGCAACTGAAAATTAACTCTATCGATGCTTTTGCTATAGGAGTTCTATTAAGATTTTTTATTTTTGATTGCTATCAGATGCCATAATTTTGAAACTAAAAATTATACGTAAATAATTCAACAATTTAGGTGAAGCACCTGGGTCTGGTTAACATGTCTTTTCCAAATTCTTTTTGTTTTCTGATCAAGCGTGTTCTTTTGAAAATATTTTTTTAATTAAGCCTTTTTTGCCAAGTTTTAATAAAAAATATATATTAAATTAATGAGCTTTTTTCTAAGACAGGAATTGATGTTGTTATTTTTCTCTAAATTAAAAAAAAATAAAAAGAAAAAAATCTAAAAAACTAAAAAAAATAATATTTAATGTAGATAGTGTTTTTACATATTCTATACATTTAAAAAAATATTTTATAAAATATATATGTTTGTATATCCATTAGCTATTGTCTTTAGAAATTCTGCTTTTATTATTAAATGTTTTAGAAATTTCATAAAAAAACCAAAAACAAATTCATTCATGTGTATTTTTTATATTTTATTAAGAGTAATTGTATTATTAAATAAATTTACAAATAGTTTGTATAAAAATTTGTCAAAATTATTGTAGAAAAATTAAAAAAAAAATTCAGTAAATTATAATTAGCAAAGTTGTAATAATTATTAAGCGATATGGTTGTGAAATTCGCAATTAGAGCTTAGGTTTAAATTAAAATAAAAATAAAAACTAAAAGCTAAATATAAGATTGAAAAATATAAAATTAAAAATTAAAAAAAAAAAATAGAAAATAAATAATCAAAAAGAGATAAAAATCAAATTTAGAATAATATTTATTATTTATGCATATGTATGTAGTTCCATTGGTTGTGTGAGTGTCAATGTCATTGTTCTTGGTATTACTTTAGAGTTAGATTTTATTTTATTTTTTCTAACAATAACAGTAATTAAATGTATTTTAATAGTTTTAAATCTTACTTATAGAACAGTTGGTTCTTAGATTGAAGGGGAGGGGCACCGCCAGTGGCATTTTTAACTTTTTCAACAAGAAAAAATTGTTAGAAAATGGAATGACGAGCTCGCTCGTAGTATTTAACATTTAAAGAAGCGGTTGCTATTAGTTGTATTGTTTTATTTTTGATGCCGTTGAATTTTTTTTGAATTGGTCGCAGATGCCGTGCCCCATAACTCTATCCTGCAGCAGCAAATCGGTTTTAACATGCACTTGTGCAGCACATGTTTACAATCAGGACGAAGCACAGAGTCTCTAATAATTAGCCAGTGCATTTATGTTGCTTTCAGTTTATTTTCGATTGATTTTGCATCCCTTTTTTATAATAAACAGCAATTAGGCGATGGCCTTATACATGCATTACATTGTGTTGGTATCAGGAAAATGTATTATTTAAAGGAGTATAGAGGAAGTAGTGTTTGTCGACTTTTGCTTAAAATTTCTCTATATTAACTCAGACACCATAGAAAGGTTAATCCATATACGAACTGTATCGGTAGGACAGTGACACATAGCCCACACTACAACAATGTTCGAGTATTTGATACGGTTAGCTTCTACACTAACACCGAGAAGTATCTTCGAAAGTTCCTGTACGCGGATAAGTGGCTTCAGAATAGACTTTGAAAGAACTGCCTATACATGAGAACGGTTTTCCATTTAAGATCGGATCTAAGTGGAATAAATTCCCACAATATTTTAAGAAAACACTTGGATGCTTTCTTTGACACGAAAAATGTATTCCGTCCAGTGGACACCGCACCGGATTTTTATTTCTGGAACATCAAGGATTTCTGTCTCCCTAACAGTTATACTAATCATTATTACAGACGATACAGCATGGTCCATAGTAAGTTTATTTTTAATAATAACATTAAAATTTACCCTATTTGCACGGCTCTAATCAAAAATTACCATCTCTGCCTCATAATTCTAATTTACAAAGAGGTAACCCTGTAATCAAATTAGTATAAATGAAATATGCTGCTCTTTTCTGCAAAATAATAGATAGGATTGAAAGTCTGATATCAAAACGTAATTAGGACAAATAAGGAATAAAGAAGATAAGAAGACGAAGACTTGAGATACCCCTTAATTGATCTTGAACTCACTACAGGAGACCTCTTTCATAACTATAGTGCGATCTCTAAACAAAAATTGCTTTAAATCAAGAAACCCTTTTACCAACGACAAAATAAGCAATTTGAGAGAGAAGCGCACAAGGTCATACTCTATCTAACGCCTAGAAATATCTCGAGCCACTACTTTGCTTTTGCCTAAATAATGAATGGAGGCACACCATTTTTCTATGGGGCCAGTAAAGCCAGTAGGTCCCTCGTAGAACTTGGAAAGCCATACTGGCGGTCACTTAATAAACGGTTAGACTTTAGATACATAGTAAACAAAGAGGTAGTTAACCATACTTTTCATTAATTTAGAAATCGCTGAACAAATAGGTTTTCCCTGGTAATTTTTAGGGTTTTAAGCTTTTCCCTTTTTGGAGATCGGCATAATTTAAGCTAATTTTCAGCATACAGGAAATAAGCCAGTGCGATATACTTTGATAGAGGGGTTAACTCATGAACTCACCAGCGTCAAAGGGCATTACTTAAAGACTACTGCTGGTATTCCATCCTGTCTAGGAGACTTACTTATATCAAGACCCAATAAAGTTTTTTTAATTGCGCGAGCTCGAGAGCATATATCTGGCATAGTCCAAGACACTATTTCAGGCTCGGGAAGTGGTTGGTTGCTTTCCGGTAAATATGAATCGCCTACAAATATTTTAGCCAAAACTTTAGCTTTTCCAACTGGGTTAGTGATTCCTATGTACGTCATTCTGCCTCAAGGTGTTGGGTAACCATCTGGATATTTAAAGGATTGGAGAGCATGATTCTCTGCTTAAGGTAAAAATTACGCACAAGAATTTTTGTTCATATATTTTTATTCCCCATAACTTTGCCCATCCCTCTACTTGGATAATATGACTCCAAAGTTGGTTTAAGATCTCTCTCTCTCTCTTTAAGATATTCATTAAAATAAGTGCTGAAATAAACAATATTACTAGCAAATGTCGGTTTGTGTATTCAAATGCTTGTCGGTATGTCTGTTGTGTAAAGCGACTACAGAATTGGAGTTCTAAAATACAAAAGAAAATTTTGAAATTTAAATATAAATTTTTTTAAATAATTAGAAACATAAAATATTGAAATGCATTTGAAAGATTTTTAAATTTAATTATAAAGTTCTGAAATGCAATTAAAAGGTGTGTAAGGATTAAGCGAGAGCAACTGGTTCGAGTTTCAATATATTACTTAAAAGTAAGTTATGCCTTTAACATGCCAATTTCTTAATTTAATAAAACGTTTTACGATTTGTGTAATACAGGGTGACTGATCAAAGCTACTACCAAAAAAACATCTTTTGTATAAGATGTCGCGCATGTATCACCGAGGGTGGATGCCATTTGAATAACCGCATATGTATTAAAGTAATTTATTAAGTTTTGAAAATAATGGAATTCAAATGGCTACCACCTTAGGTGAGGCATGTGTGACATCTTAGCCAAAAGTTATTATTTTTTTTTTGTAATAGCGTTTATAAGCCACCCTGTATAACAACAGGTTTAGTTTTGATGAGTATAACACATGTTTAACTGTTGTGTTAACCTGGAAATTTTAAAACAAAAAAGAAAGTTGCATTTGAGTCAACTTAACAATAAGTTAAAAAAAAATAATGGTTCCAAGGTCATTTTGAATTTAGAGCCTAGTCAGGCATTCTGCAACGCGGCGCAAATTCCCTCTTTTATCCTAACTACACATATACAAACCATTAGAAATTTTTAGTCAGTCTCAGATGAGTTTTTAAACAAAGCGGGATGGTTAGCGCTTGTTTGTTCAATTACACTAACAACAATGTGGAATTAATATTATCTTAAACTGCACATATACAAAAACAAATGCAATAGTATTAGTGTGCCCATCACTGATTTAGAGTGACAAGTGAGCATTGCAAACTAGATAGAAAATTTAATAAAACCATGCCCCTCCATCCCCCCTTTTAAAATAGGATTCTAAAGGCCAATGATCGTTACAAACAAACTCATAATAATCCTTACCAGCAAATGATGTATGCTTCTCGAATAAATCGACTAAAAAGCTAGTAAAGGACTTTAACATTTTCTTTTCAGGTTACATGAATAAAGTTAATGCATTTTAGCTTTTTCACCTTTCGAATAAAAGCTTTAAATCAAAAGAACTTTTTGATACTTAATTCCAAATTGGAAATTTTTTAAAGTTTTTTATACTTTACTGCACATATGGCGGCAAATTGTGTAACTTGTTTAGATTTTAGGATTTTCATCGAAATTTATATAAAAAGAGTCATAAATAATTTTTATAAATGAATTATTTGTTGTGAAATATGATAGTGTTTCCAAAGCATTATATCCATTATTTATAAAAAAAAAAGTTTTGTGCGAAATAAAATATACTACATATGTATGTATATCAACCAAAAAAATTTAAGTTCTTTAATTTATAAAGGTAAGAAATCTTAAACTAAATATAACATATAAATTTAAGGAAGTGTGTAATTTTATATCAATCAAATATTGCCTTGATAGCTAGATTTAAATACTGACTTAAGTTAATAACTTAAAAGATAAACTAAATAAAACTAATTAATAAAAAAAGTTCAAACAAGTAAATGCTATAACTTGCTAATTAATCGTATTATACAAAAAATATTTTAATTCAAAATTGTAAAAGTATTAACTCATGTATACAGACATATATATGTATAGATATTCAAACGATAACATATTTCAAAACTTAAATTTAAATATTTGAATTTTTGTGTTATATATTTAATTGTGCTTCCATTAAATTCATTATTCTTATTATTAGTGTTGATTTTTACCTAAACTAATAAAATACTTTGACGAAAACATTTATTATAAATCTTCTTCCATTTACTTCCCATATATATCAACACTTTTTCCTTCATATTATAATAATAATAATAATAATAATAATAATAATAATAATAATAATAATAATAATAATAATAATAATAATAATAATAATGATAATAATAATAATAATAATAATAATAATAATAATAATAATAATAATAATAATAATAATAACAATAAAAATAATAATAATAATAATATTATAATTATGTCTATTTATTTGGCTTAAGTTCATTATTAAAAATGTGACAGCTAAGAAAGGAAATTTTTATTAAAAATTAAGTAATTCCGATACTAGCCGAGTGTAATGCATTTTCGAAATCAGCTACGATTTCTTGTCAGCACTCTTTCTTTTCGGTACTACAGTAAGTTGAATGTTGATTTGTTCTATTTAAACAAACTTTAATAAGAATTTGAATACTGCAATTCTATTCATATTCTTTATTGTTTAGACCGAACTAAATCAGATACAACTCTATGTTCTCTTATTCTCATTCTATTTGAATTTATCACTAGTTACTTCTATTATCTATTTTTATTTTCATTTTTGCTTTCACATTTTTAATAATGAACTTAAGCCAAATAAATAGACATAATTATAAGATATATAGAAAAAGTTCAAATAAATAACCATAAAAAATGAATAATAATAATAATAATAATAATAATAATAATAATAATAATAATAATAATAATAATAATAATAATAATAATAATAATAATAATAATAATAATAATAATAATAATAATAATAATAATAATAATAATATAAAATAATAATAATTACATTTCCCATATGGGATAGATATATATCTACACTTTTTCCCTCATTAAAAAATTCATTTATCATAATAGTTTGAAGTAATATATGTAGATATGAATACTTCAATAATACTGAAAACTTACAATGTACTTAAATAAAGTACTTATTTAGGTACATATGCATATGTAATTATTAATTTTTATAAGTTTTTAAAATGTACAAATGTTATTGTTAGTTTATGTTATAAATGTAAGATAATTATAGTAAAAGAGCAGTAAAATTTAGTTACAATTTAATTATATTCATATGTACATATGTATGTAAATAGATATATGCACATACATATGTATGTATGTAAAAAACACTCTTACCAAATATAACACCAATTAGTATTAAGCATTTAATTAGTATTAATTTTAAAAACTAAATCAATTTCAAAAATTTAACAATATAAAAAACGGAAACTTAAATAAATCTTATGTTATCAAATAAAAACTGTGACTTTCTTTTAATAAGATTGAAGCCATATCTTTTCGTATTTATTCTTTTTCTGCTCTTTCTTTATACCCTTTGCATAGCGATTATGGTATAAAAGTTTTCATTATCTTTGTTATTTTTTTAATATTAATTTGCGACCCCATTAAGTGTTAATATTCTGAGTTCTTATAGATAAATAAGTTGATATAGCCTTGTCGGTCTGTCCGGTGCTGGTCAAATTCTACAGAGCCAAACAATCAAAAATATTCCTAAGAAAACAGTTTTTTGAGATTTTTCAACTACTAACTTATATACAGACATAAAATTTTTTTAGGACTAAATCCATTAATTTCCTTTTATATTTTATTAGGCTAATTGGTTCAAGTTTTATTGTGATAAGATTTTTTTGTTGAAGAAATATTTTTGAAAAAGTTTAGTTTCCCGACACTAGCCGAGTGGAATGCATTTTCAGAGCCCGCTACAACTCCTCATCAGCACTCTTTGTTCGGTACTGAGCATTGGTAGTAAATATCTTCTATTTAACCCAAGTGTTAATTGAAATTTGAATACGGAAATACTAATTTGTATTTTACACATACTCTCATTAACAATTGTTAGTTCTTGGGTTAGAACGAAATTTACGGCCTGCCATTTTTTACATCATGGCAACACCTTTTCTTTTATCTATTCTTCATCTCATCACTTTATGTTTGCCTTATTCATCTCTATTTAGATGAGCATTAAGGCAGCATGCTATTGCATGCATTAGTTTATTTTGTTTTTGTTATTTTTTATTTAAATCGAAATATAATATTATTTAAATCGAAATATAAATATTTTATTGTCATTTGAATTTGTTTGCTTATGATTTTAATTTGTTTTGTTACTCACTGTAAATAATTTTTCATGTTATTTTATGTTTTGTTATACAATCGACTATATTATTTTGTTGTTATTTTATTTATTGTAATTGAGTTATTTTGTCAAAATACATTTTTAATATTCTTTGCTTTTTTGTTTATATAAGTTACTCTTTATTGTATGTATAACACTTGCAATTATCCCGTTATAAAATATTTTTGTGTGTTTAGCTGGAGGTCCATACCATACGTTCTATGCGCTGTACGTTCTCTCCGACTCTCACAAAAGTAAAATCAGTGTAGTTGTATGTGGCAAGAAACATAACAAATTGCATAGAACGCATCGGCGCAAGTAACGGATAAAGTAGGTTTACTTTCTACTTTTTCATACGTCGCATGCGAAATGAAATAATGAGAGATGGTTTTGTTATCCAGTGATGACAAATTTTAAATGCTATCAAAAAACATGTGTGTGTGGTAGTTATATTTTTGGTATATTTTGTGTTAAAAACAGTATGTTATGAAAGAAAAAGCTTTTATTATAAATTTTGCAAATAATTTTAAGAATAAATTTCCTTAAAAATAAGTTTTCAACACAAATATTTTGTAGCCAAAGTTAATATTGTTTTTATCGACTACTTTTATATTTTAAGTGTCATCTCTGTTGTGTTTTTATTTATGTAAGTGTAATGAAGAAAATCTGATTTCTCTTCTCTTCACTTTTCGCACAAAACGTATTGCATGTAACTTGGCAAAAACAAACGTATAAAACGTACAGAAATATGATACGCATAGAACGGAGCCACGCATAGAACGTACGGTATGGACCTCCAGCTTTTATTTATATTTTTTAAAAATAACTCAATTCCAATGCTTTCCATTATGTGTTATTGATTTCCAATATGTTAAGTTACCTATAAAAGATGAAACATTTTTATTTTATTACTCATTACTACTGGGACCATCACTGAATAAACATTGTATCAAACTAATTCAAACCCCGGTGTTTTATTAATTTATTTGTAAAATTATAATTAAATTTGATGGCGAATAAGACGATTGCGTCAGTTCAAGCCACAACTTACTTATAATTTAAAGAAAAGAAATAAAAGCACCATACGGAACTGAGGCCGGTTATGACGGTATCGTCTGGCTTGACCCTGTTCCAAACATCATCTCAGAGACTCATCCTCTACAAAAGCAGTTATTGTATAAAATGCTTATTCCGGGGCTATATACATTATATTTATGTATATATACATGTTTATATGTATCCACATATGTATGGGGGATCATATTTTAACTTTATAAAACAGTTGAAGGCATAAACTAAGAAGCAAATGTAACATTTTGCGGAGGTAGAGTAATAAGTATTTGAGCCAGTTATATCCCAAAATACAAGACTATCAAACGAAGGAATTGCTCTTATCTATTAAGTTCAGAGTTTCCCTGGAGGCAATAGAATTCATCGTACGTTTTTCGTCTTCGTTTTAAACGGACATTAAAGTGCGGAGGTATTAGGTTGGGACATAGAATGCGCCGTAAACGGATATTAAATCAACCACACAACAACAAAAATTAAACATAATATACTACATAAAAAATCAGCTAGTAGCTGTCAAACTACTCGACGTACGTTAAGAGATGAAAGTTTCCCAACTTTCGTACGTAGCGTTGACGAAGACGTACTGGATATGACATCGTTCATAACACAACATGTTTCTTAACGTAGTTGTCGTTTATAAAGGACGACGAATGGCGTTCGTAAATGTGCCAACCCCCTAAACCCTCTTTTTCGCTTTCGTCGTCTAGCACGATACCCAGATATCTGGCACTTTCCGCCAGTTTTAGCTTACTAGCTCCGTCCTCCAAGCAGACAGATCCGATAATCTAGTTTGCATCACCACGGGCGAATGAAAATTTACAAACAGAGAAGCAAGTATTATTAAATGTCTTACTGCCAAAATTTCCTGTATTTTTTTGTAATCATTAGTATATGGCAAGTAAAAATTTTAAATTCTTTTTATTGAATTAAAACATGTTTGTATTTAATCTTGATATTTTAAGTTAAAGTCCCGCTTGTTAAAACACAAGGTGTCTAAATTTAAAAAGTAAGAAAAAACACAACATAAAAACAGTAGAAACACGTGCCAAAAAAATAAGTTCATTATTTTAGTCGATTTTGTTGCTTTTTTTTTAATTTTAAGCCGAAAAACTAAAAATAATATTTGTTTTTAAATTTACTTATGTTTACATGTGCCAGTTTTAATGCTTAATTATACTTACTATAAGTTGTAGCAGTATTAAGCGTTTGTTTATAACGTCAAAAAATAAATATCCAATACACACGCTCTTTTACCCTCGATTGACTTGGAAAAAAAACATTTTTAAATTAAATTAAACGATGCGACGTTTGCCCGTTCGGCAGGTGCGGTGTTTTTGTAAACTTTGCTACCAAAGTAGAGTTGCATTTTTAAAGGCAATTCAATTATATTTTTGCATTTGTATATGTATGAACTCTTGAGTATAGGATTAAAGCCCATTTAAAAACTGATGATCGGTCCACTATTTTCTTTAACTTGTCACCAAATATTTTTTGAAGTAAACTATGTCAAGGTTAAGTGGGATATACGACAAGAGGACTTAGGTGATAGCTTAAATTAAATATGGATCTATTTCAATAAAATTAAGTGCAAACCTTGCAAAGGTTTTGCTGGGTGTTTCTAATACTTCGCTTGTTGTTGCACACTTAATTAAATCTTTACTTTCATAAAATTACAAAAAGTTTTCAAATCTGAAAAGTAAATATTTTATATTAGTCCAGTCAGTTATTCAATCATAACTTGAAAACTATTTGTCTGATTTTGATCAAAACTAGGATTTCTTGCCTCGGGAACTTCAGATCCATGGACAATGCTGCAAAAGCCGTGCTTGGCCATTGCAAAAACTCCCAATAGAAACTGCAGAAAAAAATGCAGCACATCAGGCAACTCTGCAGACAGCCACGCATAGTGTGCGGAATGTATCGGGAGAAAAGGAATGAGGAGAAACGTCTTTTCTGATAAAAAAAGAGAAAAATTAAAAAGACGTTAGTGTGAGGAGTTTAAAATGTACAGGAGTCGAAATCATGTAAGAAAATTCTATCAACAGACTGAAGGCTATTGTAAAGGCATTTCCCGCTGTGAAAACCAATAAGGCAATTTTGAAGAAACACTTTTAAAAATTGTTGGTATCTAAAGATAGTGGGGATAAAGATACCCCCTTTAGAATCAGTGATGCCGTTGTAGAATGCTTACCTCCCATCCAAGAAGAGGCGATAACATCAATATCCAGATAGAGCAGATGGCTTATTAGTGAAACTGTTTAAAACCGGAAGCGATGGGTTGGTATTGAGCATGCATCAACTTATCTGCAAGATAATTCAATCAATTTAAATCTAAAATCTTTAAAATTCTCACAAATTGAGTCACGTAGTACCATTGCGGAAATTATCTTAAATCTTTTAATAAAAAGCAATGTTTATAGAATTATTCCGCAAGTTTTAAAAGAGTCTTCCAAAAAAACTATGAATCTTTTAAAGGTATCTAATACGAAATGCCCCTCAAATCGAAAATTCTTTTAAAAAGTCTTTTTAATTCGAACCGAATTACATAACACCCCCTGAAAGTTAAAAGTGTTTTTAATTTTTTTGGCTTTATTTCTACAATTTCTTTCTCAAAGAAACCACTTTTTGGAAAATGTGACATTTTTATTGAAGCGTAAAAAGAATAAGAGATGTTTTTTTAGTAAATGAACAATTAAAAATGCTGCTTTTTATATTTCAGCTTATTTATATTTCGATCATTCTCATTCCGTAAATTTATCGAATTTTAAAAAAAAACAAGAAAATTTCTTTCCCCGTTTTAGGCCCAGTTGCACATGTTTTAAAAATTCTAAAGAATGGAAAGTACGTTGTAGATTCATACTTTTTTTTGAAACGGAACGGCAACCCCTTTTAGAATTTATAAATATCATGTTTACACGGGAACCAAAATTTTAGGTTCGGTCTCTCATTCACAGTTCGCGCCCCAACCATGGTTAAAACCACGGCTGTCAGTTATGGCAATTTTACGCCAAAATTGGTGATTTGTTGGTGATCTTAGCGATTGAAATCAGTTATCTCAAGGCTATTTGTGTATCTGTTTCACAAGACAAATTAAATATGCTAAATCCTTGTTCTATCAGCAAGTCAAAATAGGGAAAAATCCGCAAAATTAGTATGGGAGAGAAAAATTCTCCCTTTTGTAACCCTGAAGTTGACGTAAAGTTTGCAAATGTCAATGCAGATTAAATTTGAATATCCTTAGAAACAGCTGTCAGTTGCTCTTATCCTAAACTTTATAAACATACTTGTATTATTATTTTATAATACTTTGACAAAACTTTATCGCCTAAGCGATGCTAATCTAATGTATTATCAATAGAAAAAATAATGCCAAAATGAATCTAATTACGTGCATAATTTTGGCTTCAAAATTTATTAACTCTACATCGAATCCCTGCAGTTTAAATGAATTTTATAGTCTTATAAAGAAGAAATTACAGAAATGAAACGTTTCTACTCAAATCGAGAGAAAGAGAGAGATAGAGAGATAGATAAAATAATAATAAGACATTTAATGAGTTTAAACTTCCTTTTGCCTCAAAAAAATGAGTTCCTTAAGAAAAAACTGTTTTGATGGTGTATGTTCATATATACATACATACATACATACATATGTACATAAGTATTTATTTAAAAAATCATACAAATTTTATTTCTGTAAAAGAATCTTTAAACGAATTCATTTGTTGTTTTTGGCGTAAAGTGGTCAAATTGTATAGCTCTCTCACTTAATCTCTTTGAGATCCATCGACGTAAATGTGATACGTTTGTATATACACCAGGAACACTTTCTACTCCGCATCCTATCCCCCAGGATACAATACCGGCTTGATAGTAACGATTTTCGAAACCTGGTATGGGGCACACCAATGGTGAACCACCATCACCTTGACAAGTGTCTTTACCGGCTTCACCGCCAGCACATAAAAAACTTTTGTGTAGCTCGAAATTGATGCCCAAATCTGTTTTACGCAAATATTTTTTGCAGTACCGTCGGGGAAGAACCGGTAAATCGATCTTCTTTAAAAACCTTTGATATTTACCCTCACTTCCGGACTTATCCTTACCCCAGCCAGTAGCAAAACAGCGACTATTTTCAAAGTTGATATTTGCCTCGGGCAAACAAATGGGACGAATATTTTCTTGCCAACTGAATGATTCCTTCAATATGAGCAATGCAATATTATTGTAGAGAAAGTTCTGTTCGAATTTTTTATGAGTGATAACTTTCTTTACATATTTATCGACATAGCTTAGGTGTTCATTTGTAGTTTGGGTGTCCCATTCACCACCCCGCGCAACCAACTCACTTGCATTACGACTGATAACACAATGTGCGGTAGTTAAAACAACATTTGGAGCAATCAACGAACCACCACATTGGTACCAACTGAATAATTCACCATCAAAAGTTTTAAGATGGAGAATGACCACCATCCAAGGAAATTCACCAAAGCGAGATTGGTTGTAGGCATTACCAGTTGGATTTAAGCCGACACCATCACTGTTACGCCAGCCACAGCCTTCTTGACGGTCTATGGCGACAAGTTTTGACAGTTGAGCTTTCTGTAAATATATAAAATTTATGTGATCCTATGTTTTCTTATAAAAATGACAATTATTTGAAACTCGGCTTCAGGATTCTGAGCAAGTGTGCTTAAAAAGAATATTAACATTATTATTCTATTTTACCTCATTGGAGACACGACAGCAAACTTCGCTTTTACTACAGGCTTTATTATTGAATTCAATACCAAATATTATTCCTTTTTTAGCAGTGGGTATATCACACATGTCTATAGGAACACATTTATTGTCTCCACCACACGATTTGTAGTCTCCGTCAAGAAAAATATGCGCGTAAGATGAAGTTATTAAAAATAAGAAAAGAATGAAAAATATTTTTGCCATCACTTTTCGACGTTAACTGAAAAAGAAAATTAAAAAAATAAAATACCGTTTTACAGCGAGTCATATACTAATGCTAATTTCTGAACTGTATATTTTAAGACGAATTAATTAAATTTCCATTGAAATGCAAATAACACCTATACCATATTGAAACTTTCATCACAAATTGAGACAATTTCGAGTAAATTAAGCACAGGGCACACTCAACCAGGTAATATCAAGAGCCCAGCTGATTAAAATATATTTGACATATTCACGTTACAAATATTAAATTTGATCAACTGACCAGATGACTTTTATAAACGCCATATGTTTTCTAGCTTAGATTAGCAAATTTGTTTTATGTTATATTTATTATAGTTGTGTTTATTGCATGTGTGATCGCAAACTTTTGTCAACTTAGCAAGACTTTGTCAACAACAATTATTTTTTAGAGTCGATAAGATTAACTATGTCCAGGAACACATAATCTGGGACAGTGTTGAAATGTAGGATGCTAATTATTAATTATTAGAAATATAGGTGCCTGGTAAACACCGGGAGTTGGGAATTAACTGGCGAATAATCTGGCTGTTAGGGCTTGAAGACAGCTGAATTTGCCTTGGGTAACCCAGAGCCTTTTTTTCGACAAAGGCAGAGTTGAAATACTGGACGGAAAATGCCTACGGGGTTTTGCTGAACAACCAAAGACCTGATAAAATGAATAAAATCCCCTTAAGCAACCCGAATGAGGTTAGAAACGACGGGGGAAGCCTGAATTAGAGCAAGACGATAAGTGTGCTGACGGGTCGCTCAAATTTACATAGAAGGGGAGTTGCGGATAACATCAAATGCGAGACATGAAGGGAGGGCATCGAAATGATGGATTATATCCTTTGCCACTGCTTATCTTTTGCTCAGGCCAGGACCTGAAGTTAACGACTTATGTTCTGCTAGATTTGGCTCATTTAGGAGGCGTGGAATGTGAAATGTGGAGGAAATTCGTCCGCATCACCAAGTTTCTGTGAAATTCTTCTTCATAATTTTTTTAATCTTGCCTTCTTAACGTCGAAGAAAAAGCAACACTTAAAGGGTTCTTATTGTGTGCAAAACACATTTTCAGAACTGACAGACCTTTTTATATCCACAATTTCACAGTTTACTGAACATTTTTTGCTTTATTATATAGTTTTTGAGATATTAACATTCAAAGAACATTTATCAACTCAAGCATACATTTATGCCTTATTTCATAAAAAGGAAAATCTATTACTGTTCAAAACTATCAAATGCGGCAGGAGGACTTTTTGTCTTTCTAATGGTAAAGCTTAATAAAATTTTTAAAAATGTATAAGAGCTTTAGGTTTTATATGAAATGAATGTTTTATCATTTTTTATTTAAAAAGAAACCTTTTAGGTGTATTTTTCGAAACTTTAAACCAAATTTTTTGTATCTTTTTTTTATCATCACTTTCTTGTTCTGTGCGCCAAAAAAGAATACACATGACGATATATTTAAAGCGTTTTATGAGAAAACAACTTTGTATGTAATGGGATCGTAGTCCATCTAAAGGATTAATTTAACGCCATATATTTTCAAATTACAATAACAAGTTTAAGGAAGTTTTCCTAACTTTTTACGCTGCATCTTGGATTTAAGAAACTTCTCTGTGCAAAAAAAAAAAAACATTCAAAAGGTAGTTAAACCGCTTCAAATTCGAAATTTTTTTTTGTATCTTTAACCGGTTGCTTCTCTTAAGGAGTTAAAATATCAAAATAGATAGTTTTACGGTGAGATTTCGTTAAGTCTAAATGTTTAACCAAACTAATATTTTAAATGTTTTTATGTGTGAAAACAAATTGCTAGAACTTTTTTAACGATCGCCTTATACAAATTTTGCTAAAAGCAGCAATTCTTTTTAGATTCTACAATAAAATTTTTCTTTTGCTTATTTTTATTTTTTTAAAAAAAATATTTTCTTTAAGGCTGCTCTGGGCTGCCAAAAAAAGTATGCGTAAAAAAACTTTCTGAATTTCAGGTATTAAAATTTTGTGTATTTCTACATACGCTTTTTATGCCAGCTTGAAATTTAGAAAAGCGCTCCTAAGCGGCCTTTACCGTGTAACAAGTAAATTAAAACATAGGAACAGATTGAAAAAATTTTAAAACACAGACTATATTTAGGTTTCATTTATGCAAAATATTTAAATATACACCAATGACTATACACCACCATACCTAGAATTTATTAAAAAAAAAAAATAAGTTCAAAAATCAATATATTTATTCTTTATTTAGCTTTTTAGAACGAACCACTAGTTTAATTAATGCCGACAACAGCTGAAAAACTGTAAAAACAAACCGAATATGTGCTTGGCTTTATAGCCGAGTTTAGTTTAAAATTTTAAAATGCTGTTTAAAAAAAATGTGACGCTGCCAAAAACTTAACATGTGATTCTAAAACAAAAAAAAAAAAATATGTTAAAATTTTACTCAATATGAGTAGTTTATCTTCTATGTGATATTAAATTTTTACCAAACCACAATTCAGTTTGCTGCTTTTAACATTGTCAATTATGCTTTTTATTTATTTTTGCACCCTACTCATGCTAATAAGGGTATGCATAGTATATAAGTTTGTCACTTCGGTTGTAATTTCTACAATATTCATTTGATAACCCTTTACGTATGATGTTTTAGATCCATACACATTCTTACTTACTAAGTGGCTATTACAGTACGTTTATTTCTTTAGTCGAACGTATAATCTACATACATATATTCAGGCGCTTTAATCTTCTACGCTCCTTCTAAAATTTTGCGTTTAAGTAGAACAGAAGCGGCATACAATTTTCGTTATAAGTGATTTAGATTCCTGAATAGCATTTAAAGCTTTCCATCTTTTTTTATACCCTTCACATAAGTGATAAGGGTATACTGTATATGTTTGTCATTCCGTTTGTAATTTCTTTAGTATCCATTTGGGATCCCATAGAGTATATATTCTAGATCCTTATAGATAGGGAAGTCGATTTGGCGATGTCCGTCTGTCCGTGTTATGGTTGAAATCAACTTTCTAAGGCCCCCCGATGTCGCATAGACCTGTAAGTGGTATCAAACCATCAGAAATAGTCGCGAGAAAATCGGTAATGAAGTTTAGCAAAATCGCATGATAAATGACCGAGATATAAGCAAAAAACCAAGACTACCTCCTATTTTTTAGTATAAAACAACAGCAAAAAACATACTTATGAATGTAATAATAAAAACAAGTAAGAGCGCTATATTCGGCTGTGCCGAATCTTTTATACCCTTCACATTGGTATTTTAATATACCCAGCCGAGTAATTTTGTACTGCAAATAATATAATAAAAATCCTTGTGTGAGTTTTAAAGTCCATAGAAAACTTTACAAAATTTTAACGTTTGTATGAATAATAGAAATAGATGAGGAACGTTTGAGGTCGACAGTAATAAAAGTTTTTGACATTATTTATCTTAAAAGATTAATAAAAGTTGTAAATTTTTATGGCATGTTCTAGTCCCCCTGCTCCTCTCCAACTTTTTTTCCAAAATGTATGAATTATTTGATTATTACTTGTTACCGCCGCCACTGTCTTATTTAATATCTTTGTTTGCTTTATTTCATTTTCTCAAATTTGTCTCTGATTTTACAGAAATAACTGCATATATACATACATATTTAAATGCACTTAATGTGGATGGTATGTACGTATGTAAGTATGCATTTACTTATACATATATATTTTTTATAAAGGTTCTATCTGCTGATCGACAGAGTCTTTGAAGGAAGCTGTAAAGGAGAAAATTTTATGATTGTAATTTTGAAGTTGATCAAGGCGGTGTGAAACAAATTGTTTTAAAGCCGGTCTGAATCCGTTAAATTGTACAAAACCGGTCTGAATCCGTTTAATTGTACAAAACATATTAAATTAATAAAAGTACAGTCGTTCTTACAAGTTGTTTTTTAATTCCTTACTTGGTCAACAACAAGAGGGCCAACATTACTTTTTGTAAAATATTCGAAGTCGATAGTTGTTAAAGCTTCCCAGATGTGGCGTATCGAAAATTTAAAAAAAATTGTTAATTTGTATGGGAGCTACCCCTTTTTGCACTCCTCACCCAAAAAACTTTTTTTTTTAAACATAACTCTTGATGTAAAATTTATTTTTTGTAGAACATTTGATTTCGATATCTGTTATAGTTTCCGAGATATAGAGTATCGAAAATTTCATAAAAATTGATAATATGTGTAGGAGCTACCCTTTCTTCTGCCCCCACCCAAAAAAACTTTTTCTTTAAAGTGTAGGTCTTAGTGTACAATTACTTTTTGTGGAACATTTTAAGTCGATAGCTGTTGTAGTTTCCGAGATATAGCGCATAAAATATTTCACCAAATGTGTGCAATTGTAGAAAAAATACCCCTTCCCCTGGTCCTATCTGAAAAAACTTTTTCCATTATTTAAGTCCCTTCTTTGGGAGTATCCGTGCCAAGCTTTGTGGCAAGAGTGACTATACTTACTGAGATATATAAGGATATATGCACGGATTTTGTCCTAAAAAAATGGATTACTTTGGGGTTTCGCTTATATCTCGGTCAATAGTGAGCCGATTTTCCTGGTTGTAAATAGCGATTGTTTCCAGGATATTTCTAATAGTTTGACACCGTTAGCTGGTCTGTATCTTTTTATTTGACTCTGCAAACTTGATTTTAACAGGCAGACAGACGGAGATGGCTATATCAACTTCCCTATATATAAGGATCCAGAATATATATACATACTTTATTACAAACGAAATGACAAACTGATATATACCCTTATCACTATGTGAAGGGTATAAAAACGGAATCAGTCATGTTGATATTTTTGAACCACACCTAAAACAAAAATTTTAATAGTATTAGTATTCATACATATAACAGGGTTGCCATACAAAGCTTATATTAAACATTTTTTTAAATCACTCCTCACGTAAGACCGACTCCAATTAGTTTATCCACTCAAACATTTTTGTGGAACATACTTACCCCTTATCTCCAGCCCTTTGCATGGTTGCCATACAAAATTTCAAAAAATAAGGTAAAAACCGCTACACCTTCCCCGGATTCGCCCCTAGAGGAATAAACTGTATCACAGACCCCCATTAGTTTTTCCTCCCGAACGTTTTCCTAGAGTATACTTACCCCCAATCTCTACGCCCTAAGAGGGTTGCCATACAAAATTTACGAAAAAAGATGTAAAAATGCCCACAACTTTTTCAGAGTCGGCCTTTGAGCAATAAAGTGTTATTTTTATATTTAGATAAATATAAATTTAAAAAATTATAAGTTTGTTTTATTTTAATATTGGACTTGGTTGAAAACCAATATGACTATTCTCAAATATTTAATCCTAAAAATTTAAGAATTTCTTCTTGATTTAATTAAGGCTTCCACTAAGAACACATTCTTAAATTCGATCTTGAAGTAAGCTTTTTTTCAATATTATATTCTAAAATTTAAAGAATGTGAATTTATTGCGGGATTATTATTAAAAAAAAAACTTGAATACGATCTTAAAATAAGTATGAATTTTTATTTTTGGTACTTTATTGAAATGTTACCCTGCATATTGGACTTTCGAAACCCCGAACCTTTCTTTATTTTTCTATCCGTTTTTTTGTTTATAAAATATTTCAAATTTTTAAATAGGGGTCGGTGTCGTATTTTAACCCTTTTAGGGTGTTAAGAGCAGCTGTAGGTGTTTTTTGCGTCATTTTTTTTTAAATTTTGCAGGGACTTTTACTCTAATTTTTTAAAATTTTGTATGGCAACCCCATTAGGTGATAAAGATAAGGGTTAGTACATATATTCTAGGAATATGTTTTTGAGGGAAAATTAATGGGGGTCTGTGATACATTTTATTCCTCGTGGGGAGTTTGGGCTGCCATGCCCCATTAGGTGACCGTGATAGGAGGTAAGTATACTCTAGGAATACGTTTTGGAGGAAAAACTAGTCGGGGTCTGTGTGTTGTGTTATGTACAAATTATTCCTCTGGAAGTGACTCCGGAGAAGTTATAAAGATTTTTACCCTATTTTTGTAGAGGTTTTTATATAAAAATTTTAGAGAAATAAACCGAGGAAGTCTTGGTTTTCGGCTTATATATCGGTCAGCAATCTGGCGATTTTGCTCATTTCAACACCGATTTGCTCGCAGATATTTGTGATAATTTGGTACCATTAACGGGCCTATGCGACATAGGCGGGCTTAAGGAAGTTGATTTTCCTATCTATAAGAATCCAGAATATATATAGTACTTTATGGGGTCGCAAATAGATGATTGAGAAATTACAAACGGAATGACAAACTTATATATACCCTTATGTGAAGGGTAGAAAAAAGGGTAAAAATTATATATTTGTTCTTTATAGGAACTTTTCGTAACTTTTAAACCAATAAAGATGAAAACATATACCATACACAGGCCTCGAACAAATATGAATACATTTTTGAAATATTGGTAGAAAAAGATTCAAAATTATATATTGGTACCTTTTACGTACTTTTTGAAACTTTTAAAGCAATAAAAATAGGTTAAGAATCAATATAATTTTTTGGATGTTTTATTTTTGGCCCTTTTGGTACATTAAAGGTACTTTTTGTATCTTCTAAACTTTTGTTAGTTTTAAGGAACACAGCGCAAATTTAGTTCAATAAAATAAAAATACGTTTTTGGAACTTTTTTTAAAATTTTTTACTTTTAGGGACAGGATAAAGTGTAAAAATTGTAGAAACAAAGGTAAAATTGAGTGCGACAGCTCCGAAAAATATTGAATGTTATTTTGGTAATTTTTTTCCAATTTTGAATCTTAAATGGTAGAATAAAGGGTAACAATTATATACTCGTATAAGTACTTTTTGTAGCATCTAAGCCAATTAGAGCAGAGACATAATTAGAAGTGCGTTTAGCAGGTCTCGAAAAATATGAACATGTTGTTTTACTTTTTTTTTAACTTGTACCCAAAGTGATAAAAAGGGTAAAAATTATGTATTGGCTCATTTTAGGTATTTTTTGTAACTCCTAAATTAATGATGCTTAGAGGGTTCTCTGTAAAGAATTCAAATTATAATTTTTCACGCACGCCGAATAACACTTACAATAACACCAAATCACCAATGTTCTAAACCAATAGAGAGAGAAACACAGTGGGAATCGAGCTCGGCAGGTCTTAAATTAAAACTTCTTGACATTTTTGTAAATTTTTGGACCCTAAGGGGTAAAAAGGTTCAAAATCATAGATTGGCATAATCAATGTACTGTTTTTTTAACTTCTAAACCAACAAAGATAAAAACAGTTGCGTTCGAGAGGACTCGAAAATATATAAATAAGTTTTTTGTGTTTTTTTTTGATATTTTAAACCCTAAGGCATAGACGCTGATAAAGGTCATAAGTCAAATAAGTGGGCCACCATTATATTTTTGATATTTTTGGTACTTATTTTGTTTTTTTTTTTTTTTTAGTTGTAGAATTATGGGAATACAAAAGTGACATTAGCGAATATTGGCCAAGATTAAAGTCATGGTTCAAAAGGACTTTTTTCACATTTTTGGTATTTGTTTAATTTTTTAATATTATGAGGGTCAAAATATTATTATCGATCCAGATCGAGGTCAAAAATCATTTAGAAGATCAAAAGCACATTTGTCACATTTTGTATACTTTTTTGCATATATGTATATTGAGATTATGACCCCAAATATATAAAATTACTTCATTATATTATCAACCCGGATTGATGTCAAAGTTCAGCCAAGTGGACAAAAGGTGTTTTTTCCCTTTTTGTATTGCTTTGAAAAATTGACTCTAGAAATTAGAAATAAAGATCTGTTAACCGCAAATAACGCTAGAACATAACTAAATGGACAAAAAGTACCTTTTACATTTCTGGTAGTTTTTTGCATTGTTTTGAAATTTTGATTCATAATATATTAATTTAAGGTAAATCAAAAGTCCTTTCCTAATAGTTTTGTGTAAAATTGTGCACGTTTTTTAGTTAGAAATGTAGATATTCTGGCCTAAGATTGTATAAAAAATTACGCAAATAAAATTTTGTTTTTTACTAACCCAAGCAAAAACTTGGTAGTAAGTAGTCACTACAAAACAATTTTTTTTTAGTGGCTTTTATTTTTCGTCTGCATTTCTTAGTAATTGTATTTGGCAGTGAAATGAAGACCGATTTATCTTAAATCAAACAATTTTACGGCGCTCTAATGTATTTTGGATGCACTAAACTTCCCCGCTTAAGGATGTACGTGGAGCAGAAGTTTGACACAAATATAATTTTTGAAAAGATGGCACGAAATCGCTTGTTCCTTTTGCAACAATGTGTTTATTTTTCTTTGATAATGCTTCAGAAGAAAGCCGCCCAAACAACCAATGGAAGGTTCAACTCACTGTTGAAGATTGCAATGCCTTGCCATTCCCAGAAACTTCGCGAACTATCCTTTAGATGAGCAGATGATACCGTTCCTTGGTAGATTGCCAGGAGGACTTCGGCAATATGTTTGCAACGAACCGGTCTTTTGTTCTCACTTTGTCAACTGGTACTATTAAAAATATTTTAAAGATACAGTTGACATTCTTTTAAAATTTTCAGGAATCGGTTTAGACTTTCGAGTCTACCAGGGTTCAAAAACACCATTAGGCGATCAAACACTGGACCTAGGTCCAAGTGTTATTCTTCGTTTGGTGGGGCCTCTGCCAACTAGTCCATCACTGTTTTTACCGCTATTTTATCACCTTACCACGTTTGGAACGGTTAGCGGAAATTAATGTCCATGGGATTGACAAGGTTCAATCAAATCGTTTAAGGAAAGTAAGTCTAAGGAACAACAAGTTACTGAAGAAAGAAGAGTCTAATCAAATCGTTCGATCAGATGAAAAGATCGTAAAGGTGAATGAAAATAAATCTGTTACATTTGCTTTGACTGCATATGGTCAGGATCCAGTTGGCTTAGTAACAAGGTGGAGTAAAGAAGAGAAAATCTAAATAGAGGTGACTTGTGACCACCGTCATGGAGTACAACAAAAACATGTGGGGAGTAGACATTTTCAACCAGATGATGGAATTCTACAGAACCTGCCCTAATTCTAAGAAGTATACCTTAAAAAGAACATTCCACTTTTTAAATTTAGCAATAGTTATTTCTAGGATGGAGTACCGGCTCGATTGCCGCTCAAAAAATAAATCCACGAATGTGCGTCAAAGATCTTCTTTCCTTTAGGCTGGAAATCGCAGAAGCTTTGTTGTGTACAACTAAGAGAAATTTCTGATGACCTGAATAGATCAACAAGCAGCGTAGAGGAGAGAATAAGAACAGGCAACAACAATCAATAACAATCAAACAACAAACAGGCAAATCTAATAATATAAAAATTCCTTGGGACGGAAAGGGTTAAAAAATCCGTACTGCTACGGCTTGATTTAAGTAAAAGTTACTTGGTTTATTTTTTGTGCATAAAAAATTGTTATAATGTAATTCCTGTAAATCCTTGCCTCCAATGTCATCGCCATGTTAAAATAATGAGTTAAAATGCTAATGAGTAAGTAGTGCGGATACCGTTTTTTTAACCTTTAAACTCATTACAAAGCATTGTAGATTTTTGTTGGGAAAGTACGTCCTTGCATTTATTACTTTGTTTTAGTTAATAGTTATTTATGAATGTGCTTACAAAGTAGCGGGTTAATTGCTAGTGGAAACATACATTTTAATGCATGATCAAATCTAAAAAGGTGTAGAACTTTGAAATGGAATAAAACAAAGATGATTTTTTTTAAATTGACATGAAATTTACTTGTGCTGCAAGTGTTAATTGGGCTCCAAGATTGTGGGACTTAACGCCACTAGACTATTTCTGTAGGAATATGTGAAATCGCTAGTCTACGCCGATAACCCCAAAACAATTGACCTCTTAGAGGACAATATTCGGCATGTTATTGCCGATATATGGCTGCAAATGTTTAAAAAAGCCATCGAAAATTGGACATCGATGTAAACTATGTCCGAGCCAGCCGTGGTGGTCATATGCCAGAAGTCATATTTAGATTATAAAAACAGAAAACTATCTTTCGAATAAAGTTAATTTCTTGTCAATTAAAAATATAATCTTTGTTTTTTTTATTTTAAAGTTAATTATCGCTATTTAAAAAACATCCTTTAATTCTGACTCATCCTGCAATGGTAGACTTTTACCCAAAAATTATGTTAACACCTTTCCCGAAAGTTACCTAAACTTACGTTCCTTTTTTATATGGGTGTACTCAATACAAAATAAATTGGGGTGTAGGGCATATTATGGTCGGGTTGACCGACTATAGCTATCTTATTTGTTTGCTTTTGGTTTCTTTTTTCGAATTTATGTTTCTTTTAATTCACCAGTGTAATAGAGATAGCAAAGAGCACCGGGTTAGCTATTATAAAATAAAATGTAAAAAGATATTGATTGAGTGCTTAAATGTCTTTATATCGTTAGCTTAAATGCGGAGTAAATAAATTTTAAAAAATAATTTTAAGAAAAAATTAAAAATTAGATAAGAAATATTTTTGTTGCTCAAATAAATCTTTATTAATTGTATGAATGTCTGTAGTTTTTTTTTATTTTAGCTAACGATATGTAAGCATATTTTTTATTTTCATAAACAATCATAAGTAGTATAGGTATCGTGCTCTAAATTCAAAACAGCCCCAACCCAAAATCAACTGTTTTCACGAGAAAGTTTTTCTTTGCTCCTAAAACATTGATGACATTTTATTATCGAATTGTTTTCAATAGTAATAAAATTTTTGAAAAAGTGTACTTAAATGCAAACGAAATTTTGAGTTGTGACTGTTTTAGATTTAGAGTTATTATTATGTTTGGATGTGTAATTAAATTTTTAGCGTTTGAAATTGTTTATTTTACGTATTTGGACATTTTTTCTGAAATCCATGAACGCAAGTATGATACATTGGCATAAACACCAGGAACGTCTTTTACACCACATCCTATACCCCAGGCAACAATACCGACTTGTAAATAATTATCTTCTCGATTTGATAGGGGACATATCAGCGGAGATCCACCAAAACCATTGCAAGCGTCCCTACCGCCTTCACCACCAGCGCAAAGAAAACTTTTGTGTAATACAAAATACGAGCCTAAGCGGGTTTTACGTAAAGAGGATTGGCAACTGTCCCGGGAAACTACAGGAAGATTGATTTTTTGTAATATCGTATGAAAGCGACTTCCACGTTCGGACTGGTCTTTACCCCACCCAACGGCCATACAGCGATTGTAATTGAAATTGGCATCATCTTTAGGCAAGCTTATAGCGTTAATATGATTCTGTAAATCAAACGATTCTTTCAATATGAGCAGTGCAACATTATTAAAAAGGTTTCTTGGATTAAATCCTTCATGGACAATGATTTTTTTTACGTTTATGTCAACATGATTAAAAGTTTCGTTGGAATTAAGGGAGTCCCATTCACCACCACGCACAACCAACCTATCGGCTTTATGCTTACTAACTCTATGTGCTGCAGTTAAGGCAATATTTGAAGCAATTAAAGAACCACCAGAGACAAACAATTTAGTTAACACATCACCAATTAGTTCAGTACGAAGAACGGCAGCCATCCATGGAAATTCCTGTAATTAAATATTTACAATTTAAAATTAACTTATGCATGCAAATTTCAAAATTGGAAAAATAATAATAAAGAATAACATTAAATAGAATAATAATAATAATAACAAGTGAGAGCTCTATATTCGGCTATGCCGAATCTTACATACCCTTCACACTGGCTTCTTTGTATACCCGCCCTTTGTCTTTAAGCCATAAATATAATAATAAAACTATTTTGTGGCGGATTTGAAATTGATTCCTATTCAATTTTTAAAATCAAAACTTTACAAAATTTTATCATTTGTATGAGTGATGCAGCTCCCTGGGTTCAGCTAGCATTTGGAAGATCCTGTTTTAAAAAATCACTTTGCTGAGTCTTGTAGGAGTATTTTTGGTAATAAAAAATTGATTAGTCACTAACGCGATCAAAAAAGGAATAGAACATTTTAAGAGATAAAGAAAAGGCCTGTAAGCCATTTTCAATTTGTTTGATAGAAAGAACCTCCAATCATGTTGTTAAGTTTAAGCCATTTTAATAGAAGAAAATTATTTTATATGTCAGACTTCAAACGCACAAGCTCAAAAATTCAAAAGGCCTTTCACTTGTTATTAAGGGTACTGATTCCTACGTTGATCTTGAAGATATCAAAAACAGTTTGTGCAACAAAGGCCATAAGATAAAGCTGTTACAAATACTAAAAATCTAAAATAAAACTCTCAACCATTATTCCAAATGGCGCTCGAGCATGAAAATATATTTAAATATATTTTATGCACCATAAAGTAACAGTGAAAGTACCACATTAAAAATAGCTGACCCTGTAAAATGCTTGAACTGCGAAAAATAGAGGCGTACCTAAACTTACTGTATGTTGCCTGCTGATTATGTTGTATGTGGGGATCTGCATGTTGTGACAAAGTACGATAAACCAAAATATGATCCTAGGGTGAAGAAATGCAGCAGATGCGGTTGAAACTACACTGCCAATTATAGAGGTTGGCCTTTTTTTAAATTTGGAAGCGTGTATCTATTCAGAAACCGGTTTGGCCCTCCCCAGACGGCTAATATACAACCTTCATTAGCACAGAGAACTAGTAATCAAGTTTCGTACGCAAGCGCACTAAAGTCTAACCAATGCACGTAAGCCAAACCAGTCAACAACACAAAAAGAGTTGCCAACAAACAAACCAACGGAGCCCTTCGTAAGCCGCCTGGATATTGTAATTGACGATATGGTCAAGCAGTTGCCTCAATTAATGGCGAATATGACCAAAATAATGCAGAAAATGTAAAAAATGCAGTCTGCTTTTCTGCTTCAGAATTTGTTTTTGAGACACAAGAGGCAACACAAAAATTAACTCGAATATTTTTTAATCAACCAAAAAGTTATGTGATGATGACTTCTTTAGGTCCCCACGTATACAGGGTGGGCTAAAAGAAATCAACCTCATATTTTTGCAAATGGCGGCCAATGTCAAATCTGTTTTGACATTTGTAAATTAGACAGATATAGAATACAAGTGAACAAGCGATACACTCGCCAAGAAGGCGAAATAATCGTGTCTATTTATTTTGCATAACAATTCGTCTATGGGGTTGGCGCAGCGCGAATTCCGTTGCCGTTTCGTTCGGCACCGACTGCGCAAGCACTGCGTCGTTCGCCCCCCAGCTTTAAAGAGTATGGGACCACATAAGACGCTGTCAAGACTGGCCGGCCCCGGAGCGCCCATTCTGCCGAGAATATCGCCGCTGTTGGCAAGGATATCTAGCTGTCGCCAGAAATATCGATCAGACTCCGTGCCATTAGCCGGTGGCCCTAATGCAAATTTTGGTCCAAGACCTAAGCATGTTCCCGTACAAAGTCCAGTGCGTGCATCAGCTGCGTCTTGTAGAGTTGTGTAGTTCTTGAACGAAATAGTTCAATTGAACTATTCACCCAACTGAGCTAAGTGAACGATTCAATAATACTAAGTACTTTTAGCTCCGTAGTTCATCATTCATGTTTCATTTGTTTTATTTATAAATAAATAAAATACAAGTAATATAAGTGGTTTTGGTACCCAAATAACTTTTGCTATAATCAGATGGTGCATCAAAGTCTTAAAGCGAAATACCAAGGCATTCAAGAATTCAAATCGCGTTCGACAGGTCTCGAAAATACTAATATGTATTTGGTAATTTTATTTTTGAAATATTAACCCTAGGGGTACAAAAAGGGTTAGAAAGAGGTAAACATTAAGTTTAAATAAAAATTTAAACCAATAGTGATAGAAACGTTATTCAAATTGTGTTCATAAGGTTTCAAAATATTATGTTTATATTTGTGGCTTTTTTTAGGAATTTTGAACTATTAGGGGCAGTAAAAAAGATACAAGTTATATTCTGGTACTTTTTTAACTTTTCAGACCTTCAACGATAGAAATATAATTTATATTGAGTTTTACAAGTCTTAAGAAAAAATAAATATATTTGTAGTAAAGCGTAGAAACACAGTAAAAATTATATCTTTTGTACTTTCATATTTTTTCAACCAATAACGATAGAAATATAAGTAATTAAGGGCTTAATTACGTAAAACGCAACACATAAAAAGAAAAACAATTGTATGGAAGAAACTAAAATTTAAAAAACTTTTCCATGCATTTTGTTTTTGTTTTAGGTAGCGCGTTTTAGTAAATAAGGGGGTAAAATTGTGTTTTACAAGTTTAGAATAAATAAATATAGATTTAAAAAAACATCACAAAATTTTAAAAAACTTTGGACTATTAGGGTAAGAAGGAAGAGTTGAATTATATTTTGGTACTTTTTAAATACTTCTTGTAAACCAATTATAACTGAAATATAATTAAAATTGTGTTCGACAGGTCTCCAAAAATATACAAATACTTTTTGGCGTTTTTTTTGCCACATATGGGCCACATATATGTAAATTTATATGTTTGCTTGTTCTTAAGATTTTGAAAACATCTCTATATGTACATCTATGAAATGAATAACTAAAGGCGTAGTGTTATTTAAAATTGTATTTTACTGTACCTTTTTAGCGACCTGACAGCACACTTCACCATCATTGCAGTCCTTATGATCGAATTCAATGCCAAACACTATCCTGTTATTATTATTTGGAGGAAAATGGCACAAATTTACAGGAACACATTTCTTGCCAACGTCACATGATTTGTAACCTCGACCGCTTACATTTGCATAAGAGTTTGTTATAAACAGAGCGATAAAAATAAACGGAAATATTGCCATCTTCGTCTGGTCGATGATCAACTGTAAAGTTAAAAAAAAAGAAAAGAATTAAGTTGACAGCTTTTATATACTTTGTGCTAAACAACAGATTCATTTTCCTTTAATAACACTGTGTGTAATTTTTTAAGTCATGGAAAAATAACCATATTCGGACATCACTACGTGAAAGAAGACCAAAAAAAAAAAGACCCGTGTCTCCCAGTTTTGCCCAAAGTCATGCACTTTTTTTGTTATGGGCCCCCAAAGATTTGGGGCCTTTTTGCCATTTTTGCAAAAAGTGATAATTTTCTCAGGCTCATATCTTGCAAACCGTTCGGAATTTTAATTTACTCTTTGAAGCAAAGTTGTAGCCCTTTTTAAAAGGAACAAAAGTAATGAACATAAAAAATTAAAAAAAAAATAATTTTAAATCAAAATCGCAAAAAACTTTAAAAAATTCAAATTTTTTTTACCTTTTTTCCCCTGTTCAGGTCCATAGGTAGCGAACCGTTCAAAATTCAAGGAAACAGTCAACTACAAATATTTACCTAACATCCCAATAAACAACTTTTAAGAACATATAAACTTCCGAGGAATGATTCTTAACACCGTTTAGGTAGCCGCAAAAGTTAAACATTTCCCCCAAAATGTGTGTATGTACATACATGTAATTATGAAGTTATCTCTTCCTTACGTTTAATCAAATTGCCTTAATTACATATATTGTATCTGTCTTTCGTGTAATAGAGAACTCTAGTGCATATAAATATGTGTATATGCATGTGAGATAGCCGCGAAAAGTCTTGCAATCTAAACAGGTAGGCAAACTTTAAAATTGCAGGAAACCCTAAACAACAAAATAAATCATACACAAATCGCAATAATGATCGTTAACGGCCTTTAATTAAATAATGTACATACTTTTTTTATTGCTTTGTTATTACTTTTTAATAATTATTGTTTATACCAACAATAAATTACCTACATAAGTACCTACTACCAATTTTTTTTAATAGTGAGGACAATTCAAAATATAATAGCAATTGGATAAATTTTAAAAGAAGAAATTATTGCACCCAAACTTATCAACTACAAAAATTTACCTAAGATTTCAGTAAACAGCTCACGCGATCACGCACCGATCGCACACGCATCAAGAAACGCAGATCACAATATAAAAGCGACGCGACTCTCACATCGAGGCGTTACACAGCGCGACGTCAACGAGATCTCAGCGGTGAAAGTTATAGAGAAAGTTCTACAGCATAATTCGCACACAACATTGGCAACTGACAATTTCAATATGCAGTGTAAAAAGATTTATTTCTTTTGCTACATTTGCGGTCATCAAATCAGAAAAAATAATTCTACAAGATTTCAAAAGGAAAAGAATCTTTTAACTAGTGAATTTAAAAGAGCATATAAGTCATTTTTCGACGAAATAGATTTGATCAGTGAAAATTACACACCTAACGCAGTGTGTCGCCAATGTTATAATAATCTCATAGCATGGTTGAATGGAGGCAAACATAGTATGAAATATTGTAAGCCGGTAAACTGGATTAATCGCCCAGGTGATCATGACGCAAACAGTTCTTATGCATGCGTTAATTACCCAAATAGACGTGATGAGAAGAACAAAATTTATAAAGCAACTGTAACAGCCACACTACCAGTGCTTGCACCTGAAAATTTTGTATTCCCAAGGCCGCAAACTCCAGATCGTAGGACAAAATTTACAGAAATGACTACAGTAAGTGGTGTTACTAATCGAGATCGATTTGATACCGACTATGAGCCCCAACAGGGAAGAGATGGACCAAAACTAATAACTAATAAAAAATCAAATATAAAAACGGTACAAAGGCAAAAAATTCGACGCATTGCTTGCAGAGGTAATATCAATTTTATTATTGCATGGTTTGAATTATTTTTGATTTCTTTTCTAATCCATTTTAGGTATGTTGGTGGAGTCACAAGATAACCCTTTATGATGTTAATTAGGTATGTGAAAAAGAAAAAGCTAATGATGGAAAGCAGTCTGGAAGCAACGTGCATGTGGACACCATAAGTTCTGAATCAGCGTCAGATTCGGACGACGATTTGGATCCTCAACTTAAGATAGCGCGATTTGCAAGTCCAGGGCCATCAACTTTATAAAAATAATACGAATATTTTTTTATTATTTTTTTGTAATAGACAGCACACTATCTCAATGTTGAAGAAAATAAAAAACAAATAAAATTCAAAAATTTTCGTAAAATTTTGAACTTTTGCGGCTACCTAAGCGCTACCTAAACGGTGTTAAGAATCATTCCTCGGAAGTTTATATGTTCTTAAAAGTTGTTTATTGGGATGTTAGGTAAATATTTGTAGTTGACTGTTTCCTTGAATTTTGAACGGTTCGCTACCTATGGACCTGAACAGGGGAAAAAAGGTAAAAAAAATTTGAATTTTTTAAAGTTTTTTGCGATTTTGGTTTAAAATTATTTATTTTTTAATTTTTTATGTTCATTACTTTTGTTTCTTTTAAAAAGGGCTACAACTATGCCTCAAAGAGTAAATTAAAATTCCGAACGGTTTGCAAGATATGTGCCTGAGAAAATTATCACTTTTTGCAAAAATGGCAAAAAGGCCCCAAATCTTTGGGGGCCCATAACAAAAAAAGTGCATGACTTTGGGCAAAACTGGGAGACACGGGTCTTTTCTTTTTTGGTCTTCTTTCACGTAGTGATGTCCGAATATGGTTATTTTTTTTCGTGTTGCACTGTGTAATATAGGCATTTAATAAATACATATCGTTATTTGAAATTTAAGACGGTCAATCTTAAATTTTTAAGTTGAGATAAAAACAAACTATTAAACAAAAATTATTGCTTAGTCACACAACAATAGCCACAGAGAATTTAAATGTTTAGTCAAAATCCGGCTAAGCCCTCTATATTTCTAGACTTTTCTTAATTATAAAAAATACATTTAAAAAATAAAAAATAACCCTACCTGAGCAGCTGGTCGTCAGTTGATACTTTCGAAAGGTCATAAATTTTCTCTTTTTTTAAATTAAATAAAAATTAATAAATGATTTTCTCCAAAATTTAATTACCATTAATAAATAGATAATAAATTTGGTGCAATCGTACCTTTCAGTACAATTCAAGCGTCAACAGTACGTTGGTACACCTTTCGCTAATTTAGTACTATTTTAAAAATTCCCAACCAACTTTTTGTAAATAAACATTGCGTAAAAAAGGTTTATTCTGACTATGATTTTTTGAACTTTTTAATATATGCGTCAATTATTTCTATGTGATATATAGTAAACTTTCGTTAACATAGCTTTATACAAAAAGAAAATTCTAGAAATGTGATCGAGTAGTGAAAAGATAATTTTAAAATTATTTACCAACTGCATTACCAATTCAATATTTTTTACAAGGCATAATATTAAAGCAATTTCAAAGGAATATAAGCAACCTAAAATGCATTCTATTATTCATCAATTTGTTTTATTTCAAATGTCTAATTTTTTATTGGGTTGCGACAAACGTGACTTTAATTGATTTTTGGGCACTTAACCAAAGTGATTGATTAACTGCTTCTGTGTAAGACCCGGTAGACTTCGTAAAGCTTCTAAAACTGCAAGGATTTCTTTAAGCAAGCCAAAGTATGCCCATAAAAAAAGTGAGATGAGAAATGGAAATGTTGCATCTACTGCGACTTAACAAACATGTAATGTATTAAAGTCAAAACAAATAATTTATGTGATTATCACTTTAAAATTATATCTAATTTGCTATCTAAAAGTTTATGATTTTGATCACGTAGTTGCTTTTGTTTTTCAAGCACTTTTTGTTTGTTGTTGGTTAAAAAAATATATTTTAAATTTATTAAATAATTTGTCGAGCTTAAGGTCAATTGTTCTTTTTTTATTTTCATTATTTTTCTATTTGAAAAACACGCGCCTAAAAAATTTTCTCATTATTTGAAACAGAAATATCGGAAAATAAAAAAAAAAGTTTGACAAAATATCAAAAGTCCTAAAAACAGAAGTCGAAAAAAGAGACTTTAACTTAAATATCAAATAGAAACAAAAAATTTAGTACTATTTGGTTGGAAAAATTAAAAATTTAGAAGCTTGTTGGTATGAAATTAATTCCTTCATTTATCATCCCTGATTGGCCGGCAGACTTCAACAAAATTCTTAAAAAACCTCAAAAATATTTTTTGCATTTAAATAATAATACTTTCAATTAACTTATTGAGAATTACTACAAGCAAGCATAAAACTTAAAGAGTTCTTTAACAAATTTAAAAAAACCACCTTTTACTACTGGCTATTTTGAATTTTTCCCCTTAAAAAAACTAAAATACTTTAGTTAAAATTTTTGAGCTAATATTCTAGAAATCTATTTATTTGTATAATTATAGCTTAAAACCTCTTTCTATTGCCCAAAAAAATTAAATTTCTAATAAATTTACTCAAACAATATTATTTTTTGTAAATATGTTCAAAAGCATAAAAATAAAATATTAAATTGTTTTTAAATTTTATTACTCACCTGTCAAACGATATATTCACTTAGTAAAAGAAATTATTATTTATTTAATTCGCAAAAAATTTTAATATAAAACAAAGCCACTGAGCTGCTAACTATAAAAACTAAATGAAAACTTCGCTTTATATAGCAATCTGTCAGGGTTCCCAGCTTATTTTTAAGTTTTATCAAGATTGTCTTATAATTTTTATTAAGTGATTTTATAAATCGAGCTTATTACTGAAATGTATAACAAACATGGGTAAAAGTTGTCTGAAAGTTTTTCAGCACCAAAAACTATATCAGAAGAACTAAGCATCACACTTACTTACTTACTTAGATGACTATTGAAGAGGGCTTGTTCTATTAGCCCAACTTAGAATCAATTTCCAAGCGCTTCGATTTTCTCTCCAAATTATGACACAAAGTTTCGAGATGTCTTCTTCCACTTGATTCTTCCATTGAAGTTTTGGTCTTCCCTTTTCGTGTGCACCGTCACCAGGTTCGCATTCAAATTACTTTCTAGCTGGAGCATCTTCATTCATTCTCACAACATGATCTAGCCAACGTAAACGTTAAATTTTTATATGCCCAACTATGTCAATGTCGGCAAACAGCTCAAACAGGTCACGGTTAATAAGACACCGGTATCCCCCGTCAACACAGATTGGTCCATAAATTTTCCAAAGAAATCTCCTTTCGAAAACCTCAAGCACTGCCTTATCTGCTTTCGCAAGCACTCATACCAGGTATATGTTTGTATATAATGTAACCATATAAGAACGGGTAGTATCAGTGTCTTGTAGAGAGTGAATTTGTTTATCGAAAGGTGGATTCGCTTTTAAACTACCTACTTAGCACAAAATAGCACCTATTAGCCAATCTTGTTCTTCTTCTTATCTCAAAATTAATGTTCTTTGCTTTGTAATGGCGGTGCCGAGGTATTAATAAATTTTCATATTTTTACTGGGCTCTTGTAAATACACAGCTTTATGTTACGCAGTCTTAATGCAAGCAAATAATAAAAGTATTTAAAATGATAAAAATACAAATTACGAAAACATTATTGCTGAATATCAGATGCTAAATAAGTCGTTGTTTGTCAACTTTCAAATATTGATGACGAAGTGCAATAGTCATTTGATATAAGGTCCACATTAAAATCGAAATCGCCAACATAAACATCAGGTTACTGTTAAATGTAAGCCACTTATGGTAACATTTTTATGTTATCCCACCTTTGCTAAACAACAATGTTATAATATTATGTCTTAACAACGATTCATGGCTAATGAAGACTAGGCGTAATAGTGATTTAAAAGCATGAATGCTATTTAGGTGCATTTAAAAGGAGCAGCTGACTTTTATTTCCGCCATATGATTTCTTATAACATTGTTATTTTTAAAAGAAAATTTTAATAAGAAGATTTAATTAATCATTATAAAACCGAATATATAACGGCTTTGGCGTTGTTTTGTTGTTGCAGCCACGAGGCAAACTATTTATTTTATTATTGTATGGGAAGGTCATTACCAAGTTTTTGCTGGACATTAACCTAAAGGATGTAAATTTTTATTTTGTTTTTGAAAACCATAAAGGTTAAACACCTTAAATATATATTTAAAAATGGTAACAAATTTTGGCGATAGTTTTTAGTTTTTTGGGAATAATATTATTTAGTAAATTCATAGAACCATTTACGCACATTGATAGTGGAAAAAACCCCCTAAATACATCTGTTTAAATAAAAAATATCTAAGTTAAAAAATGACAATAAAATACGTAAATGAAATATGAAAACATTTTAGATACATATACGTCAGTAGAATTGGGAAATTATGGCGTATTATTGTTATCTTAATTACCCAGCAAAAAAAAAAATTAAAAATACGATTATTTAAAAACCACATTGTAACAAGAAAGCCATTATTAGTCTTTTTATATAGCCAGCAATCTGATCTAGCTGGGTTACTTCGTACTGAAAATATTATAATAAAAATGTGTAAGGTTTGAAGTCCATAGCAATTCTAGTTTTTGAAATAGAAAACTTAAACAAATATTAACGTTTGTATGTAAAAGGTTTGAGATCGAAATTTTTCAACAGTTTTCGCAATAATTCGAAACCTGTTGAGGGTTCCCCTTTCCATGCTCCCATCCAACTAGTATTTTTAAAAATGTAGGTATTATTGTACAATTACTTCTAATTCTTCCAAATGAAGCACCCAATTGGAAAACTAGATTTTAGCGGTTTTTTAACACAAAAACTTAACAAAAAAAATTTAATTCATTTAAAATAATTATAATTACATAAAATGCAAAAATAACTTAGTTATTAGATTAATAGTTTATGGTTTCTTGTTGAAGCGAATTTGTTAAGCAGGATATTTGCGTCAATTTTAATTTTGTTATGTAAATGCAACATTGCCAATTCGTTAAGCCTGTTCTCTGTCATGGTTGATCTCAGCCATGTTCTAGTATGGCGCAGGGTGGAAAATGACATTTCAGCCGCAGTGTTACCGACCGGCCTTAAAACAAATATGATAAATATTTTTCGCAAATTTGCGTAAATTTTTTCTGGGCGGTCTTAATAAATTTTTAATTTTTGTTTCCAATGTAAAATTTCAGTTTTTAGTTTCGATATGGGCAGTTTTTAGTTTAAATTTTAATAAATGTGCAAGTTATGAAATTTAAATTTCTAAATCAGTAAATGTAGTAATATGCTAAGGCAGAAGTTAAGAAATGTTAAACAAATAAAGGACGTCCTTTGAGAAGCTTGTTTTTGCGTCTTGTAAAACAGATTCAGTTAAGAGTATGTAACCCTCGATGCGGTAGAATATTTTGACATCTTTAAAATGTGACAGAAAGTAAGTTAATCGTTTAGAATGTGTAATCCGCAAATAAATTCAAAAGAGCTCAGAGAAGTTCTTAGTAATAAGGTTTTTGAAGACAGACGTTTCCCTATTTTTCCACTCAGGTTGCAAATTGTAAAATTGAATTATAACGATCCACCCATCGTGTTTTGCATAAAATGTCACCATATTGTACCTAGATATCTCTGAAAAACTGTATAACGCCTTAGATGATGATTTTTTAAACACAAATTTGCTGGTTTCTTTAACAAACGATACAACTTTTTGTATTATTGATACCTTGTTGCTTTCGATATTAAATGGTTAAGTCTATGAAAATATCAAGGCGTTTGTTTTGCATTTTTTTCGGTTTCTTGTATTTTTTGTGCTCAATTCGCTGCCAACATCAAAGGAGGCCCATCAGTTCCCATCCCTACAAAGTTTTCAAAATCAAGACCAACTTTTCGTTTACGTTAAAATACTTTAAGGCAAAAGAAGTTTAGTTTTTTTCCTGATAAATCAGTGGTTTCGTCAAATATAATCGAATAATATTTAGTGTAAAAATATTTGTAAGAATAATTTCTAAAATAAGATTATGGAAATTTTTATTTAAATTCATTTGAGTTATTTCGATATATATGAATCATCTAAGGGGAGAACTTGGAAATGGTGGCCTAAAATTTTATCTCCGGCATCTATATGAAATCGTAGAAGTGAACGAAAAATACCTTCCGAGATTGTTTTTTTTAGAAGATAGCAAAGGACCATCATCTCCATGTCTACGTAGAGATACTTATACTATGCCTTCCGAAGGGTAATTAAAGTTTTTATTATAGACAACAAACGTTCTCGATTTTTAATTTCTTGTTGAAGTCTAGATATTTCTATTTGATTTCCCACCTCAAGACGAAAGTTTTCTTGTATCTTCAAAAGCATTTTCCTAAAAGCAACAGCATCTTTGAGTATCCAATGGAACGTTTGTTTGTTTGCTTCATGGCTTCAAATATTTTTATTTATGCAAATAAAAAGTTTTAATTGTCGTGCTAGGAGCAAATAATTTGTTTTCCAGAACCATTATTGTAAAATTATTTCTTGTAGAACCTTTTAAATAAATAGTTTCTCAGATTTAGTGCACAAAATATTTCACAAAATTTGTGCAATTGTAGGGGGATATTACTTTCCCTTCTCCTATCCTGATTATGACAGACAAACTAACGGACAAGCGGGCATTGCTATATCGACTTCTATATAAAAGAGTCCAAAATATATATGTACATCTACTCTATGGGGTCTAAAGTTAATATTGTAGGAATTACAAATTGATATATGTATACCCTTATCACTATATGAAGGGTATAATTACATTAAAAAATGCTATAACATTCTTTTCAGATTTTTAGTAGTGGATATAAAAACTTATTTAAAAGCCATGTTGCAGATTGACATTTTCTAAGAATCAAAAATTCTTCATTATTTCTTTCTATAACAAAAGTGACTTTTCCTCACAACTTAAATGGAAAAAAGGTAAACAACATGTTTGTATGGGGATATTTTAAGCATCGAATATGCTGATTATATGTGGTTTGAATTTTGCAAAAATTAATAGCATTCCTCCAATGACAACCCTTTGTAAAATTTATTGTTTTTTCTTCAAAACTTTATGTGATTAAAGTTAGCTAGTTTTGGGGTTTTCTTCTCCTTTTTTTATTTTTTTTTGCTGGGAAGTTTATTGTTATTTAAAATTTAACAATTGATGTTTTTATATACTTTGTTTAATTCTAATAAATAATTTCTACAATACGAGTAACGAAGGTTATTTTAAAAACTTCAAGTAAACAAAAACAATTTGGAATTTTCCAAGAAACTTGAAAACAATATTTTGTAAATATTTACTGTGGTCTGCTATAAGAAAACACCCGACAAAAAATGTTAAAATTGTAATCCAGTAATGAATTAAGTATTTTCGAAGAAGCGGTTGCATTACCAATTCGATTATTTTGTCAAGGCGTGAGACTAGAATAATCTAAAATTTTGTAATTTTGAGTTTTAAAACTACTTAAATATATAACTGGTTATTTATTTTAGTCTTAACTGGAATGCAATTGGTATTGCAAAAAGGAAAGTTAGCAATCTGAAGTTTATTGCATTATGTGTCAACTTATTCCAATTGTAATCTCGGCCAATAATTTTGTCCCGAAAAATTTAAAAAAAGTACCTAAAGTGTAAAATAAATAATTTGTGCCCATTTTGTTGACTTCTAGCCTTTATCGCAGTACTTTCTTTCATATTTCTATACTCAAAAATTAAAAAAATTCAAAAAAATGTTACCCCTTGTTATACGTCTTAGGGTACAAAATTTCAGAAAAGTGCCATATTTCCTGAAAAAAGAGTTTAAATTCACCTAAGAACAAGTTAGAGCGCTATATTCGGCTGTGCCGAATCTTCACATTGGACTTTCGAAACCCCTAAATTTGTTATTTTTATCAGTTTTTTTATTGTGAAATATTTCCATTTTTTAAATAGGGGTTGGTGTCATATTTTAAACCTCTTAGGGTGATCAGAGCTGTAGGGGTTTAACTCTAATTTTTTTTATAGATTTTGTAGCGACTTTTACTCCATTTTTTTTAAATTTTGTATGGCAATCTTTTTAGGTGATAGAGATAGGGGGTAAGTATGCTATAGGAATATGTTTGGGAGAGAAAATTAATGGGGATCTGTGATACAGTTTATTCCTCTAGGGGCGACTCCAGGGTAGTTGTAATGGTTCTTACTCAAAAAGGGTTTTTACTAAAATTTTGTATGGCAACCCCTTTAGAGCGTTGAGAAAGGGAGTAAGTATGTTCTAGGAATATATTTGCGAGGAGAAACTAATGGGGGTCGGTCGTGCTCCTTATTTTTCTAAGACCGTCTCTGGGGAAGTTATGGGCGTTTTTTAAATCATTTTTGTTAATATTGTATGGCAACCCTTTAGGTGATGGTGATAGGGGGCAAAAACGTTCTAGGAATATGTTTGGGAGGGAAAACTAATGGGGGTCTGCTATAAAAATTTCTTTCTTTAGAGCGACTCTAGGGAAGTTATAAGGTTTATACCTTTTTTCAAATTTTGTATGGCAAAAATAGTTTCAAACAGTTTTATATTTATTTATGGATTTTGTTTTAGGTTAAAGTCACAATTAACTTTTTCAAAAACCCAACAAACCATTTTTCGTTATCAGCAATGGAGATTTTTAAAGAACACAAAGTGCAAGTAACTTTAAGTAAGTAAGAAAAAAAACATGATAAAACAGTTAAAACCCAATTTTTACGAGGTTGGCATCTTTTTTTTTTAACAATAAAAGATACGTTCTTTTCGGAAAAATAAAAAAAAGAAATGTTTCCAAATATTTCAATACCATTATTATTATTTTTAACCGTTGCATTCTGTGAAATACCTAAATTAGTGTTTATTAATGTAGGTCTTTTCCGGACGCCGATTTTTTTCGAGGACGGATGTCCAAAAAAGAGGACAGTGTCCGGAGAAATGGACGGTTAACAAACCAAGGTGATCGTGATAGGGGGTAAGTATATTTTAGAAATATGTTTGTGAGGGAAAACTCTTGGGTGTCTGTAATACATTTTATTCCTCTAAGGGTGACTCCAGGGAAGTTGTAGTTGTTTTTACAAATAACTAATTGGATTAGCAAAAAGGAAGCGTCACGCTTCCTTTTTTGGGTATAAATATCAAGAAGTATGGAAATAATTTTACTAAAAAGATTACTTTCAAATTGATATTAGGAAAAAGCTATTAACAATGTTAAAAGTGGACTTTTTCTATAAAAATTGCATGCTATTTGTAAACGAAGAAATCTTTGAAAACAATTCATCTTAAAAATTAAAAAATTGTTCTCGGTGCTTAAAGCCATTTAGATAACCAATTAAGTTGTATATATCATAAAGATTATGTAACGTTTCGGAAAATATTTTGAAAGTCATAGTGTGATTTTCAGCTTAAAGGTTTTAATCAAATCCATACTGCCTTCCTCCAACTAAAAATTAAAAGACGAAAAGGTTTGGCATCAATCGTAAAAACCATAATTTTTCTTGGCATATATTGTTACAGATTTGAATTTTAATAGGTTGTTTTACACGTTAATTTTATAAGGTGTAGTAGTTTAATTAACAATAGTTATCCACAAATAACATTTTGCTTGATATGCTGCAGTGATGCCAACAATTTAGAGGCACAAAGAGCCAACCGAGTAGTCAAAAAGAGCTAAAAGGAGCTAAATTTAAAAATTGAAGATTTTTCCGTTTTAAATCTATGAATGTATATATTATTCAATTTGTACTTCAAGATTTTTTTACAAAATAAAAGTAATAAAAAAATGGGAAAATTAAAAATAATAATATTAAATAAAATTATTTTACAGCAGCAATTGATACAAATGTTTATCAGCATTAACAATAAGATCATACACATTTACAAATAAATAAGCTAAGCTAAAAAGGAACAATTATTTCCAAAAGGAGTAACATTTTCTTCTTCCGGCCATAGATTTGTTTTTATATAATATTTTGATTTATTATATGTTTCAATTGAATTTATTTTTACAAATACGCTTGCTAAAAACTCGTAACTTAAACAGTTTAAACCCTTGTAAACCATATATTATATGAATTAAACTATTAGCCGTATTCAAAGTCATGCTGTTTCTTAGTTCTTAAAAAAATTCATAGCACTTTAGCATTAGAGTATAGATACTATAATATTTTTCCACTGGTACAATTTTATATTTTTTAAGCAATTTTACAGCTCTTTGATTTCTTCAAAATCATCTTCAAATTCTTTTATGGCATATAAAGTATTTTCTGAATCCTGCCAAAAAAACTTTTTTTACGCTTAATGCCGAAATTTATTCCAACATCTTACAATTTGTTGGAAGCTTTGCCCTAATTTTATAAATTAGAGTTATTATGAACTGTATTGCATTAAACGATACGTTTTTCTGATTCGGTTATATTAGAATCTTCGCATGCCTTCTCAAATTTATATCCTAGATAACAGTTGCTATTTAGTAAAGATTAAAATTCATCAGCTATATAATCGAAGTCATTTGTCGGTATAATGATTTAATTTGTCAGGCTTTGTAATAAATAAAATAAATCAGTTTTGTATGTTCCGTTAATGCCACAAAGACAAAACAATAGGTTAAAAACGGAAAAATTTACTATAAAATGCAAAAAGTGCCAAACGTACCGTTTACAGTGTTGGAAGCAATTAAAAAGAGCCAAATTTAGCTCTAAAGTAGCTATGCTGGCATCGCTGATATGCTGGCTGGTTAGTATGTTAGGTAACATACAGCTTAAGTGTTTTATGTGTAGCATACTTTAAGACGAAGTTAAATATCTTGCTGATAATTTAACTTTACGTACTAATTTATAAGTAACTGCCATCAGCGATGCCAACTTAGTGCTTTTGACACTATTTTTGGGGCCTTTTAATGACTCAGATCGCCAGATTTTTTGTTTTAGAACCAAACTGAAAAAAGCACTAAGCTGGTGTCTTCTTGATTTTTCGACAGTGCCTTTAGTGCTCCTACAAGTTTTAAAATTTTGAAATTTTTCAGCAATTATTGTATGACTGTTTTTGGAAGTCTCCAGAACGGGGTTTTTCGCCTAGAAACTCCTTATTTATCTCATGGCATATTGGTATTTTTATGAAAAAGTGTATCTACCGCTCAATTACAAATCACTTGAACATCTTTTAGTCAAACTTTAGAAACCGAATATGCTTGAACTCTATTTTCAACGTGGCTGTATGACCCGCTTTAAACCAACATTTTTCTTAGGTACACGTATGTTTTATATAAAAATATAAATTCGAATTGTTTAACTAAAACTGAAAATTACATATGCTCTTACACGAAATCATCGGAAGACTTTAAACAAATTCTTAAAAAATCGCATGAATATTTTCCGCCTTACATAATAACTTCAATAAACTTACACCCTTATTTCCTAAAACGCAACGCGCTAAAACAAAACATATGGAAAAGTTTTTAAAAATTTAATTTTTTCCATACAATTGTTTGCGTTATTTTGCGTTGCGTTTTACATAATTAGGCCCTTACTAAGAATTATAATAAACAAACCTAAACGTTCAAAAGTTCTTTAAAAAATTCAACAAACCCTTTTTCGTTATTCATCTGTTTTGATTTTTCTTTTTCCCTTATATATCTGGATAACCATTGGTTACCACTATATGTATTATAAGAGATACTGAAAACAACACCTTTTCGTATTCCAACAATTTCTAAATATTGGGAAAATTGAGATCAAATCTGAATAATATTTGAATATTGCTGTAAAACTTAAATTTCTAGTTTTCGCTTAAGAAAAGACTTGTGAGGGACGCTTGGTGTATGATGGATAGGATTCAGATTAAAACATGGTTATTAAGATCTGCAAAATTTTGTTGAAAACAGTTTTAGCCCCAAGGAACACATGAACAACCAGTAGGATAGACGAACAGATGGGCATGCTTTAATCGACTCAGAAAGTGATTCTCAGTCTAACGGTAATACAACAAGTTGGGCTTAGACTATTCCTTAAGGGCGACATAAACATCTGTAGGTACAAATGCATAGTATCCCTTCCACGTTTGTAGTGTGCGCAATTGTATGAACTAAAGGGAATCATGGCATTCGATCAGAGGTTCAATTCGTCGTGAAATTGTCGGCGGCGGCGACTAAACAAAAATTTACCGGCGGTGGCCTAAAATCGACTGGAACCGACACTAATACTAAATAGTATTTTAAAATATTTTATTATTAACATTACTCAAAAGAGCACCACTGCAAAATATAAAGAAAAAACAAAGAAGAAAATATTTTGGTATAAAAAGTACATAATTCATATTAAAAATGGCTGACCAGCCTCCCTGCTGTCGTTAACAAAGAGTTGTTTTTTAATTGGAAGACAAATCATGCTGATTTGATTTTTCCGTTCAGAACATGTCCTTTCATAAGACGCAGATGCAGCCAGTATTTCAAAATAAACATTTGATATACATATTAATTTAATTTTGAAAAAAACTTAAAAACAATTGGTATTACCAAGGACAGAAAGCAAGAATTATTTCCGAATTTTCGAAGGAAATAAATAAGCACAATGAAACGTCGGAGAGTCAATTTTAGCACACCAACTTGATGGTACTAAACTTTTTTCTTAAAAACAAAATTCTTTGTAAATTTTTAAATTATTTTAGTAAAAATATTTTTTTAGCATAAATATATGAAGAAAATAACAGTTATTGCCGCAAAAAAAGTCAAATTATTTGAGCCTAAAAGAGCAAAAAAAATTTAAATTACTTGAGCCTAAAAGAGCAGCTTCAATCGGCGGCGGCTTCGGATCACAATTTTTTTCGGCGCCGGCTCTTAGCCGGCTGCGAGTTACACGAAGTGAACCTATGCATACGACTGCAATCGAAACTTAATTTTCTGTGTATGTTTGCTTCTTAATAGATGCTTAATTGGTAAATATTGAAACAAGCTTAAAAAAAATTTATGACGACGGCAGCTGTTCCACCTGCTCTTAAACATAAAAAAAAAACAGAATATTTGTTTACACTAATTAGAAAAGTTTTATGTTTTTAACCGGCAAAAATAACTGGTAATGGCGCACGAACGGCGATTTTCATCTCGGTCGTTTCATTTACTTCAAAATATGTAAACAATAATTACAATTTACAAACATTACAAAAGAAGTGAATTTTTTATATCCTTCACATAAGTGATAAGGATACATACATAAATATATGTATATACAGTATATTTTAGGTGTGTTGTACCGTAGAGTATTTAGGCTGAAGAACATTTATACACCTTTCATTTGGTATCACTGTTTCGAGATTATATGATATTTTAGAGTCATACTTTTGAAAACGAAATTTTTAGGTTTTAGCCAACTTTATAAAAATCGTCCAATCGTCAAAAGCCATTTTTTGTGGCCAAAAAGCGTCAAAATGACGATAAATCGTCAAATCTGGCATCTATGTATACTACATATAAATTGGCGTGTGCCAAAATGACCTGTTCTTTCTCTTATTTATTATAAGTTCTATACCAAAGAATATATGAATGGTGCTTGTCATACAAAAACGTAATACGTTTGCAAGATCACTTGATGATGCAGAAGGAAAAATAGAAAGTAGATATTCACAAAGCAGTTTTATTATAATATTTGTAGTATGAAATCATTCGGCTATATCATATGGTTGGGTACTCTAAAGATCAATGTGAAGGGTACATAAGATTCGACACAGCCGTATATAGCGCTCTTACTTGTTTTATTTTGGGCATAATTATTTGCAATAACATTTTCTTATATTGTTTCATTGTTTGCTTTAAGGTCAGCCTTAAAATAGGCAACAATTATTACTCAAAAATTTTGTTTTTTGGTTTAAGAGCCACTGCGTATTAAAATACCAATACCAAATAAGTAAGCATAGCTGCCAGATTTGACAATTATTCATAACGTCAACGATTTTTATTTTCAAAAATTAGCTCGGTTACAAAAATAGGGGGTAATACCTTAAAATTATACATGTTACATAGACGGTCAAAACGTTAAATTAAATTAAATGTAACAAATGACAGGAATAGCTACTTTATATTCTTATTTAGAAACAGTATGATTTATATAAAACTATTACAAAAAGATTTTAGTAAGAATAATTTGTATATAAGAAGGATCAGTAATATGTAGTTTAAAAAGAGCCCCTAAATAATTATAACTGTAAAATGAATTATTCGAAAGTGGTTTGTAATTGTTCCAATTAAAATTGTTTTTACATACAAATTATTATTTTTCTCAAATAACTTAAGGTTGAAAAAAACTATAAAATTATGCAGATTTTATGTTTATATATTTGCAGTTCATTTTTAAAAAATTATATATAAATGGATTGTAAAATTGTTACAATTTTAAAAAAAAAACTAGTTGTTCGTCAGTATTTTGTATCTCATGTTTTTCATTATTGAGTAAAAAACTAAAAAAAAAATAAATTTTATCGTTGACGATGCCGCGACTATATCACAAAATTGTTTTACCATTTTTCTTCTAAAATTTTAAGATATTGGCACCTATGCGTATAATACGTGAATATTTTTTTTGCTAAATTTGTTTTCTGTTTTTTTAAGAGCCATAGTGTGTGTGTGTGTAGCTTTCCCTTCAAGCAATTTCTATTCAAAATGACAATTATTCGATACAAAAGGAAGTTTAAACTCATCGAATATGATATAAATTTTTTATCAAAAAAGTGTCCCAGTTCGGAAAAAAGTGTTCCACTATAATACTTACTCAATGAGACTATTAAGTTACTTCTTAAGGGCAATAATTGGAAAAAAATTTAAATTTTGTTTTTAAAACATCTACTATGTAACCAAAATTTATCTACTTTTGTATCGAAAAAGTATTATATTTTTAGACTTTTAATATATAGATTGTTTTCCAACTTTAAAGTTTGCAATAAATTTTAACATAAGGAAGTTAAAATTTTGAAATTAATGTAAATTGTTTTTGTAAAATGTTTACTATTAACCAGTAGATCAAAAGTAGTGACTTATTAGATACTTTTATCGAAAAATTAGCTTCCAATTGCTTAGAGGGTTTGTGATTGTTGTTATACCCTTTACATAGTAGTAAGGGTATATGTAAATCAGTTTGTCACTTCGTTTGTAATTTTTTTTTTTTTTAATATCCATTTGCGACCACATAAGATAGGAAAATCGATACAAATGCTCAAATGTTGTGAGTTTTCTGTTTCGAAAACTATTATAGCTATGCACTTAAAGCCCACCGCAAATAATTTTAATATTTACGGTTCGAAAACAACTTGCCTAGACCTAAGCAAAATCGCTAAATAGTTCATTACTGTAATGTGACCACAAAATTTTATGTTGTGTCATGTACAAAAAGAGCTGTTTGGGGAAAAGAAAACTTATTTTAATATAAACTAGTGTGACGACTTACCAGCAAATATAAAGATTTTATTAGGGCAAATATTTGCCCAGCAAAAACTTACATTGGTTTTTAATGAGTTAAAATCCAAAAAACTCTTACTCATTAGCATTTTAACCCATTATTTTAACATGGCGATGACATTGGAGGCAGGTACTTACCATGTTCGCTTACAAAGAGGCAGTTAAATAAGTATTTACCATGATCTCTTACAAAGACAAACTTACATAAGCTATTACTTTATTGGCAATAAAACAACCTTTTCCTGGGGACTCCAGCTACTCCTTGTTGCATTTAAAGTTTTTTTCTTTTATATTTTGGTTAAAACAGGCTTAAGATATGAAGTTAGAATAAGTTTAGATACTGTCAAACTAAAACTTTCTGCTTAAATTTTAGATAAGAAATAACTCATTATCTTACAACTGCTAAGTAATACAGACGGTATGTAATAGTAGTTGAAAAATAAGAAAATTGTAATGCCTAATCACTTCCAAGTAATTGTTTGAATAATCAGCTGAAACTTTTGCAGTGAGTGAGTTTTGACTTATTTTGTTGAACTATTAGCTGGCTTGCAAGAGTCAATCATAAGCTAGTCAGTTTAAAGCTAACTCATTGTGCCCTCCTACTTTTTGCTCCAAAAACTGACTTGTAACAAGATAACTTGTGGTTAGCTGCAACTTATGCAGAGTGAGTGCACTCATGACTACTGACTTGCTCTAATAACACTACGTGTAAAAAATTTATTTTTTTTGTCATATTTTTATTATTGAATCTTCGCTGAAGCGAACTAACAATAAGTATTCAATCTTAAAACTAAGTATGCTTAGTATTAGTCTAGTCAGTACCAGACTAAAATTTAAGTTCTCACAATAAAATTAATTCATTTTAAAGGTTTCATATAAGCGCAGTAGTATCCCTTCTTTTTAGATGGATGTTGCAAGATGCTTCGAGCGAGCGGATTTGCATGTGTTTCCAGCAAAGGAAATAAGTTAGCTTTTTAGTCACTTGTGACGACTCATATCTGGTTAACCATGAGTTACTTTTAATTTATCTCAAAGTCCGAAAGGGTTAGCTTTTTAGTCACTTGTGACGTTTCATATCTGGTAAACCATGAGTTACTTTTAAGTTAACTCAAAGTCCAAAAGGGTATGCACATATGTTGATTTAAAAACTTTTTTTTATTTGTTTGAAAAAATGCATAAATATACATATGTAATTCAATAAAGGATTATTATTTCAGTTTGTTAAAATGTTAAAAATATTTAACTGTTCTTTTATTTATATGTTCTTTTTTTATTGTACTTCTTGGCGAGACAAATTTATGCCTAGAACAATGTCAAAATCCATATAAAAAAAATCTGGTATTTTTATACTGGGGTTTTTTATATACTGAGGTTGACGTTTGTCTTGTCATGAATTTGTCTCATCAAAACGAACAATAGGTCTGTCTGCGTACACATATTTTGCATCATTTTGTACAAAATGTTACAAAATCTTGCAAAATGTTGTCTGCGTACTCCAAATCTCTTGCAGCGAGAGAGCCAAAAAGAAAATTTTTTGACAGTTGGAAGTAAGAGAACTTGCAAAATGTTACTGGAGAAATTTCTTCTTGTAAGATTTTGCAACTACTTTGAACAGCTGTTTTTATTTACTAATTGAATGAAATAATTTTTGTGAAACGAAAATAAACATTGAAATTTAACAATAGTTAGAATTGTGTTGATTTTTAACGTTTATAACAATTTATAATAACCATAACATTTTACTAATGCCAGAAATGTCCAAATATACAAATAATTTCCGCGTACACATATGCTAAAATTCTTTTGCTTTGTTATTTGAATTGTTTACACACCGTTCAGCTGTTTTCTTGCAAGATTTTACTGGATACTGTCTGCGTACTTTTTGATATATTTTTAGTCGACAGAGTAAAATTGGTCTTACTCTCCCAAAAAATATTACTGAGTATTTGCTACTGGAAAAGTACGCAGACAGACCTAATTATAAAAAGTTTTGTGCAATTCTCTCAATTTAACCAAAATAATATTAAAAAATTTATACAACTTTTGCTAAAGCACTAATATCAATAAAATCATATATTTAAATGTTCGGCAACTGTTAAAATTATGGCGTAAAATGGGCAAATTGTATGCCCCGGGCGGCTAGTTTTTCTGAAATCCATGGACGCAAATATGCTATGTTGGCATAAACACCTGGAACGTTTTCCTCAGCACATCCAACACCCCACGCAACAATACCAGCTTGATAATAACGATCTTTTACACTAGGTATGGGACAGACTAATGGAGAACCACCATCACCCTTACAAGTATCCTTATTACGTTCACCGCCAGCACAAAGGAAACTTTCGTGAAGGTTAAAGTATAAACCCAGACGAGTTTGGCGTAAATAGTTTTGACAGGTACCTTGAGGAACAACAGGTAAATCGATTTTCTTTAAAATAACCTGATATTTTCCCTCACGTCCGAATTTGTCTTTACCCCAGCCAGTTGCATAGCAACGACTGTGGTCAAAGTTTGCATTAGGTTCAGGCAAACAAACAGGACGAATATTTTCCTGCCAAACGAATGGTTCTTCCAAAATCAGCAGTGCAACATCATTATAAAGAGCACCTTTGTTGTATTTTTCATGAGTGATTATCTCCCTTACGTTTCTATCAACATGGTTGAGAATTTCATTGGTGTTTTGGGTGTCCCATTCACCACCACGTACAACTAATCGATTAGCCTGACGATTTATAACACAATGTGAAGCTGTCAAGACAACATTTGGCGCAATTAAAGAACCGCCACAGTCGTACAGGTTAATGATTTCTCCACCAGCATCTTCGGTGCGGAGTATGGCAACCATCCAGGGAAATTCACCAAACTGGGATTCATTGTCGGTGTCCCCAGTAATTTTAAAACCAACACCATCTCTGTTACGCCATCCACAGCCTTCGTGAAGTTCTCTTGGAACAGGAGGTATAACTGGTTCAGTTCTCTGCAAATACGTATACAATATTAAGTAATAAATTAAAAAAATAATATAATAAATAATACGAACAAGCTGTTACTTTTTAGGAATATTAAGTCAGTAATCAAACTAAAATCAGAACTTTAAAAGACCCCATCTAAATTCAAAAAGTGATTTGGAGAAAAACATTTATTTTACACGTTACCTACACAGAAAAAAAATGAAAAATAATTTTTAACTAAAAATTTTGTTAATTTGAATAAAAAAATATTTAGATTTCATCAAATAAAATCCAGTAAAACAAGTTTAATTAGAACTTTTTTAAAAATTTTCAATTAAAAAAATATATTAATAATTAATATTTTAATCAAAAAACATCTAAAGTTTAACACAAATATATTAAATAATTAGTTGAATAGTTTAAAAAATATATTTTTTTAAAAGTTATATATTATTTATTATTATTTGTAATTCCCCTTTATATATAATATAATAAACAAAAATATTGGTAGCCATGACACTAACGTTTTATATATTTTAGTTAACAAATGTATTGCATATTTGAAGATGCTGTTGCTTTTGACAAAATGCTTTTAAGGACACAAGAAAACTTTCGTCTTGAGATGGAAAGTCAAATACAAATATCTGCACTTCGACAAGAAAGTGAAAATAGTAAACGTTTGTTGTCTATTGAAAAAACTATAATTTATCTCGGAAGGCATAATATATTTCTCCATGGGCATCGGGATGGTGGTCCTTTGCTATTTTCTAAAAACTCAAGCTCGAAAGGTATTTTTCGTTAATTTCTGCGATTTCGTATAGATACTGGAGATAAAATTTTAGGCAACCAGTTTGCCCTTTAAATGCTTCAAATATATCGAAAACAATTGAAAATTAAATAAAAAATAGTTTCCATAATCTTAGTTTAGAAATTATGCTAAAAAATATTTATGACGCTAAATACTATTCGATTATTTTTGACGAAACCAAATTTTCTTGGCTTTAAGATATTTAAACCTAAACGAAAAGTTATTAAAATAAAAATTAATCGGCTTTATCGACACATTTCCTTTAAAACGCATGCATTTTTTGGCTATTTTTCCTACCCCAAAACATTTTTTACTTTTTTAAATTGGGGTGATTTTTTTGTTTTTGAAATTTGGCCCAGTGTCATTTAGATCTTTGCCGCCATTTTTAATTACGGCTATTTTTCATTAATGTTGAATGAAACTTTATCTGAAAAAGCAAGTTTTTTTTATCGATAAAATTTAATTTAAATAATTATTGTTCAGTCGTATAGAGGTACCCCTCTCCTGCTCCTAACCAACTAATTTGTTTCCAAAATGTTAACATGGTACAATTACTTTTTGTAAGAAATTTGAAGTCTATAGCTATTATAGTTTTCAAGATATAGCGTATCGAACATTTTATGAAACTTGGTAATTTTAATGGGGGCTACTGCTCCCCCTGCTCCTGCCTACCCAATTTTTTTCATTACATAGGCATTGCTGTACAATTACTGCTCCCAATACTCTTATTCAACTAACTTTTTCCCCCAAGTTGTGGTATTGGTCGTAAATCTAAAGTTCATGAAATACTTGAAAATTTTTAAGCAGTTTTTCGTTTCTATGAAGTTTACTGTTCCCCCTACTCCTAGTTTTTGCGCATAAAACGATTTATAAAATTTGTGCAATTGTAGAGAGATTACCACTTCCCCTGCTTCTATCCAAAAATATTTTACGTTTGTTTGGCTCGCTGTTTTAAAAGAACCTGTGTAAAGTTTTGTGGCAACAGCGACCATATTTACTGAGAAACATTCATCGAATTTGCCTTAAAAAATTGGTTATTTTATATTTTCGTAAATTTATCGGTCTGTAGTGAATTGATCTTGATAATTTTAAATAGCGTTTTGCATAGTAATATTTTTGATAGTTCGATATCAAAATATGGCCCGACGGACTTAAGTTGACGGACAGCTGGACATGACTAATTAGACTTTCCTATCTATAAGCATCCATAATATATACACTTTACACGGTTGAATATTAATTTTGTAGAAACTACAAGCCAAACTATAATTCTGCATAATTTTTTTTTAAATTTAACCCGAGTTTCTTTTGTAGTTCATTGTTTGTTTCCAAGTTTGTAGTTGCTTTTTAACAATAATAAAATATCTTACCTTATTAGGAATATCACAGCAAAGTTCACTATAACTACAAATATCATCGTTAATACGAATGTCAATAAAGTTTTCTCCAGTTGTACTTATTGCACCATCAACGCATAAATGTCTGGGCACACATTCCTTCTGTACGCCACACGATCTGTAGCCTCCAGTTTCGCCACTACGTGGTGGACTCACAACAGTAGTTTGTGTTGGTCTTGGTTGAAATTTTTGAGTTGTAGACTCCACTGAAGGATTGTTGTTATTAAAAACTTGCCCAATAAGGTCATCTAAAGACAGTTGCGCACATGTTTGGCTAATAAATAGACTAAATAATATCAACGATACTCTTGCCACCATTGTTAGTCTTATACTGAAAATAGATTTATTTAATAAAAAATGAGTTGAGTGTATTTTGTTGGTATAAAAGTAATAATAATTGTATTAAATATTAAAATCTGTTTTAATTTAACATCTAAATTAATGCTAAAATTTATTAAAGTTCATCCTAGGTTATCAGTTTATAAAGAAATACTGTTTTAGTTTGCGGTATAAAATTTATATATTATATTGCAGAAAATCTATTTTGACCTACAAACATATTCTGTACTTAAGAAATAATTGTTTATCTATTAACGTTGGTTTTAACCTGGCAAGGCTGGTCCCTCCATCATCTCAACTATGGACACTGACCTCCCCGAGATGCCAACTAAGATAGCTGCCTTTAATACTAATTAACGGTAGTCGGGGAGTAACTCACCTTTGCAAAAACTTGCCTACTATTGGCAATATAAAGAAGGAGATTAACGGTCCCCCTAATTTTGACCACCCCCGCAAACGTTTAAAGAACCATGATTTGCGAACCTGCACCTGAAATGTTCAAAATCTATACAGTTCATAGCCGATATTACGGCCTAACAGGAAGTACGATAATATGGGGAAGTCGTCAAAATTACACCAAAAGGCGGCGCGCTATATTAAAGCTGCGATGGGACAAGCCTCGAATTAGGCTGTGCATTCGTGGTTAGCCGGAGACCCAAACATCTTTTGTCCAGATTTACAGATGAGAGGCTAGCCGAAACTCGTATAAAACCCAATTTTTTTAACACTAGTATTATCTATTCCCATGCCTCGACCCAAGAAAAGAGAGAGCGTATGACCGCTGCACCAACCATGGCATTAAAATGATCTTAGGAGATTTAAACGCAAAAATAGGATGGGTTATCTTTGGGTAAGCAGTCGGATAATTTGGCCTCCACGGTAAAACATCCAATAATAGAATTAGACTAGTTGATTTTGCCGAAGCAAAAAAATGGTAGTCAGCAGCACCAGATTTAGACATCACGTGTCTGTCACCAGATCAAAACAGAGAAACCAGATTTATCATGTTGTGATAGACGGAAGGTATTCATCCAGAACGAACCATCAATGGTCGACACGAGGAACGAACATCGATTCGAATAATTACTTTGTTGCAAAAAGACTCGTACCCGTCTGAATGTGGCGAGTAACGTACGATCTGATATCAGTCTGAAGTCAATAGCAACACGTTTTGCGAAGGAAATGATCTTAGGAGGAAAGGAAAGAAAAGAGGAAAATCTTCTATTCTGCAGAAAGAAGAGAAAAATCGAAAGTCGTGTGTGGATCGTATCGAGATTTTCAGGAGTCAAAATGAATTCCGAAAATTCTACCGAAAAGTGAAACATCAAGTTTAAGGCGTTGCTATAGGAACATTCTTTTAAAGAGACGAAGAAGATAATCTGGTGACTCTTACATATAGTGTGGTAAGAATATGGAAAAATCATTTTTCGCTCCTGCTGGTACCTGATAGTAGAATCGATGGAGATGCTACCGAGCCAATCTCAGAAGACGGCATTGAGTGCATTCCGCCTATACAAAATGAAGCCAAAACAGCAGTTACCAGGCTGTAGGAGCCGATGGAGTGCCAGTTGAACTGTTTAAGACCGGAGGTGATACCCTGATAAGGCTTATGCATCAGCTTTTTTTGCATAGTCTGGTATAACTGGCGTACTATACACAAAACAGACAGCACATGTTACTCGCTGACGATTTCGACATCATTAGGTGGTAGAATTGGACGATTATATCTTCCTCAGCAGCTTCATAAACAAAACAAAGAACATCAGTTTTAAGATAAACAGAAGAACAATATTAGAAAATTAATGCTGTTTAAGACGATTAAGCAGTTTAAAAACAAAGCCACCTCCCGACAAACAAAAATCATATTCTACAAGATACTGATACCACTCGTGCTTCTTTATGGCTCTGAAGTATGGATACTTGTGAAAGCAGATGGATCAGTGCTTGGAGTGTTCAAGAGGAAGTCCTCGAAAAAATCTTCGGACCAATCTGCGTTAACGGAGAATTCCGGTGTCGTATGAATCGTGAGCCACATGACTGCAAAGCTCACGATCAACTAATTTTTATTTACTTTCTTTAACATTCAAAAATTCAACTTAAGCCAACTGATCTCACCTCAACAATCATAAGAAATACGGTTTTAGTTTGCGGTATAAAATTTATATATTATAGAAAATCTATTTTGACCTACAAATATGTTTTGGACTTAAGCAATTATTATTTATCTATTAACGTTGGTTTTAACCTGACAAAGCTCAGACCAATCTTGGCCCCTTCATCATCTCAACTATGGACACTGACCTCCCTGAGGTACCAGCTGGGATAGCTGCCTTTAATACTCATTAAAGGTAGTCGGGTAGTAACTCACCCTTGAAAAAACTTGCCTACTATTGACAAAATGAAGAAGGAGATTAACGATCCCCCCTAATGTTGACCACCCCCGCAAACGTCTAAAAAACCATGATTTGCAAATCTGCACCTAAAATGTTAAATATCTATACAGTTCATAACCGATATTACGGCCTCACAGGAAGTACGATAGAATGGGGAAGTCGTCAAAATTACACCATAAGGCGAAGCGGTGTATTATATCTGCGAAGAAACAAGGCTGTACATTCGTGGTTAGCTGGAGACCCAAACATATTTTGTCCAGATTTACAGATGAGAGGCTAGCCAAAACTCGTACAAAACCCAATTTTTTAACACTAGTATTATCTGTTCACAAGAAAAAGGACGAAAAGACTAAAGATATATTTTACAAGCGCCTAAAGAGAGCATATGACCGCTGCCCCAATAATGGCATTAAAATGATCCTAGGAGATTTAAGCGCAAGAAAAGGAAGGGTTATCTTTGGCTTAACGGTCGCATAATTTGACCTCCACGGTAAAACATCCGATAGTAGAATTAGACTAGTTGATTTTGCCACGGCAACAAAATGGTAATCAGCAGCACCAGATTTCGAGATCTCGATATACATTAAGCTACCTGGCTGTCACCAGATCAAAACATGATAAACCAGAGACCAAATCGTCACATTCGATTCGAATCGAAATTTTAAAATTCTTATTAGATTTTCTATACTAAAAGCATTGACAACTCGATCAATCTAGTGAACTTTTATTCGAATCGAATGTGACGTTTTGGCCCAAGATTGATCATGTTGTGATAGACGGAAGGTATTTATCCAGAATGTAACACGACACGAGGAAAGAACATCGATTCGAATAATTACTTTGCTGCAAAAAGGTTCGCGCCCGTCTGAATGTGGCGAGAAACGTACGATCTGATATCAGTCTGAAGTCAATAGTAACACGTTTTGCGAAGGGAAGGTCTTTGGAGAAAAGGAAAGGAAAGAAAAGAGGAAAATCTTTTATTCTGCAGAAAAAGGAGAAAAATCAAAAGTCGTGAGTGGATCGTATCGAAATTTTCAGGAGTCAAAATGAATTCAGAAAATTCTCTCAAAGAGTGAAACATCAAATATTCAAGGCGTTACTAAAGGAACATTCTTCTGAAAAGATGAAGAAGATAATCTGGTGAGTCATACAAATAGTGTGGTAAGAATATGGAAAAATCATTTTTTGCGCCTGCTGGTACCTGATAGTAGAATCGATGAAGATGCCTCAGAGCCAATATCAGAAGACAGTATTGAGTGCATTCCGCCTATCCAAAATGAGGCCGAAACAGCAGTTACCAGGCTTGAGAATAACAAAGCAGTAGGATCCGATGGAGTGCCAGTTGAACTATGTAAGACCAGAGGTGACACGCGGATAAGGCTTATGCATCAGCTTTTTTTGCATAGTCTGGCTAAGAAAAACGCATACCCGAGGATTGGAGCATCAGTGTTTTATGTCCTGTGCTCAAAAAAATTAGTCAAACAGTATGTGCCAACTACACAGGAAGTAGTCTCCTTCCCATTGGTTACAAGATACTATCCAGCGGGTTGTGTAAAAAATTAAAACCAAAAAGTCAACAAGATAATTGGGCCATATCAATACGACTCTAGACTTGGCAAATCCACCTTGATGGTTCACACTACACCAAGTCCCGGAAAGGCCCAAGGAAGACAGATCAACACATACCATCCATTTTTTTTGTCGACTATAGGGCCGCTTTTGACAGCTCCATACGTTCAAAGGTGTTTCAAGCTATGTCTGAGTTTGGTATCTCTGCGAAATTAATACGACTCTGCAGGATGACCTAAGCCATAACCATAACTTCTAAGTTAGTTAAGGTTGGGTTTTGAATCTTATATTTTCTAAAAGTATGAAATCTTAGCTTGATAATACAAGAAAGAAAATTTGCAGTTTTGTTGCTCCATTTTTTGCTATTAACATTTTTCTGTTTGAAGTCGTGTTTTTTAAAGTCATGTATTCAACAAAACTAACGTTCCTTCAATGCTTACTATTGTTGTTATTGTTGTCGGAGATAGGTGCGTGAACAAGTATCAGTCATCTTTATTCACGAGAGTGTTAAAATGGTTTTGTATGACTCCTACAATACATAAGTTTTTAATTCATGGTCCCGAAATCATAAAATATGCCCTTTTACCGATTGGAGAACTTTCAGAAAAAGCTCAGGAAGACAGAAATAAGGATTTTAAAAATTATAGAAAACACTTTGCTTGCAAATGCAGCTGGGAAAAGTCTAATGAAGATATTTTAAATAGATTTTTTCTCAGTTCAGATCCATTCATATCTAGTATTAATAAACAAAATGAGCGGAAAGAAAAGCAACAATTATCAAATTCCGAACTACAGCTTTTGCTATCGCCTATTAAATTTTAAGAAATACATGAAAGTGAGTGTAATGATAGCGAAGATTATGATGATAAAGGTGAGGATGAACATAATATGGTTTCTTTTTAAGTGGATGACAAAAAAAATTTAAAAAAATTATTTCGTTACTTTTTTAAAAAATTTGTAGAATTTTCAAGATCTTTCAAAACCCAAATTCAGATTTTACATTAAACTTATATTCATATTTATGCAAAATATGTATATATTTTTTTTTATTTTTTAGAAAGAAGACAATATAAGCTTTTGTTTGCTTCTAACTTTTTAAAAAAATCACTTTCCATTTTAAAATTACGGCGAAAATTCTGAAACAAACTATAATTTTCCGAAAAATAAAAATGTCTATAAAATCGTAAAAAAAAATTTTTTTCCGTTTATCTTTTTTTCAGAATATGCCTTTTTATGCATATTTAACGATTTAAAAAAAAAAATTCAAAAAAATTTAAATTACGGCTCCCATGAATTAATCGCCACTTTCGGGGCCATCGAACCCTCTGTGCACTGGCTCGTATAGAAAATTACAAAGGGTAAGCGGATCCCTGTATATTTTTTTAAACAACAGCATTGAAACCAGCGTTGCCGCTGTTGGCCTTTTTTGAATAAATTGCTCGAATAGTGTGCTCAAGCTCATAAAGTCGGGTTTAAAAAATTTACAACAGACGCCATAAAACGTTTAGTTCTTAGTTGAATTCTTTTGCTTCTCAACAGACAAAAAACAAAAATAGGCAAATGTCAAAGATTTCTTCCTCAAAGGTATAAAAAACGTGTTCTTAGTTTGCAAATAAAAAGGAATATCAGCGCTGTCGTCGACAGTACTGGTTCAAAAAAATACAATAAACTGCATAACGGTACAATGATGATTAAGTTTTAAGGTAGGGCCTTACATTGGCCCCAAGTAAATTATGTATATTTTCTTTATTTCAGAAAAATTTCTTTGCTTTTTCGATATGCATTAGGTATTAATGAGGAATAGAAAGAATACCGCATTAAGGCCTGCTATTGGCGAAAGGCTCAATAAGGAACCGATCTCTCGAAATAAAAAATTACATTCTAATACCAATAACTTTTCGGTTTTTGTGCGATTTCCGGGAGTATAGCTTAATATGTTGTTGTCATAAGGCTTTAAATATGTATATGCGGATTTTGGTGATATAATAGTTATAAAGCCTCTTTTTTGAGGACTTTTGTATGGGCGCTAGTAAAATAATATATCGATCAACACCATTTTTAGTTACCCCTATCTTTATCAAATTTTATTTATTTAATTGAAAAAAATGACACCTGCACTTTGACAGCAAAAAATACTTTTGTAAGCACCCGACGCGATTGGCGGGCATTGTTTAATTGACTACGAAGCTGAGCGGTATAACTGAGGGTGGGTGTTGGAAGTATATAGGATGGGTAAAATCATACTTTTTTCTGATGAATAGTTTGTTTTTAAATGTTAAAAAAAAATGATTAGCTTCTAGGGATTTTTGTAGGCTTTGTAGATAATTTTGGTTGGATAGAAAATTGTCTTGTGGCAACGCTGAGCGAGTATTAGCTGGTATCTGATTGTAAATTTTTATTTGCAATTTGTGTGCCGGTTTGTTGGTTTGTCTGCCAAAATTATAATTAATTTTCGTTATACACAGAATCTTTATACATAAGTACATATGTACATACATACATACATACATACATACATACATACATACATACATACTAACGTATGTACATATGTTTATAAAATACAAATAAAACACAGATACTAATGAATGAATGAGAAATGCACATTAACTTTTTCTATTCTTGAAACCGCTTCAGTATACTTATGTAGATGAGGATGTGTTAAGGCGGAGGCACATACAATCCGTCATACGTCATACTTCGCCTTTTTTAACTGACGTTAACGTAACAACGCAAGAGGTTGTCACATAGAATCCTTTATAAACGGATGTTAAATTAGCAGGTGGAGGTGGTTCTACAGCAAAATTTGGTGAATATAATTATTGTTTTTGTTGTAGTTTTCGTTTGCTCAGTTGTCAAAAAAAGATATGTAAAAGTAAATAATTTTGACTACGAAGCCTCGATTTATGCATGAAAAAAGTCGATCAGTTGTGTTCATAACACCACCTGGTACACATAATTTCACCATGCAACTTGTCAAAGTACTTGACGTACGTTGAAAGTTAAAAGTTGCCCAACTTTAGTACGTTGCGTTGAAGGAGACGTACTGAATGTGACATTGTTCATAAGAAACCATGTTATTTAACTTAGCTGTCAGTTAAAAAAGGCGACGTATGACGGATGACGGATTCATTGTGCCACCGCCTTTAATTTGAAAAAATAATTGACAATTAAAATATAATTTTGCCAAGAGAACAAAATTGTTTTTGTTGACAGAATAACAATCGCATAGGTTTAAAAATGAATTAAAATAAAAATTAGTTAATTTAAGTAAACTGGTTTTCATAATGAACTTGACTATTTTGTAGTGGTCAACAAGTTAATATGTATTTTTTTGCCAAATTTATTTTGCCAAAAACACACTTTAAAAAATTACTTTAAAAAAATACTTTAAAAAAACATTTCTTAAAATTTAAAAATCACAATTTAATAAATTATTGCTTAAAAACCAAAAAAAAACTACCAACTTTTTTAAAAAAAAATATAATAATTTAATCGCTTTAAACAACCGCTCAGCTAAAATATCTCAGAATAACTGATCGCACTCAATATGTTCAATAACTATAGCATTTAAAATTTGGTTTGAAAATCAATCTTAAAAGGTTTGTTTTTCTCATTTATAGATACTTAAGTCTAAAAATAGTTGCACTCAAAGTCGTACTTGGAGATTTAAATGGCCATAAAAAAAGATGAGCAAGCTTGATTTTTAAGATGCTTATCATAGCCGCAGCTTTTTTATTAAAATTTTAAACTCATATTGCATACCTAATCAAAAACAGTCACAACTCAAAGTTCATTAAAATATATATTTTTTCAAAAGCCACAAATCAAGTCATTACCGAATATAAAAAAATTCGTTTGCATTTTAGTAAACCTTGTTCTAATAAGGTTTTATTAATGGTGGAATTATGTGTACCAGGTGGTGTTACGAGCACAGCTGATCTACTTTTTTCATGCATTAATCGAGGCTGGGTAGTCAAAGTTGTTTACTTTTACATATCTTTCTTTGACAACTGAGCCAACGAAAACTACCACAAAAACAAACATTTTATTTACCAAATTTTGTTGTTGTTGAATCACCACCATCTGATACATTATTGCGCCATGGTTTTATTACTGTTGAAACCAATTCTTTAAAAAAAAAATATTTCAAGAGCAGAGAAAAAGACTTAAGTGAAAAATGTTAATTTTGAGTTGTGACTGTTTTTGATTTTGTGTGCGACATAAACTTTTAATAATAAAAGCTCTCTTTACCAACAGACAATAAACGAAGGCAACATTGCCAGAATAAAGTTTATTTTATTTATTTTTAATTACTTACGATGATATTCACAAAATTAAAAGTAGGTCTATTAAAAGCTTTTTTGGCAAATACTCTATTGACATCTGTCAAATAACCCCTTAATAAACGTACTTTTATTTTGATGAATATGGGCCTTAAATTTGCGATTTAATTGACGATTTGTTCAAAATATAAAGGTTCTTTGTAAAAATGCAATGTCCAAATACTTAAATGTTATGACTTTACTTAATTAATTCTTTTATTATAAAAAGTTTTATTTTATTTGTAAACTAGCATTTCGTAAGCGCAGCTTCGAACATTAACTAAAACTAAGTACTGGGAGCATAAAACGGTAAAATTTTCACGATTTTCTATACAATCGTAATCCAGAGTCTCTAATTTTCTGTTCTGAAATGTAAATGCAATGTTTAACAATGTATCAAAAAAAGTATGAAAAAAAAATTTATATGTTTTTCTATTTCATTCAATTAACATTAACAAAAAAAAATAATAGTTTCTTCATAAATAAAGAAATTTAATAAATAAATTATCTAACTTAAGCCTCAACAATAAATTAAATTTTTAATATATTTTATTAATCTTAATTTTATATTTTTAAAATAGAAATCTCAAAGAAAGATATGGAAACAACTAAAAGAAATGCGTACTTAGTTGACTTTTGGTCTTAATCGGGGCCAATAGAAATTAATTTTTTTATTTAATAATTTAATAATCTAAAAAATGTAAAAAGCTCCAAAAATTAACAAAAACTACTTCCTGTCTACCTTCTTGACTTTTGACCTCAATCGGAATCAAAAGATCTTAATTTAATGTTTCTAAACTATAAATGCAAAATTACTCCTTTTTAAGCCCGAAGTGTAAAAAAAATTTTAAATTATTTAAGGTTTGCTTAGGGCCTATTTGACAATAATTTCATAGAACTAAGTCAAATAAGCGCTCAATAAACCTACAATAAGCGTTATAAACATTAGTTTATTTTATAGATTTTTTGCATAAGGTACTATAAGATCACGTCTCTGAAAAATTACCCTGCAGGAAATGTTAAGAGTGAAACTCTTGTAATTCACTATTAACGCTGCCACCAGTACTACTGACAAGCTATACCCCAGGTAATGGTTTTTGCTTTTGACATTTAACATTTGCGTGTCACTGAAAATACACTACTGACATTGGTAGTACTGACAAGGTAGTTCTTGTGGGGTCATATGTAGACAATGGAACAAGTTTTTCAGCAATTTTAGTCTAAAGTTCTACTGACTAGCTATACCTCAGGTATTGTTTTTTTGCCATAGATATTTAACACGTCTGTGTTATTAAAAATAACACTTTTCTAGCACAACTGAAAAAAATTACCGACTAATAAAGAACATTATGTCACCGATATATTATTGTGTTGGCGGCGAGCTGAAGCTTTTATTTGCTGCTGGATTATTTTTTTTTTTCTTATTAAATCTAAATATAAAATGTAGACGTGTTGTTGACAATATCGGCAATAAGGTAACAAAATAGTCCACAAAAGTGGAAACATGGAAACACTTGTCCCCTCGTTTCCTTCGGGGTAACATTTTCCCAATTTCAACTGAAATTTACAAACTAAATATTTCTGTACTTACGCACTACTACTTACACATTTTCCAATTTTACTTAAAAAAATTTCTTATTGCATTTCGGAACTTCTTATTCAATTTCGGAAATTTTCTAATTGTACATAAGAAATTTTTCATTTCATTTCAGAATTTTTTAGATCCTTTCCAGGATTTTCTATTTATATTTCAAGATTTTTAATTTGTATTTAAGAATTTGTAAACTGGTGGTCCAGGTATAAACTTAACGAGAACTATTGTTTAAAGTCAAACATCAAATTTTAATTTTTGTTTTTATTTCATATATTTTTTTTGATTTTTACTGTAATTAATTGTATTTGAAAGCGTTTTAATTGTATTTTGAATAAAAAATTCTGAAAACAATTACAAAATTATTTAAAATTTGCTAGAACTAAATTAGGAATTTCTGAAATTAGAGGTTTTTTTTAATTGAAAAGAATTTTCTAAAAATAAAATTAAAATTGGTGATTTGAATTAGAAATTTCTAAAAAAACAATTGCTTAAATACTTACGAAATCAAAAAAAGTATTTAAAAAAAGTTATAGGTTTTTTACAAAATTATATTTTAAATCTGCACAGATTTGTATTTTGTAGTAATAGACGTTAATACAATCCAACTTCTACGATATTAGCGATTGAGCTCTTAGATGCCAAAATTTATTTCAATTTCCATCTGATAAATAGAAAGTGGATATAAATGCAGTGCGCAGATACAATAGAGAATTTGTTCAATTAAGGCATACGAATTTTATATGTTTGTGTGTATGATTGAAGTGCGTTCTATATTCATTGATTCATTCATTCATTTTTCCTCATCCAAGTATAAGTATTTTCTTTCTTAAATTTCATTATTACCACAAGTGTTGCGTATAAATAAATTCGTTTGCGGGGAAAAAATATTTGTTTTTTGTGACTTTAAGATTTGTTTAAACTCAAATTAATTAAAATCAATTAAATTCTAAAATTAAATTGTTTAAATTCTAGATATAAATAAAGAATTTATGCTGACAGTGCTGCTGATACAATCGAATTGTGACATTGTAGCAATGAAATAATAATTGTTAAAGTCAACAAGAACATCAACCACATCAATACCAAAAACAAATAAACGCACAAATAAATATTAAATTTGATTTTTTTGTTACGGAAACTCATTCATTTGCATTCTAAACTTTTGAAAAGTAATAAGATTTAATTGAGACTTTTAAAAGAATAACACTTTATGGTTATGTTATTCTTATTTCGGTTATCCCATTTGTTGCCAATATTCAATATTACAAAGTAATCTTTGATCGGAAATTCTACACACACACAGACAAACACTTATACAAACATATGTACATACATTAATCGAATTTAAATTGCCATGAACACTATGGGAATTTCAACAGATCCAGCTCTTTTGGATGTTGAATTGCCTCGCACTCTAATCGAATCACCATCAGTATCTACATTTTTACCTGAAGAAGAGGCCTCCATCTGTCCACTACTCTCGTCCAATACAAATGGTACGACAACACCGCTTACTTTTTCACATCCACTGACACCGTGCATTGATAATGACAACGACAGTAATGCTTCGGCAAATCTTTGTAATGAAGATGCCAAGGTCGAAACAAGTTCATCGTCTGGCAGCAGCTCCGGCATTGGCATGAGTGTACCAGACACAACGTCAGCGACACTCTTCACCAACCACTCGTATAAGCATCTGCAAAAGAATAATTCGTCCGTCCAGGTAAAATATAAAGATTCATTTGCTTATTTTTAATTGGTTAATACTTATATACATTTCTTTACTTTAATGGTGTCATAACTTGAAAAACATATCGCACTGGTTCCTCTAACTGTTAGTCAACTCAAAATTTTTAATTATTACTTTTTACAAGAAATTGCTCTACTAAAAATTTGCAAATTTTGAATTGACTCTCTTTAGAGAAACCAGTGCGATATGTTTAATTTACAAGCCCTTGTACTACTACAGGAACACGTAGAAACTACGTCAATTTATTGTTTGTTTCTAGAGTTGGACTTATCAGCTCTTTAAGATGAGTGCTCTTCCCAGTTCAGTTCACTTTACTGAACTAGGTCGGCTTTTTAGTTCAATAGTTCAGTTGCCCTGCAGCTCAATACGGTTTGTGTGAAATAAATCTGTCAGAGCCAGGGATGGTATATGATATTCTAAAATATATCTTTCAACTTTTTGAATGTTTTTTTTGGCTCAACTTTTACTAAATTATGTGAAGATACATAATTCACGCTTAAAAAATAAAGCATTTTTGAGTTTGGTCTTTCAGACGAAGTGATAATATATTTTCTGTTTATTTATTAGTTTATCTTTTAGAACTAATATTTTAACTTATTTAAATGCAATTTTATTTTATATTGGTACGATTTTTTTAATGAATCGATAGATTTTATACATTTTGACAAAAATTTTATCTGCAATTTAAGCTCAAAGCGCATATACACATGTACGATAAAACCATAATTTTTAGGGTCTTATTTATAAAAATTGTTTTATGTTTATTAAGGTCTTATTTGACAACTTTCTATAGAAAATACGTCAAATAAGCCTTTAACGAACGTGAAATATTTTTTATGTATAAGGCCATTAAACTTTAAATTAAATTTGTTGGTATATAAAACCAATAAACTCAGAATTTTATGTAAGGGTATTTTTTTATATATTGTTTGTATTTAGAAAGAAAAATTGTAAGGGCAAAACAAGATCAGATGTTAAAAGTAAAAAAATAAACAAAAGAACGACCTATTAATGTAGAACTAAAAAAAATTAATATAAGAAAAATATTTTCCAAAAAAAATCTCTAAAATAGTTAAACATCATCACTGGTGTTGTGCACCAAGCACAAACGAGATATCAATATTATACGCAACAGTATATGTGTATAAAATCTCATTTAAAAGAATGAAAAAAACAACGTGATAATGATCGAAAAAGAATTTTTTATGACATGCTACTGAGAGTGAACGATAATAAAATAATCAAAATGAAACATGAATGATGAACTACGGAGCTAAAAGTGATTAGTAAAGTGAATCGTTCACTTACCTCAGTTAGATGAATAGTTCAATTGAACTAGTTCGTTCAAGAACTACACAACTCTATTTGTTTTGTACAGTTTTAAAAAAGGAGTAAAATAAATTAAGTTATAGCATAGGGAAGCGCTACACGTTCAATTTATATTGTCCAGGGGCAATTTACGGCATTCGATTCGAAATTCTACTCAATCGATCGAGTTGAGTTGTCAATGCTTTTAATTAAGGAATTTTTATAAGAATTTTTAAATTTCGAATCGAATGCCGTAATTTGCCCCCAGTATTCCAGTATCGTGATAATTATTGAACGTTTAGCTTGAAGTTTTTGGTGATCACGATCCATATCACAAAATAGTCTAATATTATGTAATCCAAAATATGGATCACGGACCACGTAATAAATATTGTACATTTGCTATGCGATATTATTTTGTGATATTTTGGAAAAAATATTCAAAAATAAAAAAGAAAGCAAATAAAAAAACAATATTTGAAACTTTGATTGGGGGAAATATTAAGAAACAAAAAAATTACAAATTTTGCATAAATTTTAAAGCCTAAAGTGTGTTATTCTTCATTGATAAAAAATTTGTTCTTTTTAAAATCCAAACAATAAAACAGTACACGGAAATTTGATTTTTATATCCACATCACACAGCTACATGGCAGAAGTTACAGATGTTTGTAACGCTCAAAAGAAAGTCGAATAGTCAATTTAAGTGAATTTCCTCCTCGAAAATTACTCTGTCGTCACAAAAAAAAATTATTTTAACCCTTTTTGGGTGACTACGGGGAAAATTTAGCGGTTTTATCCTATTTTTTTTAAATTTTGTGTGGCAACACCCTTAGGGGCTGAATATAGGGCGTTAGTATGTTCTCGGAAAATGTTTTCAAAGAAAAATGAGTTGTTGTCAGTCCCACATTTGGCCTTTCCACGGGCACCGTGGAAGCTGTAGCGGGGGATTTATTACAATTCCACAAAATTTGTACGAAAGCCCTTGAGGCAATGAAAATGGGGGGAAGGTATGTTCCAGGAATATGTTGGGAAAGGGAAACTAATAGAGGTCGGTCGTACGCCAGGAAAGTTATGGGCATTTTAACATCATTTTTCAAATTTTGTATGGCAGCCCTCATAGATGATGGAAATTTGGGGTAAGTTTGTTTTAGGAATATGCTTGAGAGAAAAAAACCAATGGGGGTCTGTAATACATTTTATTCCTCTAGGGGCGACACCGAGGAAGTACGAGTTTTTAGCCTCCTTAAGGGGTGAAGATGGGGGTAAATTTGTTCTAGAAATATGTTTAAGAAGGAAAACTAATTGGGGTCTGTGATATATTTTATTCCTTCTTCATGTTGCACTAAAATATATGGAAGAAAAAAATTTATTGGGTCGGTCATACATTTGACCTTTGTAGGAGCACTCTGGAAGCTGTGGCAGCGATTTAAAAAAAATTAAAATTTGTATAGCAACCCTGATTGGGGGCTGAAATAGGGTGTAAGTACGTTCCAGAAAAATGTTCGGGAAGAAAAATCAATGGGAGTTGGTCTTACATTGCACCCATGTAGGGGCAACTACGGGGCAGTTGTACAGGTTTTTATGTTTTTAGAGAAATAAACAGAGGTAGTCTTGGTTTTTAGCTTATCTCTCAATCAGTTACCAGGCGATTTTGCTGAATTTTCAAAAGCGATTTGCCTGCAAATATTTCTGATAGTTTAATACCACCTACGGGTCTATGCGACATCGGAGGGCTTTAAAAAGTTGATTTTAACCATAACGCGGACAGACAGACATCGCTTAATCGACTTCCCTATCTATAAGGACTAAGAAAATATTTACTTTATTGAGTCGCAAATGGATATTTAATATATTACAAACGGAACGACAAACTTATATAAACCCTTATCACTTACATACATATGTGATGGGTATAAAAAACAACAGAAAATGTTGAGCATATTCTATATTTTTCCAAGCCATCCAAATCGAATGCAGAATCAGCGCAGTTCTCTGATGCTGATGCGATGGCTAAATTTAATTCGCGTTTGTTTTGTTCTTTGCTTCTAATACAAATTTAATTTTACAAAATAAATCTGAATCAAATTCTAGTTACATACGCTTAAAGTTTTATCTTTAAGATTTTTCTATTGAGATAACATGGTATACATGGACTGCTGGGAGTATAGGTTGCCTATGGCTGGTCAAGGCAAATTCATACAAGGTGGACGCAGGCGAAAAATTTGTACCTAAAATGTCAAACACAAATATGGCATCATTGAAAAAAAACACAAATTATTTGCAGAAGAAAAACGTGAATAAAATTAATTTTACAGTGTTTTTTTGCACAAAGCACAAGAACGCAACATTTGGTTTTACTGTTTGTTAATTAAGGTACCTTTACACGGTAGTACAAAGTAATTAGATTTTGTAGAATCAAAATATTATGAAATTCTCTCCGTGTTTAAAAAAAGAGAATAAAAATCTGTTCTAACTTTTTTTCATGTTTACACGGATAAGGTTGGTAAAATCAAAATCGGTTGTTTCTTGCCAGTTTCCTTTTGGGGTAACGCCATATGGTTAAGGTTCTACAATATCAACAAAAACAACATGAAAAAAATCTTCTTTGATTTTGATTGTTTGTGTATTGTTTAATTAAGTGTAGCCACCTTCATTAGATGTTGTAAGTGCTGCCAATCTTTCACACCTCTGATGTGATGAGAATACACAAGTTTCTAAAATGGTTTAGAAAATAAACATTTACCGAACACTTGTCAAATTTTGTATCCGTATTTGCTCCCACTCAATACATTGTGCATTTACATGATGAGATTTTGTATTATTCTACAACATTTTTTGACAAGTCATAATATGTATATGTATTACCATGTAAAGGTACCTTTAAGAACACTTTTTTAAATTTTTAGTTTAATAATCTAACCGACGCGTAATTATTTTTAAGTCAAGAAGAAGCACATAGACAAACTTTTGACACATTGTGAGAAAAATTGCACGAGCAAAAAATAGTCAGCTGATCTGTCTTTGAATTCGCCTGGCTGGCTTAACATTAAACTTAAAGAGAAAAAGCTTTTTTAAAATATTATATGTATTTTATCTCTTTAATACATAACACATTTAATCATAAACAGTCACAACTCAATAGCTTTGTTGAGCTTTAAAAAACATGGTCGTAGTTTTATAACAAAATTGAGTTCAACAGTAGAAGAACCATCTTAAATATAAAAAAAATTTTTAAGTAAATTTTAAATTTAATTTGGAAACTGGTTTATGAAAAATAATTGATTCTGATGAATTTTAAGTCATGACTGTCTGTGGCTAAGTGCGATTTGTAAGCAATTAAAATCATTTTAACTTAATAACTAATTAAATCCTAAAGGTGTGAAGTTTAAAGATACAAATTTATTTTAATTTGTTATTTATTTAGAGATTTTATTGCGTTAAAGAATCAATATTTTATTCTAACTGATGGTTGTAAGACTTTTTCCTCCAAAAATATTTATTTGATTAAAATCCTTTATTCATACTTTTTTCTCATAATTTAAACTTTTTCTTTATTACAGGATTCAAATGGCCATGGATTAAACGGTAATTTGCAGCTTACAAATGACACACCCTCTTTTGTATCTTGGAATTGGCCTCTTATACGAAAATGTACATTTTACGTTTTCATGTCCAGCTTACTGGCTATGTGCGCAGTAGTGGTTGCCATGATTGTAACCTTACCAAAGACCTGCAATCCAAAGTGAGTATTTATGTTACATAAACTAAAACAGAATCTTAAAGCTATTTAACCACTTTTTTACAGAAACGCTTGGTATCGTGGCAGTGTTTTCTATGAAATTTTTCCTGCCAGTTTTCAAGATTCCGACAACGATGGCATTGGTGATTTGCGTGGCATTGTCAAAAGTAGCGATTATCTAAAGGCATTGGGTATCTCAGCCGTACGTCTCAATTCCATATTTCCTTCTACAGACTACCCGGATAATTATGAAAACGTGACCTCGTTAATGGAAATTTCTAGTGTTTTAGGAAATTTGGAAGACATGCACCAACTAAGCCAATCGTTGCATGCTCGTAATATTTCACTTATTTTGGACATGCCATTGTTTCCACATCTAAAGGCATTGGGTAAATCAGAAGGAGCTGAAATGGTTAAGGCTTTGTTCAGTAGAGAAATAAAAAAATCTGAAGCAGAGCCATATTTAACAACAACGACTACACCAATATTTACAGACAATTCTATAACACAGGCCTTGCATCATTGGCTAAAACTTGGAGTAGATGGGTTTTACATTAAGGGTCTTGAAAACTTTGATGATCTCGAAGATCTGCCATATCATTTGGCAGAGTGGAAGGATATAATTGGTCCTAATCGTGTTTTAATTGTTAATGAAAAAATATTTGAAAAGCTTGGCGTAGAACAGAGACAATTAGCTCTTTTATATGTTGATCTTATCGATGTCCACTTAAACATTTTTAATGGTACCGAGTATTTGGAAAATCGTATTAATTTTATATTGACTTCAGATTTAGGTCCCACTGATAGTAGGGTATGGATTCATTGGTCTTTGGCTGGCGTTGACAGGCAACGTCTAACAAGTAGTCAGCAAAGTATTAACTATACCTTCGCTGCTACCATAATGCAATTGATGCTTCCTGGTACTCCAAATATTTTTTATGGCGATGAAATTGCTCTACAGGCTGCCCATGATCAACTAAATGAGCACAGTGAAACAAAACATTTACACCATTTGGCCACTATGCAATGGCCTGCCAACTTTACCCAACAATTTACAAATCGCGAAACGCTTCCGTGGTTGCCTAAATCACCACCAGCAGAATTAAAAACATTTGCCATCATTTCCAAAATGATTAATTTACGAGATCGTTCTCCTTCAATATACAAAAATTCCATTTGTAAACTGGAAACTGTTCTTCCCAATACTGTCATTAGGCGCAGTAACAACGACATAATAATTGTGGAACGCACATATCCTCGCCGCAATACCTTCGTATCCGTAACAAATTTTGGTGGAAAACGTTTAATCCTAGACATGACCTCCATGTATTATAGCGGTCATATTATGCTGGAGACAATCGACAGTGATAAAATATATTTCGGAGATTTTAAAATCGGCCCAACCGAGAGCACTGTAGTCAGATTGGATAAATAGATAAGTTGTTAATTGTACTTAGATTTGTTATAAGCATTATTTGTTATACACACACAGACAGATATATACATACACACATACATTTAAACTAATATGTGCATAAAATTGTATTTTATTAAAAAATGTAAAAAAACTACAATAAAATTGTACGTTTTTAAAGCAATCGCTTGTTGGTTTTTATTCAAGTTATTTTTCTAAAATACAAATATCTGGGGGCCTTCGATTCGAATCGAAATTCTACTCGATTGATCGAGTTGACGATTTTGTTATAAACCAACGTTAAGATAACCTCGGGACGACGATATTAATGAATGAATGTATGTTCTGTTAGTTCTGCTTAGAAGGGCTCCACTTAAATAATTTTTACGATTAAATGCGTTATCAGCGCTGACAACAAATAAGTTCATATTGAAAGCCTGTTGGTTGGTTCAATGAGCTTATTACTATTAATTGTTTTCACACTTAAATCACAACCAAAAATTAACATATGTATTTTGAAAAATTAAGGGCCTAATTACGTAAAACGCAACGCAGAATAACAAAAACAATTGTATGGAAAAACCTAAAATTAAAAAAACTAAGTAAAAAAAAACAAATTAGTTCACTTTTGATCACTTTTTTTGTTTTAAATTATTTTTTGTTTTTAAAAGTCAAACGAGTACATTGGTTCCTGTTACTCCTTTGAGGAGCATTGGACCGCATTTTTTTAAATTTTAAATTTTATTGGGGCTTGTGTACATATGTATGTATGAATGTACTAAACATATTCTTTTGAGAGTTTATTTTATTTGAGTAATTTTACAGGGCACAAATTAAAGACTTGGTTTTAAACATTTTTAAAATACTTTTGGCTTATTAAATACGCATGTACATTACATTAACAATTAACAATTAAGTCTTATTAACCCACCCAGCTAGCAAAATTGGTAGACATCTGTGGGAATACAGATGAAACATCATCCAAATTGGCAGAATTCCTAACGAATTCGGTCAGATTTCTGACCGCGAAACATATGAAGCGGTTGACATGAAATCTGGTTTACACATGGTGGGAAATTCGTAGCCGACACACACTGGACCATTTTACGAGAAGACGTCTAAACTAATTTTTTTATGGTCACCGATTGTAAAATTTTAAAGTTAATTCGCAAGTAAACACTAGTGTATCTGGAAAGTCAAAAAATTAAAACTTTATTTCAACTATATCACAGTTAACAGGGAGACTGAAAACGGACTTTATGAGTATTTTGCTAAAATGAGAAACTTTTTATTAAGCTTTTGATTTTTAAACATCTGTAACTTTTTTATTTTAAAAGATTTTCAAACGAAATAAAGCTTTTGTAATAACATTTTTTGTTAAATATAAGTACTACAAAAATAAAGTGTTTATAGCTTTAAGAAATTATTTTATATATTTTAAAAGGTCCAAATTTTCCCAAAATCTCACGCTTAATAGAGCATAACTTCTATAGAACAAACGGGGGGAGGGAAATTAGCACTCTTTTGTAGTCCAAGCACTCCTCATAACCCATTTAATATCCGGCCCGATCTGACCTTCAGCACCAAAATAATGTTTCTGACACAAAGTCAAGTATTTTTTTTGCTAAATTTAAGTGTAAGAGGTAAAAAACAAGTCTTATTATTATTATTGTAATTTAAAAATTGTTTACAGAAAACTGAAAGCTGATTTTACAACCAAAATAACGATTAAAACTTTTTGGTGATGCCACACAACGGAATGGCGAAATATTTAAAAAATTGTGAAAAAAACCCAAGGATTTAACAAATAGACTGATAATTTTATATAAAAAATGTCAAAAAAAATATAGATAAAATAAAGGTAACAATATTTATAATATCTTCTTTAGACTTAAACAGAAACCTACGCCTTGCTTATTCAAATATCTTTATCTAAAGTAAATTTTAACCAATGTTAGTATTTTTTATGTTCGCTCCTTTATAAACTAATTTTTAACTAAAACTTCTTCAAAAAACCAACCTTTGGCCCTTCGTACTAAAAATTTCACGGGGGCCAAAGTTTTGCTTTTTTTGAAAAAATTTTAGTTTTAAATAAGAATAAGTTGGAAATGTGACTCAAAATATAAGAAACAATGTGCGACGTGTTTTAACAAAAATCTAAGAGAATTCTTATAAAAAAATTAATAAAAATCTGTTACAAAATAAAATGTTTTTACTTATAGGTGTTTTAAATTTAAAACTTTTTCTTACACAGAAAAAACTTCAAAACTTTTTTTGTGTTTGAACAGTGGAATGTCAGAAAAATTTTAAATTTCATACAAAATTGAATTTTTGCAACGTGAAAATGTCAAATTTATTTCAATCAGCTGGGCTCTTGATATTACTTGGTTGAGTGTGCTCCAACAATTTCACTAGATTTTTGAAAAATATTTTTTGGAAACAACGGCCTTCTATTTTCAATAAAACAATTAATGCTATTGGACAAATACATTTTTTGTGTTTTTGTTTATTTTGTTTGACATAAAAATCATATAAAAATTTTATTAGGATTAATTAAAAGATTGTCTAAAAAAAAACTTTAATTTAAAAGAAATGTTTGGAGAAAAAGTTTTTTCTGTGTAGGCATTTTTTAAATAAAAATACAAATATGTCAAAAAATTGTTGTGTATTTTAATTCAATGTTGTTTTTTAACCGTTGTTTTATTTATTTTTAAAACAACTTGGTTTGCATCAAGCGCTCTACCATTGCACCACAGTAGGTCACTTGGTTTTATAAAGGTTCAATTATACGTGCCTTTACATAAGGCCATAACCGTTGCCATAAAAAACAAAACTCAGTTGGTTTCTATGATTATGGTTATGTCACGTATAATCGAACCTTAATAGGCAATGACCTAAGCACAAAATTAGAAAAGAGAGAACTCGTAGACTAAAACAAAAACAAAGCACAAGGGAATAAAAATAACATTGACATGTCCGCGAAAAAATCGATAAAAAGACTTAATTTCCTTGTTGTTATTCTAAAAACAGCTGATGACACATGCTTTGTCAGATGAAAATGGAACGCGCTCTAATTGAAAATTTGTCATATGACTTTTACATATGTATTTCCAACATGCAATGTTTAAACGCGTTCACACTGCATATATCAATTTCGCACTGCTAAATTTAACAAGTCATGTGTAAAATACATATCGTGTGAAAGCACTTTAAAATATATCTGTAAGATATCCCTACGAATAAATTCAGATATTTGCTAGACTTGTCTGTTATAGACATTGTCGGTAACCCATGCAGGCTGGGTACGTTTAACTTGCTCAATTCTTTAAAAGCACAAGACTGATGTACAACATATGTTGTGAACTGTTTGATGACGTTTAAGCTCAGGTTACACTAACGCCCATTTTTTTTACTAGAGCAATTATTTTTAATTATTATTAAAAAAAAACTTAAATAAACAGCAAAACACTGGGGGTAAATCATTATTGTGGTGTAAAATATTTTGCGGATTCAGAAGCTACGTTTTGACGTCATATTGCACATGTTTTATTATATAAAAAATATGAAATACATATGCACTTAAAATGATATTTAAAACACAAATAATTTTATTATAAGAACTTGAATTTTAGTCTGGTACTGGCTGGTCTAATAAAAATTAAATAGTTTTAAGATTTGAATACTTATTGTTATAAAAATATGAAAAAAAAATTAAAATTTAAAACACAAATATATTTTATAAAAATATTGCAATGAAACTTGTAAATCTCCTAATTATTGTAGAAAATGTCAAATCAAAATTAATAAAATGAGAGAGTCGTATAGCAAATATTTAATCGAAATTTCAATTTATAAACCCTATAAATGTTTATGAATCGTTTGTAAAAACATCGTAGATGCAATAAAAACTTTAAATTGTTGTTACTTTTCAAGTTTAATGAAAATCTAACGATTTGTACAATAGTGTAAAAGACCTTTTACCAACATGAACACATTCACAGTGCAACAGTGGCAGTAACGATCAGTAGAGTTGGTAGCATAGTTGAGAGAGCATTAAAAAAAATTCAAGTTTTCGCGCAAAAGTTAATACCAGAAACAAAACAAATTCAAACAATTAAAAACGGTGTCTTGCATTTACTGTTTATACGTTCGTGCGTTCATTGGTTTAAGTTCGGTAGATCGATATTATTCTTAAAATATTTTTATTATTTATCAATGAATTCGTCCATAAACCAATCAAAGGCAGCAACTCATCTATAGAAACGAATCATTAAAAAAATAAATCAAATTGATGATAATGTTGCACAGCATAACGGTGACCAAACCATTCATTTGCGGCATGATAATGCTGGTGTTGGTAATCTCTTCCTCAATATCTTTGATAGAATGCAAAGTACTAATCAAATCAAACAGTTTGCAAACAGAAAATCTAAATCCCGCAAATGTCGACGGAAATGGTAGACAATTTCTGATTTTAAAGGGAAAAGGTGGCGAAACAAGTACTGGAGATTTTATACGATTAGTTGTGATGCGCTTGATTTATGGCCTGGCCTCCAACATGGGTGTAGAAGAAAGGCTGGAGGGCCTGTTTAATGGTGCCTTTGTGCCACCCAATGCCGATGGTGATTTTTTTGGTCTGGGTGGCTTTGCTGATGATGAGGGTGATGTTGGTGACTTTGATGAAGCCACTTTTGAAGGTCTTTTTACTGAAGATGCCTTTTAAGCAAACCCAGCTTAACCTGTAAACCTGTGTAAAACTGTTTAGTGTAATATAGTAAAGTATTTTTTTTATTAAGTTATTGTTTCTTATTATTATTTATTTATTCTGATAGTTTAATTTAAACATTATAATACGTAAATAAAAAAAAAACAACGATCTTGTGATTAAACAAATGATTAAATTAAAAAATTTTTAAAACTATGATTAATTTCGTTTTTGTTTTTCATTGTCATATTATTACGAAATATCTTTCTTTTGTTCAAAACTAGGTTAAAGCGTCATCCCAGTTCAATCTAAAGTCAATATGGAAGTCTGTAAAATTATGTCTTTTCTTGCTGGCGATACATATTTATTACGATTGTGTATCTTAACGTTTTTATTAACGGTCTGGCTGTGCAGTATGTGCTAAATCAGGGTGACCGTTGTGAATTTAAAAAAGAAGCAAAAAAAGTTGCATAAGACAGTCGCTCTTGAAATATAAAGCCGCATTATATGTGTAAAGCCTAAAATTAATATTTTTTTTAGTATAATTACGACTAATGTCCGTAATTTCCAAACTTATATGTATATACATACATAGGTGTGTGGATTTGAGATGAGCGATATTTCTGTACCTGTGATTTTATACATGTGAATAGAAAATCACTGGTAACGTCAGTGACATAAACTGTGAAGTAACTGGTACTGCGATTTTGTTTCCAGATTTAGTTAATTTTTGGCAACAACCTCGTTCATTCAATCTCTAAACCCCATATACATAAATTACATTGTGGTTCGTAGAAAAAATATGAAATGTTCCTCAGTAGCAACTATTAACTGGGTCTTCCTGTGAAGTAACTATTAACATATTTGTTTGTGAAAAATAATAAACAGCGATCACCGTCACTGTTTAAAATAACTGTTATTTAAAAATCACGTTCACTGTTTAAAGTATTCTTAAAAAATCACGGTATCGATCATCTCTAGTGTGGATATACATATATATAGTGCAATCAATTTTAATAATATTAACACGCAGGCAATCTAAAGTTACTAATCTTCCTGCACGCAACAGTCTGTACTTCTTTTCGCGTTTATTGGAAAAATAATAAATAAACAGTATGAAATGAAAATATTGTTTGAAGAAAACAAAACGCGCAAAGTTAATACGTGTCTGACAAACATTTTGATGGCAGTATCAATTTAACAATTCATTTTTTGCTAGAAAGAACACTTTCTAAACTTTTTTACACATAAAATTTTATTAAAATCGGCTTCGTAGTTGTCAAGAGATCAAAGCTGAACTTTTATAATTTTAATATCTTTTAGTATAAAAATGCTACTGACTGAAATTAAGAACTATGGAATTTCTTTATTCAAAAAGGGGCATGTGTTTCAGCTCACTTTAATCGACCAACGGTCACGCTGTGCGAAACAGTACACATCCACAAAACTCCAAAAGTATGCATGTATGTATGCAAATGTTTACAGTCAACAACGAAAGAAATCTTAACCAGTGATGTCGTGTTATAAGTTACATTTTCTTTATTTTCTCTTTTATATGTAGCTTTTAATCAAGATTTTTGAAACCGATTGAAATGAATTGATAAAGAGAAAAATAAAAATTCGGCACGATAAACTTCCGAAGGTGATTTAAGCCGGAAATTAAAATTTGGCCTAAATAGTAATATTTTGATTGTCCGAAAATCACATTAAAGCCCATAATACTATGCTCAGACAAAGACCTTAATTAAGTAATTAGCACATTTACGCATTTAAGGCATAAATTGAGCTCGATTTACCATACAAAATTTCAATTAATTTATTGGGCAATTAGTAAATTGCTTCACAAATTGAGTTAAACTCGAATTGCAACCCTGCTGATTTAATAAAAACTGTGATTTCAGTGAGTATAAAAGCTCAAAAGCTTTAAATATGGTGGAATAATAAGGTGACCTCGTCCCTACAACAACAATTTTCTGTAAAAATTTGGCATAAACTTTGTAGTAGTTAAATTCTAGCTAAGTTGTCAAAAATGTTGCTATCACACATACAACCATTATATAACATAACAAATTGCCAGCCTAAGCTAGAAAGCATATGGCGTGAATAAAAGTCAGCTGATCAGCGACTTACTTGTCCTCGTTGTTGTTCTAAAAAATCTCCTGACACATGCTTTATCAGATGAAAATAGAACGCGCTCTAATTGAAAATTTGTCATATGACGTGTACATACATATGTGTTTCACACAAGCAATGTTTCCACGCGTTCACAGGACATGTATCAATTTTGCAGTGAAAAATTTGACAGGTCATATGTAAAATACATCTCGTAAAAGACCACCCTAATTGAGCTTTTTTAATGTTAATTTTCTTTTTTATCTCTTTCTCTCCCTATCTTCTGTAAATATCACAAAGGGCCCGAAGAAACAGGCCCAGTGGGCTAACTTAACCCTGCCTAATTGATTACAATTTTTCTGCTTGTGTTTTTTCCGTTTACCAAAATCTTTAGTTTTATTTTAAACAGAGACTTTTTACATATCGTTTTCTGGGAGACTTTTCCCTCCAATCAGTGGATTCGAGAAAAGAATCTAAGATCGGCACGTCTGGCTACATGTCACCTTTAATCCTGAGTGCCGTAGAGGTCCCAGTTGTTATAGCAAAAAATTGTCCTCATTTAACAACCAATGCAAATGTCAGTTATTATCCGAATATACATATACATATATAAAAATACTTATCAGCCAAAGCCTTAGAATTTCATCTAAAGACCTGTGCTGCACCTTTTTGGTTTAAGCAAGCACAACGACATTTTTTTTAGAAACGTGAGATAAAAACAGTTATTTTGTTTTACACGAGGAATCAAAAAAAAAAACATTATTTTACCAAGATATTGTAACTTTGCAATATGTTTCACCGGCAACTCTGACGTACGCAAATGTTTAAGCGTTTTCTTTAGTAAAGGTACCCTAAAGGAAACGTGGGGATAAGTGTCCTCATGTCACTACTTGGTGCCTTTTTGGTGACATTGTAAGCAACGCGTCTACATTTTAATATTTGGCTTTGACAAGCAAAAAACAACTCACAGCAGCAAATAAACCTTTTAGTTCGCCGCCAAACGCAATAGTGTATCAACGACATAATGGTCGTTGTTTATTTTTTTAGTTGGGCTATTAAAGTGATTTACATATACAATTCAAACTTATTTTAAATACCAGGCACATGTTAAATGTCTATAGCTTAAAAAAGTTAACTAAGCTATAGCTAGTCAGTAGTACTCTAGACTAAAATTGCTTAAAGGCACTAGTTACAATGCCTATACATAACCTCAAAAGAACTACCTTGCCAATAGTACCAATGTCAGTAGTATAATTTAAATGACACGCAAATTTAAAATGTATATAGCCTGGGGTGTAGCTTGCCACTAGTACTGGTGACAATGAATCACTAGAGTTTCACTATTGGCATTTCCTGCAGGGTAAATAAATATTTCTGTAGTTCAAAATATTGAATAAAGCGAACGCATGAATATTTCGTTACAGCACTTTCTTTTTTTCACCAGCTCTAAATGGTCAATTATATAAATCTGTGTGTATTCGTAATTAGTATTCATAACTACAGTACATATGTATGTACATACTTACACAAAAAAGAAATAGAGACAAACTTTACCGATCGACCCAATGTACATATGTATGTAGGTATAAATTACATATGTGTGTGTGCGTGCGTGTTAACGTTCATGCTGTTCATTATGTGCCATAATATTTATATGTTACGTATTCTGTTTAAGTGCGAGTTTTAGCATTTGGCTAACACACCAATACGGTAGTTTTTTTTAGTACACAAATCATTTTAAGGTGATTAATGGTAAAGTACATACACACAAACATATGTACAAACGTTAGGGTTCAAAAAACATACACACGTTATTTAAAATTTCTTTATCAAAAAGGTAAAATCTTCATGACGCTTCATTGACACTAATTGACGTATTTAACTCTATAAATTATATGTACATACATATGTAGTATTTATCATTTCGAAAGCCTGCAATACACGAAATGTAAAAAGCTACACGCGTTAGTATCTCTAACGTTGTTTTGACGTCATCATAAAGCAACGTAGAAGTTGGATGCCAAGTAACTAACGGCTCTGATTGGTTTTAACCTGGCAAAGCCCAGACTAATCCTGGTCCCTTTTTGCATTTGAATATGTATGTATGTACATATATATTAAGATTATGACTATACAAATATTATATTCAATGTTATTAGCCCGGTTTGAGGTCGGAAGTCGTCAATGAACCCATTTAAAACTTTTTTCACATTTTTGATACTTATTGCATATTTTAGGTCGAAATTCAATGAAGTGGTCAAAAAGTTTTTTCCGTAATTTTTGGTACCTTTTTGATTTTTTTTGATATAACGAGTTTTGAAACATGATATTAAAGACTATTGACCTAGATTGAAGTCAAAAGTCAACTAAGTGAACAAAAAAAGGAATAACGACTTCCAGGGTACAGCGTTTTCCAGTCTAAGATTCTGGCGATGATAAGGGCCACGGGGTTTAATAAAAAAAGGAAGGGGAGGGAAGAAGGGATGTCAGAATCAACGTCGACAGTCAGTCCGCGCTCAAAGCTCTAGTGCGAATTGTGAACGACTGTAAAAGTTTTCTCAGGATGGCAGGTCATTGTGACGTTGCTGGTAATGAATTTCAGGATATTGGGCTGGATTGTCAACCGGTAAGACCACCAATAAATTTATATGATGGTTTGGTTGGGACCTGGTTAATGGACAAGGTGGGCCAAGCCTTGACAGACAGAACTGTTGCGATGTCTCTAGGATTCTGTGGCCCAGGATGTATAGGAAGGGCACTGATCTGCTGCTTAAAAAGATCAGGGGGGCTTCTTAAATGTGTCACTGGGACTTTCACAGAGACACTGCAATGTGACAGAAACTAATGGAGGTCCGTCGTACACTTTATTGCTCTAAGGCCAACTCTGAAGAAGTTGTGGGCATTTTCATATCATTTTTGTAAATTTTGTATGGCAACCCCTTTAGGGGGTGGACAAGAGGGTAAGTATATTCTAGGAATATGTTTGGGAGGGCAAACTAATTGGGGTCGGTTGTACACTTTATTGCTCTAAGGCCAACTCTGAAGAAGTTGTGGGCATTTTATCATTTTTGTAAATTTTGTATGGCAACCCCTTTAAGGCATGGAGATAGGGAGTAAGTATATTCTAGGAATATATTTGGAAGAAGAAACTAATGGGGATCGGTCGTACACTTTATTGATCTAAGGCCAACTTTGAAGAAGTTGTTGGCATTTTCATATCATTTTTGTTAACTTTGTATGGCAGCCCCCTTAGGGCGTGGAGCCCCATATCTCCACATCAAGTATATACTAGGAATATATTTGGGAGAAGAAATTAATGGGGGTTGGTCGTACACTTAATTGCTGTAAGGCCAACTCTGAAAAAGTTGTGGGCATTTTTACATCATTTTTGTAAATTTTGTATGGCAACCCCTTAGGACGTGAAGATAGGGCGTAAGTATACTCTAGGAACGGTTCGGGAGGAAAAACTAATGGGGGTCTGTGATACATTTTTTTCCTCTAGGGGCGACTCCGAGAAAGTTGTAGCGGTTTTTACCTTATTTTTTAAAATTTTGTATGGCAACCATGTTAGGGGCTGGAGATAGAGGGTAAGTATGTTCCAAAAAAATGTTTGGATGGATAAAATAATTTGGGTCGGTCTTACATTTTACCTTTGTAGGAGAACCCTGGAAGCCGTAGGAGCGATTTAAAAAAATGTTTAATATAAGCTTTGTATGGCAACCCTGTTATATGTATTAATACTAATACTAATAAAATTTTCGTTTAGTGTGTGGTTCAATAATATCAACATGACTGATTCTGAGTTTTTCTTATTTTTTCCTTTTTTTGTTGTTTTTTTATTATTACATACATACATAAGTATGTTCTTTGTTGTTGTTGTAGACTGGAAAAAAGGAGGTAGTCTTCGTTTTTTGCTTATATCTCGGTCATTTATCGGGCGATTTTGTTGAATTTCAATACCGATTTTCTCGCAACTATCTCTGACAGTTTGATACCACTTACGGGTCTATGCGATATCGGGGGCTTCAGAAAGTTGATTTCAACCATAACACGGACAGACGGACACACGGACAACGCTACATCGCTTCCATATCTACAAAGATCCAGAATATATGTATATACTTTATGGATAAAAAATAAATTACAAACGGGATGACAAACTTATATATACCCTTATCACTGATGTGAAGGGTATAATAAAATCAACACAAAAACCATACCCATAACATTTAGTAGCTGCCCTTCTAGTTAAATAATAACTTTTTTGAAATATTCTTACCATGAGAATTTGTTGTGTGTATTTAAGTTTATATGAATATATTTTACGTTAGGCGTCCTGTGTGGTGAATTTTTATTTTTCGAAATTATCAAAATAAACAACAATTTAATTTTATTTGTTTAACGCCGCTTTATATTTTTAATAAAAAAGTGTATAAATAGAATTATAATAAAATGCCTCCGAATTCATCGTTATGCCTGATCTACGACATTAAAAAGGTAGGTTTTAAAATCAACTTAATAAAGCCTTACTTAATACATACTGCAATTTATATTGCCTTAGAATATTGATATCGTTTATCTAATTCAATAGTGTTATAAGTCAAAACTTGCAAACTTAAAAGTTGAGTTTTTTTTTAGATTTATGTGCTGTTTTTTAATGCCAGTTGAGTGATTTTCTTGGATGATTTATGTGTATTTTGTTTTTATTAACAATTACTGAGACAATCCCTCAATTGGCTTTTTAAAACTGTAAATTAATCTCTTACATATGTATGTACACATTTATTATTACTTTTTCCGAGAAAACTGTTTATATAAATTGTTTGTACACATCTTTAATTCTTTTTCGGCACCAAATAAATTCTTATTATTTTTTTAACAAAGCTCAACAATTCCAAGCAAGTAAAAATATTACTGTCAAACCAATTTTTTTAACAGTAGAGCTACACTTTACAGAAGCTAAACAAAGTATAAGTAGAAAATCGTGAGATTATTGACTTTTATCCTTCGTTAAAAAGAGTAAAATATTTTAAGCCACGTTATTAACAATTATTGTAGGTTCTTTATTGGCTTATTTGATATCTGTGAAATAATTGTCAAATGAGCCATTGTTTTAGGTCTTGACAAGACAAATTAATGCCTAGACAAACGTCAAACTCAGTAAACGAAAAAAACCCAGTATAAAAATACCGATTTTTTTTATATGGATTTTGACATTTGTCTAGGCATGAATTTGTGCCGTCATTGTACGTCTTGACGAGACAAATTCATGTCTAGACAAACGTCAAACTCAATATATAAAAAACCCAGTATAAAAATACCGGATTTTTTAATTTAGATTTTGACATTTGTCTAGGCATAAATTTGTCTCGTCAAGACGTACAATTAATAATCCCTAATTTTTTAATTTAAAAGCCGTAAACTTATAAATATATTATTTGAGTTATAATGTTTTTTTTTTAAATTAATGAAATGAATAAATGTGTAGAATGTGCAAAATGTTTGTCAGATTATTGCCATACGCTAAACAAATCGTAGTTTCGAAACTATATTTAATAAAAAACACAAAAATTGTTTTTACTGCAAATTAATGATTGAAGGTTATCATCGGCAATTTCGACTTAAATAAAATAAACATATCGTCGGGTGATAACTGTTTACTAAACGAAACCTTAAAAAAATTAGCAAAAATAAATTATATTTGTTCAGAGTGTAACTTTTTTTAAAGCCGTTATCCCATTTTTGGCACCTCGATTAAATCGAAAGGTATTAAACTCAAAACTTTTTTCAATTTACAGTTTATTGAAATTATTTTTGTTTAATTTTTTTATATTTTTTTCTGCGTTATTAACAGATTAAGTAATATATAATAACCCAGTAAAATCTTTTTAATTTGTGTAATGGGCTGCCAATATTTCATATTAAGGTTACAAAGTAATGTGCCCATTGCAACAGAAAAACTACTTTTTGCTAAAGGTCTTAGTAATTACATTTGTAGGTATGTACAAACCATATATGCAAGACTAGAAACATAAAATCTACTTTTTACAACGAGCAAAAAACTCAAAACATTTCCTTTTCTAATTAAGCACGAATACTTAAATTGATTAAATATAATTAAACTCTAAAACTGAATCACTTAAACTCCAACGATTAGTGTCCCTATTATATATCCCTTAAATGAAAATTGCAATAACAAAGAAAAAAATAGTAATAATATAGTGAAATTAGGTAAAAAAAATTAGGTTTAACATGATTTTTGTCGTGCTTGAATTTCTTTTGATTTCAAGAAAGTATACGCCCACCTCAAAGTTCCCTTTTTCAGAAACGTTAAAAAATTTAAATTTTTTTTCGATTGAGAGAAAGGATGTGAATAATATCTTTCACAGTGTTGTCGATTAGAAAAAACAGAATAAGTTTTCGAACGTAAATGAACTTTGGCATATTTTCATATATGTATGTGTATGTACAAGGTGGGTCAAAAGAAATCACCCTATTGGAAGATGCTCTTATATTTGCAAATGGCGGCCAATGTCAAATCTGTTTTGACGTTTGTGAACTGGACAGATGTAGAATACAAATGAGCAAGCCATGGAGCAATACACTCCCCAAGAATGCGAATTAATCGTGGTACAGCACAAATTCCGTCGCCGATTCCCCGGTCGTCCGGCACCGACTGTGCAAACACTGCGCCGTTTGGCCACCAACCTTAAAGAGACGTTGCCAAGAGTGGCCGGCCTCTGAACGCCTGTTCTGCCAAGAATATTACCGTTGTTGGCGAGAATGTCAAACTGTTACCAGAAACACTGACCAGGCGCCGTGCCTCGCAATTAGCCATCAGCCGCACGTCCCCAAGGCAAATTTTGGTCAAAGACCTGCGCATGTTCTCGTACAAAGTGCAATCCGTATATCAGCTTCTTCTTCTTCGGCCGCCAAACGCATGTAACCTACGCCGAAGCCTTCCTCAATCTCGAGGTCGAAGTAGAGGATTTTTTAACCAAAATCATAATGAGCGATGAAGCTCATTTCCACCCCAGCGGGTATGTATACAAGGAAAACTATCGCTTCTTGGGTACCGAAAATCCACGAGCTATTACACCCGATCAAAGTGACTGAACGGGGCACTGTTTACGCTTAAGGAGTCATTTTTTTCGAGGACACCGCTGGTCAAACGACAACAGTGGACGGTATAGGGTTCTGTTAGCCAAGTTTTTTCAGCCGCAACTGAACGAATTAGGACTGGAGGACATCTGGTTCATACAGGACGGGGCAACGGCATGCACTGCGCAAGCAACAAACGATATTCTCAAGGCGGCGTTCCCGAGTCGCCTCATCTCTCGTTTTGGCGATTTACATTGGCTCGCAAGATCGCCCGATTTAACCGTTCCAGACTTTTTTGTGGGGTTTTTTGAAGGTCCCTGTTTACGTGAACAAGACCTTGGAAGCCCTCATGGACAATATTTGACACAAGTGCAAGAATCTTTTGCTCAAAGTTCTCCCCGAAATGACGAAAAATGCTATAAAACGAGCCCGTATAGCAATCAATAATGGTGGCGCCCATTTGGGCGATATCATCATCTCGATTTGACCAATAAAATTGTTAAGATTCAAATCAACGTAATCAAAAAGCAGAATTGAAGTTTTTAAAAAAAAAATTGGGAGCCAAACAACATAGGATGACTTCTTTTGGCCCACCTTGTATACCTATATGTTCATTAAAAATAATTCAGATATAACCTTAATAGTTAACTTTTACCCTATTAAATTAATTTTCATTAACTATTTAAACTATTTGCTTATTTGCTTATCAAAATAAAAAGTTATTGCTACTTTTTATGTTGTAGAAAAGAAAAAACATTATCAGATCAACCAAAATTTCATTTAGCGTACCATACTACAAATCAAAAAAAAAAACACTAAATTTATGTTCTGTTTTTGGAAGCCGAATAGTGATTGTCTTGAGACGAATTAAATACTCTGGATTTAAACCAAAGCGATCACTACTTGGCTTCCAATAACAGCACATTAATAAAACCCTACTAAGGGTGGCATCTCGGCGTACGCGTGTCAATCAGTAAGTAGAATTTTGTAGCCTAATTGGCATACATACATAAAACTCTATAAAATGGGTGTTGCTATTTGCAAGCAGAAACAAAGGATGTATAAACATACATACACAAATCACAGTTTTATATATTATACCCTTCACATAGTAATAAGGGTATATATCAGTTTGTCATTCCGTTTGTAATTTCTTTATTATAGATTTGTGACCTCATAAAGTGTATATATTCTGGATCATTATAGATAGGGAAGTCGATTTAGCCATGCCCGTCTGTCCGTGTTATGGTTTCTAAAGCCCCCCGATGTCGCCTAGATCCGTAAATGGTATTTTCTAGAATATCGGTATTGAAATTCAGCAAAATCGCCCAAAAAATGACCGAGATATAAGCAAAAAACCAAGACTACCTCCTATTTTTTATTCCAAAAAAACAACAAAGTACATACTAACATATGTATGTAATAATAAAAACAACAAAAAGAGAAAAACCGGATCAGTCATGTTGATATTATTGAACCACATCCAAAACGAAACTTTAATTAGTATTAATTTTCATTTTTTTTAAAATCACTTTTACGGCTTCCAGGGTTCTCCTAAAAAGGTAAATGTAAGACCGACCCCAATTAGTTTATCCACCCAAACATTTATGTGGAACATACCGAGATCTGCAGCCCCTAATTTTCCATACAAAATTTAAAAAAAAAGAGTAAAAACCGCTACAACCACCCCGGAGTTAGTTTTTCCTCCCAAACGTATTTCAAGAGTATACTTACCCCCTATCACCATCACTAAAGGGTTGCCACACAAAATTTACAAAAATGATATGAAAATGCCCACAACTTCTTCAGAGTCGGCCTTAGCAAAATAAAGTGTACGACCGACCACCATTAGTTTCCCCTCCCAAAGATATTTCTAGGTATGTTCCTTATTCCCACTCCCTAAGTACCATAACAAATTTACAAATTCCCGGAGTCGTCCGTAGAGGAATAAAATACATATATCACAAACCCCCTGTTAGTTTTCCGCCTTAAAAATATTCCTAAAATATGGTTACCCAAATCTCCATTATCTAAGGGGGTTGTCACAAAAATGATGTAAAAACGCCCATAATTTTCCCAGAGTTTGCCTTAGAGAAATAAAGTGTTTTAAGTTTGGTAAAATTGTAATAAATTCCCCCTTACAGCTTCCTGGGTGCCCGTGGATAAGGCATTTCATTTTTCCTTGCAAACACTTTCCTAGAACATACTTACCCCCTATCTCCATATGGGGTTGCCATACAAAATTTAAAAAAAATTGAGGTAAAAATTCCTGCTAATTCCCCGTAATTACCCGTAGAGCGTTAAAATATGACACTGACCCGTATTTAAAAACTAGAAATATTTCATAAATAAAAAAATGGATAAAAATAATCAAAAGTTCGGAGTTTCGAAAGACCAATGTTAAGGGTATACAAGATTCGGCAAAACCGAATATGGCGCTTCTACTTGTTTATTTTATTAGTTCTTACAAAAATTTCACTTTCTTTTTATATTTTCGTTGTTTTTATTTATTTTCACTTTTATACAAAAACATACATGAATTTAACAGGTTGCGTTAAAAAATGTTTTCTTATCAATGTATTATAATGCATTTGAATACATATTTATACGGTACACACGTTAACAGAATTTGACAGTTGCCACGGCAATAATTGCCGTGCTCGTTGTTCGTGTGGTTTGGTAGTAAGAGCGCAAGCAGAATGGCGGAATAATAAGGTGAGCTCGTCCCTACAACAATTTTCTGTAAAAATCAGTATTAATTATGTTGTTGTTAAATTCTAGGCAAATGGTCAAATGGTATACACGACAAAAATATAGCATAAGCAACTTGACTGGATATGTATGTATGTAAAAAAAATTTGGCGAAAATAAAGTTAATGAATGACAGTCATCATAGAATTAATTGCCGGATGATTTCATTAAAAAAACACACACAAAAGATCTTATCACAGTAAAAACTCGACCCATGTCGCTGCCAGCAATTTTTTTACAATTTCCTTTTTACAAATTTTTTAATAACCACAACTTTTCTAACATCAATCAATGCTTTAAAGATTATTGAACTTGATATGTACTTTTTCATTGCGAATTTTGTTTAAATATTGACATTAGGTCGTTAATCTGTCGAAAACTTAATCAATTTGTGATAATAAAACTAAAAATATTTAGAAAAAAGTACAAAATCTCACAGTTCTATAGTTAAATCGAAATCAAAAACCTTGATCTATGCATGAATACATATCGATGGCTTAGTACAAAAAAGGCGTAAAACAAGTTTTCTGTTACTTTAGAGGGGAAGGAAAATGTTTTAAAGAAACTTCTAAAATTTTGCATATGAAAAGTTTCAATGCAACTTTTAACAAAAAAAAAAACCACAACATATTTCATTTTTAAATAAAAAAAGGATAACGTGTTGGAGATTTGCTGGCCAGAATAAGCAACAAAGACTTTTTGCATTTCGCCCTAAAAATCGGGATTCTCTAAATTAATATCAATTGAACTAATCTTTTGCTATTGAAAATCTAGAATCTAGGCAGACAATTAACTGACAAAATCATAAGATTCTAGAAAATTTGCTCAAAACGGATGTTAGTTAAGTGCTTAGATGCCAGGTTTAGAAAGGCCACTCATACATTTTTGTTTGATTCTTGATTTTTCGAGCCCCCACAAGATTTTCTCTGGGATCTTCGTATCGCTTTAAGTAAACCCACTTATTTTTAAGACGCCTTAAAATGTCATATGAGTTTCGGAAATTAGCATAACAATAATTTTCTGGCTTATTAGAAAAAATTTGAGTGCATTTGTGCATTGTCGAATGCCGTTTTCGTTTAAGAAACAGTTCATGGCCTGCAATAGAGACGACTTCCTTTTTTTGCATTATGCTGGTTATACTTGTCAATGACTCCTTTCAGGCGGCTAACATTGAGCCCGGTCGGTCCATTTAGCGGCCCCTTTTTTGTGTTCTTGGTTGTTTAGGCTTTTGAATTTTGGCGTCTGAAGCTTAACTAGTGGCTTTGGAGAAAAATTTGTAGTGGGTATATTTACTGGCTGGGAAGAAGGAGAAGCTGTGTTATGGATATATGAGCGCTCAACTTTATCCAGACCAATCCAACCTCTAAAGATAGCATTGTGATTACCACCGAAACTTCTACATTTCTTGATCCTGGGATTATCATACATGCAGATCCCCATACACGACTCAAACAGAACTTAATATTCAATAAGTTTTTGTGTGGCTATATTCTTGAGAGTTTAGGCACTGTACAGACCCAGCTTGTTTACTTAGAACTTCCACTATTACCTAACGGTGCATAATAAACTTTAAATCGCCAATACGGTTAGTTTTATTATGTTTTAGCATCGCAAGGCCCAAGTTTCACTCAGAATAATGGTTGAGGGTTCCTTTCTCAGTTAAACTCTATTGTTTAGTTTTGCTGCAGCAATAAAACTAAATTAAGTTTAAGCCAGGCTGGTTTCGAAAGTAATGAACCCATTTACGTCAATGAGAATCGAACACCCCATAGTCACAGAATTTCTAAAGCGACACTATTGTTGAAAAAAATAAAAAGATAAAGTCAACATTTACCTTATGTGAACTTGTTTATGTTAGAAAGACTGATGAAAATGATCCTGTTTTAATGGAGTTTCCTTAGGATCTAAAGAAATTTAAATTTGTCAACTACATATAAATTTTATTAAGTGACGATGTATATAAATAAAGACAAGTGTATCATTTAATCATGATGGTTCTAGAGAGAGTAATTATAACATGATATGTATTTTAGCTCAAATGCTTTAAGCCTTGCAAAAGTCGGTATAAATGTTGGGGAGACAGAAACTCTTAATATTCATGGCATGATAATACAGTGCGATGTCCATTGGACGGAACAGGTTTTTATTCTATCGAAAGAAACATCCAAGTGTCTTGGTTTTTTGAAACGGTGTAGGAGTTATTTTACGCCATCTAATCTTTTCATCATTTATACCAACTAAGTATATCCGGCCGAAAATTTAATATAAGTCTCATGCATGGGCAGGAGTCTATTTTGAAACTATTTGACCTCGCACAGGAAAGGGCGAAGGTACTCAATTGGTCACATCAGGGTATCCAACCGCCTCGATTCACTTTAACATCGTCGCAATGTGGGTTATGTTTCACTATCCTGTCGATACCACAATGGAATGTGGAATAAACTTTCTAAGGATGTCTTTCCTGTCGCAGTTAATATCGAGAAATTTAAATCAAATGTCCATAAACACAACTCCCTCTATTCTCCTACTCTTAACCTATTTTACTTTACCAACGCGATATAAAAGCCATGCCCTGAGCGCTGGTTACTAAACAAAACCTTGATTAATTTTGTAATGCATTTGAAAATTTCGGAATCGATGCAAAATGTATTTCGGAAACATGGTTTGAACCAGAAATAAGTGACAGTTTTTATAGCATAAGTTTGGGCAGATAGATGGAACAATGGTGGAGTTGTGGCAGTTTATGTTTGGGACAAAATCTCTTGTAAACCTGTCTATTTGCATAATGGGTCTGGTGGTGCTGAACTAATTTTTCTTAAGGTGTATAATCATGGTGACAAAATCCTACTTTGTTGTGTGTATAGACCAATTAAGCGAATGAGTTTTAAAACACTTTTTGACAAATTGGAACGTACATATGTCTGTAGCTTATTCTGGTGACTTCAACTGGGATTTGCTTGCAAATGACAACCATACTTCAACTATATCCTAATTTAACTTATATGCATCAATACTTCTAGGACAATTCACTTTTCAGGAAGGAAACTATTTATTCATTTACGATCGGCTAGATACATCTATGTTCTCGAATCATGACTTATTTTTATATCCTATGAATTTGCAACCCTAAAAGAAAATCGAGTGTACAGTTTTCAAGAGATAACAACAGCATAAACTCTTTAAACTTGTAGCGCGATATTAATAGGACCGAATAGGATAAAATTTTTTTACTTAAAGACAGCTGATGAACAGCTCTTTTCTCTTAATAGTTCAAAACTGCAGATTTATAACAATCATGTGGCAATAAAGCAAAAATCGTTTAAGAATACAGTTACGCCCTGGTTTGCAAATGAAATTAGAGTTTTGATTAAACAGCGGGACCGTTTTTACAGTATGTAGAAACGGTTCAGAATCCCTGAACTACAACAGGAGTATTGGTTAGCAAGAATGTTGGACATGTCCGAAATTAGACACGTAAAATCATTATATTATAGAAAATTTAAAAGTAAAAGTTATTGGAAATTTATACGTGATATCGGAATTAATGGGACGGCTGACCGTTTATTAAAAGTTCATCTGCTCAACAAAAGTTTTTTAAATATTCCTTTTCCGACTATTTAGTCAAACTTTTATGATTTTCGGCCGAAGCTTCATGCAATAGTTTAAACTTCTAGTGTTTTAATGTGCTTGATGAAGCTGACGCTTTTAATAAAATCAAGTCTAACTCATTTGGATTAAATGATATTAATACCCGTTTTGTAAAAATCATTCTACCATTGATTATTTGATATCCTACGCATCTATTTACCGCAACAATTATGGCGAGTACGTTTCTAATGCAGTAGAAATAATCCCAAATTGTCCAAAAATGCTAAAAAAGCAACTGGCTTTGACGGAAAAGGCAACAAAATGCTTTTAGAGGTGCCTTGCATAGCAAAAGGAATAACTCTATTTATTTTTGACGCCATATTACGGCTCGAACATTTCCCGCCAGTATAGAAAATTGCCTTGGTAAAGATGATTCTTAAGCCTGGAAAAGACCCTTCAAGGGTAGAGTCTTACAGTTCTAGAAGTCTATTGCCAACTATGTCTAACTTGTTCGAGAAATTGCTTAAAAACAAGCTGACCCTGATCTTAAATGGCAATTATTGTATTCCAAATCACCAATTTGGCTTTCGGAGTCAACAAAGTACCATCGAACAAGCCCACAGACTGGTACAGGTTATAAGAAAAGCCTTCGAGGCAAAGAAGTACTGCTCCGCGCTCTTTATTGATGTCTCTCAAGCCTTTGATAAAGTTTGGCATAAAGGTCTGTTGAGCAAGCTAAAGCTGAACTTACCGGTTCATATATTCAACCTTTTGGAGAGTTACATAACTGGCTGACAATTCATGATCAAACAGGAAAACCACTTAAGTTGTTCTCAAATAATTGGGGCTGGTGTGCCTCAAGGGATTATATTAAGTCCAATTCTGCACTTAATTTATACAGCTGATATGCCAACCAACAGTTTTACGCACACGTCTACATTTGCTGATGATACCGCTTTCCTCAATGTTCATAAATACCTTAAAGAGGCTTCGAGCCAACTGCAATTACACGTAACCCAGGTAGAAAAATGGGCAGAATTATAGGGAATAAAAATAAATGAACAAAAATGCACCCACGTTACTTTTACTTTACGCAAGGAAACGTGCCCCCCAATTCTTTTTAACAACCTAACGGTGCCTCAACGAATTGAGACAAAATATCTTGGCATTACCCTAGACCTAAAACAGTCCAAATCCACTGACTAATTGGTAGAAACTCTGTGCTATGTCTTAATTGTAAACTCCTACTCTACAACTCGATTTTAAAAACAATTTGGTGCTACGGGATACAACTATGGGGCACTGCTCCCGCCTCCAATATAGAAAAAATTCAACGCCGTCAAATCAAAATACTAAGAATGATAACTGGTGCTCCTTGGTGTGTTAAAAACAGCAACATCCACAAGGATTTACAAGTTCAACTAGCTAAATGTAAAGTCCTAAAGTATGTGGACTGGTATTTAAATAAGTTGGAAATGCACCCAAATCTGCTCGCTCGAATCATCTTACAGCACGTACGAAACAGTCGTTTGAAGAGAAGGGATACTGTGGCACTGAGATAAAAACCTTATAAATGTTTTATACTTTAATTTGAAAACTTAAATTTTTGTCTGGAACTGGCTGGATTAATTTAAATTATTTAGCTTTAAGATTTTAACACTTATTGTTAGTTCGCCAAAGGCGAAGATTCAATAATAAAAATATGGAAAAAAAAATTGTCCATAAGACGGGAAACGAATATCGTCTGATAGAAATTTCTCCTATTTTTCCAAAGTATTAGAAAATTTGTTACACAGACAAATTTATAAGCATAACTTATTGACAGAAAGGCAATCTGGCTTTAGACCACAACGTATTTGCAGCAAAGATCTTACTAATATGAAAGAGGAGATACTCGTACGTAATTATCTTGTTTTTCTTGACCACTTATGATACCGTCGACTATTTGGTTTTATGTTTGAAACTTTCAAAATATTTTTAATTCTCCCCTTAATCTATTAAACTGATGTGGTCGTACCTTTTAAATAGTTGTCAATCAATTGCAAATTGTAAGTTTACATCGCGGCCTTCACTAGTTACTAGAGGTGATCCACAGGGCTGTATCCTCGGGCCCTGTTATACTAGTTATATGCTTATGATCCTTTCAAACGTATCTCTTATCTTAGTAGTTCCTTACTTGGAATCGGTAAAAAACTTCATGAATTAAATAATGATTTTTGTCTAAGTCCCAGTAAATCAAAATGGACACTTATACATAAAAAAGCTTTTCAAATAGATTTTAAAATTAATATTTTCCTTGGTGGCTCCAACATCGATATTGTAAATTTAGAAAACAACTTAGGAGTAACTTTTACCAGAAATTTATCATGTTCAAATCATATTTCACAGGCTTAGGGCCATTGGCGTAGTTAAAAAAATTTCCTAGGGGGACAAAAACCTAAAGTGATTAACCAAAAAATTATATCTAAAATATTATTAATAAGATTTTTTAAATTTGTTTAGAGGGCAAAATTAATTCTGGGTGAAGGGGGGGGGGGGGGCTTCCTGCGGCAATGCTTGTGGTAAAATATAAGGCATGTTGTATAATTTATGGGCTACCCAATAGTTTACACCTCTGCGGATAAGAATAATACTTGCGACAAACTTTATTTTGCCAAAACTCCTGTATTCTTCTGAAATCTCAAACTTATCGTTACATACGAGTATAATAATAGGTGTGTTCATTTACAGAAAATTATCAATAATTTTCGATAATTATTACTAGTAAGTGTTCACGTACACAAAAAATTAGCGGCTAGAGAGCCAAAAAAGAGCGTAAAATGTTTAAAAACAAAAATGTTTCTGATAATTTCTACTAGTTAAAATTTTATTATGTGCCATCACACACATGTACATATTTGTATTAATTTGGGAGTTCTAATATTATTATTTTCACACTAAGAGATCCAGTTTTTAAATAATACTTTTACTTTAATAATTTAGAAATATGTATGTAAGTAGTAAATTATATCACACGTTTTAGTTATTTTTTATAAATTACTTTCACGGCAAAACGATCTTCTCTCCTTGTTGTTACCTTTGTAAATGAACAAAAATGTTACTTTTTGACAATTTATCAAGCATGTGCAAAGATTGTCCCGTTATATTTTAAAAAAAAACATAAGCAGTGTGAAATCATCTATCTTCGCAAAATATGATCCCAAAATGCATAATTTTAATCTCTTCTCAAACACCTGCATGATTTGTTTCTGATTTAGCCTCTTTCAACTTTCCAGATGAGTGTATGTAATACGATAATAAATAACGGAAATAGCAGTCACATTTTGAACGTCTGAATGACTAATTTGCAATTGCTATTCACTAATTAGTGCGAATCACTTTCGAGTCCTTTTTTGATCGTGTAAGTGATTAATCAGTTTTTGATATTCAAAAGTACTCTAAGAAGACTCAGAAAGTGACGTACTTACGCTGCGGCCACAAGTTCAAATTTTTGCTTTCAAGTTGATCACACATATTGTTTGTAAAATTCATTCGAATTGATAGTTGTGACGTAGGATGCACGCAACTTGATATTCAACTTGATCATCAATTTTCTAAAGATGCCGTCATCAAGGAATAAACTTAAAATTATCGCTTTGCGGCAGAACATTTGTTAAACACAACACAAAAATTGCTTTATTTATGTATATCTTTATTACTTTTTTCCTATTTGCGACTGAATTTTTACACAAAAAATACAGAAAAATTTTGTTCAAATTATTTGCGGTAAAATATTTGTATAAATAAGAAGCTGTTTATTTGACTACATTAAGCATATCCTACACATCCCAGCGGGCCGCTAGTTGTTGCAAAACGAAAGCCTTCCGATTGTATACTACGTAGTCAATAGGAAAACGGAAAAACAAAAAAGTTCGATTCAGGTTGATGCTTTTTAATTTATTTTGTAAAATAAAATTTATACTTATTAGAAGAAGAAAAGAAACAAAAGCGAATTATGTATATTTAGTCATCGCATCAGCATCCGATTTCGATCGTTTAGTAATATACATATATATAGCACATGATCAATATAGAGAAGATAGTTCTCTTACTTTTTAATTGCTTAAGAACAAATGTTTTCCAAAAATGAATAAGTAACTCTTTTTAAAATCATCCAACCTTTGCTTACAATGCCCGCAGTTCTGACCCATCTCACGGCTTGGGCCATCGCTGTGTAAATGTAAATAGTAATTGAGTACAGAATCTCAATGGGTCAAACTTACATTGTCATTGGTCTCAGATCATAAATGTATGTGACAAAAATTTCGCTGGGATATTACAGTTAAGGCCCCTACACCAAAGTCGTAAAATAAAACACGCTCGGAAAAAAAACGTTTTAATAGTTATACCCTTCCCATAAGTGATAAGGGTATATATAATTTTGTAATTATATTTGTAATTTTTTTATTATCCATCTACGACCCCATAAAGTGTATATTTTCTTGGTCCTTATAGATAGAGAAATCGATGTCCGATGTGGCACCAAGCTTTCAAAAATATCTGCAGGCAAATCACTTTAGAAACTCAGCAAAATCGCACAATAATTGACCGAGATATAAGCCAAAAACCAGGACTACCTCTGTTTATATCTCTTAAATTTTACATAAAAACCCCTACAACTGCCCTGGAGTTGCCCCGTATAATGTGCAATTTAAGACCGACTTCCACTTACTTTTTCCCACAAAAATTTTTGTGGAGCAAACTAACACCCTTTTTCCGCCCTCTAACAGGGTTGCCATGCAAAGTTTAATTTTTTTTTATTCCCTTAATTCCCTCCCACAGCTTCTAGAGTGCTCCTTCAAAGATAAAATGTAAGACCAACCCCAAATAATTTTTCCTCCCAAACATTTTTGTGGAATATACTTACCCCTTATCACCAGCCCATAACATGATTGCCACATAAAGTTTATAAAAATGGGATAAAAGCTCCTTTAATTTCTCCGGAGTCACCCGTAGAGCAATAAAATGCATCACAGAACCCCAACATTTTTCCCTCCCAAACATATTCCTAAAATATTTTTACCTCTTATCACCATCACCCAAGGGAGCGGCCAAACAAAATTTATAAAAATGATGTAAAAACGCCCCTAACTTCCCTACAGTCGGTCTTAGAGAAATAAAGTGTATGATCGACCCCCATTATTTTCCCCTCCCAAACATACTCTAGAATATACTTACCCCCTACCGCCATCACCTAAGGGGGTTGCCATACAAAATATACAAAAATGATTTTAAAAACGCCCAGAACTTCCCCACAGTCGGTCTTAGAGAAATAAAGTGTACGACCGACCCCCTTTTTTCCCCTCCCAAACATACTCTAGAATATACTTACCCCATACAAAATATACAAAAATGATGTATAAACGCCCATAATTTCCCCAGAGTCGGCCTTAGATAAATAAGGTGTAGAGCTAACCCCCATTAGCTTCCCCTCCAAAATATATTCTTAGAATAAACTTATCCAAACATATTCCTAAACCATACTTACCCCCTATCACCACGCCCTAAGGGGCTGCCATACAAAATTTGAAAAAAAATAGGGTAAAAACCCTAACAGCTTCCCCGGAGTCGCCCGTAGAGGTATAAAATTTTATTGGCATTAAAATAACCTTTTCCTGGGGACCCCAGTTAGGCATTGTTGCATTTAAAGTTTTTTTCTTTGATGTTTTGGTTAAAACTGGCCTAAAATCTTGAGCTAGAAAAAGTAAAGAAATTGTCAAACTGAAACTATCTGCCTAAATTTTAGATAAGAAATAACTCATTATCTAACAACTGCTAAGTAACACAGACGGTATGTAATAGTAGTTGAAAAGTAAGAAATTTGTAATGACTAATCATTTCCAAGTTTTTGCTGGGCCTGTTTAAATTTTTCTAAATACAGCCCTAAATATTTATTTCAAAAAAAGAGGTCACATTTAAATATTCGAATTTCAGTTTGGAAATACCCATACAAATTTTGTTTTCTTCTTATCTCTGGATTTCATTCATTTTGAAACACAAATATTTTTTTATACTTTTACGTTCAACTAGTATGTTTTAATGTATGTATGTCTGCATGTCGAAAGTAGTTTGCATTCTGCGAATAGAATATAGATTAAATAAACAGATTACTTCTTTGACTGAATTACCGAAATAAAGTAATTAATGCTTTCTTAAGCCTAGAATTTCAGTCTTACTTGAGCCATAGATGGGAAAGAAAGTGTCTATTCTTAACGTAAAGAAATTATTTCAAATACTTTTTAATCAGTGTTTTATTTCATTGTAATTAAAAGCAAGAAAATCTTACCAAAGATTAACGTTTAAGTAAACGATTGCATTATTATATTGTTTTCGCAGAAAAATCGGTAAAGAAGTATAAAGAAAAGACAATTTTGGAACATTATGCATATTTTATACTCAGATTACCATTTTATTGTATTTAGTGGTATTTGTACAACCGGGTAAATTTTTCCCAAAATAATTACTTTTAACTACGTTAATAAGCTGAAGAGTTAAATTTTAAACGCAGCAGCAAAAAAAAATAAACCAGGAGGGAAATAAAGTAAGTGGTATTGTGCTTAACAAAAAATAAATAAAAAATAAAATAAAAAGGATTCTAAAACTTAATAAAAAAAATAAACTGTTAAACAACGCAAATAATACTGATAACAGTTTAGCACAATTTCCAATTGTAATTTAAAATGTTCTAGTTACACTTCAGAGTTTTCAAATTGTATTTAAGAAATTTCTAAGAGTATATCATAACTTTTCATTTTGATATAAAAATTCTTCATTTGAAACGCAATCAGAAAGTTTTGAAATACAATTTAAAAATTCTCCAATACAAATAAAAAATTTTTAAATACAACTAGAAATATTGAAAAGCAATAAGAAAATTTTGAAATACAAATGTAAAACTGTAAAATATTAATGGAAAGTTTTGCATTACAACAGAGAAAATTTGAAACACAAACATAAAAATCTAAAACCGAAACGCAACTAGGTAATTCTGAAACTGAAAAACTGAATTAAACATTTTTAAAACTTAAATAAACATTTTTTAAATTAAATTACAAAGTTCTTAAAAAATTTAGATTAGATACAAAGGGCGACTGCGGAAGTGAAAGTTTCTTGGTTCCTTTATGATACCTAGGGAAGAGGTAGAGATAAGAAAAATAATATTTAAATAGGTCAAATTAGATTAGGAAATTTCGAAAGATAAAAGTAGTTGCCAATTTGAATGGTTCGCAATACGAGTAGTCGCCCCGTAATGGTTCCTGTCTTGAAACTAGCCGCTATCCCTGATAATAAGACTGGTCTAATCCATATATCGTACAGTGCCGGCCAGAAGCACAAGAGGTGTTGCATTCTTTTAATCTACATTGAGTATTCACAGCTTCTACAGAAATTGAAATGAAGCCCTAATCTTCTAGCACGGATTTCAAATCTACCGTCCACGGTAATTGCAGCCACGGTGTCTCACAGTCTCCGTTTTTTCAGATCAAGGAGACATTTTGAACGTCTCACATCTAGGTTTTTTTGATCATCTGGCCCCTGCGATTCTGCCGGCATATTTATCCATGCGAAGTTTACAAGAAGATAGGGAAATGCAACAAAAATGGTCGATTGCCCTATCATTTCGGTTTTGCACAATTTTTGGCAAGTGTATCAGCAACACATTTGCCCACATTGGTTCCCTGTCCTTGCACCCAGTGATGCCAACAATTCAGAGGCAAAAAGAGCCAACCGAGTAGTAAAAAAGAGCTAAAAGGAGCTAAATTTAAAAATTGAAGATTTTTCCGCTTTAAATCGATTAATGTATTTATTAAATAAGCTTATTTTAAAGCAGCAATTGATACAAATGTTAGTCAACATTATCCATATGACCATACACATTTATATATAAATAAGTAAAGTCAAAAAAGAACAATCATTTTCAAAAAGAGTAACATTTTTTCTTTCGGTCATAGATTTGTTTTTATATAATATTTTTTTTATGTTTCAATTGAATTTATTTTTACAAATACGCTTGCTGGTAACTCGTAGTTTAAACACCTTTGTAAACCATATATTATATGAACTAAACTATTAACCGTATTAAAAACCATGCGGATTCTTAGTTTATTCTTAAAAAAATTATAGCACTGAATGTTTTTTTCCACTTTAGCAGTAGAATATGGATACGAAGAAATTTTAAAAACAAACAATGATGCAATTCGATCCAAAATTATTCGGTTCTATTAAAATTTTTCCACTGGTACAATTTAAAATTTTTTAATCAATTTTACAGCTCTTCAATTTCTTTAAAATCATCTTCAAATTCTTTTATAACACAAAGTATTTTCTGAATCCTGCGAAAAAACATTTTTTACCCTAAATGCCGAAATTTATTCCAAAATCTTAAAATTTGTTGGAAGCTTTGCCATACTTTCATAAATTAGAGTTTTTGTGATATGTTTTACGATATGTTTTTCTGATTCAGTTATATTAGAATCTTCGAATTCTTTCTCAAAGTTATCCTAGATAACAGTTGTTATTTATTTAAGATTCAAATTCTGCAGCTATATAATCGAAGTCATTTGTCGGCATAATGATTTTATTTGTCAGGCTTTGTAATAAATGAAATAAATCAGTTTTGTATGTTCCGTAAATGCCACAACGACAAAATAGTAGGGTAAAAACAGAAAAATTACTATAAAATGCAAAAAGTGCCAAACGTGCCGTTTCCACAGTTGAAAAGAGCTAGCTGTGTTAGCTCCTTTTTTTAAAAAAGAGCTAAAGGGAAAATTTTCGAGTTAGAAGCAATTAAAAAGAGCTAAATTTAGCTCTAAAGTAGCTAAGTTGGCATCGCTGCTTGCACCCATATCAGAGTAAAGTTAGAATGCATCGACATCCAATTTAAAGATGTCCGGCTATAGGGGACTAGTTGTTATGTATTCTGATATACAATAAGAAAGCTCTAAGTTACAATTGGAAATGGTGTATTTCCTCTTTGTTGATTATTTTTTATTATTTTATCAACGATATCTTTCCGAAACAAAAAAATTTTAACAAAATAAAAAATATTTGTCACCATTATATGTCAACAAAATGCATCCTTTGGATACATACTTTACTTATGTTTATACACACACAGAAAAAATACGTAGTAAAAACGAAAAAAACATGCAGTTTTTCTGAATATTTATTAGGTTTTTTGCACCCTGAACGCATAAATTTCATAACTTACTTATTATATTTAAACCCAATTTTTTCTTACCAACACCAACCAAGTAAGATACATTATCGAAACCAGCTTTAGATCTTCTCACAGTACTCTTTGAACGGCAGTAAATTTCGTACTTGGCTGTTAACAACATCTACTTAACTTTAATGCTTTTAAAAAAGGGAAACGGGATTGTTTTTTCTTTATGAGTGAGAATGAAGTAAACCATTTTTCCAAAACTAACTGAGAGTGAACACTTGCTCAGAAATCTTAAACGAGGCGTTCAGTAAGGTGTTAAGCTCAGCGTTGCCAGAAGCTTTGAGAAGAAAATAATCATTTGGTAAAAATTAAACCATATTTTAAGGAAAAAAATAATCACATTTTTTTCATTCAAAAATCTTATTTTATATACAAAAACTGTAATAACAACTAAGTTTATATGCATAAAAACCAATTTTTTTTTTTGATGCACAGCGCAAATAAGTTATAAAATTTTTACCAAAACTAATTAAAAATGAGATTATCTAGAGCTGCCAGATGATTCTTACAGATTACGAAGTTTTCTTAACTCGTCATCTAAATTTTGAATATTACTTTCAATAAATCTATCAAAGAAGTAACTTTCCTATCAATAAATATAAAAGGGACAAGTCATGAGAGCTCTTTTAGAGGTTAATCTTTCAAACCAAATCCTTTTAATATTTGCTTACACTCCTCGATATAAAACGAAATAAACTTTTTTTTTTTTGTTAACAGTTAGTTTTAAGCAAGATTTAGCAAACATTCTTAAGTAGACTTCTTCGTTTTGTAAAAAAAATTATTATTTTCAAAATCAAGGTTATTATTAAAACTCATGAAACAAAACGTTTAATTCGTCTGTAAAGTAGCTTAGCGTTTAATACGCTTCGTTTAGTCAAATATTTTTTGGTGTTTTCAACACCTAAACACCGCATAGTAAAATACTAAACGCGCTTTTGGATATTTAAGATTATTGGATGCAACCAACCCCAAAGGAACATAGTAAATGTAACAACGGGCATTCAGTATTACTTTTTCTAAACGCTGCATTTAATTAAGTTTAAGCCAGTTTAAACCAAAACATCAAAGAAAAAAAATTTTAAATATAACAATGAATAACTGGGGGCCTTCTATAGTATTCCTGTAGCCAGCCCAGTGACCGAAATTTCTTACTTAAAACTTGTTATTTTGCCTTTTGGCCTCAAAAAGGGGTTATTGGCCAAACTGTGCGTTATGTGAAATATTGTATTTTTTTAATAAAAAAAGGCTAAGATTTTATTTAATCATGATAACAAAAGACAACAAAAAAATCTTTGCAAAAATGTCTTCTTAAACTTATGATGCACAAATGCTACGGATCAATAACCTTCATTTTCTTATCATATTTATACGCAAAACTCAAAACATTCGTAATGGAAATTTTAATGAAGAATTAATTACAAGAAATAGGAATCAATAAAACCAATGCAAAATACGTATGCATGCCTATACTTATGTATGTTGGGAAACAAACACAGAAAAAAATTACAACAGATATTAAGTAATTACAGGAAATTATTTGACTATTAATTTTAACTGTTAACAATTTTGAGCCAGTTGTACTTGAATGTTATTTTAAATTTCCATGAAACACTTTGCAAAATTTTGCCAAAAAACTTTTTCAAGAGGTTTTTTGTATCTTTTTTCTTGTATTTACTTATTTACATATAATTCTCCCTTTTATTTAAAAAATTTTTACTTGCCAAAAATTTCACCAGCCCCGAGGGCTAACGAAACTGTATTTACCTCAGAACTGTCAAAAATTTACTTACATGCATTTCTTGCTACCGTTTCAAACACAGCCTTATTATACCCTTCACATAAGCGATAAAGGTATATATAAGTTTGTTATTCCGTTTGTAATATCTTTAATATCCATATTTTGTTGGTCCTTTTAGATAGGAAGTCCATTTGGCAATCTCTGTCTGTCCGTGTTATGGCTAAAATCAAGTTTTTGAAGCCCCCCGAAGTTGCATAGGCCAGTAAGAAATATCAAACTATCAGAAATATCTGCGTGAAAATCGCTATTGAAATCTAGCAAAATCGCCCGATAAATGACCGGTAACCTCTACAACTGCCCCGGAGTTGCCCCTTCACGGGTGCAATGTATGGCCGACTCTCATTATTTTTTCTCACAAATATTTTTGTGAATCAAATTTAAATCCTATCTCCGCCTCCTAACAGGGTTGTCATGCAAAATTCAAAAAAAATAGGATGAAAACCCCAAAAAACTCCCCGAAATCGCCCTTAGAGGAATAAAATATATCACAGACCCCCATTAATTGTCCCTCGCAAACAAATTTCAAAAATATACTTACCTCCTATCTCCATCGCCTAAGGGGGCTCCCATACAAAGTTTGGGAAAGTGTAATAAATCCCCCTACAGTTTTCAGGGTGACCGTGGACAGGTCAAATGCAGGACTGACCCCAACTCATTTTTTCTTGCAGACATTTTCCTAGAACAATTTAAAGCCACTGTGTGCCGGGCATTACCAGCTGTTTACAATATCAACATACATATGTACATACATTAATAAAAAAAATTCCATAGAAAACATACAATTCCATTCCAATTTCAATCTCGTGATTAAGTTTCTCTACTAAAAGTTATCATTATCATTGTAATATTTCCAATGTTACCAGCAATGTATCACGTGTTTCAATTTGAAATCGTGAAACGTTTTCTTTTTTATCAGCATTCAGTGGTATTTTGAATTCTTTTTACTCGTGTTTGTCTTAAATAGTTTAAAAAAAATTGAAAGAAGAAAACAACAGAATCCATGATCATAGACTCAATTCTAATACAAATGTCAAAAGGTCGCATGCTGTACAAAGATTAGCCAAATTTCATTTTTCCTTTCATTTATGAAACAAAAACAAAAATGATAAAAAATAAAATTAAAACTTTGTTTCATTTACTTTCGCAATTAAGGAAAAATAAATGTGTTTTGTATTCTAGTTTTTACAATATTTTTAACGTTTTAAAATTAATCGTTATTTTTAAGTTTGTTCTTTAAAAAATTTGTTTAAATATTTTTTTTATAAAAATTTTATTTTGGTATTTTTCCGCAACAAAATATGTTGCTCCTTATCAGTTACAGAGACAAATTTTACTAAAAAAAAAACAAATAAACTTAAGCTTAAATTAAAATAAAAGTTTTTAAAAGTAATTGTATGTTGTTTATGTACATTGTACATACATATGCCCTGAACTTGATTTGTTGTCAACACAATTTTTTTAATTCATATATAGTACATATGTATGTACTTACAGTTTAAATAATTATCAATTTAACCACTTGAAGATTTTACAAGAAATTAATTATACGTCACATGTGTTGTCTATTTCATTTGAAAGGTTAAATTAATATCAATTTAAACCAACTACAAATTTTTTTCAAGACTAAGAATCCCTGTTCGCTCCGCTTTCCTCATCAGGTCGTTAAATAAAAAAATTTAAAACAGTTGCCAATTTTAGTTAGCAAATGGGTAACAATTTCACAAATGATTAGTTTAGGTTGCCGTTGGGCAAAGGAGTTATTTTATTTTTGTACCCTTCTTATAAGTTTGTTGTTCCGTTTGTAATTTTTTTTATATCCATCTGCGACTCCATAATGTACATATTTTATTGTTTTTTATAGAAAGGGAAGTCGACATAGTGATGTCCGTCTGCCCATCCGTCCATCTTAGGGTTGAAGCTTTTTGAAGCTCCCCGAAGTCGGATAGACCCATAAGTGGTAAGTGGTAACTATCAGAAATATCTGCGAGCAAATCGCTGTTCAAAATCAGCCAAATCGCACCATAATTGACCAAAATATAAGCCAATAACCAATACTACCTCTGTTTATTTCTCTAAAATTTTTACATAAAAACCTCTACTACTGCCCCGGAGTCGCCTCGTACAATGTGCAATGTAAGACCGACTTCCACTAATTTTTCCCCGCAACCATTTTTGTGGAGCATGCTTACACCTTATCGCGGCCTCTAATAGGGTTGCCATACAAATTTTAACTATTTTAAATTTTTTAAATCGCTTTCGCAGCTCACAGGGGGCTCCTACAAAGAAAAAATTTCAGACTGACCCTAATTAATTTTTTTCTTCCCAAATATTTTCGTGGAACATACCTACCCCCTATCTTCAGCCCCTATCATGGTTGCCATACAAAATTTAAAAAAAGGGTAAAAATTCCTACAACTTCTCTAGAGTTGCCCCTAGAGGATTTAAATGAACGACAGCCCCCATTAGTTTTCCCTCCCAAAAATATTCCTAAAACATTTTTATCCCCTATCTCCATCACCCAAGAAGGTTGCCATACAAAACTTACAGCAATTATGTTAAAACGCCTATAACTTCCCCACAAAGGCCCTAAGAGAAATAAAGTGTACCATAGACCCTCACTAGGGTCCCCTCCCAAACATATTCCTAGAATATGCTTACCCCCTATCGTCTAAAGGGGCTCCCATAAAAAGTTTAGGATAATTGTAAAAATTCCCCCACCCCCAGGCGACTGGGCACCGGTGAATAGATGCGCCCCCCTTAGGGGGGTTGCCATACAAAATTTTAAAAAAAATTGGGTAAAAACCCCTACAACTTTTCTAGTTATCATTAGAAAAATCCCGGGAAGTTCACAAATTTTTGTTTCCCGAAATTTCGCGCGGGAATCCCGGGATTAAGAAAACTGCGCACTATAAGTAAAAAGGAAACTTAGTCACAAAAAATATTATTTATTTAAATTAAAGCATCACATAATAAATATACAACAAAACTGGGTTTTTGGTTTATGAAGACTTCCCTGCTGGTGACATTATACAGTGATAGAAATTTTCGCTAAAAATATCACCAGATGAAACTATCAATGCAAAAAGAAATACGCAGACTGAATTCCTAATCCTAAAACTTAATCATCATGGGAAAATTTTGTCTGCTGTTTTTTTGTATTGCTACAATTCTATTTTCAATATTTATAATTTTTAATACTTTCATTTGTTAATAAATTTTTTTTAATGTTTTGTTGAAAGATCAAAGTCATATGTAACATTAAAACTAGTTTTCCGTGGAAGCTTTCAGTGTTGAAAAACATGTGACTGAATATTGTTAAATAAAGATAAATTGATTTATTTTATATTTTAAGTAATTTACTCATTCATAACTTATAGTTTAACTAAACTTTGTTGCCAAAATTAATTTTTAAGTGGAAGAGCAAAATAAAAAAACAAATATTGCCCTTAAGCCTGCTCTCTGTCATTATTGATCTCAGCCGTATTCTAATACGGCGAATGGTGAAAAATTACCTTTTATCCGTAGCATTACTGACTGGCATTGAAACAAAAATGATAAATATTTTGGAAAATATCTGGGTCACACCCACCTTGGTAAAACATCTATCATATTCTCCACGCGGTCTTTATGAATTTTCAAAATGTCAGCCTTTTATTTCGATATAAGAAGCTTTTTTTTATCAATTTTTTCAAATTTTAATAAATCTGCAAGTTATGAAATTAAAATTTCTTAATCAGTTAATGTGGTAATATTCTGAGGTAGAATATGGAGGATATTAAACAAATAAAGTACGTCCTTTTTAAGCCCTGTAAAACAGATTCAATTAAGAGTATGCAGCCCTTGAGGCGGTAGTGCACATCGCATCTTCAAAATGATTTTTTCCTTAAAATCTAGGCTTTTCAACTAAAATTCCCATACCAACGCAAATTTTGTTTGGGCGTTATTCCTTTTAGTCTCAAGACACATTTTTAGGGTTCTTATAAGGGATGATCCTTTTTATAAATCTATATCCTGCTTTTGTAGAATTACACTAAGCAGCTGTGTAACAATATCCCTCCCTATCCTTCCACTGGGGTATCTTTTTCAATGCCTCTATTATGTGCTTTATTTTTACTTCAAAGTGTAATTTTGAATCTCCATCAACCCATTGTGTTTCTCATAATGGAGACAACTTTGTACCTAGATATTTCAGAAAAACTGCATTACGCTAAGGATTATGTAGTCAATACAACATTTAACGCTCCCAACAATCTTGTCATGATCATATGGCAACCAAGTAAATTATCCCGTTGACCACAAAATGGTCTCAGATCTTGTTTCAAGACCCTCTGAGACCAGATGAATTGGTTTCACTTAACATCCAGCGCCGCAGTAGGAATGTTGCATTGAGCACCATTTATGCACAGTCCCCAAATCTCTGCACGCTCTTCCGGCACCAGCGATTGACCTGCTTTTCCAGTGCAGTCCACCACACAAGTATGCCATAGAGTAGTATATGCCTAGCCACTGCAGAATAAATCCAATTCGTAAGAATTGGTATAAGACCGCACGTTTCGCCTAGCATTTTCCTTTATGCATAGACGGCATTTGTCGTCTTTTTGACTCTTGAATCTTTCCTCTGCATTGTGTATCCACGACAGCTTACGTCTAGGTACTTTGTATGTCCATTAGGCATCAGATTGGTGTTATCAAATTTCGGTGTGGGGTCCGCGGACTACTCTTAGTCTTCCTGGTAAAAAGAACCCGGCCCGTTTTCTCGAAGTTTACACTCAGCTCAACTTAACTCGTGCACTGGCTTATCTTCGCCAGTGTGGTCTTCATCAGAGATCTGATCGTATTCAAAAACTTCCCAGTGACTGTGACCGCTACATCATCCACGCACGCAATTATTGCAGCAGCTCCGTCCTTAAGTTTCGTTTAAGCTCGCTCACAGCCAGCGTCCACATAAGTGGTAGAAGTACTCCTCCTAAAGGAGTATCTCTAACAACCACTCTCTCTGATTTCGAATTTTCCCATTCCGCACATACCAATAACCCTGCGCTTCAGGAGAGCAGATATCCAATCCATAACCATTTGCGCATTTACCATTTGTGCCACGCTTTTAATAATTTCCTCTGTGGTAAAATTATTACTAAAAGCGCCCACAATGTCAAGGAAAGTTTCCATTGCATATTTACCGCGTTGAGGGGTTTCTAAATTAATTAAAGTTATTATATTCTTGAGGTTTTACAATAGTTTGGTTAAAGTCTGCAGTTGGTTTAAAGCTTTGAACCTTTCGGCGGCTTTGTTTCGGCCTAAGGGTCAATAAGCTTTAGATTCCAAAATTAAAAAACTAAAAAAATTTCAATATTACTTAGTTATCTAATACTTGAAAGAATCTCAAACAAACATTATATTACTTTTTTTTTAATTTTTACAGAAAAAAACATATCAAATCGATAGCTCTGCAGAAGACAAGCTCAATTTACGAACAACCGACAATTTTTGGAGTCCAAAAATGGCACTGGATTTTTTAGCTGGTTGCATTGGAGGTGTGTTTACCAAACAAAACTTTATTTAAAAAAACATAATTTAATTAAATTTGTTTGTTTTATTAGGTTGTGCGGGCGTTATAGTCGGACATCCGTTAGATACCGTCAAAGTTCATTTACAAACCCAAGATCCTAAAAATCCTAAGTACAGAGGTACTTGGCATTGTATGACATCGATTGCGAGACAGGAAAAATTCGTTGGGCTATATCGTGGCATTACAAGTCCTATTGGTGGTATTGGATTTGTAAACGCCATTGTGTTTGGCGTCTACGGAAATGTTCAAAGAAATACTAAAGATCCAAATTCTTTAGCATCGCATGCATTGGCTGGCAGTATAGCGGGACTATCTCAGAGTATTGTATGTGCGCCAATGGAGTTGGCTAAAACACGTTTGCAGTTGCAGCACGAAGGATCAAAGGGTCCGAAATTTAAGGGACCTTTAGACTGTTTAAGACATATTATTAGACATGAAGGTTTACGTGGTACAATGAGAGGTTTAACATTTACAATTGCTCGCGATGTACCAGGTAAGCAAGCAAATCTTTACATTAAATAAACTGATTAAAGTAAAACAAAATAATTTTTATTTGTTTCAGCTTTTGCCACTTACTTTGTAAGTTATGAGTACATGATGCGGCAGCCCAGTAAAAATAATATTTTGTATGGCCTTTGTGCTGGTGGCCTTGCTGGTATGTGCTCTTGGATGACCAGTTATCCCATAGATGTTGTCAAAACTTGTTTGCAAGCCGATAACCCAACGAATCCCAAGTACCGAGGATACATGGATTGTATACGACAGGGCTATAGATCGAGTGGTTTGAGTTTTTTCTTCCGTGGTCTTAATTCAACTATGATACGTTCGTTTCCCATGAATGCTACTTGTTTCTTTGTCGTTTCTTGGATTATGCAGTGGGCCAATAAGGGCGGCGTTGATGTTGTCGTCCATACCGGCGATCCAATAGCTCTTATCAATTTGGCCACTAACCTACCGCTCTGCCATGTCTTACACATCGATCATGCCGACGATAAAATAAGATATCAACGTTCTGTCTTAACCAGAAGTTTGCGTTCTTTCGGAACATTCAACGAAGCTATCTGCCAAACCGAAGCCGCCGAACTAGCCAGCCAGTTTTATCCTGACAAAGTTAATGATAAATATTATATTTTTGAAGATGAGCGGCTGTTAAGGGAAAACGCTGCCAAAGAAAACTCATGCAATTGCTAAATAGTTATTTGGTTTAGGTTAACATTTCTCCTTGTATTTCTTATATTATACCACGAGTTCATATATTTTAATTTAAGAATTCCTGTTAGTTTTATTTGTATTTCGCTGATTGTACAAATTTATACCATTATTAATGATTTCCATGAAATTATGAATGAGTGTTTTCATAAAACAAAAAAACATATTAAAAAAGTATTGACCGTTCATTCAAAGTGCATGCTAAATGCTCACGCTTTTACATGTTTTTTTAATTAAGAAGTAGGAATGAAATGACAGGACAGATATTTTCCCAAATACAATACCGGCCGCATTGAATATATTTACACTTAATATCAATTTTTCCTTCTTATTAAAACATGCAGTTTATGCAATATATGTTGATTTAGTCCTAAGTCAAAGAGGTAGAAATTAATTTACTTTCCTTTAAACTTTTCACTAGAACTCCGTCTACCTGTCCAAATCTTGCTGAACAGGTAATAATGAATTTATACAGGCATTTGCAGACAAATTTAATTTTTGAAGGGGGTTAATAATAACATTTTTATTTAAAAAAAATTTTAGTTCCTTATTTTGAACAGAGAGATTAATAAAATTTAGAAATAACAATTTCCAAAGGTTATGCAGGATTTGATCCCAATTTTCTTTGTTTATAATAGGGTTTTTTTGTAGATTAAGTTAGTCTTTATAAATTTCATTTGTTCTTACACCAAATCATATATAATATATAAAAGGAAAAACTATACAGATATGTAAACAAATTATCAAAAAGGGGTTAAAACTACACCAAATGGTGACCCGCTGTATTATAGATACAATGAATAAGATGAGTGGGTTAAGGCTAGCCACAATACGTACTAAAGCTAAATTCTTTAATAGCGGTCTTTTTTGTGCCGTTTTCCCGGGTGAAGACAAGGATAAACTTAACAAAGATATATTTTACGAACGTCTATAATGAGAACATATGATCGATATCCCGACCATGATATTATGAAAATAGGAAGGGAAAATATCTTTGATCCAACCGTCGGAAAATACGAAACATGCAGTAACAATATGAAGCTGGTAGGCATCGCCTTGGCAAAATATATTGTAGTCGGCAACACCAGATTTCGACATCTCAATATACGTAAGGCCAATTGGCTATCACCTGAACAAACAAGAATAAAGCCGGATTGATCATGTTTTGATAGACGGAAAGCATTCATTCAGTTTGTTAGACGTGCAATCGACCCGAGAAGCGAACATCGATTTGGATCATTACCTAGTGGCAGCAAAGGTTTGCAACCGTTGACGAAAACTTCGACAACGGCTTTCGCAAAAAGGGCATGCATGTATTTTCCCCAACTAATAATGAGTATGCATGTATTCAAATCTTCAATATAAAAAGCCGAACCAAAATTTAAGTTCTCAAATTAAATTAAGTTAACATGTATTCCGATGCACTTCTCTGAGAGCAACAGTGTTCCTCCTCCTGAAAAAAAATTGAATTAAATCTTTCATATAAATGCGCAAAGTTTAATGAACAAAATAGACCAAGGTCTATTGAAAAAGTCATTGCAAGAGATCACCTGATTAATTTTTTTTAACTGAAGAGTATATTGTTGTCAAATAAATTCGCTTCGCTACAGTGATTTTTTAAGTTTTAAAATTAGGTGCAATTTCTGTAAACAAAAATTTTTTTAATTTGATGAATTAAAATCGAATAATTGAAAATGAGTAAGTACCTAAACGTGAGGAGCTGTTTGGAAAGTGTTTCAGTTTTCATTAGAAGTACTTCTTCCCCCTTTTTTTGGGTTCAATGGATCTGTCTTTAGTTTTGATGCTACGTATGTGTCACATGATAAGGTTCTAAATCTCATGATTAAAAGGTTTTTTTCAAAGCACGAGAAGATTTAAATGTAATGGCAGTTAACTTAACAGAATGTATTTGTTGTAAAAACTAGAACAATAATCAAATATATTAATAAATAAAATGTATAAAATTGAAAACAATTTTTAAAAAATTATTTAGGATTTAATCCCAATTTTTTTTTATTTTTTTTTTTTTTGTGTTGTTTAACAACAAGGTTTTGTTTTCGGTTGCCCCTTAATACATTTAGTAATAACCAATGGTTATTCAAATGTAAGGGGAAAAAGAAAATCAAAACAAGCGAATAGCGAATATTGGTTTGTTGGATTCTTAAAGAAACTTGAACGTTTTGGTTGCTTATAGTAATTCTCATTTTGTTTAATGAGGTTTTTATATAAAGACACAAAATATTCATGAGTTTTTTAAGAATTTGGGTTGAAGTCTACTGATGAGTTGGTGTAAGAACCAACGAAATGCATATAGACAAACTTAACCAACAACAAACCCTATAAATTGAAAACAATTGTTAACATTTTGTCAATTTAGGAGAAGTTTTCGTATCGAGAAATTTTTTAAGGTTATAGAGGTGCTCCAGTAATTAACAGGGCGAGTCATATAATTTTAACATATTGCAAGTTAACGTTTAAAATTTATAATAGTTTTTTTTTGATTCGTTTTGTCCTTGACAGGACGACTATAAATTTCTCGACTAAGGAACTTCTCACATATCATACAGAAACGACGCACTGGCCAATTCAACTTGGTTTTTAACCCTTTCGAAATAGTTTTAGATCTGAGGTTCGATATTAAAAATTCTAATTTATATATATTGTATCGCACGAAATGTGTTGTTAGGGAAATAAATGCGGCTAATAGCCAGTGTACCATCTATTAATTCACATTGCGCACATGTGGTTGGTACATTAACAATTTACAAAAAAAAAAAAACAAAAAGAGAAGATTAGCAAATCATTTCTTAAAAATTTTGAGTGATTGCCAACATAAGGTAAAACAAGTAAGAGCGCTATATTCGACTGTGCCGAATCTTATATTATACACTTGACATTGGTCTTTTTATATACACAGCCATCTGATCTAGCCAAGTTAATTCGTACTGCTAATTAGAAATGAGCGACCCCGTGATTTTGAAAGAATACTGTAAACTGTGAACGTGATTTTTAAATAACAGTTATGTTAAACAGTGACGGTTATCACTGTTTATTATTTTGCACAAACAAATATGTTAATAGTTACTTCACAGGAAGACCCAAAATGTTACTTTTAAGTATCAACACTGCAGTTAATAGTTGCTACTAAGGAACATTTCTTATTTTTTCCATGAACCACAATGTAATTTATGTATATGGGGTTTAAAGATTGAATGAACGAGGTTGTTGGCAAAAATTGACTAAGTCTGTAACAACATCGTAGTAAATAGTTACTTTACAGGAATCCCAAAAATATTAGTTTTCATAACATATCAAAGTAACTACATCACACTAACAGTTACTTCACAGTTTATGTCATAGTTGCAAAAGTTGATACGATCGTACTTTTTTTGATACTATTGGATACTGAAAAATACGGTGTTACTCCTCTGGGTGATTTGATACTCTCATACTTTTCAACCAAATTCAGTACCAATTTGCCTTGAAACTTATTTTATGAGTAACGTGTAAAATGATTTTAATTGACCTGGCAACTCATTCTCTTTTTGTGTCCCTTTTTAACCTATTTTTATACATACAAAAATGGATTCATTTAAACACTTGTTATTCTAACCGTTTTTTGCAACCACATATGTTAAACTCTACATAAAAAAAAAGTTAAGATGTAAGGTGTGTGCTTGAAACTCAGAGATGAATACTTGTAATTTTTTTATATTTAGTTTTTGCTGTAACAACCGTTTTAACTAATACTGAATTGGGTGCTATGGGAAAGAAAAAGTTTTTTAAAAAAGTTTAATGTTAAGAAAGTAGTCTACTTGCTATTAAATAGTTTAACTTGAATAAAAATAAACTATGGACTCTGAGGAAGCCGGGTTGGTTTTAATATTTATTTTAAAGAAATTTTACTATTTAAACTCTGTGCATCCATGTGCACGCATACATACTTTTTATTCTTGTTAGGACGAGTAAACAAATTAAGCCGTATTTAGTTCCATTTAGAGAAGTTTGGACAAAGACATTTTCTTGGCTAAAAAAGGATGAAACAACAAAAATGTGCCGTGTGTGTAACATTACTTTTGCGGGTGGAATAACGCATTTAAATCGCCATGATTCGAGCATAAACCATAAGAAAAACATGAGGGCTGCAGAAACTACGCCAGCGATTCAGGATTTTTTTACAAATAAAACCAATTGTCCAACAAATAAATTCGCAAAAAAGCTGGAGCTAATGGTGAGTGCTTTTGCGACAGAACACAATATTTCATTTGCTGCTTTAGACCATCTGAATTTAATAATCAAAAATGGAATACCTGATTCTCAAATAACTAAAAATTTCAATATAAATCGACAAAAAGCGCAAAAAATTATTGCAAATGTTTTAGCCCCTGAAAATACTACAGATATTGCAAATTTTTGTAAGAGTATGTATTATTCAATAGTAATAGATGAAGGTACTGACATAAGCGTAAAGAAAAATCTTGCAATAGTAATTCGTATTTTTAATGAACAATGCCGTGATCGGTTCTTAAGTTTAGTGCAAATAGAAGATAGTACTGCAAATGGAATTTTCGAAAGCACTGTCAAGGTATTAAAAGATTGTAATATACCCTTAAATAATATGATTGGCATTACAACTGATAACTGTAATGATGGGCCCTGTAAATGGAGTTCAAGCAAAATTCAAAAACAAAGTTCCACATATATTTACAAATGGTTGTATATGCCACATATTAAATTTAACATCTTCTGCTGCATTAAAATTTGCAATTCCAGATAAAATTGAAAAATTCATGAAGGATATAAATTTGCATTTCTGCAACAGTGCAAGCAGAAGAGAGGAATTTACAAAGTTTCAGGAATACTTCGGGATCGATACACATAATATACTTAAATATGCTCCTACAAGGTGGCTTTCACGAGAAGAAGTCGTAAATCGAATCTTAGAACAATGGCAGCCCTTGCAGTATTATTTTACCTTAAGTGACTTTGAAACAGATTCAACAAATGAAAGAGTGCAGTTTCTAAAATCGGGATTTTTTGATCCATTTTTTAAAATGACATTTCTATTTCTTAAATATGTTTTAAAAATAGTAAATGCAGTTAATATAGAAATGCAGTCAGAAGACGCGCGTATGCATATATTTCTGCCAAGAATACAGTTTTTGTTTCGGCAATTGACACGAAATTTTATAAACAAAGATATTTTAGACAACTGTAAACTTTCAGAATTAAACCTTCATAAAAATCATATTCCACTTAGTGAAGTTTTTTGCGGGACCGAAGTTGATTTGCATATAAACACAAATGAAGTCGAAACTAAAGTTATTAAAGAGTTTAAAGAAAACTGTAAGAAATTCTACATAAAATTTTGTGAAATACTTAGGACAAAAGTTGACCTAAACAATGAGATGTTAGAATGGTTTAGCAACTTTTCTCCCGATATTGTTTTGTCTGGTAAAATTAATAGCATTATTCCACTGCTTGTCCGAATGTTTCCTAATGAAAGATCAAATTTTGAGAATATTAATTCACAGTATAGAGCTTTAGCTGACATGAAAGAACTTAAACCACTGATTACAGAAAATATATGCAGTTTCTGGTCAACTGTTTCCAAAACTAAAAACGCATTAGGGGAATATATGTTTCCTGACATTTTTAGAGTTGCCTGTGGAATTTTATCACTACCACATTCTTCTGCAAACGTAGAAAGAATTTTTTCTTATCAAAACTTACTAAAAACCAAGCAAAGAAACAGACTTAATGTTTCGACAGTATCGAGCCTTATACAGACAAAAGATTTATTTAAATCGAAAAATTCATTCTGCTACAACTTCGATTTTTCAAATAAGCTTTTATCTAAAAACTAATAAATTATTTTTATTACTTTGAGTTAAAATAAAACACGTTCCTTACTTATACACACATGCATATTTATAAAAATATTTTATGTTTGCATATATGTTGTAAATTAATTAACTTTTTATATGTATAAAAATGCATATTGCTTTATTTTTTTTATTTATTTTTATATACAAAAGTATTTGTTTTTACTACTTTTATTTATATATTAAAAGAAAATGTATATGTACCTGAATACCTACTTGAATTTATTATACATCGCGTACAAATGTTTTTTTTTACATTTTTATTAAATAAAAAAAGTTAAAAAATGAAAAATTATATATTTGTTACTATTTGGGTTAAAAAAATACCCTCAAAAAATTTTTTTGATACCCAAATGAAAACTTCATTTTTCATCACTGGTTTATGTCACTGTCGTTACCAGCGATTTTGAAGTCACAGGTATAAAATCACAGGTACAGAAAAATCGCTCATCTCTACTGCTAATATGATAATGAAAATACCTTGTGCCGGGTTTAAAGTTCATAGCAATACTAGTTTTCAAAATAGAAAACTTTAAAAAATTTTAACGTTCGCATTATACACGTGCACAAATAGAACAAATAAGTATTACAAAAACAGATATATCTTGTACATCCATGTACATACCAGTTCTTTTTGGTGTAAGTGTGTGAATAAGTGTAAATGATATTGTATGGTTTTGCTTTTGCGCACTTACTCTACTCTTATAAACAAATATTGTTGTTTATGGTTTTGCATTGAGTGTGGAATGTATTTGTTTTTTTTTGTGCTGAATAACAACAGTATCATAAATATTTTCTTATTACTGTTGATACAACAAATACACAAGATCGTTTATATAAAAGGTTGTGAATGAAACAAAAATTTGATTTTTAAAGTTTATTGTAGCTATAGTGTTTAAAAATGAATAAAATAAATTTAAAAAAAGCATTTTTTTATCTCAAGCTCAAAAATTAAGATAAAATAATATATATTTATTTTGTATTTTTTAATAATTTAAATTTTAATTTTAAACTTGACTTAAATCTATATAGTTACGATGCAGTTTTAATTTTTTTTAGCTAAATTTGTTTAATTTATTTAAAGAAAATTTAAAAAATAGAAAAACTGGCTCATGTAGCCAGAATAGGAAAACACACCAAAAGTATTTATGGTTAAACATCATTATATGTATGTAACTGTTTCAACGAAACATAGAAAAACAAATTTGTTGCTCTTGCTCTCATTTTACCAAACCACACCATATTTAGTTAGAGAACACACCAATACCAACTTATAACAAAAACACAAAGCTACTTATCAATACACACTAAAAGCTGAAAAACACACAAACTGGTTGTTAAAGATATAACTTTGCAAGAGTTTAGTTCGCATGTATAATAAAAATATCATATAGAAGATTTGAGGTCGATAATTTTAAAAGTTTTCGACATTATTCGTATAAAAAGTTTAATAAAAGTTATGAATATGTATGGGGGTATAGTGTATGCATACTGTGAGGTATTCATAAAGTACCATGGTGAAATAATCGTACCAGGTGGTGTTACAAGCACAGCTGATCTACTTTTTTCAAGCATAAATCGAGGCTGGGTAGTCAAAGTTGTTTACTTTTACATAACTTTTTTTGACAACAGAGCCAACGAAAACTACAAAAAAAACGAAAATTATATTCACCAAATTTTGTTGTTGTAGAATCGACACCACCTGATACTCATAATTGCGCCATGTAAAGTACATAATACACTACAGGGCGTTCTACTCCCCCAGCTTCTCTCCAACTATATTTTTTTCAAAATGTAGAAATTGTTTGATCATTACTTTATGTAGAACATTCGAATTCGATGGCAGTTATAGTTTTCCAGATATGGCGTATCAAAAGTTTTATAAAAATTGTTCAGTTATATGAAAGGTTTTCGTTCTTCTGCTTCTATTCAAATTGTTTTTTTCCAAAATGTAAGCCTTATTCTTGTAGAACATTTGATGTCCATAACTGCTATAGTTTCCGGGACGAAGCGTATCAAAAGTCTTACAAAATTTTTTTATTTGTATTGGAGATACCCTTTTTCCCCACCAAATATTTTTATTTTTTTGAATGTGGATCTTATTGTCCATTTACTTCTTGTAGAACATGTGAAGTCAATAGCTGTTATAGTTTCTAAGATTTAGCGCATTAAATATTTCACAAAATTTAAGAAGTTGTAGGGAAAATACCACTTCCCTTGATCTTATCTGCTCTTATTTAAGCCCCTATCTTCAGAGTATCTGCGCAAAGTTTTGTGGCTAGAGTGACTATATACTGAGTTATATAGAGATATATGCACGGATTTTTTCCTAAAAAATTGGGTTATTTTGGGAAACTATAAATAAATAAAAAAAAACGCATGAGACACCCATGGCACGGTGATAACAACTTAAACAAGTAAGAGCGCTATATTCGGCTGTGCCGAATCTTATATACCCTTCACATTGGTCTTTAAATATACCCAGCCGAGTAATTTTGTACTGCAAATAATATAATAAAAAACCTTGTGCGAGTTTTAAGGCCCATAGAAAAAATAACAAAATTTTAACGTTCGTATGAATAATAGAAATAGATGAAGAAGATTTGAGGTCGAGAGTTTTTAAAGTTTTCGACATTATTCATATTTAAAGGGTAATAAAACTTATTAGATGTTCTAGTCCCCCTGCTCTTCACCAAGTTTTTCACCAAAATGTATGAATTATTTGATTATTACTTTTTGTAGAATATTCGAAGTCGATAGCTGTAATAGTTTTCCAGAAGTAGCGTATCGAAAATTGTTTAAAAATTGTTAATTTGTATGGGAGCTACCCCTTCTTCACCCCCCATCCGAAAATCTTTTTCTTCAGAGCGTAGACCTTAATGTCCAATTACTTTTTGTAGAACATTTGATTTCGATATATGTTATAGTTTCTGAGATAGAGCATATCGAAAATTTAACAAAATTTTTTTCTTTAAAGCGTAGCCCTTAGCGTGCAATTACTTTTTGTAGAACATTTCATTTCGATATCTGTTATAGTTTTCGAGATATAGCGTATCGAATATTTGATAATAATTGTCGATTTGTATGGGAGCTACCCCTTTTTTTGCCCCCACTCGAAAATTTTTTTCTTTAAAGCGTAGCCCTTAGCGTGCAATTACTTTTTGTAGAACATTTCATTTCGATATCTGTTAAAGTTTCCGAGATATAGCGTATCGAATATTTGATAATAATTGTCGATTTGTATGGGAGCTACCCCTTTTTTTGCCCCCACCCAAAAAATTTTTTCTCTAAGGCGTAGCCCTTAGCGTGCAATTACTTTTTTTAGAACATTTCATTTCGATATCTGTTATAGTTTCCGAGATATAGCGTATCGAATATTTGAAAATAATTGTCGATTTGTATGGGAGCTACCCCTTTTTTTGCCCCCACCCAAAAAATTTTTTCTCTAAGGCGTAGCCCTTAGCGTGAAATTACTTTTTTTAGAACATTTCATTTCGATTTCTGTTATAGTTTCCGAGATATAGCGTATCGAATATTTAAAAATAACTGTCGATTTGTATGGGAGCTACCCCTTTTTTTGCCCCCACCCAAAAAATTTTTTCTCTAAGGCGTAGCCCTTAGCGTGCAATTACTTTTTGTAGAACATTTCATTTCGATATCTGTTATAGTTTCCGAGATATAGCGTATCGAATATTTGATAATAATTGTCGATTTGTATGGGAGCTACCCCTTTTTTTGCCCCCACCCAAAAAATTATTTCTCTAAGGCGTAGCCCTTAGCGTGCAATTACTTTTTGTAGAACATTTCATTTCGATATCTGTTATAGTTTCCGAGATATAGCGCATAAAATATTTCACCAAATTTGTGCAATTGTAGAAAAAATACCCCTTCCCCTGGTCCTATCTGAAAAAAATTTTTCCATTATTAAGGCCCCTTCTTTAGGAGTATCCGTGCCAAGTTTTGTGGCAAGAGTGACTATACTTACTGAGACATATAGGGATATATGCACGGATTTTGTCCTAAAAAAAATGGGTTACTCTGGGTTTTCGCTTACATCTCGGTCAATAGTGAACCGATTTTATTGATTTTAAATAGCGATTGTCTCCAGGATATTTGTGATAGTTTGACACCATTAACTGGTCTGTGTCTTTTTATTTGACTCCGGAAACTTGATTTCAACAGACGGACAGACGGACAGATGGACAGACGGACAGACGGACAGACGGACATCGCTAAATCGACTTCCCTATCTATAAGGATCCAGAATATATATACTTTATGGGGTCGCAAATGAATAATAAAGAAATTACAAACGGAATGACAAAGTGATATATACCCTATCACTATGTGAAGGGTATAAAAATTGTAGCCCTTCAATACCAATCTGTTAGATGGTTTAAGCGCTGCACTACTAGATGGCGTTAGTAAATAAAAAGGGAAAAAAGCAAAACTTTAATTTAGTTAGTTTTTAATGGAAAAACTCTTCGTGCCGACTCATCACGGCACATAGACCAGTGGGTTAAACGGCTGATGTTTACAACAAAAATAATAACTAACAACCGAACAAAGAGTACTGATGATGAAATTCGTAGCTGTTTTTCGAAAAGGCATTCTACTTGCCAAGCAGCGGTAAAAACTTGTTTTTTCAATCAAAATTTTCCTTTCTTAACTAAAAATATTAATTTTTTTATTTGCAAAAAATTAAAATTTAGTAAGTATTTAACATAAGCCTAAATAAAGAAAATAAAATTGCCTTAAAATGAAATATATTTTAAACTTTTTATTTTGAAAATACAAAATGATGAAGTTATAACTTCATTTCAAAAACATTACTTGAATTTAAGAAAAATGCAATTTTTGTAAATATCTTTAAGTAAAAATATTTACAACTTACTAACCCATTACTTTTGAATATATCGTTGCAACTAGTACATAACTATTTCATTTTTTAGAGTCTAAATATGCATGCATACATACATATGTAAGTACAAACATACTTACATACATACAAATGTATGTAGCTTTTAAGTGCAGTATTTATAATTAGCCGTTATTAAGGGTTATTTTTACTAATAACCTTGTTTTCTAAAACGCAATGCCAAAAGACAAAAACCAATGTATTGAAAAAATTTCAAAATAATTGTTTTTTCCACATTACTGTTTTCGTTTAGTTGCGTTACGTTTTACGAAATTAAGACCTAAAACTTTTTGCAGCAACTAGAAAACAAACTTACAAAACGTTGATAGTTAATAAATAAAAAGTTTTGTTTGTTTCCAACAACAACCTATTAAATTATTGTTACTGTAAGGAGTGTTAGTTAACCTGCTTAAAACGTTTAAATAAAAATTTAAATAACTCGGAACTAGTCTGTTAATAAGATTTCCTTTATGACAACTTAATCAATTTATGTGCATATATTTTATAAAATATTACCAAAACCCTTTCAAAAATTAAAAAAAAAATAAGTTTTAAAAAATGGATAATTACGAAACATTTGGTTTGGAAAGCAATGAAAACGACCAGGAGAAAAAGATTAATGAAGACAACTCAAAAATGGAGAATTCCCAACCAGTTTTCGTAGAAAGGGCATTAAGTGAACCTTGTGATTTTGAAAATATTACAGAAAATCTTGCTGCGAATAAAGGGGAGGATATACCTTTGGCTCTTTTACCACCTGATCATCCTTTATTGGCCAAGTTCCAGCAATCGTTAAAAGAGTTTTTAATACGCACCAGAGATCAGTTGATAAATGAAATTGAAGAAATCAAATATTCGGCCAAACAGAAAGAGCAAGAACGCGAGGAACAAGGTGCCATATTGTTTGATCGACAACAGGAAATTCAACGGCAAAATGAACAACTGGAAGAGTTTGCTGTACAAATTCAAGAAAATCTACAACGACGCCATTTTGAAGAAGAGGCTGTTAGCCAGCTTAAAGCCGAATATGAGGAAAAGGCCCAAATAACAAAGGAACAGAAAACCTTTTACAACAAACGTATGGCTGAGCTGGAGCATATGCAAGAACTTGAGAATAATATACGTAAATGGACCGACGACGTCGAGAATGAAGTGAAAAATGCCAAACGAGTAGTAAGCCGTGATGCTCAACTCCAACAACAACTGTCCGAGGATAAGAAAAGGTCGGATTTATTATTTTACTATTTAGATGCGGAGGTTAAGAAAAGTGAAAAGGAATTGAAAATGGTACAAAATGAAATAAAGGACATGTCCGAAGTTTTAGAGGTTTTAGGCATGAGTGTCTCAAACGCAAATACAGACTTGGAAGCATTAGAAAATGAACACAAACGTTTGACACAATCTTGGTCCGAAGTAATCGTGGCAATTTCATTACGTGATCGAATACTCCATCAAGCAAAAACCGAAATGGAGTAAGTTTCTTATATTTTCATATCTTGCGTTAATTTATTTAGATTAAAAAATCTACGTAAATCACAATAGATATGTTTATTTAGGTACATTCATATCTTGTTTTTATTTAAAACTTTAAATAGTCGTATATTCGCCCACCAAATTTTTTAATTCAAGTAAAGTTTTACCTTAAAGTTTCCTTTATGGTTTGACTAACATTGAAATTTAATTTTTTTTCACTGTTTGTACAAAATTAACTCCCCAGAAGGTATTGATGGAGGATCTGCAGCGGATTATAAATGGAATTTGTCGATGCGACGAAGAAAGTACTTAATGTTTTAAAAACAAGAAAGAGTGCTGTATTCGGACATGCCAAATCCATATACTCTTCATATTGACCTTTCGAAACCCCGGACTTTTTTTTTATATTTTCATTTATTTATAAAATATTTTTAATTTTTAAAAACGGGTCGGTGTCATATTTTATCTCTTTTAGGGTGACTAGGGAAGCTGTAGGGGTTTCACCCTAATTTTTTTAAATTTTGTGTGGCAACGCCCCTAGGGGTTGGAGGTAGGGGTTAAGTATGTTTAAGAAAAATGTTTGCAAGGCAATATAATTTGGGGTCAGCTCTGCATTTGGCCTATCCACGGCCACTCTGGAAGCTGTAGGAGAGGATTTCTTACAATTTTACAAAAATTTGTTGGGACTTGTTTAGTTGGGAATTATTTATTTTGTTAAAAGTTATTGATTTTTTATGTTTGTAGTTATTTCATTTCTGTTTGGAGTTAAATAGTTTTAGAGTTATTTCATAGTACTTTTTTAAAATAAAGTACAGGAACAGCAAAAAAATCAAACTTTTTTTATTTAAAATTTATAGTCGAATTTTGAGCTTTTGCTTGTACTTAGTTAACACTTGGATTTTATTTGAAAATTTTTTTAAATTTAAGTAAAGGAAATGAAACGATCAAGTTAAATTCAGCTGGAATTGAAGCTACTCAGAAACAAATTAAAAGGGAATTACAAGTAAATGAAAAACTAGAAGCGTTTAAAACGCGGTTAACAGAGGACTTTACAACACTGAAAAAGGACTGTAAGTTATACCTTTGTTTTAACAAAAGTACATAAAAACGTATTTATTTCTTTGAAAAACAGGTAAACAGCAATCCGATATTTTAGCTGGCTTAGAAAAAAAGCTCTCCGATATACCCCTACTACTCGACCAAACTGAGAAAGATCTAAAAGAGGCCAATATGGAAGGAACTCAATTAGAAACCGAAATTCGTCGTCTGCATTGGAAAATTGACAAACAAAATAACAAAAAATACAAAGTTGAAGAAAACATACTTAAACTGGCTCAAGAACATTTAATTACAGACAAAGCAAGTGAATATCGTTTAAAATTGCTCAATAATGCTCAGGAACAAAGAAGAGGTATGGAACTGAATTTGGCTCAGGCTCAAAACCAATTGGCTGGCACATTGCTGGAAATGGAACGCATTAAAGGGACAAACTTTAGAATGCAACAAGAAAACGATAAGCTTGGTGAACAGCTTGGTTCTCTACAAATGAAATCGAATCAATTTAATGCTGAACTTAAATATTTGGAAACGCAAATTGAAATCAAAATGAAACGCATAGACAAGTTAATGAATCAGTTAGACGAGTTAGTTCGAAACAGTGAGGGCTGTGATATAAGTCCAACAGAGCTAAAGGTAATTTGTTTTTTTTTTTTAATTTTTCTGGAAAATCCAGATAATATTTTTAGGATATTTTTTACGACAGTAAAGCTGTCTGGCTAAAATAAGCTTGCATACTTTAAGTGGGGAACAGTCAATTCGATGTGTTAGATCTGTGACCAGCCTTCTACCTACGCCGAAAGCAGTCAAAACTAAACAATTTTTACTATAATTTCGAATTTCGTATTTTGGGCCCCCTTTTAATGATTATTTGTGAAATTTAATTTTATTTTTTCTATTTTGGCATTTCCATTGCTACCAGTACTGACAACCAACATTTTTAGCATATTAATAGTACCCAGTTACCCACGTCTTTACGGCATCTTTATGACAGGCTACCTGGTCCTCAACAACATATTAAAGTCAGTGCGTAAAAGTCGTTGGCAAAATTTTAATACAAATGGCCCCATTATCATATAAAACTAAAGCCCGATTATGTTCATTGTTTATCTATTTAATCTAATAAATAAATGAATTGGCCGCTTAAAAGACAATCTCACCACATTGTTGCTAACAAAGGCTTTTGCTTTATCATTCTTAAAGACAAAATATTCGATAAGTATCATCAGTGAAAATTTTGGAAATGTCATAAGGATATCAACTATTGCTAGGGCGAACGACAACATTTTACCACCGAGTATTCGTCATAGAAAATAAAACAATTTGTGTAAATAAAAGCGAACACAATTAGTGCGAATTTTAAAATTCGTCGTATGTAATTTTGCAATAAGTCTAATTGTATTTCTTTCGCTGACGAACGACTAATAATTTTCTTCATAGAAAAAAATATTTTTTTGTTTTGTTTTTGATGACATACAAGGTGGGTCAAAAGAAGTCATCAGATGTTGTTTGGCTTTCTTTTGTTTTCTAAGTGAAAAACTTCGATTCCGTTTTTTATTTATGTTTTTTTGAACCTTTAGAATTTTATTGGTTAAATCGAGAAGCTGATATCGGCCAAATGGGCGCCGTCACAATTTATTGCTATATGGGCTCGTTTTATGGCGTTTTTCATCACTTCGGCGAAAACTTTGGGCGACAAATTTTAGCAGTCGTGTCGAATGTCGCCCTTAAGAGCTTCCAGGATGTCGGGCTGGTTCACGTAAATACGAGACTTCAAAAAACCCCTCGAAAAGAGTCTGAAACTGTTAAATCGGCAATCTTGTGGGCCAATGTAAATCGCCAAAACGATAAATGAGGCGAGCCGGGAACGCTGCCTTCAGAATATCGGTTGTGGCTCGCGCAGTGTATAACGTTGCTCCGTCCTGTTGGAACCACACGCCCTTCAGTCTTAATTCGTTTAATAACGGCAGAAACAACTCGGCTAACATGGTCCTATATCGCACAGCGTCCATTGTTGTCGTTTGACCAGCAACGTCCTCGAAAAAAAAAATGGCCCGACGACTACAACAGCGTAATCAACGCACCTTGCAGTCAATTTTAGTAGGTGTAATGGCTCCTTGTGCATCACTCGTGGATTTTCGGTGCTTTAGAAGCGATAGTTTTGCTTGTTCACGTACCTGTTGAGGTGGAAATGAGCCTCATTGATCATTTTGATTTTGGTCGAAAAAATCGTCCACTACGGCGTAGGCTACACGCATTTGGCGGTCGACAGGCAGCAGCTGATGTACGGATTGGATTTTGTACGGGAACATGCGCAGGTCTTTGACCAAAATTCGCCCTAGGGACGACCGGCTGATGGCTAATTGCGAGCCACGGCATTTGGTCAATGTTTCTGGTGACAGCTCGGCATCCTCACCAACAGCGGCAATGTTCTCGGCAGAACCGGCGTCTTGGGGCCGGTCACTCTGGACAGCATCTCGTGTGGTCCCATACTTTTCAAGGTTGGTGGCCAACCGGTGCAGTGTTTGCGCAGTCGGTGCCGGATGACCGGGGAATCGGCGACGGAATTCGCACTGCGTCAACACCACAGACGAACTGTTATGCAAACAAATTCCGCGTTCTTGGGGACTGTATCGCTCCATAGCTTCTTCACTTGTATTCTACATCTGTCTAGTTTACAAATGTCAAAATAGGTTTGACACTGTCCGCCATTTGCAAAATTAAGAGCATCTTCCAATAGGGTGATTTCTTTTGGCCCTTGTGTATTCGTTATGAAAACTTCGTCATTTGTGGCATAAGCAAACGACTTCGCCAACTGGGTAAGAAGAATCTTTATTTTTATTTTTAATATAATAACCAGCAAGGAATGGGCCTTATACATCAAGGTTCTCCACATTTGTTTTTATAGGAAACAAATCTTAAGGAAGTTGATTCTACAAAGGAACTGTGCGACTAAAGAAATTTTTTTGTGTAATTCGTGGCAAGTCAATCACAAATGAGTGTTCTTTTCTTGTAATGTATATGTATGTAACTTGGCTAACCTCAATACCTTTCTTAGTCTCTTCTCAAGTAGACGCATACCTCCTGGGGTATCTTCTTTAAGCTCCCGTTTTTGAAGTATTGAGCTAGCCTTTCTACGAGATAGTTCACCATAAGAACTTTAACAAAATGGTTGGAGCGTTGGGCTCGTAATACATCCCCATAAAAAACTACAATGAAAGATGGAAGGAATAAAAAACGGCGATCACCGCAAACGAATAAAGTACCATTATTAACTTATCTGCACTTGAAACGTTAGCACTTTTTACAGAGCAGGTATAATGATGCAATTGGCAGATGTACTGAATAAGTACAAATCTTGTGTCACTGCTATCCAGGAAGTAAGATGGAATGGGCATGGTTTCACTAGAACGCCACATGGTAGCTGCATATAATTCATATAATTATACTGGATACGACTTTGGATGTAGTTTTTTAGTCAGCAGGAGAATTTATCATCATGTCTTCAGATTTACTCCAACAAGGCGCATCAGGGCGAAGTGTTTATATTTATGCCCATGCCCCGACGAAGAACAAGGACAAGCAGGTCAAAGATATATTTTATGAGCACCTAGAAAAACATATTAACGCTGCCCCAGCCACGATGTTAAAATTTTTTTGGGTAAAAAGTTTGCCTTTTGTGGGCTCGATCCGAGGTTCCAAAATTGTTTCACATCGTTATCTTGTTACAGCTGAGGTTCGCACTCGTCTCAATCTAACGATAAACATACAAATGATCCAATAGAGGAAGCTGGACTTCAAAAGTTGCAAACACAACAAACTGCTACGGCCTACTTAACTCAACTTACTCAAAGGCTATAAGAGAGCAATTTAAATCGCCTTCCTCAAAGTACTTGTGCCAAGTTTTATGGCAACAGTGGTCATATTTACTGAGACTGAGATTTTTTTCCCCAAGAAATAAGTTTATCTCAGGTTTTTCTTCTGTCTTGATCTATGCTGGTTTTAAATAGCGATTTGTTAAGAAATATATCTGATAATTTGACATAAAAACTTGGTTTCAACAGACGGACAGATGGATAGATAGAAGTGGCTTAATCGACTTCCCTATCCAAAAGGGATCTCAAACTGTCACAACCCTTATCAATTTGTGAAGAGTACAATATATGATAACCCATTAAAAACTATTAATTGAAAATTTTTTTCTTTTCATTTAGATTAAGCAATTGGAAAAATCCATTCAAGCAACGGAACAACAAATACTGGAATATCAGCAGTTTTGGATAATGTTGCAAAACCATTTCGTAAACCTTAACCAAAAAAGAAGTGCACAAATGAATCAAATTCAAATTACCCAAAAACGTAAAATAAACTTTTAAATACATTTTAAGTTGCTGCAATTTTTTTTTAACTTCTTTCTTATCTGACAGAATTCTCCATTATCAAGCAAAAATCGCTCAAAGTTGACCAAGAACTTGAAGAGTCGGAAAAGAGTACTAAGGATTTGAATCGCGATATACAAATCTATCAATCAAAACTAGAGCAATTGAACGCCAGAATGGCTAAGAAAAGGCAGCAACATGAATCAGAGGAAAGTGAATGTGAGCAGGAACATTCTGAGTTAGTAGAAAGGCTTAGGGTAAGTGTGGTTACATAAGAAATCAGACAAACCAAATATGCTTGAATTTCAAAATTAATTTATTTCATTATTTAGACAAATGAAATGCATGTCTTAAAATTGGAAGAAGAAATAAATGAATTGCAAAATGAAATTGAACGTTTTAAGGATATTGTGCTAGATAAGCATCGTGAGTCTTTGTCGTGGGAAACTAAATATAAATTAATAGAAGAGACCTTGCGTTGGCGCAAAGAGGAGAGTGCACTTGACAGCGAACTTGGTACAATGCGTACCGAAATTCATCGCATGCGAATACGTCATCAACAACTAAAACGTGCACAAGAAAAATTGATTGGTGATCTTGACCACTGTGTCATGCATCGCGAACAGATTTTTGTATCTGCAGCAATTAAGCAAAATATAGAATCGAACCCTAATAAAGTTAAGCAGTCAAGTAATACGACTTACTATAAAATTAACGATATGCGCAACAAACTCAAACAAATACAAAATGATAGAACTACGCTCTCCGAACATCAAATAGTCCAGGCCAAAAGAGAATACCAACAAATTCAAGATGAAATCAAAAACTTGCGTAACGAAGTCAATCAAGAAGAGTTACAGGGCAATTTGAGACGTACAGAAATTGAACAAGCTCTTTTGCTAAAATATCAAAATCTTGAAACTATTGTACGAAAACAAAACCGCGCCAAGTCCTACAGACGCCTGAATGCATCGACTCAACCTTTGAAGTTGCCACGTTCTGAAACCGCAATTCAGGCGCAAATGCAAAAGCAATCAGAAATAAATGATCATCTAAATGAAGTGATTCAAACATTGATTTCTGATCATCCAGAGAAACAACATTTCTTTTCAAGACTTTTGCAAGTTTTGAAGGATTAAATATTTTTAAACACATGTCTTTTAGTTTTTACATACATACATGAACATAAATTAAAAAACATTTGTGTGAATTAACAAATAAAATTGTTTAATCTGTTGTTGGTTTAAGTAAGTATTTTAAAAATCGTCAGTAGACTTCAACTTAATTCTTTAAAACCCTAATGAATATTTGTTCCCTTAATGTAATTACCCCAACATATATAGATATGTATATTGTATCCCAGCAAAAAAAAGAGCATACGAATCATAAGTAAATTCATCGATAAAAATCAACCCGAAGTATATCTACTTTTGGGGAAACATCAATAAATTTAACACGTGCTTGTCATAGGAGGTAAGTGGTTCAAAGAACTGAAAAGTATGCACTTCAGATGAGCCTCTTGGTATTTGATGAAAATTTGAAATTTGAGCCTCTTGGTATTTGATGAAAATTTGAAATTTTGCATAGCTTTTTTATTAGTAAAAAAAGTTAATACTATATCACAGCATTTTTTTTAGTTACTAATGAGAATTATATCCAAATCATAAGACACATAACATAAATAAAGGCATTCTAAAAACATACCTAGACGTGTCTAAAAATAACTGTTTCGGAATATAAAATTCAGGACTTAGAGATACTTGGTATTTAATGAAAATGCTGTGATTTTAGAACAACTTCCACTTTTTTTTTTGCTGGGATATATTATTATAAAATATAAGTTAAACAAATAAAATTGGGATCAAATTCTGAATAATATTTGAAAAAGTTTTGCTTCCGGTAGCTCTTTAATACAATTAGTGGTAACCAAAAGTTATCCAGATGCATAAAAAAAAAGAAAATCAAAACACTTAACTAACGGAAATTATTTGTTGAGTTTTTGAAAAAACTCTTAAATGTTTCGGCAAAAAATACTCATGGTTTTTAAAAATTTTGTTGAAGTCCACTGGCGATTTGGTTTAAGAACCAATGAAATTCATAAAGACCAGTGATGCCAACTCTTGCATCATCAAAAGCACTGTGAGCACATACAAATAGGGTAGAAAACAAGGTTCAAGGAAATATTATTTTAACTAAAATATGTACGTTATATATGAACCAGCGTGACCGTTCTTCGACTAAAGTGGCAATTCGCAAACTATTTTTCGTACTGCGACTTTTTGTGCGACTTTGTAATCTGATACTATTTTGCAACTTTTTTATACTTTTTGTTATAACAGATATAAAAATATGTCTTTTACGTATGTGTGTACATACCATCTAGTTTATGTGATGTAGAGTATACATCAGTAATAGACGTGGGGCCAAATCGTCGCATTCGATTCTAATCGAAATTTCACTCGATCGATCGAGTTGTCAATGCTTTAAGTATAGGAATTCTAATAAGAATTTTTAAATTTCGATTCGAATCGAATGCGACGATTTGGCCCCTGATTTTTTAGGCGTAGTTTTTTTAAAAATCTAATAAAACACTCAAATTTGCATCATATATTCAAAATTTATTGAAATCGATAATTTGGTCTTTGCCATTGGTTTTTGAAAAATAACTTCATGTAAATGTTGCCCGCGGCCTTGGTTCAATTGGTCCATTCGTAAGGTCCAATTTTGCACCACTTTTTCGACCATTTCGGCCTGTATACTCTTAGGCTTTATTCGTGTTTGGCTTGTCCACCCACATAGACCAACGACTTCACATAGCCCCACAAAAAATAGTCAAGAGGCGTCAAATCACATGATCTGTGCGGCAAACTCAGAGGGCCGTAAAATTTTCCACAGGGTTGAATAACACATGCCCAATACCTGAAAACGGCGACGAACTGACATTTTACTATCCTCATTAAGACTAAAAAGTACGTAACGAACGATGAGCATTTCTCACAGAGCACGAATTTTTCTAATAAATTTCAACGATTTGCAGTCGTTGCTTGTTTGTGAGCTTCTCTATGATAAATGACAGAGTATATAGAACACTTTTCACTTTCACAGATGTAGTTTGGGCACAATTACCAACCAGTGCTGATAGCCCGAAAAATTCATTAAAAATCACTCATTACAACATGTTTTCAAACGAATATTTCATACAAAATCAGTATTTGAAGTCTACTTTGAGTTAAAAAATTTTTTTTGGGTTCGACCCTAAGTCAGTAGCATTTTTTTTGTAGAAGCTATAGCCTTTTAAAAAACATATGGCAGGGAGTGTGTTTATAGTATACATTCGATTACATTTAATACAACTTTGTTTTAATTTTTTAATAAATTTTATTTATTTCGTTTTTTAGTTTTTTTTTTGTTTTTTATTATTTATAACATAATTCTTGCATTTTTTGGGTTCTTTTTTTTTATAAATTTCCTTAAAATAATTTTGTATTTAAGTGTGTGGTGTTTTTAGTTTGTTAACCACAAAAATAAAACAATAAACAAAATAAAATGTTTTTTTATTTGTTTTAAAAATATATATGTATGTATATTATACATATGTTTTTACATATGTATGTATATAAGTTCATAAAAAAACTAAATTAAAAATATTTAAAATAAAATTACTTATAAAATTTGAGCAATGCGACCACAAATTTCGCTATAATTAAAAAAAACTATATAAAAAATTAAAACATTAAAAATAAATGGGAGATTTGCGATTTTTTACAATACATGCTTGAATAGATTAAAAACAATTTTATATAATAAAAATTAAATATTATTGAAAACAAAATTGAAGCTAAAAACAATAAGGATTGGTTTTATATGAGCATAGATCACACTTTATTAATTTTATTTGGAAAATATGCAATTTTTTCGAAATAAATTTAAAATAAAATTATAATTTAATAATTACAATGTCAGTTTTAATTTAAAATTTTGATATAATACAGTTTTGCTGTTATAGACTTTAACTGAGATATGTAAGTATGCAAGCAAATGCAAAAAAACTTTCGGTGTAAAGTCGTTTGTTAAGATCTTTATAAATTTTAATATCGTCCCACTTAAGCAAGTTAACCTTAAATGTTTTTTTAAATATTAAAGATATACATTTTATAGATTAAGGTGACGATAAAAATATAAATTTTCGTTCAAAAATAGTTGGTCCTACTAAAAAAACTTTGAATAAAAATTCCAGGTAAATCTGAGTGTTTTTTTGTTCGCTTTACATTTAAAATATTTTAATTGTAACATATCGTTATTTAAAGCGCAAACGGCCCTTCTAGAGTTGAACCATAAAACTATGTAAAATAAAAGATCTGTAGATGCACAGAACAATGGGACTAGTCACATTTTATAAATGCAAGAAATACAACACAGACGTACGACAAATTTTTCGCCGCGAATATACGTCACCAAACATAATGGCGCACAATACCAACGTACGACCAAATTCATCGTACGCGGCTAACTCTACATTAGATAAATTTCTATTTCAAACGCCGTCACGCGACGAACAAATCAATGCAATGTGACCATTTTAGTTTTAAGTGTTTCAGTAATTCAGGGTACACTAAGACAGGTACTGTTATGAACCCAGCTGATTATGAATTCGTTCTAAAATTTAGTAAAAGTGATAGTCAGATTTATAAATTTTGTTTGAAATTAAAAAATTTTTTTAACATTCAGTTTCTCAAATTCAAAAAGGAAATGCAGAGGGCAAATTTTTTTAATTCGCCTTGATACTACCCAGGGCACCCTTAACAGGGTTTTATCAAGGCGAATTCAAAAAATTCGCGCTCTGCATTTCCCTTTTGTGTTTGAACGTTGGAATGTCAAAAAATTAAAAATTTCATACAAAATTTAATATTTGTAACGTGAAAATAATAATTTGTTTTAATCAGCTGGGCTCTTGATATTACCTGTTTCGTATGGATATCTTACAGAAATCTGTAAGATATCCATACGAATCAGCTCAGATTTTTGTTAAAATTGCCTCATATTAGGGTCATATGCGATTTGGGTAACGTTATGTTATGTTACTTGGTTTTTGAAACTTATTATTTCTCGTAATCTTAAGTCATTAGAAAAAAGTTTTAATTAAACCCCTTTATTTCTTGCCAATTAATCAAGAACAAATGTAATAAATTGTTTCTTTCCTTTAAAAGACTTAAAACATTGCACGATTTTGTTTATTAAAAAACAAGAGACTTTATTAAAAGTTTTATCAAATCAATGTAGTATGTATGTATGTATATTAAAGTGGTCTTTACCCAACAAAACAAGATGTTATTAGGGTGAAATTAGCAAGCATGGGTTCACATTAAGGGGACTGGATCCTCATTAAAATGCGTGCTTAGAAGCAATTAATGTTCGGTGAAATCACCCCTTTTCTCCAAAATTGAAAGATTGAGTTTAAAATCTATAAAAGTTCCATTTAAATTTTGTTTAAGCACGTAAATTACAACCCAACCTTTAGTTGCGTTGCCAAACTCGGTTGCCAAGATATTAAATATTTGATAATAAAATTGACAACTGTAAGTCGTCAATTGCCATCTGTAATATAATTTCAGCAACTGATAACCAAGCTAAATTAGATTATCATACGAAGTTGCCACAGCTGATTAGTTGCGGCAATCCTTTCAATGAACCTTCACAGTTACAGAAGAAATGTTTTACCCAAAAAACTTTTCACATAATGTATGTATACATATGTATTTGTATATTTAAATTAAGCTTGAGAAAGATTTTCGTTACTTAGATTTCCTGGGAAAACTTGGAATTTTCAAAAATCAAATAAAATTAAATAAAATAAAATAAAAAAGATAGAATGCTAAAAGTTAAAAAAAAAGAAAGAATGGGACTTAAGTACTAATACATCAACTTAAATAACTATATCTTTTGGGGTTTTTATGATTACCTTAATTAAATATACTTTACATATGTATAAATTACTAAATATGTATTATTTTTTTGTATTTTTATTGTGTTAATTTTTTATATGTATAAGCTATTTATGTATATATATTTTATATTTATTTATTCATAATTTATTAATATAAGAATTATATTATTTAACTAATTTTATATTTTGTGTAATTCTTTAATATGTGTATAATATATTTATTTGATATCTTTAAATCATATACATATGTTTGTAGATTTTACAAGAATTTTAAATTTAAAATATAACAATTAAATTTTAAAATATAGGTATATGTATGCAGGTATGTGTGTGCGTATGTACGAATATAGCTAATTTTTATAAGAGTTTAAAAATTTGTACTTTTTGCTAAACCGGCATTTACGTTTTATTTACTCTGACTTTCAAGGATTTAAATTTTTATAATTGTAGTCCGTCAACTTAAAACCATCTGCTTACTCTTAAATCAACTCTGAATTTGTTATGTAATATCAATATTGTCTTTTATCCATATCTGTTTAAATACTTAGTTAGGGGATTCACAAGCTTAACTGACATTATTACCGTCGTATTTCGTTACAATATATAAAACATACTTAGGGGATTCACAAGGTTTTCTATTATGTAATATTGTCATAATGTTAAAAAGGTTTGCAATGGTTTAAAAACCTTTACTAACTATTGGACACTCGGCGCAGGTGTATGTTGAATTTTTATTACAAATTAATTAACATAAAATAAGACGTGCTATTATTTAAGAACTATCTTTGTATAAAAAAACACAGTTTTTTGACCATTGTAAAATTTTATAACAATTATGACATAATAGAACACCTTGTGAGTCCCTAAGTATGTTTTCTATTTTGTAACTTAGTGTCTTGCCGAACCATAATTTTGTTCGCACATCGTTTTGTCTCGTCTGGACCGCTCATGTCGATGTTTTGTTCTTGTTCAGTCATCGTTATTAGAGAAAATGTTTTCTCAACAACAACAATCAATGTCAAGGTGATAATAGTTATAAGGTGTCTAACTTATTTACATTTTTAAATATGAATTTTTTCATAAAAAACCGACAATATAAATAAACTGTGAATTGACAAAACATAAACATAAGTACGTTCTCTTCACGCTCAAGGCACATTCAACCAGGTAATATTAAGAACCCAGCTGATTAAAATCAATTTGACATTTACACGAAATAAAAATTATTTTATATGGAATTTTTAATTTTTCTGACATTCTACCGTTCAAACACAAAAAGGAAGTGCAGAGGGCGAATGTTTTGAATTCGCCTTGAGTTTACCTTGTTGAATGTGCCTTGTTCACGTCAAAAAAAAAAACGTTAAAAAATTTTTTACAGTTTTTTCTACTCGACAAATTTTTGCATGATCAAGACGTAGAGTAACGAAATATGACAATAATGTTGTCAGTAATAGACGTTGATTTTAATATTGTTTTGGGTTTAAAATGTGACGCAAATCTTTTTGTTTTATCAAAACGTAAAAAAAGAAGAGCAGTGGGGTTATTATGTAAAACGATTTGAACCGAAAATCTTTTAAATTCGTACAAATTGGAGGTCGTAGTAAGATTTTCGAAAATTTGTTTACGAACGTTTGGAACAGGGCACACTCAACAAGGTTATATTCAAAAATAATAAATTTGACATTTTTAGGTTACAAATATTCAATTTCGTATGAAATTTTTAATTTTTCTGACATTCTACTGATCAAATACAATAGGGAAATGCAGAGGGCGAATTTTTTGAATTCGCTTTGATACTACCTTGTTTAGTGTACCCTGGAAATTGACACTTAATGAATTTTTTCGCAATAAAAGTGGAAAATGAATATATTAGCTGAGGGTCAACCGGCTCACTTAAGAACCAACCAAAAACAGTTTAAAAGGCAGAACTAGAATCACAAACGTCACGCTTTGTGCCATTAATATTGATGTAGGCTATCGTTGCCAAGAATTAAATCGAAAAAGGACGATAAATTGAAATCCGGCATTTTCATTCCATAACGAAGGAAGGCGTAAAAGGCGAAGATCCAAACTCCGGTGAAAGGATCATGAAGATCTCGCAAAATTTGGTGCTGGAAACTGGGACGAAGCGCATTAGATCGGCGCACATGGAAAACTATTATAAATCAAGCTACTGCCCTTAACGATTGTTTGTAGAATATTTAACCGACTACGAATTTTTTCGGCTATGAAAGTTCTTTCTGATCCTGGATCCTATAGAGATCAAAGCAATACACTCTGAGGCCTGTTCGACAGTTGCCTTTTGTGCCACCTTCGCTAAATTTGTCGGAAAATCATACATACAGTCTAGGAAAAAACTCTACATACAGCCCAATAATTAAGGATTTCAACTTTTACAGTGATATTTGAAAACACCTTAGTATGAGCTTAATTCTTACGTTAAAAGTTATTGTTATTTATAGATACAAATTTACAAATACATATATTCATGTTAACAAAGATATTAGCGAATATAACACAAATCAGTGGGAAAAAAGTCTACATACAGTGTGGCATCCCCCATAGTTTTTGTGAGAATATACACAGTAAACATAAAAAATGCCGTTATTATCGCATATTTGACTTCTTTGACAAACAATATTATAGTTTAAGTACATAAGTCAAAACTAAAATATTTTAAAATATAAAAAATTGGAAAAAAGAAAAAAAATACAACTTTTCATTCGCAATTTAGTGAAAAAATTCCGAAATGAAAACAAATCCTACGGTGAAATTTTAAAAATAGTAAGCTTAAGTCGTGCTACTGTCCAAACTATTGTATAAAACTTCAAAAACACAAATACATAGCTCCGAAAATAAGCCAAGATCTGGCAGTCCAAGGAAGCTTTCAAGTCGCAGTGTGCAAAGTACTCTTAAAGAAGTGCATCAAAATCCATGAATTAGTGCTCCGAAATTGGCTAAAGACATGGAAAAATATTCTAATCTTTCTGTGATGTCACGAACAATTATAAATATTTTGCATGAAAACAGCTTTAGAAGTAGAATGCCGCGAAAGAAACCACTAATTTCTGCTTAAAAAAAACGGCACCTACGGCTCGAACTTGCAAAAGCTTATCTAAATAAGGATTTTAATTTCTGGAAAATTGTCTTATTTACCGATGAGCGAAAGTACAATATTTTTGGAAGCAACGGCCGAGCAAGTGCGTGAAGAAAACCCGATATTAAACTTGAACCGAAGAATATAATACCTACGGTAAAACATGGTGGTGGTAGTGTAATGGTTTGGGGAGCTGTAGCATTATCTCCAGTGGGTCGTTTGTTTTTCGTCGATGGTAATATGGACAGACAACAATATCAAAGTATACTGAAACAAAATATTAAACCATCCGTCGAAAGATTGGGTTTTGGAAATCGTTGGATTTTTCAACCAGACAACGTATAGTTCGAGACTGACTTCTTGATTATGCTCCACGACAGCTGAAGTCTCCACCTGTTACCAGTAGTACGATTCAGTAACTTTTTTTAATGATATTCGCATCGTTAAAATAGGTTAACAATAAATATAACGACTTTGTTGTTAATAAAGTTTTTTTAACGATATTCGCTATCAACCTCATTTTCATCATAGTTGTAATTGGAGCTGTTGTTGTTGCTGTGAAGTTAAAGATCCAAAATGGTTTTTAATATTACCATTATTCTTTACAGTGACTTTGCAGTTGTTATGATGTTTTGGGAAATTGTAGCATCAAATTATGTGTTCTGTTTGTAGCAGCAGTTGCAAAATTAGAACACGACTCCGAAAACTGACGTTTGTGGTCCCAGTATTGATGTAGGGAAAACAACGGCACTAGTTAACGGATGTGATTTCTGCAGAATTGATGAGTGTTTGCTTTATCTTGACAACACTCAAAGACTTTAAAGGTGTATCATAAGATTAACATAAACCATTGCTGCTAACGACAACTGTTGTAAATTGGCAGTGACCCAAGGTTTACTTAATATCAGTGATGTTGCTGGGTATGTAACTACGTGTGTTGCTGCTATTGCTATTTGATGATTTTCAACAGTGTGACTTGGAAAAGTCACTAAACCAGCTCCCTAATTGTATGTAAGACAATTAATTTAAATTAGATTCAATTTGTCCAACTTGTTGCTGTTGTTGCCTGAATCGATTGTGTTGGATGTGTTGTAGTTGGTATGTGTGGAGAAATTGCGTTGTACTATTCGATTGCGTTCATATGTCGCGGCTTCATAGAATCCGCTTACTGTAGTGGCTACACCCTTTTTGGTTGGACCAGAGAGGGGAAGGATGATGCCGTTAGCGGATGTGGATCTGGATGGCTCAAGATGTTTACGGGGGCACTACATTTGATTATAATGACTTGATGGTGGAGTTCCAGAAGGTGTGCCCTGATTTCACGGAGGCACTGACAAGGGAGGGGTTAAGTAAGACACTTTATTTCGCTAACGAAGTTATTTTTAAGATCGGCCCAGAGTCCAGACGAGTCACAAAAGCTTCATGGCGATATATGCTGGAAGTGTAGATTCGCCAGGAAGTTGCCAAATGGCAACATGGACATGGGGGTGGCCAGCCTAAGGTAGAAGACATGAAATTGCTACTAACAGTAAAACAGGCTACGATGACCATTTCCAAAATGGTTCCACTATCATACGGGCATGGGTTCATGATCATGAGCCCTCTTGCTGGAGCAATTTTCAACAAGAACGACTTGGAGCAGTGTTTCAAGGAAGTCATGCCTGGTGTGCCAATGAATTCAACAACTTATCCGAGCTTCCTTATAAGCATAATCCAAAGTTGCCAAAGTGAAGGGTATTACCTTCCACATAGCAAGGCCCACATTGCAGGCTCGGCAGTAATTGTGGCTGCCAAGAATATGAAGGTTCGCAAAGCAGCATACATCATTAATTCGAAGACTATGTGCCAATTGTTGTGTGTGTTTTTCTTTATTTAACTATAAAACACAATCTGATTTATTCTATTCTTATCTACTATTTATATTAAACCAAACATGCTGACTTCAAAGAAGTCAGCAATGTTGTGAAAGTGCTGACTCGCATTTTTTACTTGTTAGATAGAAAAACCTTTTTTACTGCTGTTGCTGTACTGTTTGTTTTTTTTTCATGTTACGGTTGGTATTTTTAACAAATATGTATATACATAAATATGCAACGACGTATAAACTTACAAAACACCAAATATTTGTTAACATTTATCGCTAAATGAAAATTTTAAAAACTGGATTACGAATTTCAAAAAATCATAAAAATCGGTTTCATGCGGACGAAGCCAAATAAAAAAGAAATGGACGGATAATAAGACTTATAGTTTGATATATGAATATAATAAGCAAAAATAAACTCAAGGTGCCCCGATAGATCAGTGGTCAGTGCACGAGTCTACTAGTCTGAGGGTTGTGGGTTCGATTCCCACCAAAGACCCTGGTAAGTATGCTTCATTCTTCTGTTCTTATTTTCTCATCCTTCTCTAATTTTCTTCTTTCCTTCCATCTCAACCTACATATTCTATCTGCCTCTCCAGGTAACACAAAGGAACCGAATTAAGCGGGCCTAAGTAAGGTGTATCCTTCTCTTTAACGGCTATCTGTTCTACCTAACCTAACCTTACCGTAAACCCCCTGTCATGTAATATTTTTTAATGAAGCATAATATTGACTTCAACCTCTGTGTCAACAGTGCCATTTTTTCTAAACAGTTAATACATGCAGCTTTACAATATATTAAAATTTCAGTGAAAACAGAAGCAATCGGCAGTTATTGTCACAATGTATTAAGAATTAAATTGTCAATAAATGATTGACGAAATTGTCATACATATGTTATGCTAAACCAAATCACATTCAACAAGATAAACCCAAGGCGAATTGAAAAAAATCGCCCTCTGCATTTCCTTTTTGTGTTGGACGGTAGAATGTCAGATAAATTAAAAATTCCATATAAAATTAATTTTTATTTCGTATAAATATCAAATTGGTTTTAATCAGCTGGGTTCTTAATATTACCTGGTTGAATGTACCTTGTGCTACACCAAGGCACATTCAACAAGGTTAACCCAAGGCGAATTAAAAAAATCGCCCTCTGCATTTTCTTTTTGTGTTTAAAGATGGATTCTTTGTAACGTGAAAATGTCAAAATTATTAAAAGCTGGGCTCTTGATATTATCTGGTTGAGTGCGCCCTGTTTCAAACAAAATTAATAAATTCAAGACGAATTCATAATCAGCTGGGTTCTAACACTGCCCATGATACAAAGAACCAGGTAGTCTCGTCGGCCCAGCTGATTAGTGCCAAAATGTCAAAATTATGTTCTCCCTGTGAAAATAAAACAACAAAAATTATTACTCATCGTTTTTTTTCTATGAGCTGTTTTTTGACACTTTGGTACTAATTTGTAGTTGTTGCAGGGACGAGATTACCTGATAAGTGTATCATGACACTGCCTGTATTAGTGTACCCTGAATAAAACTGAGTTTAAAAATTTTTTGATTAAAGAAATATGTACATACATACGTACATACATACAAATACATATATTTTTGTTCCTTTAAAAAAATTAAGTAAATTGTTTGATGTACATATTAAAAAAAATATATTGAATTTACACAATAAAATATGGCTGTAGTATAACATTAGCTTAAAAAAAGAAGAGAGCACAGGAAAATTTAAAACTAAAAGAAGTTCTAAATATATGAAATCATTTAGATAATTTACAGTTGAAAGGGGAAAAATTTTAAAGAACTAATAAGGCCAAATCGCTACATTCGATTCGAATGAAAATTTAAAATTATTATTAGAATTTCTATATTAAAATCATTTATACTCAATCGATCGATTAAAAAATTTATTCGAATTGCTTGCGACGATTTGGCCCCTGAAAACAGATTAAAAACCATCTGCATGGTGATTGGTCTAATGGTCTAATACAACTTAAAAACTATACAATAAAACTAAAAATTATTTAAAAAAGTGCAATAAAAGATTAAAAAAAAATCAAAAACAAATACGATAAAATAAGTATTACAATAATAAAAATCTTACTCAAATCACTTGATATTTGTTTATATATTTACAATTACTTTTGTTTAATGACGACAGACACCATATATTCAGCGTGGCAAATGATAAGATGTACATTAAAAACATCTAACGAAATAGCAGCAAAAAATTCAAATACACTGGGGAACAGTAGCAGGAAAATAGTTCAATCACTTTTGAAAGCCTACAATTGATGCTGATGGTGGAGATGATGTAGATGAGGGGGAAGCTGCTGTGGCAGTGTCGTAGACGACGGCATAGTTCCAGACTGGGCGTTGGGATGGTGACGACGACGAAATAGGCTTAAATTATTTAGCAGATGCTGTTCTAAATCAGTTCCAGAGCTGTGTAGTTGTGGTGGTGGCTGCTGCAGGTGCTGCTGTTGATTTTGACCGGCCATATGAGTGGCGGGTGCGATATCAGTTGGCAGATGGGAAGAAGTTGGATCGTTATGATTGCTGGATCCCTGCTATTGTCCATGAGGGGGTGCTTGATGGTGGGGGTGTAAATGTGGCGGAAGTTGGACACCTTGTTGTTGAGCCTGCATTGAAGATTGTCCTCCAGGTGGCACTCCACTTTGAGATGTCGGTGGTAATTGTGGAGGTGGGCCATACACACCCGGTGGTGGTTGCGGAAGCATGTGATGTTGTGCTGACAGCTTAGGCCCATCTTCCGCCTTTTCTTCTTCCCTTCTCTTAAGGCAGGCGGCCTTGGGATTTAAATTTCTTTCTCTCACCTGTTGCTCCAGAGTCATTATGACCTCTACAGCCATATTCAGTATGCCCAATTTTGTTTGTGGCTTATCTGACTTGAGGTGTGTCATACACATTCGTCCAAGTTCCTTGAGGGCTTCATTTATGTCGCGAATACGAATGCGTTCACGTGCGTTATTAGCCTGACGTCTTTCTTTTTCTCGCATGGCTTTTACAGCTGGTTCAGCATCATCGTCATCATCCGCAGAAGAACAATAACGGCGTGGTCGTTTTGAACCCTTTCCAGATGGTGGTCCTTGGCTGAGTTGCTGCGAGCTTTCCATTGAGCTGCTGGGTTTTGTGTCGGTGGCATCTAATAGGTTGTTTAATGTGGACGTCGAAGGACCATTGCCGCCACTTGCACTACTGATTGCAGTAACTGCTGCATTGGCGTTTGGATCTTTACGTTTTTTTCCTTTTGTCGGTCCAGGTGTTGTTGTCGATGTTGTACCAGAGACGGCTGTTGAAGTGCGCTCAATTTTGATTTGTGGTGCGAGACTACCAACTCCACTTCCTGTCACATTTTGTACGGACGACGGACCCGCCGACATTACATCATGTGTTGAATTGAGCACAGATGGACCGGCACCTGTCGCCAGCATACCGTGTCCGGATGGTGAGGTTGGTACAAAGGAGGACATTCCATCGATGTTGTCCATTGCAGAAAGTGCTGCACCTACGCCGCCCAGCAGCTCGGGTTCACAATGATTGCGCAGAACATTGAGAGCATCGTCAAGCCGCTCCTCCATGCGAGCACCTTGAAATACTGCTGCCATTGAATGCAGACCGGATGGCACCATTTCGGAAGCATAGTTACCGCTAGCACCACTGGTTACACTATTGCTACCGCTGGGTACAACACCATTAAGAACAGAGTGGCCCCACCCAGATCCAGATGCACCGGCTCCCCCCTTGTCAACTAACATGGATGGGCCAACGAGGCTGCTTTGCGTAAGTGGTGGTGGAGAGTTTACGGGGGTGGATGGATTTGAACTAAAACTGCCAATGGACTGGTCAGCCGCCGATGATGTCATATACATATGCTGACGCAAAGCACTATTTGGTCCGCTCGGTCCCGGCACACCAACTACAGATGATGTGCTTGTTGCCTTGGGATTAATATTAACACTTACCCCACCAGGAATTCCTACGGCATTAACTCCGAAAGCGTCATTTTGTAGAGCAGGACTATGTTGGGAAACATGGTGACTGGCCAAAGGGTGATGACCAGGATGACCTGATACTGGGCCAGCCAATGAACCATGTGTTGGGTTGTGTTGTTGCGGAGGATTGTAAAGTGCAGGCGAATGAGCAGCTTGATTTCCTCCAATCTGTTGAATGCTGTTTGTGGGGTTACCACGAAATGAACTCATTGGAGGGAGTGAAGTTGTTGCTGGACTATGCATGTTGACATGGCTCGGATCCATTTGTAGCCCCATACTTGTATTTGCCCCCATATGATGACCATCAGGATCATGGTGTTGCGGCGGACCGCCTAAATGATGTGAACTTACAATTGGTCCATTATTTGGATATCCGGTTTGTCCACCATAGCTCCCACCTCCAGGAACAGGGGAACCATACCAGCCACTTCCACTGCTAGTGGGGCCACCTCCATTACCTATACCCGCATCAAAATACTGCTCAACGGGTGCCCCTCCAGAAAAGCGTACTCCCCCAGCTGACGACCCATCATGCATTGGATTAAAATCGTCGCCCCCATACATTCCATTTTCCATGCCACCAAGTCCTCCATATGGAGATTGATAGACACCATTGCGTTCCACAGCACCACCTGCACCAGGACCACCGCCAGTTGACTGTTTGTTGGCTATTTTATTGAAACAGTTTTGAAATACTTCATACAAATGCATGGGCTCATCATCGCTAGTTGCCATATTGTGTCTTAATGTTGTAAACAAGAAATTTCAGAAAACGACTTGTATATTTAGCACACACACGCCCCTCCCAGTATCCTAGAAGTGTTTTACAGGGGCGCTACTTCGTAGAGATTCGTCTGCAAAAGAAAAAAAAAATGTTATAAAATAAAAAAAATTTAAGGATGGAGTTACATGTAAATTTAAAAAAAAAGTCGTAAGCACATCGTTACAGAAAATGCAAAATGACTTATCCAACAAAAAAATAATAAGTTGATTTCTTTTAAATTTTATTGCAAAATTTTGTGTTCATTGCAAATATATTTTATTTTTGCTTCTCCTGTTAAATTTTTTAAATGTTACGGGGTTTTGCATTTTCTGTTACGATATGTATGTATGTGTGCAAAAAATAAAATTCCTCTTCAGATGTTACTTTCAATGTTAGACATTCATACATTTTCCTTCTTTAATATTAATTAAGAATTTTTAAAATTTTATATAAAATAAATTTTAAAAAAATCTTTTCCAACTGTAATCAACCTATAATATTTTCACGATAATAAAAAGTAACAAAAACAATTTCATAAATAGAAAATATAGAAAAAGTAAGAGCACTATGTTCGTCTGTGCCGAATTTTATATACCCTTCACATTGATATTTTTGTATACCCAGCCGCCTGATCTAGCCAAGTTGTTTTCTAGCCGTAAATGTTATAAAAAAATTATTTTGTGCCGGGTTAAAAGTCGATTGCTATCCTAGTTTTTAATATAGAAAACTGCACAAATACAAAGTTTTAACCTTTTTATGGGCGATGCTACTACTAGGCTTTAATCAAAGTTTTCTATTAAATAAAAAATCATATTTCTTATCAAAGGTTTATTTTTTTTCCTAAAGTAAAGACATTGTTGTAAAATAGGTCTGTCTGGGTACTTTTTCAGTAGAAAATACTCAGTAAATTTTTTTGGGAGAGTAAGACCAATTTTACTCTGTCGGCTGAAAATATCTCAAAAAGTACGCAGACAGTATCCAGTAAAATCTTGCAAGAAAACAGCTGACCGGTGTGTAAACAATTGAATAAAAAGCAAAAGAATTTTAGCGTATATGTACGCAAAGTGAATTCTCGCGGTATCACGGTCGCACTGTATGTTTGGACGTTTCTAGCAAGAAGTAAAATGTTTTGTTTATTATAATTTATTTAGAACGTTAAAAATCAACACAATTCAAACTACTTACCTCAGCCATTGTTAAATATCAATTTTTATTTTTATTTCACAAAAATTATTTCATTCAAAAAGTAAATAAAAACTTCTCCAGCAACATTTTGCAAGTTCTCCAACTTTCAACTGTCAAAAAATTATTTTTATGGCTATCTCGCTGCAAGAGATTTGATGCACGCAAACAACATTTTGCAAGATTTTACAGTATTTTGTACAAAATTATACAAAATATGTGTACGCAGACAGACCTAATTACTTATTCTAGTTCATTTCAAGTCGATAGCTGTTAAATTTTACGAGATTTATCGTATCAAAAATATAATAATATATGTCAATTTTTATGGGGGCTACCGATCCCCCTGCTCCTACAAACAAGTAACAACATGAAGGTATTACTGCTCAATTACTTTTGAAGGAAACTCGAAATCGATATCTGCTATAGTTTCTGAGTTATATCGAATCAAAAATGCATAAAAATTTCATTTATACGTGGCTAACTCTCCCACTGCTTCTTTACAAATATTTTTCAAACATGTAGGCATTTTTGTACATTTATTTCTTGTGGAATATTTAAAGCAAATAGCTTTTCGAGTTTTCAAAATATAACGTATCAAAAACTCGATAAAAATTGTTCGTTTGTATAAGGCTCCTCTCCTCCTACCAACTGTTAAGTATTTTGCAGAATAGCAAAATCGAAAAATTGCTTGTTAAATTTATTAACAATCACAAAACTTTTGTTAAAACTATGTACAGAATCGTAATACAGAACTCAATATAAAAATAGCAATATAGGTACATATTGCTACGTTAATATAGAAAGGTCCTAACTTGTATTTTTTAAGTCGAGATTTCTTGACTATTCGTGGTACCTATAAGGACAAGACAATTACTGAAATAAACAAAAACCCGGGCTTATAAAAAATACAAGTTAGGGCCTTTCTATATTAATGTAACGATAAGAACCTTTAGTTTTCAGACTGATTTTTTTCTACACTGAGTTTTTTTACCTATGGAATGCTTTTCTTTCCTTTCTTCTCTTCTTGATTCTTCTGAAGGGATTTACAAGGCGAGTTGGACGCGCCACTATCCTTTGTAACCTGGCCTAACCATACACTAGGGAATGGTAAGCAAAGCCGAATATCGATTTTCGATTTTACGATCAACTATTTTAATCTCGATTTTCAAAGTCGATTAATCGAAGCTCATAATCATTTATAATTCAAAGTCGGCTTTCATTTTGATGCTATCTATATTAAGAATATTTACCCTCAAAAATGATTTTTAAGTAAGTAAATTTAACTTTTCCCCAATAAAGATATTATTGGAATAGGTCTACGTACCTATTTAATGATTACAAAGAATGCAGGTCATAAAAAAATTAAAATAGATAGTTGAACTTCATGCATAATTACATACTTAAGAGCAAATATCCATTATAATGTATAAAATTCAATAAACGAAAATTTAAAAATTTTTCCAAATCTGACTGCATTTTTAATTAACTTTCGACGTCAAATATTACAAATTTTAAAATTAAACACTAACGCTTCATAGGTTTTAACACACGAGTTTTCAGCGCAGATAGTTTGAAATAAATTGTGTTAATAGAATGATTATTAAAATTAATAGAATTTTAAAATTTTTAGGTAAAATCGATTTTTTGGGGTCAAAATCGATTTTCGACAATAATCGAAGTCGATTAACCAGTCCCTAACGCATATGTTTCGGTCCCTTTAAAGTGAAGAATTATTAATTTGAAAATATTAATTTCTTAATTAAAACATTTTATGTTTAATTTAAAAATGGTCAACTTTGTTTTAAAAAAGTTTTTATACCCTTCACATAGTGATAGGGTATATATCACTTTGTCATTCCGTTTGTAATTTCTTTATAATTCATTTGCGACCCCATAAAGTATATATATTCTGGATCCTTATAGATAGGGAAGCCGATTTAGCGATGTCCGTCTGTCCGTCTGTCCGTCTGTCCGTCTGTTGAAATCAAGTTTCCGGAGTCAAATAAAAAGATACAGACCAGTTAATGGTGTCAAACGATCAGAAATATCCCGCTAACAATCGCTATTTAAAATCAGCAAAATCGGTTCACTATTGACCGAGATATAAGCGAAAACCCAGAGTAACCCATTTTTTTTAGGACAAAATCCGTGCATATATCCCCATATATCTCAGTAAGTATAGTCACTTTTGCCACAAACCTTGGCACGGATACTCCTAAAGAAGGGACCTAAATAATGGAAAAAGTTTTTTCAGATAGGACCAGGGGAAGGGGTATTTTTCCTACAATTGCACAAATTTGGTGAAATATTTTATGCGCTATATCTCGGAAACTATAACAGCTATCGACATAAAATGTTCTACAAAAAGTGATTGTACGCAAAGATCTAATTTTTAAAGAAAAAATTTTTTGAGTGGGGGCAAAAAATGGGGTAGCTCCCATACAAATCGACAAATGTTATAAAATATTCGATACGCTATATCTCGGAAACTGTAACAGCTATCGACATAAAATGTTCTACAAAAAGTAATTGTACGCAAAGATCTACACTTTAAAGAAAAAATTTTTTGAGTGGGGGCAAAAAATGGGGTAGCTCCCATACAAATCGACAATTGTTATAAAATATTCGATACGCTATATCTCGGAAACTGTAACAGCTATCGACATAAAATGTTCTATAAAAAGTAATTGTACGCAAAGATCTACACTTTAAAGAAAAAATTTTTCGAGTGGGGGCAAAAAATGGGGTAGCTCCCATACAAATCGACAATTGTTATAAAATATTCGATACGCTATATCTCGGAAACTATAACAGCTATCGACATAAAATGTTCTACAAAAAGTGATTGTACGCAAAGATCTACACTTTAAAGAAAAAATTTTTCGAGTTGGGGCAAAAAATGGGGTAGCTCCCATACAAATCGACAATTGTTATAAAATATTCGATACGCTATATCTCGGAAACTAAAACAGCTATCGACATAAAATGTTCTACAAAAAGTGATTGTACGCAAAGATCTACACTTTAAAGAAAAAATTTTTTGAGTGGGGGCAAAAAATGGGGTAGCTCCCATACAAATCGACAATTGTTATAAAATATTCGATACGCTATATCTCGGAAACTGTAACAGCTATCGACATAAAATGTTCTACAAAAAGTGATTGTACGCAAAGATCTACACTTCAAAGAAAAAATTTTTCGAGTTGGGGCAAAAAATGGGGTAGCTCCCATACAAATCGACAATTTTTAATAAAATATTCGATACGCTATATCTCGGAAACTAAAACAGCTATCGACATAAAATGTTCTACAAAAAGTGATTGTTAGCAAAGATCTACACTTTAAAGAAAAAATTTTTTGAGTGGGGGCAAAAAATGGGGTAGCTCCCATACAAATCGACAATTGTTATAAAATATTCGATACGCTATATCTCGGAAACTGTAACAGCTATCGACATAAAATGTTCTACAAAAAGTAATTGTACGCAAAGATCTACACTTTAAAGAAAAAATTTTTTGAGTGGGGGCAAAAAAAGGGGTAGCTCCCATACAAATCGACAATTATTATAAAATATTCGATACGCTATATCTCGGAAACTGTAACAGCTGTTGACATAAAATGTTCCACAAAAAGTGATTGTACGCAAAGATCTACACTTTAAAGAAAAAATTTTTTGAGTGGGGGCAAAAAATGGGGTAGCTCCCATACAAATCGACAATTGTTAAAAAATATTCGATACGCTATATCTCGGAAACTGTAACAGCTATCGACATAAAATGTTTTACAAAAAGTAATTGTACGCAAAGATCTACACTTTAAAGAAAAAATTTTTTGAGTGGGGGCAAAAAAAGGGGTAGCTCCCATACAAATCGACAATTATTATAAAATATTCGATACGCTATATCTCGGAAACTATAACAGCTATCGACATAAAATGTTCTACAAAAAGTAATTGTACGCAAAGATCTACACTTTAAAGAAAAAAATTTTTGAGTGGGGGCAAAAAATGGGGTAGCTCCCATAAAAATCGACAATTGTTATAAAATATTCGATACGCTATATCTCGGAAACTGTAACAGATATCGAAACCAAATGTTCTACAAAGAGTAATTGGGCAATAAGGCCTACGCTTTAAAGAAAAATTTTTTTGAGTGGGGGCAAAAAAAGGGGTAGCTCCCATACAAATTGACAATTGCTATAAAATATTCGATACGCTATATCTCGGAAACTGTAACAGATATCGAAATGGAATGTTCTACAAAAAGTAATTGCGCAAGAATGCCTACGCTTTAAAGAAAAAATTTTTTGAGTGGGGGCAAAAAATGGGGTAGCTCCCATACAAATCGACAATTGTTATAAAATATTCGATACGTTATATCTCGGAAACTGTAACAGCTATCGACATAAAATGTTCTACAAAAAGTAATTGTACGCAAAGATCTACACTTTAAAGAAAAAATTTTTTGAGTGGGGGCAAAAAAAGGGGTAGCTCCCATACAAATTAACAATTTTTATAAAATATTCGATATGCTATATCTCGTAAACTATAACAGCTATCAACTCAAAATGTTCTACAAAAAGTAATTGTACGCAAAGACCTACACTTTAAAGAAAAACATTTTTGAGTGAGGGCAAAAAAAGGGGTAGCTCCCATACAAATTAACAATTTTTGTTAAATTTTCGATATGCTATATCTCGTAAACTATAACAGCTATCAACTCAAAATGTTCTACAAAAAGTAATTGTACGCAAAGACCTACACTGTAAAGAAAAACATTTTTGAGTGAGGGCAAAAAAAGGGGTAGCTCCCATACAAATTAACAATTTTTATAAAATATTCGATACGCTATATCTCGGAAACTAAAAAAGATATCGAAATGAAATGTTCTACAAAAAGTAATTGGACAAAAAGGCCTACGCTTTAAAGAAAAATATTTTTGAGTGGGGGCAAATAAAGGGGTAGCCCCAATGCAAATTAATAATTTTTGTTAAATTTTCGATATGCTATATTTCGGAAACTATAACAGATATCGAAATCAAATGTTCTACAAAAAGTGATTGTATATCAAGGGCTACGCTCTGAAGGAAAAAATTTTCGGATGGGGGGTGAAGAAGGGGTAGCTCCCATACAAATTAACAATTTTTATAAAATTTTCGATACGCTTCTGGAAAACTATTACAGCTATCGACTTCGAATATTCTACAAAAAGTAATAATCAAATAATTTATACATTTTGGAAAAAAAGTTGGAGAAGAGCAGCGGGACTAGAACATTTAATAAGTTTTATTAACCTTTAAATATGGATAATGTCGAAAACTTTTAAAACTTTCGACCTCAAATCTTCTTCATCTATGTATTTCTATTATTCATACAAACGTTAAAATTTTGTTATTTTTTCTATGGGCTTTAAAACTCGCACAAGGTTTTTTATTAAATTATTTGCAGTGCAAAATTACTCGGCTGGGTATATTTAAAGACCAATGTGAAGGGTATATAAGATTCGGCACAGCCGAATATAGCGCTCTTACTTGTTTTTTTTTTTTTGATAATTTCTTCATTTTAAAAATAAGAACGAACCTTTTTAAAATAAGAAAAAAAACTAAGTTCGATTTGGTCACGGTTCAATTCTAAAAAAATACTGTTTCTGCTTGATTTTGAAACTTTTTTTTTTTTAGTGTACTACATGGATGCCTATTAACAGATAATTTTCACGCCAGTGTGCAACGGCATAAATTACAAAAAAACACCTATTTTTAGGCTGAGATAGGATGCAATTGAGAAATTAACAGTGCAATAAGACAATATTGCAATTTTTTCAACATTCAATAAGCTCAATACACACTTGCAAAAACGTAACGAAATGAATACAAAAGTTGACAAAAAAACCAGTAGAACCAGAAACTAAAAAAGTAAAAACTGCAACAACAAAACTTGTTGCTTATTAAAAGTTTATTAAAAGTATTCACAAACAAAAAAAAAAAAAAATAATATGAAAAATATAAAACAAATTATTTAAATGTTATAAACAAAAATTGAAAGTTTATTTAAAATGTATTCTGATGTAAATGCTGTTTAAAACAAAACAAAAGTAAAATATACATAACTACAGAAGAAAAATTGTAAAAACACACACACTTACATACATAAGCATGATGAATACACACTCAGCGCACAAACCACCAACAAAACAAACCAAAATAAGGAAAGAGTAGAAACTTACATTCAAGAGGAAAAGAGGTGCAGCAGCGCCCTCGTTTATTCAACTTCTCGTATATAAGGTCCACTTCGCCACCCTCGGGACAAAATATTTCTTTTTTTGGACGAATATTAGTTCATAAAGGAGTTAGGTATACGGAGATTTAGCACAATCGACTTAATTTGTATTCCTGTTGGGTACAATTTATTTTTGTTTCATTTATCACCTTCGATACTGCTTTTTCAAATCTTTTTCTTACATTATAATTATATTTTGTCGTTTAAAAATATGACGATCAAAAACGACAGAGTAGACGTTCTTAAAACCTTTTTTGAGTTTTTAATAGTACTATAACTATTAGACAGACAGTTTGTCCAACAAATTAAACTTGTTTGTCTTGGCTGACCACTCTTGATATTTGAAAATTGTCAGCTCCTGTGCGAATGGTTTTTCAATTTTCTTGTCTCAATCTTTTTTTTGCTCAAGGTGGATTGACCAGCCAGTCAGCACAACACTGCTGCTTCTTTCTTTAAACTCACTTTACAGTATACACCATGAAAATATACAAAAACGACCCAAAATCACACACAACTACACACAAGGGTTGTCTTCGAGCAGGTTTTTTTATTTAATTTTACAAAACACTTTTAACTGCATTATTACGTAAGGCTTTTTACATTTAAACATTTTCTTATTGTTTTACAACATTTTTCTAAAGTTTTTTGCAAAAATATGCTATTTATTGTAAAATTCCAACGAATTTGTTGCAATAAAAATTCTCTTGTTTCCTGATAATATAAACTGACATAAAATGCACAAGAGAAAATGGCGGCGTACTTCTTTTCGTTCAGTTTATTCAGGTTCATTGTGTGGACTTTTTCGTTATATTTGGAGTGGCATTCGTTAAACTTAAAATGTACCATCTGGGAGATATGGCAGCATACAAACTAGAGCTCTTATCGAAAGAAGGCTGGCAACAGGGTACAGGTCTATCAGGTAGCCTCAGATAAATAGCTGAGTAACGTTATTTCTTTATATTAATGTCAAATTTTGTTTATGTATTTTCTTTCTTTTGTACAAACAACAACTGTAGTATTGTAAGAAAAACCCAAAAAGAAGAAGAAAGATTTTGTGAGTTTTTGTTATATGTCTTTGACATTCTTATGACGGTTATATTTTAAATGTTTAAGTAATTTTATTTAAAAAATCCCCGTTCAAGGTATATTAATAATAATTGTACGTCCTGACCAAGGCACATTCAACCCGGTAAAATTAGGAGCCCAGCTGATTGAAATCAATTTGACATTTTCACGTTATAAATATTTAAACTCATATGAAATTTTTAATTTTTCTGACATTCTACCGAATTTCATATAAAATTAAATTTTTATACCGTGTAAATGTCAAATTGATTTTAATCAGCTTATCTCTTAATATTACCTTGGTTGAATGTGCCTTGGTATAATATCAGAAAAACTAAAAATTTCTTAAAAAATTAAATTTTTATAACGTAATAGTGTCAAAATGATTTTAATCAGCTGGGCTCTTGATATTACCTGGTTGAATGAACCTTAAAATTTGTTAAACTTTCGTAACAAAAAAGGGGAAAAAGTTTCAAAAATTTAAAAAAGTGGCAAAATAGTGTCAGCACAGGGTACACTTATCAGGTAGCCTCAGATAAACAGCTGAGTAACGGTATTTCGTTATATTAATGTCAAATTTTGTTTATGTTTATGTATTTTCTTCCTTTTATACAAACAACAACTGTAGTATCGTAAGTTAAGCTCAAAAAGAAGAAGAAAGATTTTGTGAGTTTTTGTTATTAGTCTCTGACATTCTTATGACGGTTTTAGTTGTTTTTGTAGAACCACTCCTACCTGATAAGTCTACCCTGTGTCAGCATCAAGGCGAATTCATAGAGAAGGTGGTCTCGACTGATCAGCTGACTATTTTTTGCTCGAGCAATTTTCCTCCTTTATGTCAAAAGTTTGCTTTTGTGCTTTTTCTGGATTTAAAACAATTACGCGTCGGATAAATTTTGTAACTAAAAATTTAAGTAAGGCCGAATTCCAAAACGCATTTTGCTTTGCAACACAAAATTTCAAGTTTTTCCTGAAAGCAAAGATGAGGTTTTTGATAATATCTTCTACTTCCAAATGAGTGTCTACAGCTGTATTAATGTCTTGGAAGCAAAAAACGTTGTCAAAATTGTAAGGAGTGTATAAGGGAAGATGTTGAAAATTTGTAATGCAAAGCAAACTGCGTTTTGGAGTTCAGCCAAACTGTTTCATAATTAACAAATACATAGTAAAACCAAATGATGCGTTCTTGTGCTTTGTGCAAAAAAACACTGTAAAATTAGTTTTTTTTTACGTTTTTCCTCTGCAAACAAGGCGAATTTATAGAGAAGGTGGTCTCGACAGATCAGCTGACTATTTTTTTCTCGTGCAATTTTCCTCACAATGTGTCAAAAGTTTGTCTATTGGCTTCTTCTTGATTTAAAAAAAATTACGCGTCGGTTAGATTATTGAACTAAAAATTTAAAAAAAGAGTTCTTAATTAACAAATAGTAAAACCAAATAATGCTTTCTTGTGCTTTGTGTAAAAAAAAACACTGTATAATTAATTTTATTCACGTTTTTCTTTTGCAAATAATTTGTGGTTTTTTTAATGATGCCATATACAAATAATTTGTGTTTTTTTCAATGATGCCATATATGTGTTTCACATTTAAGGTACGAATTTTTCGCCTGCGTCCACCTTGTATGAATTCGCCTTGTTCAAACAATTTGTTTTTTTTAATGATGCCATATACAAATAAATTATGTGTTTTTTTAAATGGTGCCATATTTTTTTTTACATTATTAGTACCATGATACAAAAAAACAGGTAGTCTCGTCGGCCCAGCTGACTATTGTCAAAATCATGATCTCCCTGTGGAAATAAAACAACAAAAATTATTCCTCATTGTTTTTTTTTTCTATGAACTGTTGTTTGACACGTTGGTACTAATTTGTAGTTGTTGCAGGGACGAGATTACCTGATTAGTTGTATCATGATTAGTACGGATTTTTCGCCCTGCGTTCACCTTGTATAAATTCGCCTTGTGTCAGCATAAAGAAGTCGCACAAAAAGTCACAGGTCCTTGAAAAGTTTGCAAAATGCAACTTAAGTCGACGAGCGGTCACTCTGCTTAGCGAATCCTTGCATTACCCGCACCGGGCCGCCGATGGTTTTTTTTTGTAGCCGCCAAGGCCTAAACGACAAATTAATTTGATAGCCGGAGGACTCTATAATTCACGTTAAATTGTTTTACACGGATACAATTATTTTATTTAACCATTAAAATGTCTTTAAAGTTGTTAAAGCAAAGTGTAGATTTAATTGAACAAGATCTTGAAGAAACAAAAACTAAAAAATGTATGCATTTCAATTAACAAATTTTTTTAAGAATAATTATTTACCTCCTTTAATAGGTAAACAACCATCAAATGTCAACAGAAAACAAAAAACAATAAACAATCCAATATCGGATGAAAGTTTTCCTATGCCACGGAAAAAAGGTATATTGGATATAAAACATGAGTTCCATTCATCTAGTAAAAAAACAGAAGACAATATTAAACGCCTATTGGCCTTATCCAATAATACTGTCAAAGTAAAGGATGCTGAAAAGGTAAAACTTGATAAGGTTTTCTGTATAGGTATTTTTACGTTAGATCCAATAAAAATGTGATTCCAAATCAGAGGTACAAACTAATAACAAACCTAAAACAAACGAAAGTTATTCCAAATTTGGCTTAAGTCTAGCTTTTCAACACACCTCCAAATGAAAAAGTATGGTAGACAATTTAAAATAAGAAATGAAAAATGCATCCGAAACGGTTAAAAAAAACAATTGTAACTTAAAAATCTTTCTCCACAGAAAACCAACGGATCACGGAGTATTTTTATGATAGATATTAATGAAACAGAAAGAAAAATTGTGTTTTGCCTCTTATAAAAACTTTCAGTAGGTATTTGGAGTTACAGCAGTATTGTTGCACAAGTGCGAAAAGCATCTTAAAATAAATATGTATTAATAGCATGTAAAACGGTAGCACAGTGCAAGTAAATTTTTGACAAGTTCTGATGTGAATTAAATTTTTGAAAGTTCAAAAATAATGGGCAAAAGCAAAAAATTTTATAAAAAGAGAAATTACCATTTTAGTACAACTTAAAGACTGCCAAATCTTGCTGCATGTCTTTAAAGACTTTAGAGTTGAATAGAATATAACTGGGATTTAAAAAAATGTTATTTCTGGTTAAATTGCTGACTAAACATGTCTTGTAACGATTAAAAAAACGGATATTTGTACACTTTTCGAAAAAAACATAATTTTGAGCAAAAAAATTTTGCGTGCATATTGATTTTGCAATTTATGCGCTTTTTATTTAGCTGGTTTTTGCTTTAAAAATCTTGCAAATAAATTTCTTAGCGCTTTTTGGCACGTTTAAATAAGATCTACAGCGCGCTTTCATCTGCCTGAAAATAAATAAATTTCGCTTAAAGAGGTTTTTTCGGTATTTTACTTTTTTTTTATAAAAGGTCAGAGAAAAATTTATTGAAAGCATTGAATGAAATTAAAATGAAATAAAGAAATCTAAGGCTCGTATCCCAAAAAAAATTTTAATTTAACAAAGGTTATTAAAACAAAATTTTCATACAAATTCAGTATTTGAAGTCTACTTTAAATTTAATTTTTTTTTTTTGCATACGAAATTTAAATAAATAAATAAATAAAAGTAAAACCGGAAAAACAAAATATTTCGGTACTATAAGGGTCGAAAAAGTACTCTCAAAACAAAGCTGATATAAGCACTCGCGGAACAAAACGTGCCGTTTGGTAGTATCAAAATGTTGGAAAATTAAAGGTAATTTTTTTCTCCCGATTGTTTAACAGCATGAGCCCAGAATATAAAACAATTTTCTGCATATTTATAAAATGCGCCAAACCAAAATAAGTCGCAAAAATAAATGTCAACTATGTACGAAATTACAGGACTTTGAATTGAAAATTGCATCGTTAGAATAACTTTCAATAAAAACGCTTTGGTTTTGGTACATACATACATAGGTATATGAAACTATTTTTATTACCTAATCTTGAAGAAAAGAGAATTTTCTTTTATTGCAATTATCACGAAAAAAAGAAAAATTAATTGTTATTGAAAAAATATGTTTTGCTCTGCATTAATTAAAATACTAAAATACTATGTAAATAAGATTTTTTTCTAATAGAACTTAGTAAAATACATCAAAAAAAATTTCCTTAAAAAATATAAAAAACGGTCCAGAATGTGGAAAATAGTTTTTTTTTTTCAAAAAACATCTATGAATTTACGTTCAAAAGAGAATGAAAATTTTTGAAATATAATAATTTTTGTCCATATTTTATTGTAATTTATTTCGCAAGAGTTAAAAAAATACATACTGAATAATCGGCTCTTCTTTTTTTACGTTTTAATGCAAATGTCACACCCATCACATTTTCTAAAAGGGGTTTCCTGAAGCTAACATTGTTTTTTTGTAGATATAACGTATCAAATAAAATTTAAAAATACTAAACTGCCATAAAAATCAAAAAAAATTAAGACCGTTTTAAAAAATACTTTACACAACTCGATCCCTGAAGTTAAAATTCTCTAAAATTCAAAATTTTAGGGTCACACCCGGCACAGTTTTCAAGTGTTCATTGTTAGCAGAAATTATGTTTATTCAGTGCCTACTTACTATTAATCTCATAAAAACATACCATCCTTGGAAATCTTAGCCTTAATCAAATTAAAATTTAGAACGGTTTGACTTTTAAGCAAAATTTGTCTAAAATGGTCCACCCGTCACTGCTTTTATTTGGAGGTGCGCTCGTAAACTAGACTTGTTGCCAAAATTCTATTTAAGTTCTGCTTTAAGATATATGACAATTATATAAACTCAGTCTAGAAATTTGTTACTTATTCAATTACATAGTTTTCAAATTTATTTTAATTTTGTACCAAATTTGCAGGCATGTTTTTCTGTAATAAAACCTTTGTTATATAAAGTGAACAAAAAAAGGAAACGGCAAAAGTGTGGCTATTTAAGGAAATGTGTTATTCAAAAAATTATTTAGTAAATTGTTTTTCAGATTATTCAGCGAGCGCACATGGGACGTTACGTTAAGAAATCTATACCAAAAGTTGAGCAAGAATCTATATTTACCGATGAAGACTTCCGCAAATTCGAAGAAGAATATTTTAACTCCTAATTTGTTTTTATTATTTTAGAATAAATTTGTTCGTAAATTTTACATTTTATAATATAAGTGCATAAAAATCTGTGTATAAAAATATATATGATTAATAAAAAACCGTTGTAAATACAATAATTGTTTTATTTATTTATTTTTTGTAAAAAACAAACTACCAAAAACTTTGTTGTCATTTATATTGTTAATTGTAATGAACCCGCCAATTTGGTAACGCAGATTTAATTAATTTTAATTATTGTACTTAATGCAAGGAAGTATTACAAAATTTAGAAAGTAAAGCTTGCATTTTTTTTATGAATATTGCATGGCATCGCTAAATGATAAAAATATGTTTGAAACTGTGCAGTTAAATAAGCTGTTTGCTGCATTAAATGTAATGATGCAGTGCAGTGTCATGATGCAGTGCAGTAATGCACTGCATCATGTTTATTACGACATAGCTTTAGGTTATGGTTCTTTATGACTTTCTAAATTAATCTAGGTCAAAAGGTCAATACTAAAAAAATGCAAAAAAAAAAACCAAAGCTTTAAACAAATTACTATTTGTATTCGTAGTTGATTTTTATCATCAATCAAGGTTGACTTCCAATTGTAATCAGGGTCAGAAGACCTCTAATTCTGGGTCAGTACACCTTAATTTTGTATGTATCGATGTTTACAATTTAAAACAAGTAATAATACACCCAGACATCTTTTCTATCCGAGTTATTTTGTACTGCAAATAATATAATAAAAATACCTTTTAAAGTCCATAGAAAACTACAAAATTTTAACGTTCGTATGAATAATAGAAATAGATATTGAAGATTTGAGGTCGAGAGCTTTAAAAGTTTTCGACATTATTCGCATTAAAAGTTTAATAAGTTATTAATTTTTATGGGATGATCTAGTCCCCCTGCTCCTCTCCAACTGTTTTTTTCCAAAATGTATAAATTATTTTATCATAACTTTTTGTAGCACATTCAAAGTCGATAGCGGTTATAGTTTCCCAGCTATAGCGTATTAAAAATTCTATAAAACTTGTTCATTTATATGGGGAGTTTCCCTCTCCCTGCTTCTATCTAAATAATTTTTTTCTAAAATATAAGCCTTATTGTCAATTACTTTTCGTAGAACATTTGAAGTCGGTAGCTGTTATTGTTGTTTCGAGATATAGCGTATCGAATATTTCATAAAAATTGTTAATTTGTATGGGACCTACCCCTTCCCCTGTCCCTACCTAAAATTTTTTTTCCAAAATGTAGATCTAATTAACCAATTATATTTTATAGAACTTTTGAAGTCTATAGCTTTTATAGTGTCCGAGATATAGCGTATCGAAAATTTCATAAAAATTAGTCGTTTGTATGGGAGCTACCCCTTCTCCTACCCCTTCCCCAAAACATTTTTTTCTTAAATGTAGGTCTTCTTGTCCAATTACTTTTTGTGCGACATTTGAAGTCGATAGCTGCTATAGTTTCCGAGATATTGCGTATCGAAATATTCATTAAAATTGTTAATTTGTATGGGAGCTACCCTTACCCAAAAATTTGTTTTCCGAAATGTAGATCTTATTGTCAAATTAATTTTTGTGGAACATTTAAAGTCGATAGCTGTTATAGTTTCTAAGATTTAGCGCATAAAATATTTCACAAAATTTGTGCAATTGTAAAGGAAAGACCACTTCCCCTCGATCCTATCTGAAAAAAAATTTCCCCTTATTTAGGTGCCTATTTTCAGAGTATCTGTGCCAAGTTTTGTGGCAAGAGTGACTATATATGTATACTGAGATATATAGGGATATATGCACGAATTTTGTCCTAAGAAGTGGGTTATTTGGGGTTTTTGCTTATATCTCGGTTAGTAGTGAACCGATTTTGCTGATTTTAAATAGCGATTGCTCCAGGGATATTTCTTATAGTTTGACCCCAATAACAGGTTCGTATTGTTTTTATTTTGACTCCGGAAAATTGTTTTTAACAGACTGACTGACGGACATGTCTATATCAACTTCCCCATCTATAAGGATCCAGAATGTAGATACTTTATGTCGTCGCAAATGGACAATAAAGAAATTACAAACAGAACGACAAACTGGTTAATACCCTTATCACCAGCATTGGCAGAAGCTTTGAGAAGAAAATCATCATTTGGAAAAAATAAAATAATATATTAAGGGAAAAAATCATCACATTTTTTTATTCAAAAATCTTATTTTATATAGAAAAAATGTAATAACAACTAAGTTTATATGCATAAAAACAAATTTCGCTCTGATGCACAGCGCAAAATAAGTTTTGAGATTTTTACCAAAATTCTTCATAGCTGAGATTGTCTAGAGCTGCCAGATGATCCTTACAGTTAAAAAATGAAGATCACGAAGTTTTATTAACTCGTCATCTAAATTTTGAATATTCTTTTCAATAAACATATCGACGAAGGAACCTGCCTAACTATAAATTTAAAAGGGCCAAGACATGAGAGTCCTTTTAGTATTTTTTTATTACATTACTCGATATAAAACAAAATAATTTTTTTTGTGTACAGTTAGTTTTAAGCTAGATTTTTTAGCAAGCATTCATAGATAGACTTCTTCATTTTGTAAAAAAATCTTTATTTTCCAAGTCAAGGCTATAAATTAAAATTTATAATACGAGAACCATATGTTGGTTTTAAAAGATTTTCTAAAACGTAAGGATTTTAAATGCTTTCACATGTTATGTAAATTACATACAAACTCTTTAAATTTTCTACATGTTTTTATTGTTTTTATTAGTTGAATTAAAAAGACTACATCGGCATACATATAGCCGAATGGCCTGACAAACAGCCTTATGTCGACTTTTCAGGTGACTTTCGTTTGATTGGTGTTAGAAAAGGTGGATTTTTAACTTTTGTTTCAAAGATTAGAACAAGCAAATTATATACTCACCATCAAGGTCACGTGGACATATAACGCTCAAACGTTCTGTTGTTTAAGTAACTTTAATGCTGAACTCTTCTACACTTTGTGACATACAACTATGAAACCCTGTTGCTTGCAAGGGCCAGAGGTACTCTACAGCCTCTCGTTCAACACCAAAAGTCGCGCATTTTCATATGCAACCCTGACATTTTATTAACATTTAGCCTGAAAAAATATTACATGCTGCCTTGTAATATTGACCAAACGATATGTAAAGTATATAAAAGCAATAAATAACAAGCTGGAACAAACCTTTATGTTTTTTTTTTTGTAATTTACTGTTGATAAAATTTGTGAACAAATTATGTATTTCTCCGTACCTTCAAATGTAAATATGAGAAAAAAATCATCAAATCATATATTTGACAAAAAATCATCAAAAATATGATAAAATCATCATTCTGGCAACGCTGCTTATCATTATTTGAAGGGTATAATTAACGTTCTTACAGAATATTTAAAATAATACAAACGTTTTTTAGTTTTTTTTTTTTGATTATATTTTTTATATGTATATATTTTCCTGTTTTTAAGGTTTGAAAAAAATGTTAAATAACAAAACACAAGCGAGTTTTTATTATTAAATGATTTCTTAACGGTCAAATTGTGTTTAATAAAAAAATTCATGGGTACAACTTGAAAACTATTAGGAGTTTTAGACATTTTACAAGCTAATATAATAGAATCTAACCGAAATATTTGTGTAGCACTTGGTTATCTTTAAAGCCCAAAAAATAATTTTGATAAAAAAATGTATTCATTCGAATTGAAATATTAATATCGGGTAATTTTTTCTCGTTTGGTATTTTGTGACTCAAATTTTCCAAAGGCCGGCTATATACTCCACTTTGTTTTAAATCTAAAATTTTAAATTAATTTTCGCCTTTTACACTAGCGTGAATTTTCCTCAGTTAACAGTGCTGTTGGAAGCCGGCCTTCGGCTATATACCCCACTTGTTTAAACACGTAAAATGAATTAATCAACTTCAAATAGAGAGCTTAAGGCTCACGCACCTAGCCCAAAGCCGGCGGTTCGAATCCACTAGAGTTTATTTTTTCAGCGTTCAGACGGAAGTCGGCTGTGCTTAGCACTGTTTCCTTGGAGAATAAATTTACGTTAGTAAAGTCTTATTAATAAATACGAAACTTTTTGAAATTATTCATATTTTATTTGGGAGTTATTTTATTTTTTTTGGAAGTTGTTTCATTATTGTTGGGTGTTATTTCATTTCTGTTGGGACTTATTTCACTTTTTTGGACTTTTATGAATGATTAGGAGTTTTTTTTAATTTTTAGATTTGGAACTTATTTCATCTTTTTACGTTGGGCGTTATTTCGGGATTTTTGGGATTTATTTCATTGGGAGTTACTTTATTTAGGAGTTATTTCATGGTACCTAAATTTATTTTATGTTGAAGACAGAGGTACTGTTGAGATACCATTTGGTAATTAATAGTCATTGGGGAGCACGTTTCTTTATGTAAAGAAAAAGTTCCGAAGATGAGTTTATGATATTTAATTTTTTTCCCCACAACTTTTCCCATGCCTCTACTTAGATAATATGATGCTGTAGTAAAAAGCAGTATCATCATCACTGTCTGCTGCCTTGACAGCTGTGTAAATAAGACCGTCCCTATTGGGAAACTTTGACCAAAAATTGTTTTCTATTTGTTATTTAATGAAATGTTTGACACACTATTATTCGGAAACTAAAACAGTTACCGTTTTCTTTAACTTTACAACAAAGTAATTGTACAGCAATACCCACATTCTGGGGGAAAAATCAGTTGCATAGGAGCAGAGGGAGCAGTTGCCTCAATAGAAAATAATAATTTTTATGAAATTTTTAATGCGCTACACTTTGGAAACCGACACAGCGATTGTCTTGAAAAATTTGTTGGATTGAAGCAGGGGCAGTGAAATCCCTTTAACAGCTTCTGGCTTTCAATTAACTACAAAGTAATTGTATAACAGAACCTACATTTTCTTGGATAGGAGAAAGGGGAGTAGCATCATCCATATAAACAGGCAAAGTTTCCCTATTTCAAACATAAGGATAGCTATCCACTTCAAATCCGACAAAAATGAATTTTATTATAAGAAATAAATTTATTGTATGGCTGAAAATATAAAAATACTAAAAGTAAGGTTATATCTAATTCGGAGCAACTGAATATACTGCTCTTACTTGTTACTGTTGTTCCTGGCAACACTGTTTTTAAAGGAGCTCGTAGAATTATTTGTTCATGTTAGAATTAAATGAACATGAACAAAGACCGGCTAATGTATTGACACTTGAAGAGAACGTTGTGTTCACGTGGTTTCCAAAGGACACTTGCGCATTAAACAAATACCACAAACAACAACCGTCACCCTTAAATACAAAACTAGAACTCTGACTTTTTAAATGGATTCCATAGGTCATCCAGTCTATACAACTAAGTTGGTAGTTATTGAAATTGCGGTCGATGGCAAATTAACACGGACGTGCATAAAGGAATAAAATTGTTTCAACTGTGGGTGTGTGTGTGCGTACGTTTGTGAATACAATTTTTAGAAATTGGGAGCAACTTCGTCATTAAAGCAAAATTAAAAAAAAATTGGGTAAAATGAAAATTTAAGGCAAATAAGTTTTTTATTTAAAAATTAAAGGAGGAATTGAAATTTGAATAAAATAAATGCGTATTATTAGTGTAAAAAAAGTTTGGCTTTTGGCTGAAGACATTAAAGAATTTTATAATTTGCAGTTCATTTAGAGTAAAGTTTTATCGATTTTTTTTCAATAGACATACGAGACATACTTATATATTTGTGGCAAAATGTTAAACTTTAATGAAACAAGCGTCATTAAAACCAAATGTATAATTAAAAGTTTTAAAGTATATTGTGTGTAAAAAAGTGAGTTCAATTTGATAAAAGAATAAAGAAATTTACTCTTTAGAACTCAAAAAAAAAAAAAAAATACTTAAATTGTAAGAATATTAATTTTTCTATGTTTGCCAGTGTAAATATATTTTTAAATTCTAATTAATTATGACTCAAATAATTAATTGTGAACTTTAGATTTTGTTTAAACTTTTTCATTTTTAAGTTGAATGATTGGACAAAATTATTTTAAAAAATTTTTAATATTTTTTAAAGCTGAAATGCGCATGTGCAATAAAAGAAAAAAAATGTTAATAAGACTAATTTAGATTTGTATGTAAAAGTCACGAAAAAACCATGCGAATCCTTACAAATTGTAACATCCCCCAAGGATAATACAGTAAATGATTTTTAATAAAAAATAAAGAATAAATAATCATAAATTAAAAAAGGAGATAAGACTTTAATAAGTACTTTTAATAAAAATCAAATCTATATTGCAATAAAATATATAAAACACTTAAAAAATAAAATCATTAAACACCGTACTTCTTGTTCTTCAAATACCAATAATTTCTATTTATAGAAAAAAGACAAAAATAACTTTTTTAGTTACTTTTGTAAATTTCAAAACTAATTGATTATTTTTAAATTTTCAAGGAAATTAATAGAAGCAAGAAATATTGGAAATCCAAGTCAATTATAATGATTTTTATCATTTGAAGATATTTGTGTTTCAAAAGTTTTTTTTCGGCAGAAGTAATTCTTATACCCACACCACACATATGTATACAGGGTGGGGTTATCATGCATTTTTGCAGATATTTTTAACGCTAAAAAATAAAAATCCTGGACCCACCTTTAATTACATTGGCCGATTTAGAAATACTTTCTGAGTTGATTAATAAACGGCCGATGGTCGGTCCGTCTGGTTGAGTGTTAATGCATTCCTTGGATCAAAGTACAGGTCGCAGTTTCAAAACTATTTTGACAATTTTTTTTGTATAAGGAGCAGCCAATCGGTCCATTATTTTACACAGTCCCAATAAAAATTTCCTCCCGAAATAAGCAATTTTGGCTATGACTTCCACGAACAATACTTAATCGCCACAAAATTTGTGTATATTAAAGAACTTGTGGTGCCAACTGCTGTATTAAATTATAAGTATAATTAATCCTGAAGAGGGGGGGAGGGGGCGGCGACATGTATTTAAACACATAGATATATGGTAAGTAAATACCCGCTAAGCGAAAGGAAGTTGTTTATTCAATAAGTACATAATACCAAAGCGAACACGAAAGGTATGAACTACATACAAACAGGTTTTTATTTAAGCAATAAAGAACGTTATATAGAGCTGATAGTTTTTAACACTCCTTATAATTCGCCTTATTACAAAAACACTGTAGGTTGATTTAACAAGAACAAAAAAAAAAAAAAAGAAATAAAAAAACTAAAATGTTGCATGAGAATAGTTCCATTTTTACGATTTAGTTTACCAGCTTGCCACTACTTCAAAGTTGTTTATGAGACACTAACATGTCACAAACAAATATAGAAGCGAATTTGTTTAGATACCCTTTACATAAGTAGTTATAAGGGTGCATCCCAGTTTATCTTTCCGTTAGTAATATTTTGTTTTATTTTAGATACTCTGGTTACCTAAAGATAAAAAAGGCTTCTGGCCTTTTTCCCTTAATTCTAACACCAAGTTACGAGATGTTTTTCTCTTTACTTAATCCTTCCAGCAGTGATCCGTCACCAGGTTCGCAATTAAAAACACTTTTTAGCTGAAGCATCTTAATCAGCGATGGCCAACGAGAGAAGATGATTTTTGAAACCGTATGGGTGATTTTTTTACTGTATGTATTATCTAATAAAACCCCTTTTAAACATGTTTTGTTGGTGTTACTTTTCGTCCCCCGGATAAGGGTATATATAAGTTTGCCATTTCGTTTGTAATTTCGTTAATATCCATATGCGACCCTATTAGGTAATAATTTTTTTATTCCTAATAGATAAGGAAACCGATTAAGCGATGCCCTTTTGTCCGTGTTTTGCTTAAAATCAATTTTTTGGAGGCCCCCTGATGTCGCACAGACCCTTTTGCGATATCAAATTATCAGAAATATCTACGAGTAAATCGCTATTGAAATTCATTAAAATCGCCCGATAACTGACTGAGATATAAGCCAAAAATCAGGAATACCTCTGTTTATTTCTCTAAATTTTTTACATAAAAACCTCCACAATTGCTCCCGAGTTGCTCTGTAAAATGTGCAATGTAAGACCGACTTATACCCCTTCTCCGCCCACTAACAGGGTTGCCATACAAAGTTTATTTCTTGTTAAATTTTTTAAATCACTTACAGCTTCCACGGTGCTCCTACAAAGGTAAAATGTAAGACTGATCCCAATTAATTTTCCCAAAACATTTTTGTGGAACATACTCACCCTCTACCTCCAGCCGCTAATATGGTTGACATACAAAATTTGGAAAAAAAGGTAAAAACTCCTACAACTTTTTCGAAGTCGCCCCTAGAGGAATAAAATGTATCACAGACCCCAATTAGTTTTTCCTTCCAAACATATTCCTAACACCTTTTTACACCCAATCTCCATCATCCAAGGGGGTGATGTATAAACACCTAAAACTTCCCCAGAGTCAGCCTTAGAGAAATAAAGTATACGACCCAAACATTTTCCTAGAATATACTTTCCTTATATCGCCAGGCACTAAGGGGGTACCATACCAAATTTACAACTTCCCCGGAGTCGCCTGTAGGGGAATAAAATGTACCACAGACCCCTATTAGTTTTCTCACTCAAAAATATATTTCTAAAACATACTTAATCCCTATCTCCATCACTTAAGGGGGTTGCCATACAAAATTTACAAAAATTATGTAAACCGCCCATAATTTTCCCAGAGTTTGCTTTAGAGAAATAAAGTGTAGGACCGACTCCCATTAGTTTCCCGTATCCATCGCCTAAGGGTGCTACCATACAAAGTTTGGTAAAATTGTAATTAATTCCCCCTTACAGCTTCCAGGGTGCCCGTGGAGAAGGCATTTTATTTTTCCTTGCAAACATTTTCCTGGAACATACTTACCCCCTATCTCTACCCACTAGGGGGGTTGCCATACAAAATTTAAGTAAAAACCCTCACAACTTCCCTAGTTACCGTAGGAGGGTTAAAATATGACACCGATCCTTATTTAAAAAATAGAAATACTAAATATAAAAGGGTCGGGCTTCGAAAGGCCAAATATATCGCTCTTGAAAATATTTTTTTACCTAAATAACTATTTCCAAAAAGCTTTTAAAACTTTGGCCGTATTTTCCCGTTTTAAAGCTATCAAAATCATAAAGAGTGATGTGTTTTGTATTAATTGTAAAATTTGCATGCGTGCGACTTATACCGATTTTTTAGATATGTACATATATATCAGAGACCAGCTTTGAGTCGTTTTTTCGCTATTCATAGTGACTTATAAAATTTGAGTGTAATTTTGGAATGTCTGTTCCGTTTATAAAGTTTGAGCTGTTGCGATAATACATTCTTTCTGACTATCGAGTTTTTATAGTTTTAACTGTTTTTAACCTAATCCTTTTCTGTGCGCCTCGCACTTCCTATATAATATGGCTCCATATATAGACTTTAGTCGGCCAATTTATGGAGATATGCCAAAGCCTTTAACAACTGCATGCTTACGCCTCAGCATTGCGTCACCTTTGAGCAAAACCTGCCTCTACAATGAGAGATCGAGTGAAATTTTTCTTAATAGCCCACCATTGAGGTAACGTGGGATCACTCAAGGTTATGACTGTGAGGCATGTCTGAGACAAACCTACGTGCAAAACTTTCGATCTCCCGCTTGGAGATAAACACAGCTACAAGTGTGCTCCGAAAGGATGCCTGACCCTCAATCGAACCAGTGAATATTGGGGACTCTGGTCAGCCTCGGAATAATAAAGGTAAATCTAAATGGGATATTTACCCGTCTATTACTACTAATATTGGGTAAGTACTTCCCAAGCATTGGCTACTTTATTCTATGCTGTGTCGTACCAAGTACATGGGTAACGAGGTAGCAAAGTACAGCATTTATTGAAAACCGTGTGTCTTTACTGAACCAAGGTGCGAATTAAATGATCATAAAGCCGAGGCCATGCGATTTGCCGAAAGCCAACACAGATAGCATTTCTTCTATTTGTTACGATATTAGGTAGTGAATAGATATCTCGGTTAAGACCACGGGCCATCTAGTTCCATGCCTGAAAAAAAGAATGTTTATATATATGCCGAAGTCTATTTAATTTGACAGAAATCAGACAGTAGCACTTTAATCAGTAAAATGTTGATTTGGCAAAAATGCTTTTATCTATTAAACATATCAGAGAGCCTTAAAGCCGTTCCAAGCACACCCACTGCATGTCAAATATTTTGCGGTTGATTTAAATACACACCCTAATACACATAACTATTACTAACGCAAAAGTAGGTTTTATTATAAGTATTTATTTCTCCAGTGCATATTCGATTTTTTTGAATAATCAAATTAGTAGTATTTTTATATTGAATATTAAACGTATATAATAATTCTCAATTCGTTTATTGACATAATTATACAAAGGCAGAAAATATTCATTAAGATTTTCAAGAATTTGGCTAAAGTCTACTGATGATTTGGTGTCAGAACTATTGAAATGCATATAGACAAATTTAACTTATAACAAACCCTATAAATAAAATAAGTAAAATTAGGATCAAATCCTTAATAATTTTTAATTGTCGAACATCTGATGAAAGGCCAGGAGCTTCAGTCTGTAGCGTCTGGTAATAATGTGTCTTAGTACGCTTTCTGTTCTGGGGGCAAATTACGGCATTCGATTCGAATCGAAACTTGAAAATTCTTATTAGAATTCCTTATTAAAAGCATTGACAACTCGCTCGATCGAGTAGAATTTCGATCAAAACGAATTCCGTAATTTGCCCCCTGGTCGCATCGCTACTATCCTTTTGATCTTACTTACTCATCCCATTAGAGATAATTTTAATATTCCTAGAGTTGTGCCTTGGTTTCTCTTGACTTAGGAAAGGCCTTTAATAGTGTCTCATTTCTGAAACTTGTCAAGAAGCCTAGTGATAAATTTAAGGCCTTGATCCTGTTTTGCGTAAGACTTGGAATAACAGTCTTATATTGAATTGCTCTAAAACAAAGGCGATTATGTTTGCTACTGTGGATAATGTTTCTACTTTTTTTCATCTTGGTGAAAGAGCCATTGAATCTGTTAGCCCGCACAAATGTTTAGGGTTCGTACTGAATTATGATCTTTCGTTTGCTGGCCATGTTGAAATGGTATCCAGTAGGGTTTGGGGTGCCATAGGGAGAATTTACTCTACCAATATTCACTTACTTTTGCGTACTAGGTTTAGGTTGGCTCGTGCTTTGTTGATGCCTTATGTTTTATATTATCTTGAGGTGGTATCTGGTTCATCTAGTTTGGTTGTTGCTAAGCTGCGACGCGTTGTAAATATGATAGTGAGGTACGTTTATAATATTCGGCGCAGATATCATGTTCCCCGTATGTTCAGGAATTTCTTGGTTTTGTTTTATAATGTTGTTAGCAGGGGTATTCTTTATTTTATGCAATAGATTTGCTTTTTTGAGATTTAACAGGAATCCCCAGGTCTTCATCCCATGTATATAAAGGATGACATTCGAAAGGTCCTTTGGGGTAAGAGTTGTTCGCTGCTGAAATGGCTTGTCTTTTAAACTGCATGTATCTTCCCAATCAAACTTCTTAATTATTTTTCCACCTTTTGTTTAATTAATGTTCTATTTACCTTTTTTGAATAAACGTTTTTGTATTTTGATTTCATTGCTCCAGTGAGTAATGCTGCTAATTGAGATGGCATATTCTTATGTTTTGCTATAATTTTTACTTTTGTGTTTTTTGCTTGGAGAATATTTTGTTCGTATTAAGGCATTAAGGCCTTTAGGCTATATTTAGGGAACATAAATATTCACATATACATACATACATATTTATTTACTCAGAAATTTGTATTTTTATTTTTTAGATTTAATTCGTTATGCGAGTTCCCGATGTTTCTGCAACAGCTGGCTATGCTGCATCTATGTTTAATCCAATTAGCAATCAACGAGAAAATCACAGCGCAAATTTACTATTTTTATCAGCACTAGGATCAGGTCACAATAAATTTGGCAATACACCGATTACGGGCACACCCAATTACTATAGAGGAGTGGCACCTAGCCAGACTGCAACTAGAGTAACCGTAACTGCAACAAATTACTCATCATCGGCAGATGAATTTATACAAAAAGCTTTAAACTCCACACCCACAGAATACTCTCCACCAGTTTTAAATCATCTAAATGATAATAATGTTGTACCGCACTACTGTTGTGGAGCCTTACCAAAAACCCTTGTAAACTCTTTTGAGGATTGTTACGACAAAGACGCCAACAATACCGGAAATACTTACAAAAGCTTTAAAGAAATTTTCAACACCAACAAAAGCTTTTACGAGGACTGTGTAAGACACTTTGAAAATATTAATGTTAGTCCCAAAAAAATATTTTGATTTCTTTAATATTTATTGAAATAAAATTTTAAAGAAAACTCATCACTTACGATATATTATTTACTTTCTTTTATTTCTTAGTTGTTAAAACACTCCTCAAATGACAATATAGCTGATACTGATTTAGATCCTATACAATTAATTAATTTACAAGAAACTGCGAATAGCAATAACGAGTTTTCCGCTGATAGTAAACACATTTGTACAAATCCTTTTGATGAGGCTTTTAGTCAATATAATGAATCATATTGTAAAAGAATTGAAGCTGAGAATTTAGAGCGATTTGGCAACAAAACAAAAGATTTATTTGATACGGAAAAAGTTGAAAGTGGTTTGGAGCCGGATGACAATGATTACGATGATCATTCTATGATTGACTTATGCAGTGATACAAAATCAATTTATGATAGTGACCAAAAGGGTAGGTATTGTGAGATTATTTGAAAATATAATTTTAAATTAAGCAAAGTTGTCCGTGTATAATATTAAACTGAAATATTTATAAAGAAACAAATATGCACATACGTAGATGTATAAAAATTTCTCTCATTTCAGACGATGACATTTTGACATCAGATTCCTCATTAAGCGGTTCTTTGCACACACCTAAGCACTCTTTCTTTCCCAGAGGTATAATTAATCCCAACTATCCGGGATTTCAACATTTAGCTCATACTCTCTCAGAACATTTTATTACTGGTTCACCCTCCGATTCCTGTGAAAGCGATATGTCAGAGTACGAAATGGAACTAAGCGCTGATAGTTTTGAGAGTCTAAGCGAGGAAAAATCTCAAATGCAACTAAACCAATACAATAACAACACGCCCGAAGAGTTAATGAATCCCTTTGAAGAAAAGAAAAGCTTAGACAACATGCAAAATGCTAAAGCAGATAATGACTTTTGCCTAATGGAAGGTGATATGGGTCATATGCCTTCTTTAGATGATGACACCAATCAAAACAGTCAAACTACAAACCATCAGTTGTTAAGCATGTTTGATTTGCAAGACCATTTAAAGAATTCATTAACTTTGCTGGAGAAACAGGGTACAACTATGCAAAATCCAAACAATGTACCACTAGCTGTTTCAATAACACCAGACATTTTGATAAAAAATTATAATTTGCATGCAGAGTCGTTAAACAAAAAAGAAAATCGACCTGATTTACTCAGAGGCGTAAGTCCACATCTTGTTTCCGAAAGAAAATTTTATGAATCTAATAAGGCAAATATAAAAGTGGAAAAATTGCACGCTGGTTACTCTCACGGCATGCGCAATATCGAAACTAAAGATGAAATGTCATTGGGTCTAACGCCCGTCGATATAATTGGAGATTTTGGGCAGGAAGTGGAACGTGAATTTGGTCTTTTGGTAAGCGGTTATAGACGTTTGGTTGACACTCAAGACATTATGGCTTTGCCAATGGACGAAGAAGCTAAGGTAAGTAAATGAATTAATATTAAAAATGTACCCTTAACTCTGATTTCTCAAAACAGGTTTCTGATGCAGTTTTGTCGGTAGCCAAAGATCAAATCGATACTAGAAAATATTTAGAGGCCTTAACCACAAAAAACGAGAATGAAGAAGCTAACAAAATATCACCCGAGCTAGCCGATGACAATGCTGTTGATCTGCCACTGTCAGCACAAAACTCTGAAAATTCCCCAAATTTATCATCTCCCATAAATAACACACAATCCCTTTTAAATTCTCAAAAATCTCCCAAAAAGTTTGAACCAATTTCAAAACCTAAATACCAAAAGTCATCCTATGACGATCGCCAGCTACCCCCAGTTGCAATTGAGTACAAACGTTGCCAGCAAACATTACGTTCCGTTAAAAAATCCCAGTCAAGTCACATTGAAAAAAATGCAAAAGTCATCAAAAGTGGTCATTCAAAATTGGGTATTACAAGTCGTTTGTTTCAACCAAAACGCCATAGTAAATCTGATAATAGTTCGAGTCGTAAGCGAGAGGAAGCCGAATTAAATCAATATCAACAGTTAATCAGTGATAAAGAAGAAATCCTAAGCAATAGTAAATATGCAAAATTGTCATCATGGGCTCAGTATCTTAAGAACCCGGTAAACGAGCGTAGCTCACGTAACAGTACAGATCTTATATCACCAAGTGCTTTGGGTAAGTTCCCTCAGGGGATATCATTATCTCTTTTTGGATAATTTTCATAACTTTTAATTTAATTCTATTAGAATTATTTGACGCTTATAAAATTGGTACTGAAATTGATATGGAACAGTTGCAGCAGCACTTAAAAATGGCCAAGGAAATAGAAAAGAAGGTAAGAAAATAAAAACAACAACAAAGAATTTTTCAATTTTTCCTTTTAATAGTTTCCTCCTAAAACGTTTTTGAAAAGATGAAAATAGTTTATTTATTTTTAATAAAACCTAATCGGTCCGAGATAACATTCGATTATCAAGACCTTTCTGCTGTATGCGCAGCTCCCCTACCTCGGAAACGCAATAACTATGGTAAAGAGCTAAACCTGGTTACATAGAAATCTACTGGTCTGAACAAAACCTGTGTTTTGTACTATGATAATCAGTAACCAGCTTTCTGCACGGATTGTAGCTGAGATCAATTTGGTTTGCACGTTGTAGTTGTGGTAGCCTTGACTTCCCCTTGAAGAATCGCGGGTAGGAATGTCAGTCTACCTGATGTTTAAGTCGGTAATTTAGCTTCGCTCTACATATTTAATGCATTCCGAGGTGGTGTTTTCGAAACAGCGTATATTGATGGCAATCAATGCGCGTTGTGGCTGAAAATCGCTTAATTACACTATTTAAAACCATGTTTAAAAGCAATGTATAATCAAAATATCCTTGCCAAGCCCCAGTTTTAATTTTTTCAGCATACTGATACACTTTATGCAGCATACGAAAGCTTTGTCAATTAAAGGTGCTTGATTATGTCAATAGCGTTTTTAGACGTACCCTTGCAGACAAGCGCCTTCCACATTACTGAACGTCATTCCATTTTGCGGTATAAAAGCTTTTTCAAAGTCAATAACCAAAGATTGCTTAGACATGATTTTCGCGCTACTTGCATGGTATTATTATGCAGGTTTATTGTGGTCGGGATAGAGTAACCTTTGTTTGTCAGTTAATTTATTAATTATTATTTTGTCACGCCAGCTGTAACACTGGGTTATATTTCCTTTCTTTGAAGTGATAATTACTCCTTCTTTCAATTCTTAATATATAAGGTGGCCCAAAAGAAACCACACTCTTGGAAGATGCTCCTATTTTTGCAAATGGCGGCCAATGTAAAATCTGTTCTGGCGTTTGTACACTCCCCAAGAACGCGGAAAACTCGTGTTTTTTTTTTGCGCAACAATTCGTTTGTGGTGTTAGCGCAGTGCAAATTCCGTCGCCGATTCCCCGGTCGTCCGGCACTGACTTTGCAAGCACTGCGCCGTTTGGCCACCAACCTTAAAGAGTACGGGACTTCACGAGACGCTGCCAAGAGTGGCCGGTCCCGGAGCGCCCGTTCTGTTGAGAATATCGCCGCTGTTAGCGAGGAAGTCGAGCTGACGCCAAAAACATCGACCAGACGCCATGTCTTGCAATTACCCATCAGCTAGTCGTCCCTAAGGCGAATTCTGGTCAAAGACCTACGCATGTACCCGTACAAAGTCCAGTCCGTGTATCAGATGCTGCCAGTTGACCGCCAAACACGTGTAACCTATGCCCAAGCCATCCTCAATCTCGAGGCCGAAGTGAACGATTTTTCGACCAAAATCATGAGCGATGAGGCTCATTTCCAACTCAGTGGGTACGTAAACAAACAAAACTATCGCTTCTGGGGCACCGAAAATCCACGAGTAATGCACAAGGAGCCATTACACCCGCTCAAAGTACCTGCATGGTACGCTAATCACACTAAAAGAATCATCGGGCCATTTTCTTCGAGGACACCACTGGCCAAACAACAACAGTGTTAGCCGAGTATTTTCTTCCGCAATCAAACAAACTAGGACTGGAGGACATGTGGTTCCAACAGGATGGAACAACGGCACACACTGAGCGAGCCAAAACTGATATTCTAAAGGTGGCATTCCCGGGTCGGCTCATCTCTTGTTTTGGTGATTTACATTGGCCCACAAGATCGCCCGATTCAACTGTTCCAGACTTTTTTGTAGAGGTTTTTTTGAAGTCCCGTGTTTACGTGAACAAGACCGAGACCCTGGAAGCCCTTAAGAACAACATTTGACACGAGGGCGAGAATCTGTCGCCTGAAGTTTTTGCTGAAGTGATGAAAAATGCCATAAAACGAGCTCAATTAATTGTGACGGCGCCCATTTGGCTGATATCATCTTCTCGACTTAAACAATTAGATTTTAAAGGTTTGAGTAAACAAAACCAAAAAACAGAATCAAAGTTTTTCATTTAGAAAAAAATGAGAGCCAAACAACATCGGATGACTTCTTTTGGCCCACTTTGTCCAGTTTGTTATACGTGTGTCGCAGTCCGGCCTTTTTATCACGGATTATTTAAAAAACTTTTATATTTTTTCTCTTAAAAATTATAATGCACGTATTTATTGCTTTTTTTATATCTTATGTGTTTACGGCAGCAATTTTAAAGTAACTTTTGATGATATCTCATTCGTGAGGAGCTCTGTTGTCCATAGATTTTCTTAATGGTGGCATTTTTAGTTTTTCCTTAGCGAATCTTCCTTGGGTTTTGTTTTTCTTTGAAATGGCTACGCTGTTAAAGGAATGATGACAATAATAATGTGGTGATCATTTACATCATTAGTTTTACGTTTGTTGGTTGTTTTTCCTTTTATAAGAGCCAGCACTCAGGAGATAATCCCTTTACATATATTGCATTGTGTTGGTATCAAGAAAATAGGTTATGGGAAGGATGATAGAGGGAGTAGTGTCTATAGACATTTGATTTAAATTGGTCGATATTAACTGTGACAGAAAAGACATATTTAGAAAGTTTTTTTTCGTGTGCAAACCGTGCACACGAGAACAAATTTTCTCTGTAACGCGTAGTGAGATTCACTGGCAAGTCGACCACAAATGAGGGTGCCCTTCTTCAGACCCGAGTATTACACAAAAATCGCGGGTTTTAGAAACAAGTTCCCTTAATTTTTCGGACCACATTCTGGTTTGTACCGAAAGACTAGTGAAACACATTCCACATTGCGACAATGTTCAAGTGAATCGAGGCGGTAAGATACCCCAACATCATCAAAGAGTACCTTCACCAGTTCCGAAATAGATTTTGAAGAGTTGTGTTTAATTTTCAAGAAACAGAAAAAACGTGTTCCGCCCAGATGGCATTGCACTGAATTTTCATGCCCAGAATATTAAGAGTTTCTCTCTTCCCAATATTTATACCATCCAATAACACAGACGATGCAGCGTTGTCTAATATCAAATGACGTTTAAGCGTGTCACTTGTACTCTTCCTTATAGCTCCAACCTTCAAAGAGCTAGGTCTTAAGTCAAATGAATGGCATATTCTGCTGTCGTTTGCACATCCAATTTATCAACTATCTGATGATTGCTGATCCCCTCAATATGTACGTAGATCGGTCGACGGAGCCTTGTCAGCTATTGACGCTGAGTGCCACGTCCAGATGGGACGCTTTTTAGTAAAAAAAGAGCACTGTAATCACTTCGTATCACTACCCCGTTTACATCTCTTTTTCAACTATAACTGCCTTAAATATTACTATTTTCCCACACAAAGCTCTTCAAATATTAAAAGCGTTTTGCCTGCTAATCTTACACTTTAGTTTAAAGGATTTGTTGAATGTTAAACCTGGCTCTTTTACCAAATCATCAGTAGACCAACCAAATCCTTGAAAAACTTTATGCACTTAAGAAATTATTACAGTAACTGGTTGTAAGATATTTAGAAAGTATTCCGTAAAGTGGTTTTTAAACGAAAAAACAGTTAAATTTTAATACAATATTTTTTTTTTTAAACTGGTTTAAGGATTATTCAAGACTTCGACTAAACAAAAATACCGATTTTCAGTTGTAGTTAATTTTGTCAGTTATTTTTAATTAATATTAAATTTTGTAAATTTTTTTCTGAAACTTTTTGTTTTGCTGTAAATGACAGAAAATCTAGTTAATTTTAGACGAAAATGTCAGTTAATTTTTTGATGTCTGAATTTAAATGAAATATTTTGTTAATTTCAATAATTATCTTGTTGGAGGGTTTTTAAATGAATATCCAGTTATTTCAAATAGATTTCCAGTTGGTTTTACATAAATAATTTTTTGAGTGTGGTGTAGCGCATGAGCGAATGATATGGTTGGACTTGACCGACTATAACTCCTATATTTGTTTCGTTTTTGCAAAATTGGCAAACAAAACTACAAACAAAGCAAAGCATCACCATATAAAAAACTCGACAACACTAAACCAAGTCAACCATGCAGATCGCACGTCATTCATTATTTACTGAAGTTTATTAAAGCTTTAAGTTAAAATTGTAATTAATAAACATCATTATGGTGTGTGTGTGTGTGTGTATGTATGTATATGCGCACATCCATATATACATGAATTTGTTTAATATTTTCGAAAATAATAAAAAAAAACAATAATTATAAATTTAAGCCAAACAACCAACCAGTTTGTGTGTTAGTCATGTTATTGTTTAAATTTAGTTGTAACTTTAAGTTTGGGCCAAAAACTTCATAGTGATTAACGGAGTAAACAAGTGGTTTGTTTTGTTTTAGCTCAGTTAACGGGTGAAGAAGAGACAAAGTTATATAGAGAATATTAAAAAGAGTAATGTTAACCTCTACTCCCAGTTAAATCATATAAAACAAAAAAGTAAAACTTTATTTGTTACACAATTAGCCAACACAAATTAAATTTACCAAAAAAACACGTATCTAATTACTTTTCTAAAAACAACAACAAATATTGCGTTTTAACTTCAATATCCTAAACATAAAGGCAAGTCATGTTTGTTGTCCATCCTTAAACATTGAAAGATGGGGAAAAATTAATAAACAATAACAACAACAACAAATAAAACCGTCGTTGTTAATTGTCTTACCGTTCAACCATATACCCCCTGGGTTAAATTGAATCTACCTTTTCGTTTGTGATAAATTGTTTTTGTTGCTGTGTAAGTTACAATGGATTTCAAAATGTTTTTGCTTAAAAACAAAGTCGTAAACATTAGCTTATCTGCCTAATAGGCCAACGAAATAAAATAATATTTCTGCCAAAGCATTTGGCCATGGCTGCCAAAGATAGATTTGATGATTTTGATGAGGACTCCTTTAAATCACAGGCGCATATGCGCCGTCACTATAAGAAGGATTCCCGTTTCGTATTTGATTTGTACACACTGTGCTACGATGAAAACGAAAGCGTTGACACAGTGGAACTATTTACATCGATTGTCAACAATACGGCTGGCAATTGGAAGGAAGAGGTATGTTTATATTTACCCACGCCAAATATCTTAATATTAACTTGGCTTTTTTTCATAAAACAAAAAAGGTTATAGTCGGCCTAGCCGAACTATATTATTTACTACAATTTTTTTTTAAATGTATGCGCGCCAAGGGGATTTTTACAAGTGGGGCGTACAAGGGTCGATGGCAAATTATGGGCTGACTGTTGTAACTATGTAATTATGAGGGTAAAATTAATACAAAATAAGCTCCCAAGTGCTACTAATTTGAACGTATCCCGTTTTTAAAAAAATAATGTTTTTTCTGAAATAAAAATATCCAGCTTGTACTACACTTAAGGCAACACTTGTAGAATTTATATTTATTTGACGTTTCGCTCATATTTATAATAACTATAGTAGGTTTATTAAGGGCTTATTTGACAATTATTCATTAGGCATCTGTCAAATAAGCGCTTAATAACCTTACTTTTATTATTATAAATATGGGCCTTAAACTTTTTATACACCTTTTAAAGTATTTTATATTCATATATTTTGTAAAAGTACATTAATTGGCATATATGTATATATATTAAGAAGTAGCAATCCCGTTTGCCTTTTTTAAAATTAAGTCAATTAAAAAAGTCTGCAGTTGGTTTCGAAAATGCATTCTACTTGGCTGGTGCTGGTAAAGGTACCTTTACACGGTAATACAAAGTAATAAGATTTTGTAGAATTAAAATATTATGAAATTCTCTCCGTGTTTAAAAAAAGAGAATAAAAAGCTGTTCTAATTATTTTTCATGCTTACACGAATGAGGTTGGTAAAATCAAAATCGGTTGTTTCTTGCCACTTTCCTTTTGGGGTAACGCCATATGATTAAGGTTCAACAATATTAACAAAAACAACATGAAAAAAATCTGCTTTTATTTTGATTGTTTGTGTATTTTTTCATTAAGTGTAGCCACCTTGATTAGATGCTGTAAGTGCTGCCAATCTTTCACACCTCTGATGTGATGAGAATACACAAGTTTCTAAAATGGTTTAGAAAATAAACATTTACGGAACACTTGTCAAATTTTGCATCCGTATTCTCTCCTACTCAATACATTATGCTTTTACATGATGAGATTTTGTATTATCCCACAACATTTTTTGACATATCGTAATATATGTATTACCGTGTAAAGGTACCTTAAGAAAGCTTTGGGTTTCAATTCCAATTATTAAAATTAAAATAAAGCATCAAAAATTCCATAAAACTTTCTGTTTGTGTGGTGAGAACAATTTCCCTTCCTTCTATTAATTTACATATTTTTTCCACCAAATGTTTTAATTACAGTAGAATGATATTATAGCAGGTTTAAAGTCGATAGCTAAAATGGATTTAAGATAAAGCATAAATTTCATACCAGGGCACACTAAACAAGGTTCCTACCAGGGCACACTAAACAAGGTAACAACAAGGCGAATTAAAAAAATTCGACCTCTGCATTTCCTTTTTGTGTTTAAACGGCGAAACGTCAGAAAAATTAAAAATTTCATACAAAATTGAATATTTGCAACGTGAAAATGTCAAATTTATTTTAATCAGCTGGGCTCTTGATATTACCTAGTTGAGTGTGCCCTGGATGTTACCTTGTTTAGTGTAGGCTGGGTGATAATAGACACCCAATTTTTTTTTTTTGGTTTTTTTTGCGTGATTTCGTGATACACATTGTTTTTTAAATTTTAAAAAAATAATGAAAAAATGCGTTAAAAAGGGATTTACAAAAAATGCTCTTAAATTAAAAATATGCAAAATATTCCCTAACGAATCGGTGCCAAAATTTTTCAAAAGTTCTAAAAGGGATAAATAACAATAACATAATAAATTAATGCGACGCACAGGAAAAATATTACTTTGCATATATTTGGTTGTCCTAAATATGATTTTTGGGCTTCAACTTGGAAAGTATACAAACTCCTTCAGATAAATACTTTATGGATAATCTAATTGTTTTAACCATTTTTAAGTTTTTTTGAGTATATTATTTTATCCCAATTGTTTAAATTTTTATAAAACGTTTATGTAATTGGGAAAATATTAACCCAATAAGCATTTTGGCCGAAATTCAAGTGGAATTACATTTGAAATCAAGTCACAATTTCCAATTTCCAGTGTTGAATTACAGTTGAAACACAGTTGAATTCAATAGCGAATCCAGCAAAATTAACCATTGAATTACAGTCGAACAAAAAATTTAATTATAAAATCATCATCTTCACCGACGCCAATGATTTTCCATCAACTCTGTGCCATAAATAACGTATGCTTCAAACAAATTTGTTGTTGTTTTTTTAACAAACTTCAAACAGACTGGAAAGAGGATGGATTTTAAATGTAATTCAAGCTTGGATTCACACCGGAATTCCAACATTGGAATTCACAAAAAATTTGTGCTTATTGGGAAAAGTCTTCAATACACCGGACACTAAATCAAAAACAGTCACAACTAAAAATTCACTAAAATTATTTTTTCCTAGTTAAAATTTTTAATTACCACGATAACATCGTTTGCATTCCAGAAGGCTTCATTTCAAAACGGCTTTTTTATTGTTGGACTCAATTTGGTTTTACAATTTAAACCATGTTTTTAAAAGCAGAAAAAAGACACTCGAAAAAATTTTTTTTTGATTTGACATGATTTAGTTACTAAAGTTTAGTATAAATTCTTTGTAATGTTTTAATCTCTTCTTGCTTTTTGATCATTTTCATAGATCAATGTAATCGATATTTTTCTAAAGACAGGAAACAATATGTGGATATACACATGCATATTGACGTACTTTCATACTTGTTTGCAGAATTTTACTTGTTTTAAAAATCACAACATTAAGAAATACATACATATACAGTTTAACACATGACATCACCCAGCATACCATATGCGCTCTAAATGAACTCATAAAGACTCTTTTGTTGGAACGCTGACGTTCATAAAGAGTTCATAAAATAATCATAAACAGTCATAAAACGCTCATATTTGAGTGGCTTTTTCCACTAAACTGGTCACTCATAAAAGAGCTCTAAATTTTACGCATAAAAGAGTATTTTATGACTCTTTTTTTAAAACGCATTTTGAGCTCTTATTCCAGTGCACTGTCACTATTTTCTTCAACAACACTATTATTTTTAATATTACATGCTGGATTTTCTTTTCTTAATTTGTTTGAACGAAGTTCACTTATTATTAATTAGCTTTCCTTTAAGCTTGCTCTTTTCATTATTTTAATTATGTATTATTTTTGTATTTATTATAAGATAACTCACAATTTTGTCTTTACGCTTCCAAAAATATTCACTTATAAAACAATTTGTGTAACTTCTTTCTTCTGCTTAGCTGGAATTTACCGTTATCTGTCAGCGTGCAGAAATTACTCATAAAAGCACATAAAATCTATCGTTTATGAGCTCAGAAATATGCACGCAGGAAACACTCACAGAAGCTCATAAAATCGCTCATATATGAGCTCATATATAAGAGCGCTCCGATAATGGTATGCTGGGCATACATACACGTACACTTACACATGCACACATCTATTCAAACAGGACTTGCCCACCTACAAACATCTGGCTTTGTATTTATATAAAAGTATTCCTAAAGCCCTTATGACACTTGCTTTTTTTTGCATTTTATAAACTTTGAAGAACAGTACCTACTTATAATATAGGAAAATTACACTAAGTGTGAAGAGTTAAGCTATATAACGAAAAATACCAAAACGTCAAAAGCTCCCCAAATGCAATTAATAAAAAAGCAGAAGCTGTCAAAAAAAATGTAAAAATTTTTAACTTAAACTTGACGTTTTAAGATTAAAACTCTAAACATGTTGTCAATTTGATCAGTTTATAGTTAAAAAAGCGATTTTTCGCGCGTTTATTAAAAATTAATTCAGATTTTCCGCTCTGCAACAAAATATCAAGTGGGCAACATTGTTTCGTTTGTTTACTTTTTATCATAATACATATATATTTTGTTCTATCTAACATTTGCTATTTCTTTCTTTCAATCCAAAAGCAATCAATTAAGAAAAAAGCAAGTGTCATAAGGGCTTAAGAATATGTTTTTGATGCGGGGGGTACAAAACAAAATTGCTGAAAAAACCCGGCCTCCTGAAAGGCCTCTTTACACACACACCAGCATGGCTTTCCATACTTACTTGCCTAAGAGGGGTCTTTAGAGGTGTTTTGAAAAATACGAAGGATGTAAACCTTTTTTAAGAACCAACTGGAATGTTTTGAGCTTCAATGTTTTTTACAGAAACAGCGATAATGTCTATCAAATATTAAAGGTAGATCAAATCATTCAGTGGAAATTGCAGTAGACAAAAGTTTGGGATCTTAAAAAAGGCCTTCTTAAAGATATAAAAGTTTTAAGCCTGTTGAATCAAACTGCTTAGATAAATCCCAGTCTTTTGCAGTATATACATACATAATAACACAGAAAAAAACAAGACAAACGTGAAATTTTCTGAATATTAATAAGAGTTTTTGCATCCTGAACGCTTGTAGTTAAAAACTGAACATATCGTTTAGCTTCATGCTGAACAGTGGTTTAGTTTTCTAATATACGGGGTTCAATTTAGGCAGTGGTAAACAAGCGTTTAACTTTTGATTCACTTAGCGCAAGTTTACTTTTTCATTATATTCGTTTAGAGAATTAAAAAAAAATTATTTATATTTATACATTTACTACATGATTTATTTATTAAGTTAAAATAAAGAAAACAATTTTCTCATTATTCTTAGTTGAATTAATTGTTTTTAAAGGTAAATTTTGCTTCATTATTTTTATCTTTAGTTCAAGGCACATTCAACAAGGTAAACTTAAGGCGAATTCAAAAAATTCGCCCTCTGCATTTCCTTTTTGTGTTTGAGCGGTAGAATGTCAGAAAAATTAAAAATCCCATTTAAAATTAATTTTTATTTCGTATAAATGTCAAATTGATTTTAATCAGCTGGGTTCTTAATATTACCTGGTTGACGGAATAGCCGGTTCTGGGCAATGGTAAACCCTCAAATAATTCATCAGTCACTTTTTTCCATTAAGAGTGACAGTCTGGTGTGCAATTTGGTCAGAAGGAATCTTTGGACCTTACTTTTTTAAAACTGAAAACGGCGTAACGGCAACTGTCAATGGGGAGCCACAACTGCATGCTTTGGGCTTGGTTAACATGTGGTATCTACAAGACGGTGCCACATTGCAAACAGCCAGGGGCCAAATCGTCGCATTCGATTTGAATCAAAATTTCATTCGATCGATCGAGTTGTCAATGCTTTTAGTATAGGAATTCTAATAAGAATTTTTAAATTTCGATTCGAATCGAATGCGACGATTTGGCCCCTGGATTACAAGGGAAGTACTGCGAGACCTCTTTCCACAACAAGTGGATTTCTTTTAGTGGAGATATTTGAAAAGCAAAAAACAGAAAAGCAGATATTTGAAAACCAGAAACGCTGGAGCAACTCAAACAGAATATTTGTGATGAAATTAATGAAATACCGCCTGAAATGTTTGAGAATGTACTAAAAATGTGCTCAAAAAGACTCGCACTTGTGAGGCTTACAGAGGCGGATACTTATCTGATATTGTGTTTCATACATAATTTCCGGCATTAAATAAAACATTTATCAATATTAGATCCATCCTCTTTCATTTAATCAAAAATTATAAACTAACAAAGTAGTATGCTTTGCCGGCGGATACCCTGTACTTAAACCCAAGCTTTCTTACCAACCATTATCAAAACCAGCTCCGGATTTATTCATAATATTCTTCGAACGGTGGTATTGCTTGGCTGTTAACATCAGCCATTTAACTTAGATGCTTTAAAAAAAGGCAAACGGGATTGTCTTTTCTTTGTGTGTGAGAATGAAGTTAATAATTTTTCAAAAACTATCTGAGAGTTGAGAAATCTCAAACAAGGCATTTTAAACTAAAAGTAAAATTTTATGTTTCCCTTAAAAAATTAACTAAATTTACATTCAGTTTATTAAAATGAAGTTTAGTCCAAAATAATAAATAAAATGAAAAAAATAAGCAACACATTTAATTATTATTTTAAAATAGCTCAGTACATAATTTTTTTGGGGTTAACATTCTAAAGATATAAGGATTTTTCAATGCCAAGGTATTTGCCTTCAATCCGATTAATTTTTTCAGTGTATATTCGTAAATACGTACTTATGTATCATATGCAAGTTGTTTCTCTCTCTTCATCTTCTTAAGAAACACTTGAATTGTTTTGGAAGGAAACAAACTAAAGGAAATATAAAATTACACATCTGTTCATATTGCCTGTTAAATTAAACCATTATATTTTTTAACAAATTAAAAAAGTACTCTTTCAATCTAACATGTATTTTACCAAAATTTTGATTAAAAAAACAATTATTATACTTCAAAACAATTTTGCTAAAAGATTTTTTTAAGTATGAAAATCCTTTGGCACGGATTTTTTCAAATGCCCAATGAAACTGCATAAAACTTGATATGTTTAACAATATTTTATTTTATTTTGTTTAAATTTTAGAAAAAAAGTGCTGGTGCTACCGTTTGGTATTAAAACAAAATTAATAGACCGCTTAGTTACCCATAAACTGTGTTAAGTACACCTACATAAGCAGATATGCACATTCATACATGCATCTATAAGTATAAAAAGACAGTGTTACTGACTGACAGACAAACTGACTGACAGACACATGAAATTTGGACTGCGCGAACCGCTCCTAAAGTTTAAATTCACCAGGAAATTGCAACTGGGTCAAGTAGCGAAAATCCGTAATTTGCTCTCTTTAAAACTATACACAATAGGAACAACATTTAAATTTTATCGTGTTCTGCTGAAAAAATAGACGGACCCAGGCTTAATACTTTTTCGAAATTTTGGACCCCAAGGGTCAAAGCAAAAACTGCGCTCGAGAGGTTTTGAAAAAAAAAAAATCTAAAACGCTATTTGTATATTTTTAGAATTTCGGGACCTAGTCGATAAATAAAAATAAGAATTGCGTTGAGTTTTAAGATCTCGGATTTTGAGAAAATAAAAGTTATAATTTTAGAAATTAAAAAAAAAATTAACGTTAAAAAGGGCAATTAAATTTACTTTAAAAAGTACAATTTATTATTATAACTTTATAGGATATCTTGCTAAAAAAGGACTGTCTTTAAAAAAAAAATCGCGGATAGCGGCTGTGGGTATAACTGCCTCTAGTATCACTCTGATCGGTCGGTTTTTTGTTTATAGCCAAATACAAATGTCCTTCAAAATAAGCATTTTAGATTATCTTATATTAAAAATATTTGCATGTATTTATGACATGACGCCACTAAATGTTACGCTGAATTTAAATATAGGGCCCTGTGCTGTAAACCAAACCCGAGTAAATTTTTTAATTTCAAACTGAATTTACAAATCTACTTGACTGTAAATCGAGTTAAAAAAAACCTGTTTAAATGTAGCAAATTAATCGATTTACAGAACACCATTTGATTTAAAATCAATCCGGTCTTCAGAAAAAGAAGGATAATTGGTTCATATTTTCACACAGTCCTCTTACAAATATCTCCTCAGAATGAGCATTTTGGGCTATAATTTCATAACTGGCCGTATATCCATAGTAACGAAAGAGGTGTCGGGTATAATATGGTTGGACTGGACAGACTATAACTTTTTTATATTGTTTTACTTTTTTGTATTTTTTAGAAAAAATGTTGCCATTTTATTATGTTACACTTTTTAAACTGCATGAACCCTTACAAACTGCTGCATTTTTAAACACTAAAAGTAAACAAAAATTTCGGGTAACTTGCAGTTGTTCCAAATTGTTTTTTTTTTTAATTGGCCCAATAACATTGTTTTCCCTTTGTCAGAAAAGAACAAAAAGAAGAGTGTAAGGCAGCATTAAGGAACATTTCTGAAAAACACACGACATAATAATCTAAAAAAATGTAATGAACGACTTTTGAGCCATGTAGATGTTGAAAGTCAGCTAAATAGGTGAAGAATACTTTAGTTAAGATTTGGTACTTTTTCGCCATTTTTAAGACTAAAAGTTTACAGATTTAAAATCTAGCGCTATTGACCCAAAAAAGGGAGCTGTTGAACCTCATTGAGGCCAGTTTAGTTTAACAAAAAGTACTGCGCTTACGAAGTAGCGGGTTAATTTTTACTTAGCACATGCATATAGGATATAAAGATGGGTATAAATGTGGAAGTCGTTGCTCTTTATTACCTGCTGTACTTTTTACGTTGAAAAATGTACCAAAAATAGTTAAAATTGTTCTTTAGTTTTTATTTCTGCATGGGAATGCACAAAAACATTTGATGAATGAAGAAACCTTTTGAATATAATCAGGGTTGAATACAGTTTTTGATGTTTGTTGTTGTTTTATGTGAATGTTTGTTGTATGTACATATGTATGCGTTTATTGTTATTGCTTTTATATTGCTGTTTTTTTTTTTAAGTACTCCACCAAAAAAAGGAAGATATAGCTGGTAAATTAACTTTATCATTTCATATGTAACACAATGGATACATATTTGTTTGTCAACCCATTAGAAATAAGAAATAGAACAAATTAAATTAAAATATTACTGTGGGGGTTATTAAGGAAGTAGAATAATAAAATATTTCACAAAAATACTGATTTCCAGTGGGATTAAATTTTTCATTTAAGCTATATTTACACCACCTAAATTCTCATCTGAGTTGAGTGTCAAAACAAGAGTTTCAATTTTTATGAGTATCATAAAACAGTTTCATTTTCTTATTTTTAGTGTTACATTACGTCTAAGAAATTAGTTTTAGTCCGCTTATTATAAAAGTGGTTAAGCTGGTATAAAGCGCATGGCAATACAACAACAAGCATTAAATCCGGTAACTTTTAAAAACTTACTATTATAATACAGACGTTAAATAGTTTGAAAAAAACAAACATTCTATTTGCCACTGGGATCAGACAAAAATATTAACAAAAAAGCAGACATCTTATTACCAGGGTACACTAATACAGCTGATTATGGATTCGTGTTGAAATTTTTTTGAAATTGATTGTCAGATTTCTTAATTTAATTTGAAATTAAAAATTTTTTCAGATTCACTTTTTCAAACACAAAATGGAAATGCAGATGGTGAGTTTTTGGAATTCGCCTGGATACTACCTGTATTAGTGTATCCTGGTAATTACAATATACAAATGGGTCTAAGTTTAAAACTCAGATGGTGTAAATATAGCTTTAGTGTATAAATAACGATTGGAAACACTTTAATGAGATACAATTTAGTCAAACTACTTATGCAACAACTTATGCGAAATTAAGTTTATGATGCATTAAAAGTATTTTTAAACGAGCTAGAAAGTTTTAAAAAGTTGGGTTAGGTAAACAAGTCAGCTGCGAAAATAAAGTATGCGTTATCTTAGTCCCTTTGTAATAACTGTGTAAGATAGAGATAAAGAGTACAGGTTGGAGAGGTTCGATATTTGAAAGAAATATAAAGCCTTAGTTATGTATATGTAAACCAATAGTCGACTAGTCGTTGTCTTCACTCGAAACCCAACTGTATCCACAATAAGGAATAATAGATCCCGTCCGACAAACTTTTCATTCTGCTGGTTTCAAAGTGCCTGACCCGAACATCGTTCAGTGCCGGACAGAACAAAAAAGGACTGGATAATCTGCTCGTTCTTTGCATCCTGATAACTTCTCCAAGGTTTTTAAATCAAAATGTTAATAAAAATCAGTTTCATAAATAGTTTAGAAAAAAAAAATAAATATATTTTTGAAGATTATTTTAAGTTAAAGTAATTTAAATAATTGTGCGTGTCACGCTTCTTCTTTGCATATCTCCATTTGAATTCAATAACTTATTTAAAGTCTTTAAACCAATTAAGGATAATTATAACAAAAAATATTATATGTTGTAAAAATTTATTTTAGTTGTCCTACTCAATATTAATGGTGGGTGTACGAAAGTCTACACAGCCGACCATAGCGCTCTTACTTATGGTTATTCTTCAATGATCTACGCAAAGGATAAATTTATGAAAACATTAAAATGAAATCAGTATGAAACAGTTGGCAGGATCTTAAGCAACTTGGTTGCTCTTGTTTTCAGTTTAGTTGAAAATTTAACAATTACCAAGAAAATGTTTGAAAAACTTCTGCTTGAAGTTAAAACAAAGTTTTCAAACACTTTAAACCGAAAATTTTACAAATATAGATCATGTGCCCAAAATGATTATATCAATTTTATGTTTCCGCGTGTGCATAATTCAAACAATTTTATAGATATTAAATTGTCATTGTTTGCTACAAATGATTTTTGCATCGAAACCGAATTTCTTAGAGATATTGATGATAAGTTTTCGAGAGTAACAGATCCCAATGTCGAGGATAATAGGAGATATAGTGTAAGAAGTTTTTTCAGTGTTATTAGAAATAAAAGTTACATGTTTTTAGTTTTGCAGTTGTTGTCTAAGGTCAATTTAAAAATATATTGAAAATTGTTTTTTTTTATTTCAATTCTTTTAATTATTTATTAAAATAAAATGTAGACCGGGTAATTACAGAAATAAATTCAGTTGCAAAGAAAAATTTAATGTGACATTTTATTTTTTTAGAAAATATAGAAAACTTTCTTTAAAGTAAAATGTGAATTAATTAAAAGTCTTTTAAAAAAACAAATATTTATTGCTGCTCCTTAAAATCCACTTGGCAGCAAAATTACCTCTTTTACATATTTATACAGATATATTATAGATCTTAAAGCAGTTTTTTAATTTTTAAAAAAATATTAATTGTACAAAAACTTAAAAAAATTTAAAATTTAAACTCGATATAAAGATCACGATTATCTTTTGAAATTCACACACACATGCATACCATTACTTATTTACAGAGACGCAGCGATCGTGAAGAAATTCGTCGGCGCTTGGCTATGGGAGCTGAAGAGAATTGCAATGAACAGCCACAACAACAACAGACACAAAAGTTAACAGAACGCAACTTATGGAAACCCAATATGCATTCGCGTTTACAAAATGGTAAAAAATTGATTTTTCTCAATTATAAAACAACTTTAATTTTTTTATATCTTTTCTAGATTTTTCACGGATTACAGAACTTCCATCGGATACCGAAAGTCATAGTTCTGATTCGGAAACTTGTCCGAAACTATCAAAATCGAAATCCCAAGTTGGCACATTTTCATTTAATGGCAGCCAATTGTCAATAGCAGATAATCAACCAGTGCATCCATATCACGGACGACCCCTCTCAGTCAGTTGTTCGAATAATACAAATATAAAAAATAATAATACAACAAAAACCGTGGCCCCAAAAGAGCAACAGTTGCAACAACAATTAAACGAAACATTTAGTAATGAAGATAGAGAGTGTGATTTCTTTACAAAACAAGCAAAACTACAAATTGAAGCCCGTATGGCATTGGCACAGGCTAAAGAAATGGCCCACATGCAAATGGAGGTAGGAAACAATTTAACACTCCTATAAAAACTTTTCTTTCTTAATACATTCTCATTTTTATTTTATAGATTGAACGTCAAAATCAACGAGTTTCTCCAATAACAGTCATAATTCGGAATTCTTTGGATAAAGTTGGTGTACGAATTAAGCCGGATAAACGTCGGTTATCACGACAACTTTTAACTGAAATGAATATAGCACAACTACAGATTTTAGTCAACAATTTACATACACACATTGAAGAGTTAAACGAATTACTTGTTAACTTTTTAATGGAGCGTGATGATTTACACGATAGTCAAGACACAATGCTAGTTGATATAGAGGAACTCACTCGTTATATGTAAGTATCTATTATCTATGCGACTACAGATCGTCACGTGTTAAATTTTTTTAAGTTTAACATAGCGATACTCTATAACAGTTTGTCATTCCGTTTTGTTATTTCTGCAATATGAATTTACGATCCTATACAGTAAATATATTCTGAGTCTTTATAAATTGGGAAGTCAATTTATCCATTGACGTCTGTTGAAATTAAGTTTCCAGGGCCAAGTTCAAATCAAGATCACTGCGAACCGATGTATAATAAAAACCTCAAATACTTAACCTATTTCTTAGGACAATATTCATACTTATATATCCATTTAGACTCCACTAAATGTTGTCACTATTGCCACTAAGTTTTGCACGGACACTTTGAAGACGGTAAGCTATATTGGATGGTTTTTTCTAGGCTATAAGAGCAGTGAAAGTGGTAGCCCCAGGAATCAGGCTATCCCAGTATCGACTTTGTATGTATCTGTCGCACAGTAGTTCTAGTATGATGTGTCAATTAAAAAAATTTCTTGGATAGGATCAGAGGAAGCGATATCCCCTCTTTTTTATGAAATTTTAAATACGCTATATTTCGAAAACTGTAACAGTTATCGGTTTAAATTGTACAACAATAGATATGTTCTTAGAGAAAAAATGTTGGTGGAAGGAGCAGAGTGTTTATGAAACTATTGATATGCTATATCTCAAAAACTGTAGCATATATCGACCTTAAATTTGCTGCTAAGCAATTGTACAACAATAACTACATTAAAAATATGGTAGGAGTAGGAAGGAGCAGAGCGAGCGGTCGCCCCAACACAAGGGAACCATTTATATGAAATTCTCGACACGCTACATTTTGGAAATAAACTAAAAAGTAATTGTACTACAATAACTACACTCTGGAGAAAATATTTGTTGGACTAAATCCAGGCTAGCGATACCACCCATACAAACGTACAATTTTTATGAAATTTTTAACACGAAATACCTAAGAGACAGTTAAAGCTATCGACCTCAAACCTGCTACAATGTACATAGTTCCATTATGATTTCTTTATTAAAAAAAAAAATTTTGGAAAGAAGCACGGGAATCACCCATACAAACGGGTAAATTTTGTGAAGTTTTCTATTTCAAAAACTAGGGTAGCTATCGACTTTAAACCCGTCACAAAATAATTTAAAATATATTATTTACGTTTTGAAAACAACTATCCTGTATCAGATGACTGGGTAAACAAGATTTGGCACAGACGAATATAGCGTTCGTACATGTTGACAAATAAAATCGGCTTTAAGCTTGTTCTGGTATCTGCATACATGTACATATATTATTTTCAAAATATTTCTATATATTGCACGCTAAATCAAAAACAGTCACAACTCAAAATTAAATTTTTTTACGACAGTATTTTTTCTGATCTGAAAAACATTTTTTAAATTTAATTAACAATTTATTTAAACTGCAATTAAAGCGTCTTGGAGATAGTTTACTTAAATACAAACTAAATGTTCGTGTTCGTAAAGAGTATGATCTGGAAACAGGTTTTTAAAAAAATAAATGATTTTGATAAATTTTGAGTTGTGACTGTTTTTGATTTAGTGTGTGATATATGTATATGCATATGAATGTCTTAAGTATTAATTCTTTTGGTTTTAATTTTTCTAATTTCAGAGGAGCAAAAGAACATATCGCCCAGCAAGTGCGGATATTATCTGTTAACAAATGTTCAAAGTAGTTTATTTATGCGTTAATACACAAATTCCTAAAAGAGAATCAATATTTATTGTTACAATCACAAATTAAGGAAAACACAAAACCAAACAAACAATATGACGACATTTATTTATTTATTTATTTATGGTTTATTTATTATTTTTTAAAATTTAATACTGACCATACAACAACAAACATAATAAATATAAAAAAAAAAATATTTAAAAATGAAATAATTAAAATGGGACTTTCTTGATACATAAATACATACCAATCAATACACAGGTTAACACCTACATACATACATATAATTATACATATTCTTTAATAGATATACAAATACCTAAACTTAAATTAAAATATACTTATATTAATAATAATTATGAATGAAATTCCCACTTCTACGTAGAGTGTTCCAAACCACAACTCTCTTTAATAAAATTTAAAACAAGTTAAATTTCAAATTAACAAAATTCGTTTAACAAACATGTCTTTTATTTATTTTACTTATTTCTAAAGGGGTAAGTGCATCTTCTAAAATATTGAAAAAAGTAAATATATTGAAAAATATTTATGCTCTTAACATACATAAGTTGTGTTCCAGATGCTAAATGAAATAGTCCGAACTAACATAAAGCTAGACAAACTTATCCAAAAGCGTTCCAAATGACAGTTTTTGTGCAAAAAAGAGAGCGTATGAGAGAAACGAGGTCATTTAGACTCTACTTGACAGTTTACATGCAGTGAACTACCACGGAAACCATGGGAGAGTACTTTTTTTTTCATTTCCTGTACAAATTTCCTTGAACTTTTTCTTTGAATAAGTTCGAACCAGAACTTTCAAATCAGCTGATTTTTGTTTACTTTTAAAATTCAAGAACTAATTAGTAATTTTGCAAAAATATATTAACCCCCTTATTTCCTAAAACGCTACGCCCTAAAACAAAAACAAAATGTATGGAAAAGTTATTTAAATTTTAATTTTTTCCATACAATTCTTTGCGTTATTAGGCGTTGCGGTTTACGTAATTAGGCCCTAAGTTTGATATTAATTAAAAAAAAATTAATTTGTAAGTGAAAATGTACATTAATTGATAAATACTTATTTGTTAATTTCTTTATTATAAAAATTAGCTTAAACAGATTTTAATTTACTTCTGTCAGCTATTGCCAATGATTTTAATGTTGTTTTTGTAAAACGTTTTAAGCGTATAACATCACTAAAATAGATTTAACTTTAAGATCAAGCAGCATTAGTGTTTCAAAATGTAAAATTATGTTGTTTTGCGTTCCAGCTGATTTGGGTCACTTTGAAAAAATTAAAGAGTATTTTTTTTTATTCTCATTTGTCCGCACTAGAACAAAATCTTTTGGACCACCCCTATTATTGAATAATTGTGTCTATTTTTTTGCGAACAATTCGTGTGTGGTGCTAGCGCACTGCGAATTTCGTCTTAGATTCCCTTGTCGTCCGGCCCCGACTGCGCAAACACTGCGCCGTTTGGCCACCAACTTTGAAGAGTATGGGACCACATGAGACTCTGCCAATAGTGGCCGGGCCCTGAGCGCCCGTTCTGCCAAGAATATCGCCGCTGTGGGCGAGAATTTTGAGCTGTCGCCAGAAACATCGACCGGACGCCGTGCCTGGCAATTGGCCATCAGCCGGTCGTCCCTAAGACGAATTTTGGTCAATGACCTGCGCATGTTTCAGTATAAAGTCCAGTCCGTGTATCAGCTGCTGCCTGTCGACCGCCAGACTCGTGTAATCTACGCCCAAGCCATCCTCAATCTCGAGGATAAAGAAAACGATCCTTCGATTAAAATCATAATAAGCGATGAGGCTTATTTCCACCTCAGCGAGTACGTCAACAAGCAAAACAATCACTTCTGGGGCAGCAGAAATCCACGAGTAATGCACGGGGAGCCTTTACACCCGCTCAAAGGGACTGCATGGTGCACTGTTTACGCTGGAGGTGTCATCGGGCTATTTTTTTTTTTGAGGACGGCTTTGGTGAAACGACAACAGTGGATAGTGCGCGCTATAGGACCATGTTAGCCAAGTTTTTTTCTACAGCAATTGAACGCACTAGGACTGATGGATATGTGGTCTCAACAAAACGGAACAACGGCTAACACTGCGCGAGCCACAACCGATATTCTGAAGGCGGCGTTTTCGGGTCGCATCATTTCTAGTTTTAGCGATTTACATTGGCCCGCAAGATCACCCGATTTAACCGTTCCAGAGTTTTTTTGTGCGAGGTTTTGAAGTTTCATGTTTACGTAAACAAGCCCGAGACTCTAAAAGCCCTCAAGGATAACATTCGACACGAGTGCGAGAATTTGTCGACGAAGTAAAGAAAAATGCCATACAACGAGCCCGTAGAGCAATCAATTGAGGCGGCGCCCATGTGGCCTATATCATCTTCTTGACTTGACCAATAAAATTCTTAAGGTGAAAATAAACATAATCAAAAAACAGAATCGAAGTTTCTCATATAGAAAAAAAATTAGAGCCAAACAACATCGGATGACTTCTTTTGACTCACCTTGTATTTATAAAGCGTTCTTGATCCTGCAATATCTCATATTTTAAATTACTTCAGTTTTGATTAAACAACATTAGGCTTTACACATATATGTGAACGGATGTTCTCGAAAAACGAAGAACAATTCGTTCCCAATTTGACAACAGCCATGCAAGATTCAAGAACTCCTTTTCCCCCTCTGTTTAATATGCGAATATAAAGGGTGTTGCGTGAAGCGCTTCTTATCTTAAGAAGCAGTTTTTAAAAATCTGTGATAAATTTAGAATATCTGGCTTATAACTTGCAAACGCTTGTATGTGTGCAGTCCTGTTAAATACATATCGTTGGTGTTCATATCGTCCAATTGGAAAATATAGAAGTTGCTAATCATTGACTTAGGCCAAGGCCACTTAATGAGCGCAATGAGCAGCATTTGAGCATGGCCACTTAAGTAATTTTTTATATGTTTTAATTTTTTGACCCTCACCGCTCTGCCGCTTATTGTGGGCATCGGCCTTATTAAACTCGCCGTTAACTTTGATTGTCTGGCCAACGTTGTTCTGAGAGAAAATGAACCGCTAACGACGACAGGCTAAAACAGTTACTTTGGTATCGTTCCAAATTAGACAATTTAGTTTGTTTTTTAACCCACAACATCACATCACCGAAGCACTTACTTTTATAAAACAGTTTAATAATAAAAACACGTTATTGAACTTTTATTTGTCTTGTAAATTCAGGAGATATAGTTTCACTATACACTTTCAATTGCAAAAGATCGAAAGTCCCTATTGAAAGACCCTTTATGTATGTATGTCCATACGTACGTACCCAAATGCAAAAAAATCATATCGATTAACATTCAGACATATAAATAAACAATAATGTATTTATTTATTTATGTTTTTGTGTTTCTTATCGCGAACGTTCTTAAATAGATCATTGATCAGTCAAAAGAAGCAACACAAAACCCTACTGATCGCAATGCAGCAAGAGTTTAATTTTTCCAAAGTATATGCAGATTCTTAAATAGTCGCGAGGTGAAGCTAGTCTGAAGCAGAAGATATTTTTAATAAAGTCCAGTTCTGATTTGCTTTTTTACCTTTAGTATATTATAATTGAGTATTTTTAAAAATTAATAAAAATTTTTTTCGCAAAAAATGAATTATTATTACAATAACGATCGTTATATTTCATATCCTTGTGTGAGAGCTTTATTAATGCTGTTTAACATAGCATTTTGGGTAAAAGATCTTTGTTTTTTTTTATTAAGCAATTCAATTAATTTAAAATGCATATGATATACATATGTATGTATGTGCAATTATTTTTAGATATCTGGCTTATCGTTAATATGGATTGGTATATGGATGCAAACCGATTTTCAAATTTATTTACAAATCAATGCGGCGTATTCGGATCAAGCCCCCTACGTTTTGCTGATAACCGGCGCTGTCATAGTGTTTGTAAGCTCATTAGCCTGCTCTTGTATTGTAAAAGTACAATCATCAATGTTAGTGGTTGTAAGTATGTAAATAATTAAAACATATATATGTACATATAAAATTAACATTAGAATTACTGTTATCTGCTCCTTATTGATTGCTTGTATGTATATACATATGTATGTATATAAAACCGATTACCTCCTGGGGAATACTATACGCATATTTAAAGTAGAAATAACATTTAAATATTTTAACTTTTTATTATTAATTTATAATTTATTGCTTCTGTTTTAAACTACATATTCTTTGTTTATTATATTTTTTTAGTACGGTGGTTTTCTGATAACAATGCTATTTTCGTTAATTTCATTATCTGTTTATGTCTACAATTATAAAGATGAATTATTGGTCGGTGTCTCTAGCGGCATAAGCAATCAAATCAGAAATTATGATCATCATTCAACAAGTTCAGCAAATATAATGGATTTTATTCAAAGGAATGTAAGTAAAATATTGGCTTTGAAAAGCAATCAGAATTCTTTTAAGAGTTAACTTAAATGGTACCGGACCACAATTGCTTGCAAATTTCTTTTTAAATGTAATAGTGAAAGCATAATTTTTTTCGTACATATTTGTATTGTGATCCTTTGATATGATTGTTAGCAAAACTTAATTCACGATCCATCCCATTCCAAAGTATAAGCAAAAATTTAATTATTGTTTAAAATCACTATTTTTGTTAATTCTCCATCCAAAAACAAAAAGGTCTTTTGTGCCAATTTTGTTGCTGGCGTCACACAGTGTCGTGATTTCATATATCGAGTGGCTAAAAATTAGTTATCACAAAGAGGTGGAATTTAGTGAACATATCAAAATTTAAAATGATATTGTTGTCTTTGAGGACTCGTGCCATAACATAGACCAAAAATGTGATCTTAATAAAATTTAGAACAGAGATTAATTATAATATGCTTCGGTACCCGTTCAAATTATTTTCAATTCCAAGCAATGATACGTCTACTTTAAAAATGTTCTTTTTCAAAAAAGTAAACACAAAAAAAAATAATAAAATTCCTTTTTTAATTTGACCCACGAATCACTTATAACGAGTTAAACGAATAACTATACACATTCCACCTTTTGTCCAATGTTCAAGTTTTAAGTTACATTTTTGGGTCCTTAGCTAAATCGGTTAAAAAGATATGAGAGGAAAGATTTCTGTATTTCAGATGAAAATGGTGGCCAGTCACAGTTTTTGCATTCATACCCATCATTTACACAACGGACAGGTATAAAATCGAGCTGTTGGAGCTGTAGTTTTTTGCCGGGAACTGGGTCTTGGAGTCTTTAAGCCTTTTTGACCATTGCAGTGTATTACAGGTGGGGATACTAGCAGCCAAATTGGCCACCAATCTTGCCTTGTCCTCTCAAACTGAGAATTTTTGGTGAACATATTTTTTGGCTGTCAATCGGTGACTAGAGCAATTTTAAAGCCTTGCCTGCTCCTGAATTGTTTAGGCGTGCAAAGAATCCACTGGTAGAGTGTGTGCTGTGATACAATTGCACATCCATGGGTTCGAAGAAGCTGTTGAGAGGAACGAGATGACACACGAGCTGCCAAAGCAAGGGGTCGATTTGTCCTTGGAAAGAGCAATTCAATAGGAATATGGGTTCTGCGTTGAGGGTCAGAGCCACGGAAGTCTGGGTGAATATTACTTAATGCAAAGTCTCCCGAATTATGTAGGGATCTTATGACCCATGTCTTTAAGAAGGAGCATTTAAAGACTACTAGTGGGGAGGATAACGGGTTATTTTTAGACAGCGGTTCATGCCAAAAGAGCAGGTCAACTGGCAAGTGGTGATTGATGCCGGGGCATAAGGAGACTATTGCGCATATTCGTTGTCACTGTACAGCGCTTATGCGCCCCAGAGCAAACTGTCTAGGGTCTTATTTGTTTCGAAACCTGGTGGAAATGTCTGCAGTTTGAAAGAGAGCATGGAGCACCCTGGGTTTCACTACATCGATCTAGTGAAATTGGTTATCGTTTCTTTTTTGTCCGGCAACACCAAGATCCCAAAGGGTATATGTTGGGTCTTCGGGACCTGTCAGTTTAACCTAACCCAAGGCATATCGATACAAGGTGGCCGCAAGAAAAAAATTAAGAGAGTCGTTCTCTTACTCTTTATTTTTATATTAAAATTATTTTTAATTTTAGTGTCCAACTCCTTTTAAAAAAATAAAGAGTAAGAGAACGACTCTCTTAATATTTTTTTTGCGGCTACCTTGTATCGATATGCCTTGACCTAACCTAACCTAATCTATCATTTATACACAAATTTTGCTAGCATAATCAAATAATTTATCAGGTAAACGAATCAGAGAGATAATGTTGACTCTCTTACGTTTTTCTCTTTATGTATGAAGTTTGACAGCACGGTGGTGAATTAATTTGAAACGTGTTGTCAAATTCCATATATAAAAATGAGTAATAGATTTAAAAATTCTCTTCCTCTCACTAACGCCTTAAATTATTTCACCATGGTTGCTAGTTTTAATAGAAATTTTATCAAAAACTTTTTTTACCTCTGCCGACGTGTAACTACTTTTGTATGAAAAAAAGAGCTCAAAAAAGCACCAATCCATCCAATCTAAAACTAAGGAAAAAAATGTAACAACTATTTCCAAAATCGCCACTAAACTAATATTTATAATAAAATACGGAAAAACTTTGAAGCTAAAATCGGATATGGCAACGTTGCATTGACTTGTTTGTTCGTCGCAAAAAATAAATCTATTGCAGATTTCGCCTCGTACGACAAATTTCGATGTACATATACATCGTTTTTTTTACACAAATACATACATATATTTTATTTTTTTCGACGAATATTCGCGACAAAAAGCTCGCTGTATATCCGTGTTGTGTTCCTAGCATAATTCAACGCTTTATTACAGCTTGAATACTTCCCACCAATATAAAAAGTAAAGGATCCTTTGAAATGAAGTATTACAGGACTATTAGTCTACCGCCAATTATGCTGAAATTGTTTAATATATCGCTTCAAATTGAGCTAACTACGATATTGAATGACAAGAACTGTATTTATTAATTAATTTTATTTTAAGAACCTAAATTTTAGTCTGCTGTGGTACAGCAGGGGATTTTGTAAAAAATTAGAAATATTTCTGTAGTTTCTAAACAAGCCGTCCGATTGACAATTTTATGTTTATTTTTAAGTTTCTACGCATATGTACATTTGTCTCTAATTGACAAGCAAAAATTTTATTAACATCTACTTTAAATTTCAGTTGCAATGCTGCGGCAATGAAAGTTTCCTTGACTGGCCCCAAAACTCTATACCGCCTTCGTGTTTTCGCACGCAAAGATCAAGCGTTTACAAAACTACCACCGACGCCAATAACGTATACGAAATTGTAAGTTCCTATCAAATATTTGAAAAATTTATATTTTTATATTAGTCCTTACATTACAGGGTTGCCTTTTCAAATTGAGAAATTTAATCAATACCAATTTGACTACAGTGGGTGTGGCTACTTCAGCAATTGCACTGTTTCCTCTATTTGGTTCGATTCTGGCATTCGGTCTATCCATGATGTATACTAAAGGAGGATATGAAATAATTATATAAAATCAAACTTATGAATAATATTTTAATAAAACAAAGGTTGAAAAATGTATTTTGATTTTAATATTATTTACTTAAATTGTTTTTAATATATGGATATTAAACGGTATCTTTCCTAAAATAATATAATACTAGAAGTCTAGGACAATGCTAAAATATTTGTATTTATGCCAAAAGTACTTAGTATACATTATACATACTTTGCTAATGGTCACAACCCTTAGTTGCACGTAAATTGTAGACTAAACCGCCAAATTTTAATTAATTCCACGTAAAGACTTACACAGGAATTCGCATCATTAATAAATGCCCGCATTCATAATACTTACAGTAGGTTTAGTAGAGGTTTATTTGGCAGATGCCTATGGCATAATTGTGGTAAATTTTTCGGCTAGAGCCCACACTATTAAATAGTATTTTAAAAAAATGTTTTGTTATAAACAATACTCCTGAGAAAAAATGATGAGTACTAAAAAAAACAAGTAAGAGCGCTTTATTCGGCTGTGCCGCATCTTATATACCCTTCACATTGTTTTTTTATATACCCAGCCATCATTTCTAGCCGAGTTATTTTGTACTGCAAAAGTTATAATAAAACTACCTTGTGCCGGCTTTGAAGTCAATAACAATCTTAGGGCCAAATCGTCGCATTCGATTCGAATCGAAATTTTAAAATTCTTATTAGAATTCCTATACTTAAAGCATTGACAACTCGATCGATCGAGTGAAATTTCGATTCGAATCGAATGCGACGATTTGGCCCCTAGTTTTTGAAATAGAAAACTTTACAAAATTTTAACGTTCGTATGTATAATAGAAATACCATGTAGAAAGTTTGAGGTCAAGAGTTTAAAAAGTTTTCGACATTATTCGTATTAAAAGATTATTTAAAAGTTGCTAATTTTTATGTGGACTTCTTGTCCCCCTGCTCCTCTCCAAATATTTTTTTCCACAAAGTGTATGAATTACACAAAATAACACTTTGTTTGTTGAATAAAGTTTTTCTACTGTTGTTTACCTTTTTGGGTGCGCTTATTTTAAATCTACCCTCAGATTTTTTGTAGCAGTTGTAGTTAGTGAGATATAGGTACCGTCTTAAATTTACATAAGTAGTCGATTGTTTCTATCAATAGGCGTGTAACTGAACTAGTTCCTATATAAATTGCAGTATGTCTTCCTCAAGAAGAATGTGTTTAAGTTATTCTGGTTATTTTTGTGTTATTTGTGGAGAATATATGTTCCAAAAATTTCGTTTAAATGTATTGGAATCTGTGAAAAAGGCATACTTGGATTACTTTATGTTTCCGTTGCGGTCAAACGTTAAACCTTGGATAGCAAGTTTGGTATGTAAGACATGTGTTGTGGGCAAAAAAATACCTACTTTTAAGTACAAAGCTCCTATGATTTGGCGTGAATCATCCAACCATCATGACGACTCTTATTTTTTGTGTAACGAAAATCAAAGACCTAAACCATGAAAATGGTTCTATGTGGATATATCCAAACCTAAAATCTGCCATAAGACCAGTTTTGTGTATTAGTGACACATCGACACCACCACACTCCTGTACATCTTCACAAAATTCAGACCAGTGCAGCGGACAAACCGAAAACGACAACAGTGGTAGCGACAGTGATTTTGATTGCTACGGTAGTCCCCGACCACTAAATCAAGATGATCTAAATGACTGGATCAGGGACCTTGGACTTTCTAAAAGGGCATCAGAAATTTTAGCTTCCCGATTGAAAGAAAGAAATTTGTTGACCATATGAACAAAAATATTGTTCTTCCGTAAAAGGGAAAAGGGTTTTCTTCCTTTCTTTACTCAAAAAGATAATTTTGTGTTTTGTACTGATATTCCGGGCCTAATTAATGCAATGAGATTAAAAGAGTGTAATCCAAATCATTGGCGGTTGTTCATTGATTCGTCAAAACGAAGTTTAAAATGTGTAATTTTACATAATGGTTACAAACTTGGTTCCGTCCTTATTGGTCATTCTACAAATGTTAAAGAAGAATATCCTACAATATCTTTAGTTCTCGACAAAATCAAGTACAAGAAACATAAGTCGGTTGTATGTGTTGATTTAAAAAGGGTAAATTTTCTTTTGGGCCAACAAAGTGGCTACACAAAATATTCCTATTTCCTATGCTTATGGTACAACCGAGTTAAAACTGAGCACTGGACAAAAAGAGACTGGCCTTTGATCCTTGGCAAGCAAAATGTAATTATTGTTCTACTAGTATCCAGAGACCGAATTAATTTGCCTCCAGTTGCATATAAAACTGGGGTTGATAAAACAGTTACGAACTCTTCTTACAGAGATGGTGAATGGTTTAAATACATTGTAAAAGTGTGTCCAAAATTTAGTAGTGAGAAAATCAAAGGTGGTATTTTCGATTACCCACAAGTCAGGAAGTTGAAAGATGATATAATTTTCATTATCCATATGACAGCTGTCGAAAAATGTGCATGCGAAGAGTTTGTTTGGGTAGTGAGGAATTTTTTGGACAATAGGCATTGTGACGGCTACATTCAGCACGTTGAACAGTTGCTGATACACTGCCAGCGGCTTGAATGCAACATGAGTATCAAGCTTTGCTACCTTCCTTAGAAAATCCAAAAAAAGGAAACTTAATTCGGAATAAATAAATTTAATATATTTTTTAAACTTAAACTATGCGCATTTTCAATGAAAAATCTTGTCACTTCATAACTCCAAAACTAGAGCTGCTAATTGAAAACGGCATATATTTTAGAATTCAGCGTAGAAAAACTGTTCAGATTCATGTAAAAAAATCTCATCCAACTGACATGCTGTTTTTCAGTGCTATTTGATCATTACTTTTTGTATTCGAAGTCGATAGCAGTTACAGTTATTCAGAAATAGCGTATCCAAAATTTTATAAAAATTGTTCATTTATATGGGGAGCTCTCCTGCTCCTACCCAAATTTTTTCCCCCAAAATTCAGGTCTTATTGTCCAATTATTTTTTGTAAAACATTTTAGCTCATGATTTGTGATATTGTAAGGGAAATACCACCTGATCCTATCTCAAAAAAAAATTTGTCCCTTATTTAGGTCCCTATCTTTAGAGTATGTATGATAATTTTTGTGGCAAGAGTGACTATATATACTGAGATATATATAGGGATATATGCACGGAGTTTGCCCCAAAAAATGGGTTATTTTGGGTTTTCGTTTATATCTCGGTCAATAGTGAACCGATTTTCTAATTTTAAATAGCGATTGTCTCCAAGATATTTCTAATAGTTTGCCACTTATAACTGGTCCGTATTACTTTATTTGACTCCGGAAACAATTTCAACAGACGGACAACCGGACATGGCCATATCGGCTACCCTTTCTATAAGGATCCAGAATATATATACTTTATGGGGTTGCAAGTGGATAATAAAGAAATTACAAACGGAATAACTAACTGATATATACCATTATCACTATGTGAAGGCTATAACAAGGAAGTAATAATATACATAGATATAAAAAGTAAAAAATTCATATTAAATAAGGCTCAACAGCCTCAACAATAAAGCTTAACAGTTTTTATTGGAAAACGATTGATGTTTCTTTGCTTTTCTATTCATAAGATGCAGATGCAGCCAGTATTTTAAAAAGCGAATTTAAACGTTAAACTTATACATAAAAAAAACTAAGAAGCAAACGCTAGTACCAGGGGCCGAAAGTAAGAACTATTTTAGATTATTAAAGGGGGAAAAGTAGGCACAAGGATATATCGGAGAGTCAAGTTAACCAAAAAATAATAATTATCAGGCATGTTCTAAAAATCAATTGTGTGTTAAGTTACTCATTAAATGATTGTGAATTTAACAATAAGGTGGTTGAAAAATCAGAAAAATTCAAAAAAGTGTGCAAAACACTTTTTTGCGATTTGAAATCAAAAGTTAAGTCGGCGGTGGTTATGAGCCACACGAATTGGACCTCAAGTATTGACATATTAAAGTGTGTATGAGTTTGTTGCATGCATGCGGCAGAGGGCTCTAACAATTTTGACTAATGTGACTATAAGTCCCAATTCGCACTTTGCAAGAAAATAAGACTGCTTATGTAACAAGGAAGAAGGGGTAGCTCCTACGCTTCGAAGTAAAATTTTTTTTGGTGGGGGCGAACAAGGGGTAGCTCCCATACAAATGAACAATTTTTATGAAATTTTCGATACGCTAAATCTCGGAAACTATATCAGAAATTGACTTCAAAGGTTCTGCAAAAGGTAACAGGCTAATAAGACCTACACTTCGAAGAAAAAAATTTTTGGTGGTAGCTTCCATACAAATTAACAATTTTTGTGAAATTTTCGATACGCTACATCTGGGAAGCTATAACAGCTATCGAATTCGAATATTCTACAAAAAGTAATAATCAAATAATTCATACATTTTGGAAAAAAAGTTGGAGAGGAGCAGGGGGACTAAAACATCCCATAAAAATTAACAACCTTTTTTAACCTTTTAATATGAATAATGTCGAAAACTTTTAAAACTCTCGACCTCAAACGTTAAAATTTTTTAGAGTTTTCTATGGACTTTAAAACTCGCCAATGTGAAGGGTATATAAGATTCGGCACAGCCGTATATAGCGCTCTTACCTGTTCTTCTTTGAACTCTCATTGGCGTTCACACGGTTCAAGTCTTATTGCTTAATTGGTTTTGATTTTTTCATGAATAAACACACACACTACTGTGTTTTTTTACATTTTCTTTTGTCCACCCATTTTAAGCAAGCTGAATTGCAAGTACAAGCAAGTCTGTACTCATTCAATTTTCCCTTACCCCGTTGTCATCAACCTAATCAACTTAGCTTATTTTCTTGCATAGTGCGAATTGGGACTAAGACTGTAAATACTTAATTTAATAGTTTAATATGAAGTCAGTCACTGTCAATCGCTTAAATATTTAATTCTTTATTTACTTTTCAGTGATTACATCAAAAATAAATCCATTGAGAAATTGTGTAAAAAAATGTCTGTTATTTCTGCTGTTGTTTGCAAGACTTTTAAATCAAAAATTTAATAACATTTAAATGACGATTCTTAAACTTAAATTAAAAATAAAAAATGGCACATATGAGGTTAAAAGCGAATTAACTTAAAATTAATAATATATAAAGGATAATATTAAGTGGTAGAAAGTATTTTTTAAATCATTAACAACACTTAAGCGAGACTATTTGGGTGGCATACAGCGAGCAGCATTGGGACTTAACAGTGTTGCATTTCCTTCGATGGCATTAAGGTGTGTCATAGATATATTATTTTGGGTATATGAGGAATGAGTTGCACCAGTTCCGGTTGGACCATTTCTTAGTGATTCACTGGCCCTTAGACCTAAAGGGGAATACAAAGAAACATATTTTTAAAAACTTGTTTACAATACATTTAAAATTGAATAAAAATCTTACCAAATTTCTCTAAAACTGAATACCAAACTCGTTTCTTAAATACAAATATAAAGAATACAAATACTCCCAGTAAGACATTAAACGAATCGCTAACGGCCCAGAAGAAAACCTTTTTGTGATCATAGAACAATATGCTTAAGAGCTCTAGGAACCATGTTATACCCATTACAATAAACAATTTTGTATTCATGACAAATCTGGCTTTGTCCACAAAGAATCGTCTTTTTAGCACAGGCTTCTCGTTGTTTGAACTTTGCATGCGAAAGATTTCACGCTTTACACGATTACAATAGCGCAGCGTCAAAACAAATAAAATAAAATTGATAAGAAATAGTAATCCAATGGGTCCAGAGAAAAATAACAGATTTGCAGAGCTCGGAGAATCATCTAAAATAAAAAAAAAGATTTAAAATTTTATGTATTTCGTTAGTAATTTAAAGCATAATTACATGTAAACCAACATCTTCCATGCCCAAAATTGGGCCTTATAGTTTCATTTAACACTTCCGTTTTCGTTAGAATTACCGTAGTTGCGGTAATTAATGTCGGAAGACCCCAACCGTACAAGGAATATGTTAGGAACCGCTTGGTTTGATTTTTATTAAAACCATGTTTGTTTTTAGCTGATCTGCAAGTAAAAGTTTTAACGATTTAATACAAGAATTTATAAAAATATTAAATAAAATAAATAAAGTGAAAAATCAAACAGTTAAGAAGATAAATTGTTTAACGTAGCGTGAGGAAAAAAATGGAATCGGGAGCAGTGCTACACTAAAATTTAATTTCCTTAATTAAGCTGAACGTCAATTCCTATCGTCTATCTTAGGGTAATAGTGTCCCTTCTCTTCAAATGAATGTATACGAAACGTTACTGGATGTTTCAAGCGAGCATGTTTGGAAGTGTTTCCAACTTGTCCAAATAGTTTACAAATTTTCATTTTGCTTATGGAACTAAAAGAACTTTACGAATGTTGTTGTTTTTCATATACAAAGAAGTAGCAGTAATGACCTGTAGGATCTTGTTTTTGCGAAGCTGAATTATTTCTTTGTTAGAAGCAGAGGCGGAGAGTTTCAAAATCAAGTTGAGCTAATTTCAGTGTAATTTGTGCCAAGTTCAAGCCTAAACGTGACTCCATGTGAAGCGACGATCCAGGTGAATGCCAAGGTATTTCGACTTTAAGTGTTACGGCACCATCTGGTTATTGACAAGGATTTGGAAGCACGTTTCTTGCGTAAGGGAAAAGCTACTCGGGTACATTTTTGCTTATTTTATTTTATTCCCCATAACTTTGCTCATTTCTCTATTTGATTTCTATAATAGTCCAATCGGTTCGAGGTCACTTAAGGATCATCAAGAAATATCGGCGCGTGTGTTAGTCTGCTTGTAGGAAGGATTGCTGCGTAAAGCAAGTAAATATTCGGTCGTATAATGCTACTTTAAGGTTCGCCAGGCCCTAGTGGCTCAGGAGTAGTGAAGTTATCCCCCTCTTTGATCAAACACTGTCGGTTGTTTACTGGCAGGTTAAGCTTAAGTTTGATCAATAGGCCTTCATACCATACTTTTTCTAAAGAAAAAGGGTTATAAAAAAGGCCCTGAACAGTATTTTTTTCCTAAGAGGTTTCTTGTATAACCTGTACTAATCTGTAGATTTGTTCAATAGTACTACATTGGAACCTAAAGCCTCATTGTTGATTGGGAATGAAGATGTTGTCATTTAAGATAGCAGTCAGCTAAAGTTCAAGATATTTCTTAAATATTTTCTCAACAAAGTTGGTAACAGATTTAGAGAACTGTAAGACTTCACTTTCGAGGGATTCTTTCTAGGCTTAAAAGTAATACTAACGTCATGCAAAATTAAAACAAGTACTGCTGCGCAAGCAACTTGTTAAAGTATTTGTCTGCTTGGTTTGTAAAAGCCAGGAGCTTTTTTAGCATTTAAATTAATTATAGCCTCTATGGCATCTGGAAATTGGAATCATATTTCTACATGTTCTTAGCAAAAACAGACAATAATTCTCTCGGTATCGTGTTAACGTTCTTACATATATGATTTTCAAAAAGATCACATTTTTCTTTGTCACTTCTTGCCCAGGATCTCCTTAGATAACGCAGTACCGGTCTGGCGATAACGGTTCTTTTTAAACCTCCCTTTAATCGCAATAGATAATAGTTCATCCGAAAAGCTGAATCTAGAGAATCTAAGGGTTCCTTAAGTGAAGCTTTCTACGTGCTTCTAGCAACCTTTTGAATTGGTTTGTACACTGTTTCAGCTTAGTTTTAGATTGGAGCGATCTGCAATTCGGGCTCTTCTTTTTTCAGACAAACGTTATCTTACATCGGCTGCCTCTAGTTTAACGGCAGGTGAAGAAGCATATTTAGCGGCTTTTTCAATGTTTTTATTAAGGCTTCTTAGACCATCAATATCTTCCGGGGTTTTTCATTATCCGTTTTCCAAGCATTAGCTGCTGATATATTTTTTTTTTTATATTTAAGCTAGTTTACCCTTTTAGATAAGAGAAGATCGCTAGTTGTGATTTGTTAAGGATTAAAAATAGTGACTAGTGTGGGCGAGTGGTCTGAAGATAGATCCAACGAGGCTTGAACTCCAAAAAGCTACAGTGATATACTTTTTGTTACGCCGAAATCAATTTTTTTTTCTTCATATATTTTATTATTGAATCTTCTCTTAAGCGAACTAACAGTAAGTATTCAAATCGTAAACAAAGTTATTAATACTAGTCCAGTCAGTACCAGACTAAAATTTAAGTTCTCATAATAAAGTTAATTAATTTTAAAAGTTTCATCTTAGAGCAATAGTACCCCTTTTTTTTAGGCGGGTGTGCCCACTATGTTGCAGGGTGCTTCGAGCGAGCATATTTGGATGTGTTTCCAACTTATTTAAATACTTATCCACATAGTTGAGGATTTCGCTTTTTACTAGTGGAACTTCTAGATCCTTGTGGATGTTGCTGTTTTTGACATACCACGGAGCACCAGTTATCATTCTCAGAATTTTGTTTTGACGACGTTGTATTTTTTCTATGTTAGAGGCGGAAGCAGTGCCCCATAATTGTATACCGTAGCGCCGAAATCAATGACGTCTTGAATTTTGTTTTTGTCAGTCAGCAAATAAGTTGGCTGAAATTACATTCAGTCACATTTAAGGTACGCAATCATGCAAAACGGGAACTCTGGGACTAATAAGGCGGGAGCCACAATACGTATGCTTAGCGTTGTAGTTGCTAGCAGTTATAAGGCGGGGACCTAAAGATTTATAAAAGTTGTTTAACTGTTGTTTTAATATTGAAAATCTAGGCGGACAATAAACGAACGAAATCGCAAGGCTCTGAAAAATGTCTTCGATTAGGATATTAATTGCTTGAATATAAGGCTCAGAGATGTCACCTGTCAAATGGTGCTTAGTTCTCGATTTGATTAATATAGCCGAGCCACCACACTGGGATCTTTTCGTATCGTAAAAAATCAAACCACTTATACTCAAGGCACCTTTAGATGCCATATGAACTGCGGAAATTGGCATGAAATAAACTTTTTGGTTTGTAAGACAACATATGAATTCGCAGAGAATCAAATTCTGAGGTAGTTCATGGCCTACTAAGTATCGCCTACAATAAAGCAGACTGCATTTTTTGCATTTGTTACTTCATGCTAGTCATATTCACCATAAATTAATTAAATGATTTTACAGTACTCCCAATCGTGCCTTCCAGACCCCTTACATTGGGCCGGGTTGTTTCGTTTTTCGGAAACTTTATTTGTGTTATTAGCTGGTTAGACTTAAGCGATTCAGCGTATGAACTTGGCTTGTGACAGCTTGTACTAATGGAGAAAAATTTATAGTGGGTATTTTTGGCAACCGGAAAGGGGCAGAAACAGTGATGACATTTCGTCCTTTTCCCCTACAGCCTGATTTTTGGAGAAAATTGCCTACAAGTAGGGGATTTTCCTTACATCTGACATCACTGGGCAGAAAATGTTTTATAGTTAGATAACTATTTGATTTAATTAAAAGGAAGGCAACCTCTATAGTTCGTGGTTTTTACTCCAATGGCTGTATTTCTTTGTCTTAGGATCATCTTTTAATTTATCGCCTTTAAACACACCATGCACATTTCGACCCACGACCCAAATCGAAGGCGACTATCAATAAGTTTTGGCGTGGCCATATTCATTAATTTAATAACGAAAAATGTTTATTAATTTTTGGATAATTAAAAGGCATATAAATATTTATTAACTTCTCGCCTCCCACCAATTGTTTTAGTATTTTCATATTGCGTCCTTTGTCCTGTTTAATATAAATGTGTATTTTAACAGTGTGAGTTACTGGCGCCTTATTATTTTTTGTTTTTGTTAATGAAATACAACCGTAATAGATATTCAATTAACTAATGATAAGGGTACGCGTAAAAGCTACTATAATAAAAATTCTTTCGGAAATTAAAAAAAAATTTTTTTAAAGTAATATTTTACTTAAAAGAATTATTTTAATTTATTTTTAAATAATAAATTAAAAACAATAGTTTACTAGCTCTCAAGAGACAAAAGGCATTTAGCAGATTAAGCGAGTGTCCTTAATATATTCAATTAAAAAAAAATGTATTTCCATATTTCATTACTAATTGGTTATTATTGCACCCACAAAAATCTTATTAATTTGACACAAGTGGAAATTAATTACTTATTAGAGGGAAATTTATTTGTTTTGAGTATAAATAATTTTTTCCAAAAAAGCTTTGTTAATTGCACGTTTATTTGTATGAATTGATAAAAAAAATTTATTGGTTTTTTGTAATGGAAGAATTTAACAAGCCACTTTGCAATTGTAAAAGCCCTTAAGTAAAATACTTATGAAAAGTTATTGTTAATGATTATTTACACAGACAACGAGGGAGTGGCTTTACTTGTTTTCTGTCCTTTTTTTATAGAAAATTAATTAATTTAAATGTTCAGTTTGAGTGGTACTAAAAATAATTAGAACTATTTTGGTTTAACAGAACTTAATTGTTCGTTTCTTTTTTCTTAAAATATTTAAATTCAAAAAAACATTTTTCGGCAACATAACAAACAATATGCACAAATTTTAAAGCTTTAATATAAAAAGTAATCCGAAAGAATCAGGGAAAACGGCCACTTCTAAAAATAAAGTTTTCACTAAATTGATTTTGTAATAAATCAATTGTTAATCGGGCTGCATAGCAAGCTGCGCAGGCTTGTTTAATTCAATTTCCTTGATGTTCAGCTGATTCATTTTTGAAACAAAAACATTTGGCCAATATGGCTCAATAGCGCTTGCCATTTACGGTAACAGCAGCTCATTACCCATTTCAAAAGAAATAACCTTTGAAGTCGCTAGCGTGTAAATCGCAACAAAAAGTGACGACTTGTTAGTTTAAAAACGATCAATATCTGCACAATATGCTGGCGGTAAACTCGACAAAGTACTTTATATATTAGCAGATATATTTTTTAAAGTAAACATCCGCTATTTGAAAACGTTGTTTTGGCGTTATACGATTCACGATAACTTACGTATTGAACGTAAATGTCAACACATTTTAAAATTTTCAGCTTTTAGGCCATATTTATACCTTTCACATAAGTGATAACGGTATACATATATACGTTTGTAATTCCGTTTGTAATTTCTTTATTATTCTTTATTTTTATAAAGAATATATTTTCTTGGTCCTTATAGATAGGGAAGCCGATTAAGACATGTCCGTCTGTCCGTGTTATGGTTGAAATCAATTTTCTGAAGCCCCACGATATCGCATAGACCCGTTGGTGGTACCAAACTTTCAGATATATCTGCGAATAATTTAGTATTGAAATTCAGCAAAATCGCCCGATAACTGCCCGAGATAAAAGTCAAAATCCAAGACTACCCCTGTTTATTTGTGCCTAAAAACCTCTAAGACTTCCCCGGAGTTGCCCCTACACGGGTGCAATGTAAGACCGATTCTCAATAATTTTTCCTCGCAAAAATTTTTGTGGAACATACTTACACCCTATTTCCGCCCCCTAACAGGGTTGCCATACAAAATTTACAAAAAGTAGGGTAATAACCCCCACAACTTCTCCGGAGTCGCCCCTAGATGAATAAAATGTGTCACAGATCCCAATTATTTTTCCCTCCCAAACGTATTCCTAGAGTATACTTACCCTCTATTTCCGTCACCTAAGGGGGCTGCCATACCATATTTACAAAAAAGTTGTAACTTTTACAGAGTCGGCCTTAGAGAAATAAAATATAGGACCAACCCCCATTAGTTTCGATTCGCAAACATACTCCTTAAACATACTTGCCCCCTATTTTAACGCAAAATTTGAAAAAAGGGGTGAAAACCGCTACAACTTGCCTAAGGTCACCCCTAGAGGAGTAAAATGTATCACAGACCCAATTAGTTTTTCCTCTAAAACGTATTCTTAGAGTGTTCTTCCCTATCTCCACGCCCTTAGGGGGTTGCCATACAAAATCTAAAAAAAACCAGGTAAAACTTCACTCAGAAAAGTAGTACTGGATTGTAGTTTATTTAAAAAGTTTTCCGTAAAGTTAAAAATAAATGAAAATTTAGTTATTTTACCAAGAAATGTATATTTTAAATTTTCATGCTTGTTATTTAAAAAATAAACTACAACGAAAAACAGATTTTTCGTAAAGTTATAATTTTCAGTTATTATTTTTGGTAAAACTAGAGTATTCCACTGTCAAATTTTGCTTTTCGGTGTCACATATTTTAAAAGTATTTACGTTGTTTTTTAACTTGCATATGGGGGATTTCATGTCAAGTGACCCAACTTTTTTTTTCGATTGGAAAGAAATTTGGACCAAAGTAAGTTCTTGCAGAGAGTAGCATAGACACAATTTTTTAACACGATCGGTCAAGAACTCTCTGAGCTAGAGGGGTTCAAAATTTGACGTTTTCGGCAAATAGGTGTTTTTTCTCATACATGTAGTTTGTTACCTTTTGCTTTTAACAAAATTCGTCCCAAATACTTTCGATAGCTTTTTCTTCAATCTTCCAGAAAAAAATATTTTTAAAATTAAAAAAAAAAATTTTTTATTTTTTTTTTATAAAATAATTAGAAAAAAATTATTTTTTTTTCAAATATGCCCATTTTTTTTTGCTCAAAAGAAAGCTTAGGTCTTTTGCTTGAAGAGCTTGGAGGTCGCTTAGTGGGATGCGAGTGGGATATCTATAAAAATAAATGTTTTGTAACTCAAGGCAGAGGTTTTCCAATTTTCGCGTATATTCTATTTTAATTTTTTTTCCTATTTATGTAAAATTATCTCTTAAGCAAAAAAAAAATATTTATGCTAAGAATCAAAATAATTTAACCTTTCCGACGGTATGCAAGTACCAAATAAAGTCTCATACACTCGACACTGCATTACCAACTAAATAGTAGGCCTCTGGAATAAAATCACTTTTATATGGCAATGTCTGAACACATTTTGTTAATATTTTCAATGCATACCGTCATATCTGAAATTTTTTCCCAAAAAATTTAAGATAAATGAAAAATATCATATAACTTTTCGTTTAAACAGAATCAAATTGAAAGTCTACATATAACATACAAATTGGTCCACAACTAAAATTACGGTTGTATAAAGGTATTTAAGGACATATATTGAAAGAAAAATATACATATTTCTAAGTTGTGCGGTGTTTAGTGCATACAAACATATTTATGCGCTATTTTTTCAACTGTCACAAATGGATATAGTTACAGTTTAAAGTGTCTAGTTATTTGTTCAGAAAATTTTGTTTGAAATTGACCTTATTGCTACAGGCAGCAACTTTAAAGGTATATCTGCATTTGTAAAAGCTCATAAACTCTGTTAAATTATTTTGGTACAATTTTTAATTTAAGATTTTATAATTTGTAATTTTTAAATAATCCATAATAGTTTTAAATTTAGCAATATTTGTTACATATCATATTCCTATTTAAACCAATTTTTTATATTAAGGACTTTATGATTAATAATTGTCACATTTAGTTATTGAATTGTTAATAAATAGTATTTTTGTTGTGTTCTTAATAACAGAAAAAACCAAATAAAACTAAAAAAAAGGAGCAAAAACAAAAGATTATTTAATTTTTTGGTAGGAAGATTCTATGTTATTATAAATGACAAAACAGTAAACACGAATGTTTTAGTAGGTAAATTTTTGTAAGTTAAAAATACATAGCAAAACAGTTATTTTTACTCATTTGGTTAGTAGTTTTTTGAGTTTTGAATGAAATGATAAAACAGTAGTTTTTATACATTAAGTAGTATAAAAGCTTCAGTTAAAACAAACGATAAAACGTTTATTTTAACGGGTGTGTAGTTTATTTTTTGTGCCTTGAAATAAGAGAAAATTCTTTCAATTTTACAAAACTTTGTAGTTTTTAAAATAGCATTCAAAATTAACCGAAAAATTTCTATAAATCAAATAAAATGTAAGCGGTCTGGTTTTTAACTGAAAATATTCTTGTTAAAAATGTAATTTCTTTTGATTTTACCTACAAAATATTTTGAGTGTTCTTACTACTTCCCCGGAGTCGCCTCTAGGAGAATAAAATGTATCACAGACCACCATTAATTCCCCCCCCCCCCCCCCCCAAACATATTCCTAGAACATACTTACCCCCTAGCACCATTACCCAAAGGGGCTGCCATACAAAATTTTAAAAAATTAGAGTAAAAGTCCATACAAAATTTGAGGAAAATTAGGGTAAAACCCCCTGCAGCTTCTCTAATCACCCTAAGGGGTTGAAATTTTTCGGACAAAATCTACGCATATTTTTCTGATAAGCGTGAAGAAGGATAAACTACTTTTGTTTGAATAGGAGCAAAGAGACAACTTTATGAATTTTTAAATACGCTACATCCCTGAAACTCTTAAAGCTACCGGCTTCAAACATGCTAGACAGTAAAATTAGTTATGACTAATCACTACCGAGCTGTTGTTGAGGATATTATTTAATTAAATGGGAAAGTGACTATATTCTCGTTGTCTCATCTTTAAAACCATTAGCATGAATCTCATGTAGATACGTTTTTTTACATAAAGTACTACAGCAGTTCTCCGTCTATAAGCTTTAATTTCAAAGTACTGCAGATTCGCGCTTTTACAATTGCCTCAGCACAGAAGGAAACCTTAAAAAAACCAAAAAATAAGGATTTCTTACCCAAATGTCTGCCAGATATCGAAACACATGACGTTCATCCAAGAAAATGCAGCCATCAAACAGAAGTATATAAAGAAACCTTAAAAACAAATACAAACAAAATTTAATTGTTTTATATTTTTCTGGGTTTTGTTTAAAATTAAAAATATAAATTTAAAAAATAATAAATTTTAAATGAACATCCGTTTAGCGTTAGAATTAAAATAGTACTAATAAGCCATAAAATAAATCAGAGCAATGTTTCACATAATAACATTAATTTACATTAATTCGTTTATTTAATTCAATATTTACCTGATGCAAAACATAAAGTGTCGTTTGATGTTGGCACTAATTGGCCCAGAGCAATTCCAAAATATGCCGTGAACAAACTGCTTACCAAACAAATCAAAATTCTTCCAGGTAAATTGCGCAACTTTCCAATGCACAAATAGACCATGAGGGTCATTAAATAGAACAAGCATGAAATCAATAAGCCAATGGTGTAAACTTTAAAGCGTATGCGATCGTTTCCAACAACTTTTGAATCGAAGCAAAGAAATGTGTACAACTAATTTAAAATTTTGATTCGTAAAACATTGTTTTTTTTTAATAATTTAATTTATTAAAAATACCTTTTGATCCGCCCACGAAGAGTTGTGTATTTTTTCAACGCAATATTGTCCATTTGTGTAATGCTTTTTTGTGGCCATGACAAAGAGGGAACCATCACGTTCGCTTATCCTATGAACTTCATCGGTATAGGCATCAGGGTCTAGGCGATATTTAAGGCAGTCCAAGCTGCGTAATATTCCAAAAACTGTTGATAAAATAATTGTTTCAGCAAATCATTGTATTTAAATTTATTACTTTCTTTAAACTCTTTCTTATAGAATTAGCTCTTTTGGAGAATACTTTCCAGGGCCCTTAAAAAATTACCCTCAAATGTTATATTAAAAGCAACAACGCGAAAATTCGATGATATTTTTGGGACGCATGCGTCATAAGCGTCAAACCAACAGACCACCTAAATTTGGTGACAACCATACAATTTGTTTCCCTTTAAGCCTTAAAAATTAAATAAACCAGAAATTTAGGAGTTTTTTTTTCAGATTTACTAACGTCTTTCATACCCGCGTGAAATCGTCGCATGCAACTTGAAACGCAACAACGCGCAAAAAGCCTAAAACACAACAACGCGTTGTCGTGTTGACGGGTATTATGGAATTTCAGCTTTAGCATGCAATATTGTTCGATCACGATCTATATCGTAAAGCAGTAATATTTTAAAAGTATTAAGTATTTAAGTACTGTGCACTCAATACTGTTTGTTTTTATCGATACACATTACCTTAAAGTACACCCAAAAAATTTTTACAGTAGCTGACTGTTAGCTATTTAGGAAGTATTCCTTAATGTTGTTTTTAAATAAAGAAACAGTGACATTTTAGTGCAATAAATTGTTTAACTGGTTTGAACAGTTATTCACAAAAACTACTAAACAAGAATACTGGTTTTAAGTTTAAGCTAATTTTTTCAGTTAATAATGAAAATCAGTTACTGGTGTCGAAAATACCTTTTACTTGGCTGGTGTTATTAAAAAAATTTGCTTTTCAAATAAATTTCTTTTAATTAACTGTTGAACTGGTTAAGGCAGTTTTGTTATTATTACCTCAGGCTCAAGTCACTTATTTTTAAAGGAAGAAATTGATATACATATTTTTATTTTTCACTTTATAAGCATTAGTTTTAGAAAGAAGATTTTAATTGAAAAATCAAGTTTTTAACGTTACTATATTCAAGTAAGATGCATTTTCGAAATCAGCTACGTTTTTTATTATCAGTACTCTTTGTTCGGTTGTTGGTTATTTCGTTGTAAACATCAGCTGTTTAACCCACTGGCCTATGCGCCGTGGTCAGTCAGCACGAAGTTTTTTCCATGTAAAACTGACCAAACTAAAATAACGAAATTGTCTTAAAACAAACAGTTCTGATGACGCAAATCTGAGCTAATTTCGGCTGGTATCGGTAAAAATTTGTTTTTTCAATAAAAATCTTCTTTCTAAAACAAATGCTAATATAGTGAAAAATAAAAAATATTAATTTCTTCATTTACAAACAAAAAAAAAGAATTTAGTAAGGATTGATCTTTAGTGTGAAGCAATAATAACAAAATTTATGGTTGGCAAAAACAGGCGCTAATGTTGAAGTTAAATTTTCATAAATGCGAAATAATTTTTCCATACTTCTTAGTTTTGCAAAATCCCATTGACAGGTTTATTACTTAGCTTATATCTGATTTTGCTTTTAAATATTTGTTATAACGAAAAGGAAGACTGCCAGATATAAATTAAACTAATCGTTAAATGTAATTTAAAGATTTGTCCATTAAACATTTTAAAAATCCTAGCTGGTCACACTGGTTGCCTGGCAAAAGAGACTAAAAAACCTATTTTTAATTCCTACTCTCTTCAATGCTCAGAGAGCACGCACATATGTACATACATGCATATATATGTATTCATTTGTTACATATTTTGTATGGATTTTTTGATTTTGTTCTAAAAAAACTTAGGCAATCGCACTCTTTTGCCTATATCTCGTTCGGTACTTAACCGATCTTGCTTTGTAATAGTTTGACACCAATGACTGGTCTATATTACTTAATTTGACTCCGGAAACTTAATTTCAACAGGCGGGCATTGCTATATCAACTTTCCTATCTATAAGGATCCAAAATATATATAGTTTATGTGGTCGCAAATGGATTATAAAGAAATTGCAAACGGAATGACAAACTGATATATACCCTTATCACTATGGGAAGGGTATAATAAACTGAACAGTTGTTTTGAATTGACATTAAAAACGATTTAAAAATTTGTTAACTTAAGGATATCACGCAGGATAATTTTTTAGTGTTTGAATTTAAGTTACATTTTTAGTTGATTATACTAATTAATATTTTTTAGTGTAGTAAATACTCAATGCTGTTAGGGTTGCATTTTGAAATATGTATATCAGACTAATACCACCACTGCGTGAAAAATTTAGCTTGCGGTAAAATATATATATATATATACATATATATATTTAAATTTTGATTTTAATTAAACCTGTTAGAGCATTGAGTAGTTTTGAGAAATCAATCAAAAAAGTATCGAATAGTATAAACTAGTCGAAAGAAGAACAGGTATATCACATAATAAGTATACTGAACGTGCAGTAGTGCCCTAACGGGATATCGTCTAATTGTTTGCACTGTTAAAATAAATACATACATATAAATGTTCTTTGTAAAACACCAAAGTTTTTATGCGTACTTAAATTTGATAATGAAAAATGTTTAAATCATAACATGATTAGGAAAACCCATTTTAAAAATATAAAATTTTCAAAAACTCTGTTTAATATCTACCTGGCGGTTTGGTAAAATTCCCACTGATCTCTAGACTTTCAAAACTGTGATAACTTGTATCAGATTCATCGCGTTTACAGTATGAGGTAGCATTCCCCTTTGTAAATATTTCACCATCATTGCAGCATCTTCTTATGCAGGGTACACGGCGGCAAACTGCCACAGCATCGTCACAAGTTCTTATAAGAAACTGTTGTTCTTTCTTTAAAATGTTGGGCAGATGTGATTCTGTATTTTGCGTAAAATTTTCCAAAACCGCTTCAATACAATATTCCGAAAAATCGAATTTTTTGTTTAAAGTTTTCAAAAATAAGTGACCAGCATTAATTGAAAACTTAAATTCATTAAACTGATATTCAACTAAAACTTTATTACGTGGACAAGCCAAAGGATTTTCATTAAAAATGGCAAAATTTTTAAAGACATTTTTATACAAATGATAATTTCTAGGAGCCTCTAGACATTTACGCCGACTACTATCATATATGTGGTTGTTAGGGCAGCATTTGTGTATAAAATTGAAAGGCAGCAGCTGATTATTATACTTAGAAATGCAGGAAACAGCTGCAACACGATCATCAGCTACCCCCATTAGGCAAGATGCGGCAGGTATTTTAAAATCTTTATCTGCTCTATATTCCATATATTGTTTGGCTTCACATGTTGGTATGGAGGAATTGAGGACATGATCGTTCGGGGCTACTATACCGTAACCAAAGACAGGATAACTTTTCTCAATTGGCTGTATTGCGTTATCAAGTGGTTCTGGTATTCTACCATTTAGGAATGGACCAATACATGTATAGTCATCGTATTGAAATAAACCTTTATATATTCTGGCCAATTTCCAATTGGCTATAGGGCAACATAATGGCACTGTTAAGTGTTCCGTTGCTCCAGCTGTTATAATATTTATGGCACCATTTATAAACAATACGTAAAACACATTAAATATCATTGATTACGCTGAATAACGATCTGTACACACCCACATACGCACGAATAACATATTTTAAAATAATTTAAATTTGAGAAACACTTTACTAAATGCAAATAATTTAACACAATTAAAAATAAATTATATGGAGTTTTATTTTATTTGATTTGCAACAAGCCATGCCTTCGTTATGTTTTTAGAGTTTCAATTTAAAATTATTTAATTACTTTTCCTTTTTTTTAAGCCCTTCACATAGTTTGTCACTCAGTTTTTAAATGATGGAATATGCTTTAATATATACTTGGATCCGTATATCTAGGGAAGTCGATTTAGCCATGTCTGTCTGTTGTAATCAAGTTTACAGAGCTAAGTAATAACCTACGTAGCACGTTTTAGTGGCAAACTATCAGAAATATTCCTAAGCAGGTCGCTATTTAAAATCACCAAAATCAGCAAACTTAGGACAATATTCAGGCATATGCCTAGAAATATCTCAGAAACTATGGTCACTGTTACCACAAAGCTTTGCACAATTAGTTTTGAGAAATTGTTTTGGAAGTAGCAAGGAAAGTGGTAGATCCTTATTTTGGAAACTGCAGCAGCTAAATCTAACACAAAGTAATAAAACTAGAGCATTAAAATTCTGAAGAAAAACTAATTATGTAGGAACATGGAAAGCAGTAGCAACATTACAAACGGAACATTTTAAAAATTTTTGTTAAGCTCTATCTCGTAAACTATATTTTCTTTAAATTTTAAACCTGCTACAAAGTATATGTTTTACGATATCCACTTATATTATTAAAAAAAACTAGCTGGCTAGGAAAAAGGGGATTCTTAGCTACCATATAAATGAAAAAGTTTCATTAAATTTTTGATATTATAAAACTCAGGAACTGTTACGGCTTTAAAACTGCTGCAAATTAGTCTTATTATAATTTCTTTATATCAAATCTAGCAATTAACCCGCTCCTTCCTAAGCTGAGTTTTGATTATATTTTAAACAAAGTGCGAAAGGTTACTATCACCTAAAAAAAGGCAAAGTTCCATGATTTTTTAGGCAAACTTAGTACAAAATCTCTTATTTGATATTTCTAAATAAATAAACTTCCAAAGCTATTTTTGTCTTAACTTTGTAATTCTACCTCAATATGGTTTATGATTTCTAATTTCAATAAGAACAAGTAAGAGCGCTTTTTTCGGCTGTGCCGAATCTTAATCACAGCAGGCAGGTATTTGTGAAGTCTAAAAATTGTTTCGTGGCTAAAACACTGTTTGGGAGGGAAACTAATGGGGATTTGTAATACATTTTATTCCCCTAAGGACGAGTCTGGAAAAGTTGTGGGGAAGTTTACCCTAATGTTTTTAAATTTTGTATGGCAACTCTATTAGGGGCGGAAATAGGGCGTAAGTTTATTCCACAAAAATTTTCGTGAAGAAAAATTTATAGAAGTCGGTCTAACATTGCAATCATATAGGGGCAGCTCCGTGGCATTTGTAGAGATTTTTATGTACAAATTTTAGAGAAATAAACAGAGGTAGGTGTGATTGCTGGCTTATATCTCTGTCAGTTATTAGGCGATTTTGCTGAATTTTAACAGTAAAAATTCTCGCAAGTATACCTGAAATATTAAGAGGCTTTAGAAACTTGATTTTAACAGATCAACGGTCAGACGGACAGACAGGCATCGCTAAATCAACTCTCCTGTCTATTAAAATCAATAAAATATATACTTTATGGGCCGCAATTTTTTTTTGTTTCATAGTTTTATTATTGAATCTTTGCTAATGCGAACTAACAATAAGTATTCAAATCTTACAACTAAGTAATTGATATTAGTCCAGTCAGTACCAGATCAAAATTTAAGTTCGCATAATAAGGGCCGCAAATGGATATTAAAGAAATAACAAACGGAATCACAAACTCATGTACTTTTATCACCAATGTGAAGGTATAAAAAATTAAAAAGTACCAAAAATATTAAAAAGTGCTTTTTGTTAACTAATTTGAGTTCCGGTTTATAAAAAGCCAATGACAGCTTATGTTTAAGTTAATAGTGCTAAACTTCAAACTTTTAGACTCAAAATCTCAAAAAATGCAACAAAAATCTTAGAAAGACTAAAAGTACTTTTTGTCCAAAAAAGAGACCAAAGCTGTAAAGTCCGTTCTGCCTTGTAAAGTTGTAAACTTTAGTTACTTTAGTTGTCGATTGAAATTTGAATTGTGATTCTTTCCTTATTGCTTAGGAAATCACCCTTTAGGATCAAAAACTTCCAAAACGTATTCATAATTTTCTTAAGACCTGTTGAACCCAATTCAAATTATGTTTCTTTTTTTTGGTTTAGAAGTTACAAAATTGGTCTTAGAGGTCTACTTTGTTTTACTCTTTATAGTCCAAAATTTTAGCAAAGTGTCTGTTACGGGTCCATAAATTGTAAGAGTAGTTTGGGAAATAACAAATTAACGATTTTTCCCTGATTGGCCAATTTTCTCAGTAAGGTCCCAAAAATCCTGTCTTAGAGCATATTCAGTGGGAGAGATACTCACAATCTAAATTTTTGGTGACCAACTTTGCATGTTTGGGATGCTCGATACCACTCTTGACCGAGCATACAGCATAGCAACAGCATATTGTGGGCGCGTATTTCAGTACCACTTCTCTAATACAAGCAATGCATTGTGTTAATATCAGGAAAATAGGTTATATTTGTGGTAGAGTATTCACTCGACCATTAATCGTTCGATTAATCGAACAATTTTCAGACGATTGAACACTAGTAAGAAAAATTGCGATTTATGTATAACTCAAACAATTAACGTCGATTAACCGGCTAAAATCGATTAAAACTAACTTAATTTTAAATTCCCAATGTTTTTACTAAAAATATAACAAAAACTGGTTTTAAGTATGTGATCAAAGGTCTATAAAACACTGTTCTGCTGTCGAACGCATTGTTGGTTGATAAAAGTACGTTTACATATAACGGCCACTGCAGACCCTACAAATACTTGTGTTTATGAAACATTTTGAATTGTTATTGATAATGAAGTCGAATTACTTATGTGTGTATGTCTGTCTGTTAAGCTAAACTTTTCAAAGATCAATAGAACATGCCCATCAACTAAAAACACGTTTGAGAAAAGGAACCAAATTTTAAAAAATTCATACCAAAAAAACTTATCTGTACCAAAAATGATTAAATAACCTTTTCAATGCGACGACCTGTACTTTGACTACAAGAATACATGAACATCCATCCATCCATACTCCATTTAGAAAGTGTTTCTAAGTCGATCAGTATATGTATGGAGGTGCGTCTGAAGCAATTTTTTTGGACGTTATAAACATCTTCACAATAGCCCCTACAACGTCTTGGTGGTGATAAAACAATAATTAACATACTAAAACAAAACAGATGTTCTTTAAACTTTGACATTATTTTCAAAAATTTAACAAACTGAACAAATTAAAAAGAATTGTTATTTTAGTTTAGTTTTCTAGAAATAAAATAAAATCAAATGTTTTTGTTTATCTTAAACTTTTATATGCATTTTTAAACAAAAACGAAATTTGTTTATAATATTAAACATATTTTCGTAATGAGTGGCGGCTAACAGCGAAAAAAATATTTTGAAATCTGCAAATACAATTAAACTTAATTAGGGGATTCACAAGGTGTTCTATTCGTCCTATTGTCATATTGTTATAAAAATTCACAATGACTTATTTTGTCTTTCATACAAAAATAGTTCTAAAAAGTAATGAGTTATCAATACGTTTATTAAATTGTCACAACAACTCCAAATACACCCGCGCCGGGTGTCCAATAGTTGGTAAAGGTGCTTAAGCCATTGTGAAATTTTATAACAATATGACAATAGGACAAATAGAACACCTTGTGAATCCCTTAAATAGAATTTGTTTTTAAAGTGTTAAACTATTGATTTAGTTCTTTTTAATATTTTTTAAGTGCTTCTTCTAGTTTGCTAGTTCTGATTATTTTTTTTATTTATTTATTTGTTTACTCGTCTTTTATCGTTAGTTTTTTATACAGGACGCTTTACCATAAAGCAAGTAAACTACATACTTATATTCAATCAATACGATCACAGTGTGACGTTTAAGTTTGTAATAAGAACAACAACAACCATTAAGTTAATAATATTTGTTGTCTTAAGATAACGATATCAGCAACAAAACTCTCACCGGCAAATAAGTGTTATTTTTGAAAAGTGACGAAACTAATAATGATCGTAGCAATGCAAGTATGTAATAAAATCTTCTTTAAATATTTTAAAGGTAAAAGATTTTTGTAGTCACAATTTGTTTTTATTAATAAAACATTTCTTAAGTTTTTATTAAAAGAATAAACACATTCATTATTTTTAAGTATTTTTCTTTTATGATATAAACATTGTTGAATCTAAAAACTTTAAACAAATTGTTATTAAAGATACATTAAAAATTATTCACACGCTTCAACATACAAAGAAATTGTTTATATACTCGTTTGAATTCCAATTCTTATTTCTGTTTTTTCGATTATTAACGTCCACAAAGTCCGAATTCTCGTTAATAACTAACTGAATGTTTGAAAGTTTTGCACAAGTGTTAAGTGCTAAAACTTGTGGACGTTTTGTATGTTTGCGTCACATTTCAGGCTCTTATTATTTTGGAGGTTGGTTGGGGAAGACTATAATGTTTGAACATTTATTATACCCTTCACATAAGTCATAGGGGTATATATAAGTTTGTCATTCCATTTGTAATTTCTTTAATATCTATTTGCGACCCCATAAATTATATATATTCTGGATTCTTATAGATAGAAAAGTCGATTAAGCGATAAACGTCTGTCAGTCTATCTTTCTGTCCATGTTATGGTTGAAATCAACTTTCTAAAGTCCCCCGATGTCGTATAGACCCGTAAGTGCTATTAGTCTAACAGAAATATCTGCGAGCAAATCGCTATTAAAATCTAGCAAAATCGCCCGATAACTGACTGAGATAAAAGCCAAAATCCAAGACTACCAAAATTTGCACACTAAGACCCCTTAAACTGCCCGGAACAGCCTCTACACTTGAGAAATGTAAGACCGACTCCAATTAATTTTTCCTCTCAAACATTTTTGTGAAACATACCAACACCCTATCTTTAGCCCCAAACAGGGTTTTCATACAAAATTTGAAAAAATATGGTAAAAACTTCTACAACTTTCTTAGAGTCGCCTCTCGAGAAATAAAATGTATCACAGGCCTCCATTAATATTCCCTCCAAAACATATTTCTAAAACATACTTGGCTCCTATATCCATCACCTTGGGTAAAACGCCCATACGTTCCCAAGAGTTGGCCTTAGAGAAATAAAGTCTATCACCGAACCATTAGTTTCTCCTCCCATACAAAGCTTTGGAACTTGTAATAAATACCCCCCCCCCCCCCCCTCCTACAGCTTCAACGGTGCCCGTGGATAGGTCAAATGTAGGAATGAGCCCTACTCATTTTGCCTTGCAAACATTTTCCTGGAACATACTTACCCTCTATCTCCACCCTTAAGAGGGTGACCATACAAAACTTGAAAAAATTAGGGTAAAAACCCCCGCAACTTCCTTAGTCACCCCTAAAGGGTTCAAATACGACAACGCCCTCATTTCAAAATAAGAAATATCTTGTAAATTAATACAAATTAATTAAAATAAAAAAAATCGGGGTATCAAAGATTCGGCACAGCCGAATAAAGCCCTTTTTTTTGTTTTCGTATATAAGTGAGTATGTTTGTAAATGAAATTTTTCGTAAGCACAAGTAATTGCAGAAAGATTAGGAATATGCAAAGAAACTTTCATTAGGATATATGGAATTTAATTTCGATTAAAGTAATAAAAGTATGATATACCAGCTTGATTCTTTTTATACCCTTCACATAGTGATAAGGGTATATATCACTCTGTCATTCCTTTCGTAATTTCTTTATTATCTGTTTGCGACCCCAGAAAGCATATATATTTTGGATCCTTATAGATACGGAAGTCTTTTTAACCATGTACGTCTGTGTGTGCTGAAATCAAGTTTCCGGAATTAATTTAAGTACTACGGACCAGGAGTATGTCAAACTATCGGAAATATCCCTGAAGTGCTGCTATTTAAAATTATCAAGATCAGGTTGCCATGGACCTAGATATAGGCAAAACACTGCGATCGCCCCAGGTCTTTGTGTATATTGTTTTTGCTTAATTTGTTTTCTGTTTTTTTAAGAGCCAAAGTGTGAGTGTGTTTGTGTGATTGATGTTATACCCTTTACATAGTGGTAATATATCCTTATCAGTTTGTCATTTAGTTTGTATATATCAGTATTTGTATATCACCAAGATTAATAAATAACAAGGTTACGACATTACAAATTGAAAACTTGCATTTTCTGCGCATGTGGTCAAATGACGTCACGAAACAGTCTCTCATTTAAAAATAATGTAAACATAACAGTGGGACAATTTCCTAACTTTTGGAGAAAATGTTTTCTAATTTGTTTTTTTATTAATCGTGTTATAAAAAAGTTAAATGTTCAAAGAATTTATAATATTAAATAACATTTAGAAAAAAAATTAAAACATTTAAAATTAGTTTATTGTTTAACTAAATTTTAGTTTTCGGTTATTTGTGTTTTGCTTGATTTCCGCATTAAGCGATCTTATTCTAAGGTTTATCCACACAAACCAAAATACTTCTAGCTTACCCATTTCATATTTTAAATTTTATTTCAAAATCTTCCTATTTTAAATGTAATAAGCAAATTCTCTCCCTATATATTTTATTCGGTGCGACCAGATTTTCAAGTAAAGTTAACAAACAAAAACTTAAGGCCAAAAAATAAAGCTAATTTTTTAATGCGTTTTTAAAAAATTTTTATTAAGATTAGATATTTTTCATAATATGGACGAAACGTTTGTGTGCTAAAAATATTTAAAAAGAAAATTTGTTTTAAAATTTTGATTTTATTTACAAAAACTTGGTAACACATTCCTTAGGTAAGAAAAAAAAATAATATGTGTTCATATACATATGCATATTTAAGAGCTTTTTAAAAAAGTTTTTAGAAGCAGGTGTTAATTTGCTCACTGTTTTGGAAAAAAAAATAATTTGTAAGATCCCTGCAGGAAATGTCAATAGAGAATCACTAGAAACTCACTACTGACATTGTCACCAGTACTACTGTTAAGCTATACCTCAGGCAATGCTCTTTGCTATTAACAAAAAATCAACTGCTGACATTGGTATTATTGACAAGGTGGTTCTTTGGGGTCATATGTACATTGGAACCAGCTATTAACTAGTACTTTTTAGCAATTTTAGTATACAGTACTACTGATAAGCTAAACCATTGGCAAAGTGTTTTTGCAATAGACATTTAACATGCGTCTGTCATTGAAAACAAGTATGATTTGTGTATATAAATCACTTTTATAGCACAGCAGAAAAAATAAAAAAGGCCATTATGTTGCTGATACATTTTGCATTTGACGGCAAACTGAAGCATTAATTTGCCGCTGACAGTTTTCTTTTCTTCTTATCAAAGCTTAATATAAAACTGTAGACGTACTGTTGACAATGTCGCCAAAAAGGTAACATAATAGTCGATAAAAGTGGTGATATGGGGACACTTGTTCCCAAGTTTCCTTCAGGGATATATACAAAAAAAAAACATTTGTTTTTGTTTTATATATAAACACTCACACGTTAATTTTTTTACAAAACACGTAAAATTTAGTAGTTTATTTGTAAACTTTTTTCATATAGACAAACACATGAAACCAATAAAAAATCGAAACTATAAGATTACATTTACATGATGCAATTTTTTTAATATTCCTTCAATAAAATTTTTGTTTGTTGACAAAACGAGTTGAAGTGACTACTTTTCTACACAGTTCGTTAAAAACCGAAAATTTTCATTCAAGTTCATACTTACATGCATATATCATGAAAAATGCCTTCATGTAAATTTTGTTCAAGAAAAGAAAAAAAGATAATCTTTAATGTAAAAAGTTACATTGTAAGAAAGCATTTATAAAGGTATTTTTATTTTTACATGTGTGCCTCAATAAGTATTTAAAACCAATGACTGTTAAAATGAAAAAATGAAAATCAAAAAATAAAAAATATTATTTTTTTAAACCTATCTATAAAAATAATAATTATCGTTGTTACCCGTTTTTATCAAAATTAAAAAAATGACCGTCCTACTAAAAAAACAAAATTTACAGAGAACATAATATTCAACAAATATAGTTTAATACTATAAAAATGGTGAGCTTTACTTGACCCTACGATGTTTAATTGTGCCTGCTTTTTTTTGAAAAATTATTTCGGTCCTGTTTGATTTGATTTTTTGACAAAAATACACTTTAAAATTCTTATTAAATAAAAATATTAATATAATAATTTGTTTCAACGAAAGACTCACAATTAGTTTTAGCACAATTTCTCACTTGAATTTTTCTGATCGTTTTGCATGCATTGCCCCACTGCACACTTCATGTTTACGATTTGCTTCGAAATTTTAAATAAGTTTTTTTTGCTCTTATAGCTTTTAAATACACTTCGCACACAATTTTTATAATAACTATTATTTTTTTGCACTATATTTAATAAATTTAAACTAAAAATTCTTTTTAATTAACGAAATTCGACAAATTAATTTTTTGGAGAAATGTCAAAGTGATTTTAGTGCAGGGTTGTCAAAGCTCACATAACGTATAAACCTTTTCCATTTACAAAATGAGGCTATTTATTCATAATTATGTTTTGATTGTGTTAATTGTTTCTTTTTGATCATAATTATTTTCCTCTTTTGGCACTTGGGTGACCTTGTTGAAAGTTTACAATATGACAGAATTGCATTGAAAAAGTTTTGAAATGTAATATTAAAAATTAAGCCGCTTATGTTAAAGTAAAATTTTCATAAATGCGGAATAATTTTGCCATTCTACTTAGTTTTAAAAAATCTCATAGATATTAAATATATATTGGCAATATTTTATGCATACAAGACCTTTGACATGTTTATTACTTAGCTTATTTCTGATTTTGCTTTTAAACTTTTTTTAACGCAGATATAAGTTAAACCAAGCATTGAATGTTATTTAAAAATTTGCCTATTAAATATTTTGAAAATCCTAGCTCACATTGGTCGTCTGGTACAAGAGACTACAAAACCTATTTTTTATTCTTACTCTCTTCAATACTTAGAGAGCATGCAGAGGCTCGCTATTTAGAAGAAATTAAAAACGTGTGTTATTACCAAAGATTGCAGTAGAGCTATACAACATATTACAACATCAAATTAGTTTAATTTGGATCTGAAAAAATAGGCCAGAATATATCCCTGCTACATATTTAATAAAATTGCCTGCATATATTTGCATTTACCTTCACATATTTTTATTTATGTTGCGTTATGAATGCATTTATGTTGTACGTATTGTACGTTCATACTAATTTTTAATAACATTTTATTTGGAATTTACTCATTTCCAATTGAAATATTCTCAATTTCAAATGCAAATTCTCAAGTCCAACATAAATTTTCTCATTTACAATAAAAATGAGCAAACCTATTATATCGAACATTTGTTCTTGGCTTCCAAAAGGGCTTATTATAGATTCAATATTGAGTAAGTAGCCAGGTTGACACCGGCTTGGGGAGTGGGTTATCTTAATTTCTGGGATATCTTCAGCTTAATATATTGTTGATTGGTTCCAAATATATTATATACATCATACCTACATATATATACATGCATAAATCCTTATTTCATTAAAATTAATGCATTACAAATTATTACGCTCATTTTCATATTTTAAATTTAAAATATTCTTATTTGGACCATTAATATTAGTCATGCAAATTAAAGTTTTCAATACAAATAAAGCCCTAAATGATTTAAAAATACAAAGAATAGGCAGCCCTTGCATGGGTTAAACTACGTCATCAGAGAGGCAAACATGCGCAAGTCGCAATCTCTTTGTCTATCATTCTTGGTATATCACTATATGTATATCAGTTTATCATTCCCTTTGTAATTTGTTATTATCCATTTGCGATCCCATTTTGAAAAAAATTAGTTCGATAAAAGCAAAAGTAGGGGCGTTTTTGAAACGTAGAGCATGAATTATATCATAAAGTTTTCATTCCGTTGCTCCTATCCAAATAATTTTTTTTTTAACGTAGATATTATACCAGGCTAACCTTGTAGCAAGTTTAAAGTCTATAGCTGTAATAGATTTCGAGATACTTCCTTCGCGCAAATAAATATTGTAGAAGCTTTAAAAGAATGCCAACTGATATTTACCCGTGTCACTTGTGACTGTGACGGCTATGATTTCATTAAAAAGGCACGATTACAACGCCATAAGAAGATGTACCCAAAACATAGCCAACACTTTGGTTTAACCTTTAATTTAATTCCCAACTTAACTAGAGAATCTGGTGAACAAGAAACAAACGAAAAATATTTGTATAAGAAAATTAAAACTTGTATTTAAAAACAACTAGGTATATTTACATATATGTAAAAAGTTTCAATACAATCCACTATCTAGATAATTAAGTGTACACTTTGGGAAAGGACTCAGCAAATAGTGAGTGATTTAGCAAATACATCAACCTTCATTAAATAAGAAAACGAAGAACCTTCTTAACAAGTGGGGACGTTGCTGCATACCAAAAATTACTTTGAAATTCCAAGTTAAAATGTGACGTGTAGAGGGCACTTATTTTATATAAAATTGGGACCAGGGATGGTAAATTTAAAAAAAGTTTTGTTAGCTCTAAAAAAAATATATATAAAATTAAAAAACATAACATTTCAAATAATGCAGTATATTTAACTTAAAAATGTTTTGTAAAAAAAAAATTTAAAAAGTTAATTTTTTTTTACAAGTCAATTGCAATTTCAAAATGATTGCAGCCCAAAAACCACATTTTATATATAACTTGTACTATGAATAACTTTTTGCGAGCAGCCAGAATTTTTAATAAAATTTTTTTTTTAAATAAACAATTAAAGCCTTATATTCTGCTGTGTCGAATCTTATATATCCTTCACATCCAGTCATCTGATCTAGCCAAGTTAATGAGTACTGCAAATATTTTAATAAAAATACTTTGTGTCGGGTTTGAAGTCAATACCAATCCTAGGTTTGTGGCAAGAGTGAGATGATTTTTCAAAACTGTGTATGGCAACCACCTTCGCAGGCGGAGAACAAAGAAATAATGTTTGCAACATTTTATCTATTCACGGGCACCCTGGAAGCTATAGAAAGGATTCATTACAATTTCTCAAACTTTATATGGAAGCCCCCGTAGGCGATGCAGATAAGAGGTAAGCATGTTCTAGGAATATGTTTGGGAGTGGACTCTAATGGGGTCGGTCCTACACTCTATTTCACTAAGGCCTACTTTGGGAAGCTATAGGCGTTTTAAATCATTTTTGTAAATTTTGTATGGCAGCCCCCTTTGTTGATAGGTGCTAAGTATGTTCTACAAATATGCATGTTTGGGAGGAAAAACTAATAGGGGTCTGTTAGGGGCTGGATATAGGGGGTATGTTCCACAAAAATGTTTGGGGTCAGTCTTTCATTTGACTTTTCTAGAAGCACCCTGGGAGCTGTGGCAGCGATTTAAAATAAATTAAACTTTGTATGGCAACGCAGTTAGGGGACGGAGATAGAGTGTATGTTTCACAAAAAATGTTTGTAAAAAAAATTAATTGAGAGTGGGTCTTATATTGCACCCGTTAACGGGCAACCGCGGGGCAGTTGTAGAGGTTTTATGTAAAAATTTTAGAAAAATAAACATTGGTAGTAGTGGTTTTTCGCTCTTATCTCGACAAGTTATCTGCGATTTCCTTGCAGATATTTCTGACAGTTTTATACCACATACGGACCTATACTACATCGGGGCTCTTCAAAAGGGCAGACGGGCATCGCTAAATCGACTTTCCTATCTAAAGGACCAAGAAAATATATGTATACTTTATGGCGTCGAAAATGGATATTATAAACGGAATGACACTTAACTAAGAGTTTATTCAGCAGAAATTTTTGGTTGTATTTTTTGTTTTTTAAGCATTGAACGTACTCCATGTTTTACTGCCAACTAGGGTACACTTATACAGGTAGTGTTGAGAACCCGCGGATTATAAATTCGTCTTGAAATTTTGTGAAAATGATTGTCAGATTTATTAATTTTATTTGAAATTGAAAAATTTTTTGACATTCACTTTCTCAAACAAAACAAGAAAAAACTGAGGGCGAATTTTTTGAATTTGCCTTCATACTACCCAGGGTACACTAATTCAGGTACAAGACAAGGCACATTCAACCAGGTAATATTAAGAACCCAGCTGATTAAAATCAATTTGACATTTATACGAAATAAAATTTAATTTTATATGGGATTTTTAATTTTTCTGACATTCTACCGTTCAAACGCAAAAAGGAAATGCAGAGGGCGAATTTTTTGAATTCGCCTTGAGTTTACCTTGTTGAATGTGCCTTGGTATAAACAATTGTAAAAGCTAAAATAGAAAATATATGGTGGAAATAGAAGTCAACTAATCAGTTATTCCTACCTTGTTCAATATACCTTGGTCACAACCATAGATTATTGATGATTGTGACCATGGTACAGTACGTTTTTTGACATAAACGACGATGCTTTCACAACAAATTTGTTATCGAGTTTGTTGTAGTTGTTGCCGAAGCGATAGTACCTTGTAAGGTAATTGTACCATGGTCACAACCATCAATTCGAATGAATTTGATGAACAATATGTGTGATCAACTTGAAAGAAACTGTGGCAAGGCGCATGCATACAGGTTGGAGCAGTTCTGCAAATACAACTTAAATGGATGTACGAATGTCAGAAACAGATAACAAAAACTCACAAATTCTTTTTTCTTCTCTTTGAGCTTTTTTTTAGATTCTACAATTGTTGTTAGTAAAAAAGAAAAAAAAACATAATCAAATTTTGACAACTACACTTCCAGAATGCTGTTACTCAGCTGATTAACTGAGGCCACCTGTAATGAATTTGCCTTGAATTGTGGCCACAGCGATAATTCGTAATTTAGCGATTAGGGCTTAAAATATCTGGCAGCTCTATACCTTACGCACGTCTTTTTAAGTTCAACCTGCACGTAGCCATTAGCGATGCGTAAATAAAATTTATTAAAGTTTCTTTTGTGCATGTTTGTTGTTAAATGTTTCTTAAAAAGTAGTTCTGTATTAACTAAATTTTACATCTCCTGCCGTTAAAAATGGATTCCAAATATTCATTACCGAATAAAACGCCATTAAAAACATTCGGTTCTAACGTGCGCAGCGGTATAATACCACTAAAAAGAAAATTTCAAAGTCCAGGGGCAGAAAATGGTAATGGAAAACTTTTTAAAATTGCAAAAACTAATTGCCAGCCTGTGTCGAACAATAAAACCAATGGTGTACTTCAACAGCCACCGACAAAGCTAACGCCAACAAAATTACAATTGGAACAGCAGCGTCAATCATTGCCGGTTACCAATTGCCGCAAACGTTTAGTGCAAGAGATACATAAATCTGATATTCTTCTGATAATGGGGGAGACAGGTTCTGGTAAAACAACTCAAATACCGCAGTTTCTACTTGGCGCTGGTTTCGGAAACAAAGGAATGATTGCAATAACACAGCCACGACGTGTGGCTGCTATTACAGTGGCAAAAAGGGTGGCACAAGAACAACACTGTCAAGTGGGTGAACTTGTTGGTTACACAGTACGTTTCGAAGATTGTACGTCTCAAAAAACACGCATACGTTTTATGACTGATGGTTTTTTAATGCGTGAGGCCCTAGCCGACCGTTTGTTGCGAAACTATACAGTGATAATGTTGGATGAGGCTCATGAACGCACAGTTAGCACCGACGTCCTGTTTGGTGTTGTCAAGGAGGCCCAACGACAGCGAAGATTGCGTAGTTTGACACCTTTAAAGATAATTGTTACATCGGCTACCATGGACATTGATCATTTTGGTCGATATTTTGGTGTAAAAGGGATGTACTTGGAAGGACGCACCCACCCAGTAAAAGTTATGCACGCCAAAGAGCCTCAGTCTGATTACTTACATGCAACCTTAGTAACATTATTCGATATTCATCGCAATACCCCAGCAAAGTAAGAAAACAATTTTTAATTAAACATTTTTTAACAAACTTACTTAACAGCCACGATGTATTGATTTTTCTAACTGGGCAAGAAGAAATCGAAGCCATGGCTCAACAAATACGCCAAATTGCAAAGGTAATTAAAATCGAATTGTGTTTTTAAGTGTGACACCAAGACACCATTTTTTTAATTTTTTACCAAAAAGTTTACCTCTAAAAAACTTGTAACAAAATGTAGATTTGCTAATTGTTTTTAACACATATTTTTAGACAAATCTCGGTAATATTGCTGGCGTAAGAGTGTTTCCCCTTTATTCCCAGATGCCACAAAATAAACAGTTGGAATGCTTTTTGCCAGCTCCGTCAAATGCCCGTAAAATTGTTTTAGCAACAAATATTGCCGAGACATCAGTCACAATACCAGGTATACGCTGCGTCATTGATGCAGGTTTTGTCAAACGTCGTATTTATAGTCCCAGCACAGGTCTAGATGTACTTAGAGTTGTGCGAATATCTCAAGCACAAGCTTGGCAGCGTTGCGGTCGAGCTGGCCGCGATGCACCAGGAACATGTTATCGCACCTATACCCAAAACGAAATGAATGGTTTCGAAAAAATGCCAAAACCGGAAATATTGCGCAGCAATATCTGCTCCACAGTTTTAAATCTATTAGCCTTAGGTATTGATTGTAAAAGCTTTGATTTTCTAGACAGACCTTCGCCCGAATCAATGGAAACTGCATACCGGAAGTTAGAATTTTTGGGTGCTGTACGAAATTCTTCAACTGTTCCAGAACTAACGCCATTGGGACGACAAATGGCTCAGTTTCCTTTGGATCCTCAGTACAGTAAACTATTATTAGTTGCACCGCAATTTGGCTGTATGGAGGAAATGTTAAGTTTAGTAGCGGTTCTTTCGGGTGAAAATATATTCATTTCTAGTGTGGAGAAACGTGAACAAGCTACTTTGGCACAGGCGAAATTTCACTCTAAGCATGGTGATCACCTAACACTGTTGAATGTTTTCAGTGCCTTTCAAAAGACTGAAAAAGTTAAGGTAACAAACTTTTGAACATACCAATCTGTGTAAATCTAACCATTGCCTTTTGTTTCCTTTTTAAAGTTATGGTGTCATGACAATTTCCTTAACACCCGTAACCTAATGTATGCTCGTGATGTTCGCAGTCAACTTTTGGAAATTGTAAATCGTTTATCTTTGCAAATAAATAGTTGCGGCAATGATTTCGATCAAGTACGCAAGTGCTTGCTGGTGGGTCTTTTCGACAATATTGCCGAATTGCAGCGTGATAATTTCTATTTAACCATAACGGGTCGCCAACGTGCCAAAATCCATCCATCCAGTGTGCTGCATGGAAAATATCATCCCGAATACATACTATTTTCTGAAATCGTGCTTACTGAACGTAATTTCTTACGTCAAATAACTGAGATATCTCCAGAATGGGTTGCAGAGGTAGTGCCTAACTATACCCATCTAAATCGCATTAAAGTGTCATCATAATTCAGTTGAGAAATCCTTAGAACAATATTTCTACTTTAATTCTAAAGCTTTATAAGTTTAGTTTTTTAATGAATTTCTTAAGCTTCTAATATGACTGACTTACTTGGGGGCAAATTACGGCATTCGTTTCGATTCGAAATTTTACTAGATCGATCGAATCGTCAATTCTTATACTAATTCTAATTAGAATTTTTTGAATTCGATTCGAATCGAATGCCGTAATTTGCCCCCTGATGACTTTTCCAAGCTTTCTTCGTTGCAAACAAAACCATTTGAAAATAACTATTTAAATTCGAATATGTATCTTTTGTATACATACATAAATATAAATTTAAAAATTTATGTAACTTTTTAAAAACAATTAATGTTATAATTATATGTAAACATAATTTTTTAGGTTTAAGTTTTTTTTTTAAAGTTGCATTTAAGATTTATATAAAAAATAAAAATTAAAACCCCAAAAATTATAAGACTTCCAAAATTATTTAATTGGAGCTTATGTTGTTTGTTTTCTTATCAGAATTTAAAATACTTAAATGTTCAAAGAGGTATTATTATTTGGCGGGTCTCAGTGGCTTTCATTGGGTACAATTGATAAATAAATTTTCCTATGAAATGGAAGCATGCAAAGATTGTCCCAATTCCAAAATCAAACAAAGATTATCGTCCAATTGCAATACTATGCTACCTTTCTAAAGTATTCGAAAAATTTTTGCATAATCAAATTACTAAATATGTTCAAGAGAACAATCTTTTGTATAATAAACAATCTGGGGGCAAATTAAGGCATTCGATTCGAATCGAAATTAAAAAATTCTTATTAGAATTCCTATATTAAAAGCATTGACAACTCGATCGATCGAGTAGAATTTCGATTCGAATCGAATGCCGTAATTTGCCCCCTGGCTTTCGCCCAAACCACAGCTGCATTACTTCTCTGATTGATGTTGCAGAAAACATACGACGTGAACTTGATAATGGAAAAATAACGTTTTTAATACTATTGGATCACTCCAAGGCTTTTGATACAGTTGATCACTCAACCCTGTGCTTAAAACTTGCACGCCTTTTCAATTTTGAACCAACAGCAACAAAACTTATTTCTTCGTATCTTATGGATCGCACTCAATCAGTTTTTGTAAATAATATTTATTCTAAGCCGCTGCCACTAAAGCGAGGTGTACCTCAAGGTTCAATCCTTGGACCTCTTTTTTTTCGTTATACGCTAATGATTTGTACCAACAGCTCTCACACTGCAAAATACATATGTATGCAGATGATGTTCAAGTTTACTTAAGCAGTACTGTTAGCACAGTTGAAGAAAGCATAAATAGAATAAACCAGGATCTTAGTAGGATTCATTCGTGGGCATCGGCAAATGGCCTTTGTTTAAATCCAAAAAAATCGAAATGTTTGGTTATTCACAAAAGATCATATACCCCAACATTTATGAATGATATTCTAATTAACAGTGAGAAAATTGAAATCGTTCAGTCGGCTAAAAACCTTGGGTTGGTTTTCAATAACAATTTGACCTGGTCCAATCACGTGCGAATGCTTGTAGCACAATCGTTTCTCAAATTGAGGTCACTATGGAGAACTAGATCATACACTCCACTGAGAATAAAAATTCTACTTGCCAAGACGTACAGTGACGGACTAAAATATTCACACATGGGGCAACTTTGATGTTAATCCTTTGTATTCCTTTAACAAAAAGAAAAATTCCGATTTTTTTTCTTAAAAAGTTTTGTTCCCATATAACTTTTTTTAATTGTAAAGAAAAATATAAAATTTAAGTATACTGCATCTTAAAAAAACTAAATATGTATTTAAAGCAGTATTTTAGGCGGACAAATATATTCGCACAGTTGCATTTTTTTATGTTTAAAAACCAAAAAACGTTTAATTTTCTTTAAATATGGCAATACCTTTAACAATGGAATGTAAAAAGTACTGTTACAATTGATTCTCTTTAATTCGCGTCGTGTAAACTGTTTTTTAAGACCTTAATTTTGCAAAATGGGCCGAAAGCAAAAAGAAACAACAGAGGCTGAAAGAAAAATTATTCTAGAGCTACGTAAACAAGATAAATCCTTCGCAGAAATCGGTAAAATTGTAAACCGAAGCCGATTTACGGTAGCAAGCATTATTAAAAGGTTTCAAGGCTCTTTAGATTTAACAAGCTTACAACGCACCGGTCGCCCGCGCAAGCTTAGTCCGAGAGAAGAGAAATTTGGAAATTGTAAGAAAACTAAAAAAGAATCCAAAAATTACCTCCACCCAAGCAGCTGCGGAATGCTTAGAAGAGATAGGCAAAGATATTCACCCCAAAACTGTACGTAGGACTCTACATCGTGCTGGTTATAACTCTTGTATCGCTAGGAGGAAACCCCTTATAAGTAAAATAAATAAAACCAAGCGTTTAAATTTTGCAAAGGAGTATAAAAATAAAACTGAAGACTTTTGGGATGGCGTACTGTTTTCTGACGAAAGTAAATTCAGCATTTTTCAGTCAGATGGTAGAGCAAGAGTTTGGAGGAGGCCAAATACCGAACTGGAAAAAAACAATATAGTAAGTACAGTGAAACATGGTGGCGGAGGGGTGTTAGTGTGGGGTTGTATGGCTGCATCAGGCGTGGGGAATTTAGTTTTCATAGATGGTATAATGAATAAAAATGTGTACCTTGACATCTTAAAAGAAAACTTATTGCAAAGCGTAGAAAAACTAGGCCTTGGAAGCAGCTTTTATTTTCAACAGGACAACGATCCGAAACATACTGCCAATGATGTCAGAATGTGGCTTATCCATCACGTTCCCCACATTCTCCCAACTCCACCACAATCGCCTGATATGAACCCCATTGAGCACCTTTGGGATGAGTTAGGTAGGCGCAGAGCAAAGCGCCATATTTCTAGTAAGGCTCACCTAAAGGAAATCCTCCTACAAGAATGGCAAAATATTGGGGCTAATGTAACAAAAAATTTAGTTTATTCAATGCCAAAGAGACTAAAGGAAGTAATTGCTAAAAAAGGCTACTCCACAAAATATTAAATTAAAAAAATTTTAACTTTTTGTCGAAGCAAACATATAATGTGTGAAAACTTTTGTCCATCTGAAATGTCCTTTGAATTCAATTTTCATTTTTTTTCTAATTAGCTAAAACAAAAAGTGTTATCTTATATTTACATTTGAATTAATTATAAGTAAATAAATATTTTTGTTGAATACCATTTTGGCCTTCGAATTTTAATTAAAAAAATATTAACGATAAAATATGAAGTTGTTCGCTGTGTGAATAGCTTAGTCTGTCACTGTATCTGATTCCTGGCCTTATATATGGATGTGAGCTTTTTGCGAACTGTGACTCAGCCAGCAAACACAAACTCAACATATTGTTTAATAATGTTATCCGATATGTTTATGGGTTGAAAAGTCGTGATCACATTTCATCTTTCTCTGTGAAGCTGCTTGGAGTGTCTTTTGAAAATTTCCTTAAAATAAGAGTTCTTTTATTTTTGCACAAGATTATATACACGCAACAGCCTAATTATCTATTTGAACAATTGCAGTTTGCAAGGTCCGCCAGAGGGAAAAGTGTTATTATACCAAGACATCAAACCTTAGTGTCTGAATGGCAATTTTTTGTAAATACGTCTCGTCTTTGGAATAGTATTCCACACTCCCAACAACTAAACAGCAACGCAATGCATTTTAAAAAGTCTTTGTTCAATTTCTTTGCTACCTCTTAATTTACATGTTTTAATTAATATTTTATATTTTGTATTTTACATTTATTTTATATTTTTTATATTTTTTATATTTTATATTTTACATTTATCTTTTTGTCCTTTTTTTAACTTTTAAATCTTCTAAATTTTATTGATTTTTTTTTTTAATAAAATGTTAGTTTTAACTTTGCATTTCTTGTAATTTTTAAAAAAATTTACATAAAAATTCCTGTACTTTAATTATAAGACTTGTCTTGTTGTACAGGAAGCCAATAAATGAATAAATAAATAAATAAAAAAATAAAATAAAACTCCCCGAGGGAAATTTGCATTGGGTCTAGTTGAAATCATACAATAAAAAAAGGAGTCGACCAAGCCGTGTGCATCTGTGAAAATCAAGTTTCCAGAGCGAAATAAAGTCGGACGGAAAGACTTTTTGTATCAAACTATCAGAAACATTTCTAGGCACAATGCTATCTAAAAATCAGCAAAATCGGTTTACTACGGACCGAGATATAAGCAGTAACCTGAAATAACCAATATTTTAAAGACAAAGTTTATGCACATATACATACATATGTATGTATATACATATATGTATATACATACAAATATATTTTTTTTTGAAAATTTTCTTTGGGATAGGAGCAGGGGATGTGGTATCCCCCCTTCAACTGCACAAATTTTGCGGCATTATTTACCCTTATTGTAGTGGGCGTTGGCGTAGTCGTTTTAAGCTTTTTGGCACCCCTGTCGTTTCTGTGTCGAACTCGACAACATTCGACACGACAACGCCAAACACAATAAGACTGATTATGGACTAAATCTGAAAAACTAATGTTGCTATCGACTTTAAAGCAATTACAAAATAGTTTTAGTATGAGTCGTACAATTCGAAAAAATATGGCAGTAGCTCCCATGCAAATAAACTTTTTGAAACGCTTTATCTCACAAAGTACATATAATAGTTTTAAGTTCAAGTTTCCTACAAAAAGTAATTTTACCACATGACATTTTCGAAAAAAAAAAATAGTTTTATAGGACCAGGGGAGCTAAAGTTACCATGAACAATTATTTTTAAATTTTTGATAGGGAGTATGTATCTCGCAAACTGTTAGATTTATCGGACCCAAACCTTCAACAAGGTACTTTTGTTATGAATTTTTTATTTGAAGGAAAAAGTAATAATAGGTATTGCGGTTTAAAAACAACTTGCTTTGATCAGGTGACTGGGTATATAAAAAGACCAGTTTTAAGGATATGTAATATTCGGCACAGCCAAATACGGCACTCTTACTCGCTTGTTGTGTTATGAACTTGTTACGATACCGTTACTGCTGTTTTTCATCCCGTTTCTTAAGCTGAAAGCCCATGGCATGCGCCAACGTCGCAAAGCGTTGTGGCTTTGTGAACTTTTTGCACGTTGTTGCGTATTAAGTTACATGCAACACTTTGACGCATAGAATTTTTTGTTTTTATCAGCTTTTTTTAAAGTTTTTTTGAGCCAAATAAAGAGAAATGCTTTCAAACGGAAAGTAAAATTGAAGTTTTTAAAGAATTTTTAGAATTTTTTGAGTTGTGCAAATGATAGTTGTGTTTATTTGCAGAAAATTATCAATATTTTGGCAGCACGATGGGGAATATTACGTGGAACTCTAAATATGACCCCAGAATCAGCAGAAAAAGTTGTTTGTGCCACAGTCGTGCCTCACAACTACTTTAAAATGCACGATGGAAGTTATTGCGCACCAGACTTTGTTGATCAAGAACAAAATGGTCAGTTGTGAAAGGACTGTGGAGGAAAGAAACGCAGCCATTGAGAAAGGGCCCTAGGTGCTCTTTAAAAAACTCGACCGAAAATGCATTCCAACTTAGAGATGTTTTGTTCGACTACTTATTTGTTAACCAAATTTAAAAATATCGATTTTATTTTTTTTAATATAGTCTGCTTTTTATATTTTTTGCAAAAATAATAAAAATCAAAAATTTTTTGATTAAAAAAAAATTAGTTAAATACTATTGAGATTGCTTACATCAATTGACTTTCCAATATTTCCTTGATTTCCCTGGTTTAAATTTTAACCCCCATTCTAGTTTCAAACTTTTAAATTAAAACAATCTTACATAATTCACAGCTTTTTTGTTTAAGTTTTTGCACCTTTTTGTATTAAATTAATGAAAAAATAAAATTGAAAAAAAAAAAAAAAAAAATACGCAGCAAAAATTTTTACATTTTCTAAACTTAACACTAAATATATCACTTTTCCTTTGTAGCTTCCATTCGTTCACGCAAATGGTTAATGAAAAAAAACTTTGCATCTTGTACGGCTTCATTTGGTAAATTCTTAAAAATTTCATGCACCATCGAAAAAAAGCCGTCATGCGGGCCATTTTCTTTTTGATTTGATGGAGCGGCAAAGCGAGTTTCGGCTATTTCAATCATTCTATTTAAAAACGTACTGAAAGTTTCGCTATCACTTCCTCGCCTTATTCTCTTTCGGTTACTGCTGGATGGTAAACAGCTGAAAGCAGTTGATGCGCAAATAGGTTCAACTTTTACAGTGAAGGGTGTAAGATCTGTATCGGAAAGTAACGTCTGCACATAAAAATTAATAACTTACAATAATATTAAAAAAAAGTTTATACATACATTTGGTAAACTTTCAATACTTTGAGAACAATCCTCTTCTGAAACAAAATAAAAGGATGCGTCTTCACTGCTTTCATCTGTAGTAAGCTGTGAGCTAAGGCTTGTTACTGTCCTGTAAAATAGTAGAACATATAAAAATCTAATGATTCGGTTTTTGTTAAGATAACCTACTTTCGTGGTTTAATATATTCACGCAAAAATTCCATTTGTTTGTAGTATTGCCATTCGCTTTTCACAACGTCTGCACCACTTCCAGAATGATGTTGTTTACCCGCGTATATCTTGACAAACCGATCCCTTAGAGATTTCCAGTGAGATTGGCAAACTTTTTCTAAAAAAAATACATACATATATATGTAGGTAGGTTTTACTTACATGTCACAAAAATTTTAGCAAATATAATATTACCTGGAAAATTTAACTCCTTGCTAATTGCGTCCCAAGCAGCTGCTCGCTTAAATTTATTTCTATATGAAGTAGAATTTTTTTTAAACAGAACTTCGTGTTTTTTTACCGCTTCTATTAATAATTCTTCCTCCATGTTTGCCAAAAAATAAATCAAAACACTTAAATTAATTCAGAGATGGCACTTCGTATGTATATTTTACCGATAAATTCAATGCAATTTCCTTAGTCTTAAGATTTGAAAACTTATTGTTAGTTCGCTAAAGCAAAGATTCAATAATAAAAAATATGCAAAAAAAAAAAAAAATTCAATGCAAATTTTGTTCAAATATAAATTGCAGTAAAGAAAAGAAATAAATGTATTTTATTCATAAAATATTTAGCGAAACTTTATTTCAAAAGTTTTTTTTTTTTTAATTTGTTCACTAAAATAACAAAACAAAAAAAAAATGGGCTTTATGACGCATTCAAAAGTAGAAAGTAGCTCTACTTTTTGCGTGCGTCGCGTCTAAAGGCATCAACGCGTCATGTTCTGTAACTTGCCATATTGAAATACACGTATTTAACTTTTTTGACAACCGCGTATAAAGCGAGCGGCCAGACGTTTAATTTTTGCCTTTCAAGTTGCAATACACTTAAACATTTTTACTAACACACTCAACTTTTCGAACTTGAAAGCATCTCACGTATACACAGCTGATCCCTTATTCAAAGTACGATCAGGTTCGCTATTTGCTTAATCAAATGTGTCTTGACTAAACTTAACGAAAAGTTGCTTAAGAACATTATTGTTATACACATTTAAACATGTGTATTCGCACTTTTGCTTAAGTAAGCTAAAGCACATTATAGTTAGCCCTTTGCACTTTTAAGTACACTTTAATTTATGAAAAAAAATTTTTTATTTATTAACTTTTATAATTAAATTTAATTATTTTTTTGCTAATGGTTCAATATATATAAATTGTAGATGTTACTTAAATAACATTTTGCGAAAAAAATCCATATATTTATTTAGAATATGAAAAGAAAACAGTTTTTGCAAAAATACAAATATTTGCAACTGAGTTCTGTAAGTATTAAAGTTCACAAAGTAAAATATAGCCACTCAAAAGTCTTCAATAAGTTGCTTAAGCATTTGACAGGCTTTTCGTTGATATTTGACATTAGCATACGCTTGTTTAAGCACAATATAGTTAAGGCCCAACTATATAATGCATAAGCTAGGTTAAACTTATGTCAAAAATTAACGAAAAGCCTGTCTTATGCATAAGTAAATTTAATGAAGTGTTTTAGGTGGCCATAATGTGCTTAAATGAATACATAAACTTATCACCCGAAAAGTTTCTTAAGTACATAATAGTTAGGGGCTAACTAATGAGTTTTTCAAGAATTTGGTTGAAGTCTTCTGCCGATCTGGTACAAGAACCAATGAAATGCATACAGACAGTCACACTTAACCTAAAACAAAGCTTTTAAATAAATTAATTTTTTCCCTTAAAAAAACCAAAACAAAAGTAACACAATCTAACTAAGGATCATTTACGTTTTATTATCGAGCCTTAAGTTTTGCCCAGTAACTAAAATTTTCTTTACCGCTTCATCAATTTCTACCTATCCTTTATAGAGCTCTCCGAAGGATATATGTATTCTTTTCTGCCTTTGCAAAGAACTTAGGTCGACGCAAAAACGCAAACAAAGCACATTCAACAAGGTAAACTCAAGGCGAATTCAAAAATTTCAGAAAAGTTAAAAATTTCATATAAAATTAAATTTTTATAACGTATAAATGTCAAATTGATTTTAATCAGCTGGGTTCTTAATTTTACCTGGTTGAATGTGCCTTGAACGCAAACATAAGATTTTGTTGTTTGCACAGAACAAAACCACTCTTTCGCCGTATTTTTAAAATGAAAATTCAATAGTGTTTAAGTTGGTCAAATGCGGCACAAACACTTTTATTTTGTATTAATATATGTACATACAGGGACCGTAATACTTATGCAAAAAAAGAAATAAACTTAAAAAATTAAAGATTAAAAATCAAAAACTAATTTAATTTTCTTGAAAAAAAAAAATTTAAAAAATTTTATTATTATTATTATTATTATTATTATAATTATTATTATTATTATTATTATTATTATTATTATTATTATTATTATTATTATTATTATTATTATTATTATTATTATTATTATTATTATTATTATTATTATTATTATTATTATTATTATTATTTTTGTTATTATTATTTACAGTCCCTGGCTTAAACATAGAAATATTTCTATCTTTCTTGCGCTTTAATGGTTTTATAAGCCTAGAAAGTAACTTTTAAGGGAACGTGAAATACTTTCGGCCGTATATAACTTCAAACAAATTTTCCACGACTGATGGTAAGCAGCTTGATCAAATATTTTATTTTTACTTTCATTTATCACTGAACTAAAATCGAAAAAGCTTTCAGACCCCGAATCCGTATTAGCTAAATGCCGCCGAGATTTTGAGCCATACGAGTCCGAATCAGAATGAGAGATTTCATTTTGTTCCATATTCTCGTATCCACCGATTGTGGCCAATTCAGTTGATGATTCCGATATCTCGGCCTGGGTATCGGTTATTGTTGATATAATGCTGACATACATTTCCGAAAGCAATATAAATGGATATTCATAATAAGAGCGATCGGGATAGGTCGTAACTAGATAACTACCCACGCATTTTCCAAAAAGTACTTCTGGAATGTAACGATTGTAAATATGGGCCAAGTGTACAACCATTGCTCGAATTTGACTAAACCACATTTTAATGGCGGTAAGTAAATCGTTAACAAAATTAGTCGCATTTTTTCTAAAAATTAAAACAAATTTTTTTTTATTTTTTAAATTATATGAGAAAGCAAATGTTTAGTTTTAACTTACAATTGATGCAGTTGCTTTATGTGATCTGTATTAAAACTCTGCTCAAATGTCATTGATATTTCTCGTACTCCCACCAATAAATGGCGAAGGCCCATCAAAAATGTGACTCGGGTGTTTTCAGAAAATGTTCTAAAATTCAAAATATATATAATTTTTTATATATTTTAATACAACCAATCCGGTTTTTACACGATTTTGAAAAACATGGCTAACAAAAAAATTCCTTTCCTGTTTGTTTTAAGAAATCGTGTAAATTAATTTTTTTTATTTTTGAAAATCATTAAATCAAATAAAAGTAACACTGTGTGAAAAAAATTAAATTTTTGCGTTTCACAAAAGTATTAATCTTTAAGACCACCTTTAAGGTTAAATTAATTAAATATATCCTTATGAATTATGTATTGTTTTTTTTGCACGATTTTTTTACACAGTGTTGCCTGGTACGTATGTTCCGTGTATAAAAAGGATTGTGTAATTAACTTATTAACATACTTGGTTTTGTTATTATTTTCAGGAACACTTGGAAGCATTTGCTCAATTGTAGCAGCAATATTGCTAACGCCTCGAAAGAACCATTTAATATCATCTGTAAACTCGGTATCATTATCTGCTAAAGATCTTTAAATAAATTATTGAAAAAAAATTGTAAATATTAGTTTTGAAAGTTGCAGTAATGAATACCTTTCTTGTATTTTATTTGGTGCACTATAACAAATCTGTAAACTATTTAAAACAAATAAGAAAACTGTTAAAATCTTAAAAAGTACCAGCTTCATTATTGTCTTTATTACAGCAAAGTATTAAATAAACTAAAACGTTTTCATTTTTTTAAAATGTTTAGATGTTTTTGGCAAGTATTAAACTGCAAAGATTTTACACAAATTTTATAATTTCTTCTACCTGTATTAACAATGGTTAAGTAGAAAAATAAATGGTTACAATCCTTGAACTTGTTTTATTTTTACTGTCCTGTCGTTTATTATTGTTTGTAAGGATACACAACAGGTACTTAAATAGTCGCTCACAGATAATCTTACTAATAACACTGTGATACAAAAATTAAAAAACTATTTATTTAGGGGTTCTTATGCATAAATTTGTTTATTTTGGCCCAAAGAAGGCAAAAATACCTTCTGGGCTACTTTGCGAATATAAATCTGTAAACCTAGTAAATCTGTTTTCTTGAGTTTTTACTTCAAATGATCAAACTAACCGTGCCTAAAAACAGATTTGCTGAATCTTTTTTATTTAAGGAATCAGATCTTTCTCCTTTAAACAAGGCATGTCTTTTGAGAATTATTTATTAGGCCCTGCTTTTTAAACCGAATCCAAGTAAATTTTTTGATTTTTAACTGAATTTACAATTTTTTTTCATCGAGTTAACAAACAATAAATCGATCGGTTAAGAGAACCTAGTCATTCCGCTTTTTATCGTGAATGGTTATTCTATCTCCCCTAGCAGTCCACAATCACACTTCCGCAAAGACCACAAAAACGTCCATTGCCCTCTCGCTTTGCTTTGTTAATTCGTCACTCACCCCATTTCCCTCAATATCCCTGTGTCTTCGAACCGAATAAGTGTGCACTTCACTCATGGCATAAAATTTACCAAGAAATTTCTCGGAAAATCGAAAAGCGTTTGAGGTCCTCGGGATTGCCTTGATCGCCGCCTGACTATCAGTTAACACATTCGCCTGAGCGTTCTCAGTCTTGAAAAATAGGGCAAGATTAAAGAACATCTTAGCTGTCAGAATCCTTGCCAGAAAAGACACTGCTATCATCACGAAGTTTATGGGACTAACTGATGTTAAGTTTTCAACAAAAGATCGCAGCTCCGACTTTCCTTCCATCTTGGATTATTCCGTAAAAAATTAATAGGTCTTGTGATCTGGGCAAAGACTCGCTAATCAGCCGCTTTCCTCCATAGTTACACACAGCTTCGCTATTAAGTTCAGTTTAGAGATCATATAGTCAGTGCTGTATTAAAAATATTAAAAAAAGAAATATGGACATTCGAAAGAAGCCAAAATTAAAATATTTTATAAGTAGAATCACTAATGAAATCAAACAGAAGTATTATCTTGTCAATCATGTTAAAGGCCTAAAGAGTTTTTTTTTTTTTATTTTGTTTTACGCGCAATTAATTGGTAAAAAATATCCCAAATCGACAAAATGTAAATTTTTCGGGAATCAAAATAGCCTTTGAAGATTTCTTTAATGACTCGGAATGTTTTTATATTGTGCGATGTATAACTCCAAGCAACACATCTGGCAATATTGTCCGATCACTTTCCTAAAACCTTTTTTTGTGACGACACCATACACGTCGCATTGGTATTCAGCCAATCTAGCCAGACATCACTTTTTTAGCTTATATTGCTTCTGAAAAGTAATTGAGTGCCCCTAGATAAATGAAACTTGGCTAAAATATGTGTTACAGTCATAGGCTGGTAAAGTTTATTTCGAGCCTTAACCGCTTCTTTTGACAAAGACCCAATCGGAAAAAATGATCATTCATAACAGTTGCGCCAAGTATTAAAATTTTGTGTATTGTAGGTGTCATAGGATGCCAGAGACGTGACGTAAGTTACGTGTTTTCACACGATATATATTTTACACATGACTTATCACTTTTGCAATCCACATGTAATAAATAGCACATGTCTGTCAAAATTGTCATTTTACAGATGGTTTATAATTTTTTCTTTTACACGCACGTATGTACATGAGTAATTACATCTGAAATAACCTCCAAACCAAAATAAACAACTTAATTTTCCTTGCTGTTATTCTAAAAACAGAAGATGAAAATAGAACACGCTCCAATTACATATTCGCCATGTGACTTTTACATATGTTTTTCCAACATCCAATATTTAAGCGCGTTCACACGGCAATTTCGCACTGAAAAATTTGACAATTCATGTGTAAAATGCATATAGTGGGAAAGCACTTTAAGCAATAACCGACAAACTTGTGCAAATGGATTTTGTGGTACCACTGGATATTATAACTTTAATATATGAAATCAAATTCAATTCCAGTTATGTATATGAGCAGCTAATTCAGAATTAGAAGTAAATCTTTTGGTGGGTGTTACCATTGTTTCTGTTACCAAATCCAGTTTTAGGTACATCCACTATTATTCCTAATTCCCTTCTCAATTTTTCTTGGATAGTTTTTTTTCCTTTCTTAAACAATGTCTTTGTCCGGGTCCATGGTGGAATAAGAAGGGACCTCATCCCTAAAACAACAAATTCCTCTAAAAATTTTGCATGTATTTTTATGTTGCTAAATTCTAGCTTGGTTGCTAAAAATGTTGCGATCACACATACACACAGTATACAAAATCAATTTATATCATTAAAAATTGTTCAAGCTAAGTTAGAAAACATATGGCTGATTAAGAAGTCAGCTGATCAGTTACTCCTACCTTGTTTAAAAAACCTTGTCCGCGTCAGATTTTAATTGCCCCTTTTTTAATATGAATTTATTAGACAGGTCTAATATACTCTTAAATGGACGTATTCTGGCTTGAAAAATAGATAATTCGATAGAAAGTGTATTTACGTTTATATTATTTTGAATTTTTAAATTCTTAATATAGTCCTTCGTAGGAAAAAAAGTGAAATCTTTATTTTTTTAGCCATAAGAAAATATTTTGTAAACCTCTTAAAATTGTTAAAAGTCAATAAGTACCCAAGCAACTTTCTTTACTTTAAAAGTCTTTACAGCAAAAGTCTTGAAAGTTCACTTAACGATGCCAATTTTTGTTGTGGCTGTGTTCGCAAGCGCAGTTTGCTTTTCATCACAAAATTTGAAGTTCTTCCTGAAAGCAAAGATGAGGTTTTCGATAATAGCTTCTGATTCCAAATGAGTGCATATCAATGTTCTGGAAGCAAAAAGCGTTGTCAAAATTGTAAGGAATGTATAGGGGAAGAAGTTAAAAATTTGTAATGCAAAGCAAACTGCGTTTAGGAATACAGCCTGTCTGTTGACCTGAGTACTTAAATTTTTACATTTGTTATATTTAACTTTTGAACAAATGTCCGGATAGATTGGCAAAATACCACTATGTGCGTCGTAGCGGAATTATGCGTTAGTGCAGATGTTTGCAACTCCTAACATTTAAAGTATGGAAGCCACCGATTAATTTTTATGGTCGATTCCTTTCTACCGAATCTTAATAATAAGTCTTAGCCCCGGAAATGTTTTTATTCTGAATATATTTTGAAATTTTATATGAATCATTTGTGGTGTAGGGCATAATATATTGGATCAGACTTGACCACCGACTTTTAGTTTTTTACTTGTTAAATATAAAAAAATGAAGTGAAATTCTATTTCATTTAAGAACTTTTTCTTAAGAATTTGGCATAATGTTTTAACGTAAAAGTTATGCTGCATAAAATTTGAAAATCAAGACTTTTTATTGAAAATGGCAAGGCCTTAAGGAATAAAAAAATTTTAACATTTAAATTTACAACAAATACAAATTGTAACAAAACGAGAACAACCAAATATGTACAAAGCGATACAATGTTTATTATAAATATTTATTATACAACAGTTTCAAATTTTATTTATAAAAATTACAAAATAAGAAAATTTATAACCAAATCATGATCACTTTATGTACATAAGACATTCAGTCTTTGTATTGGAAGCAGATACAGGTGTATGCATGTTGATAAACAATGTAAAAATTGTGATTTTTTTTATATTATATTTTTGTTGTTGTTTTGCTTTCTTATGCATTATTGGTTTATGGACCTAGTTTTATTATACCCTGCACATAGTGATAAGGGTATACATCGGCTTGTCAATCCGTTTGTAATTTCTTTTCAATCCATTTGCGACCTGATAGAGCACATATATATTTTGTATCCTTCTAGATAGGGAAGTCGATTTAGTCATGCCTGTCTGTGTGTCTGTTAAAACCAAGTTTATTGAGTCAATTTCAGTACTACTTACCAGGTATTGATGTCAAACTATCAGAAATATTCCTGAGATGATCGCTATTCAAATGAGCATATCGGCTCACCACGGACCTAGATAAAGGCAAAATACTGCGATTGCCCTAGTTTCCCCCACTTTTTTTTGAAACAAAATCCATACAAAAAATGTAACCAACTGCCAACGCTGTGAAGCATACATATATGTATATGTGCATTAATAGGCATTAAGTTTCTGTGCGTATGTTTGGACGTACATAGGTATGTATGAACATGTGTTGTTTATTTCAGCACACGTTTGACAGTTCAAACGCAAAAGAGAGAAAATACTGTTTTAATGAAAGGAGTTTGACAGTTGTAGTTTACTATAGCTCTCAACACTTTTGCAAAGGCAATAGATGTACATCGTATCAACGTGTATATTGTTTTTGGTATATATTAGTTTGGCATTCCGCTTGTAATTTTTTTAATATCCAATTGCGACCCCACATACATTTATATTCTGAATCCGTAATGACAGGGAAGCTGCAACAATTGTTTAAGTGTTGTTTCTGTTTCGAAAACTGTAAAAGCTATGTATTTACTTTAAGCCCACCACAACAACAACGAAAACCACTTTTCTAGATCAGGTGACTGGATAAACAAACCTACCATTGTGAAGGGTATATAAAAAGCGTCACATCCGAATATAGTGCTCTTACGTGTTTTTATTTTAAATAGTATTTTCCATTTAGAAAAGATAATTGTCATAAAACTTTGCTAAATCAATATTTGTTTGGTTCGTAGTTACGAGATGTTGTTACTAAAGCAGGCCCCTTCAAAGAAAAAAATTTAATTTGTTTTTCTTTATGTTTATGATCAATTTTTTTCTTTATATTTTTAAGTTTATTCAGGTTTTTTCTTGAGCTGATTTTTGTTCAGCATTATGTTCTTTAATTTTAATAAAACAGTTTGTATTTGTTAAGTTTTGCCCGACGCACATAGGGGTATTTTGCCAATCTAGCCGGACATCACTTTTTTTTTTAATTTATATTACTTCTTAAAAGTTACTGCGTGCCCCTAGATCAATGAATCTGAACAGTTTTTCCACGCTGATTTCAAAAATATATGCCGTTTTCATGAAGCAGCCTAGCGTTAGAGTTTTGAAGTGACAGGATTTTTCATTTCAAATGCACAAACATATGTAATTTAAGTTTAAAAAATTTATTAAATATATTTATTCTGAATAAAGTTTCCTTTTTTTGGATTTCTAAGAACGAGATGTTATATGAGTACTATTTTGAATGCTCCAACAATAATCAGATATCATATGTTCATTCTAGTCCCCTGATACCTCTCCTCCATAGTGCAAATATCCTGGTGAAAGCATTTTCCTTGTTCCTCGCTTAGATCACCAAAATTTTCAGGAAAATAGTCTAAATGGCTGTGAAGGTAGTGAATCATAATACTAAGCCGCTGGAAGTGTATTAGCAACTGTTCAACGTGCTGAATGTAGCCGTTACATTTCCTATTGCCCAAAAAATTCCTTACTACCCAAACAGACTCTTCGCATGCACATTTCTCCACAGCTGTCATATGGTTGTTGAAAGCTTTATCATCTATCAACTTCCTGATTTGTGGACCATCGCAAATACGACCTTTGATTTTCTCACTATTTAATTTTGAAAACACTTTTTCAATTTATTTGAAACATCCGTCATCCTTGTTAAGAACTTTTACGAACGGTTTTAGCAAAGGAGACAATATAATTTGGTATCTGGATACTAGCGGAACATTAATTACATTTTGCTTGCGGGGAATCAAAGCTCCCTAGAAGGCCAGTCTCGTTTTGTCCAATACTCAGCTTTAGCTCGGCTGTCCCATTAGCATAGGAAACTGGGATTTTTTGTGTAGCCACTTTGTTAGCTTAGAAGAAAATTTACCATTTTCAAATAAACACATACAACCCAGTTATCTTCCTTGTACTTGATTTTGTCGAGAACTAAAGATATTGTAGAAAATTCTTCTTTAACCTTTGTAGAATGACCAATAAGGACGGAACCAAGTTTGTTACCATTATGTAAAATTACACATTTCAAACTTCGTTTTGACGAATCAATGAACAACCGCCACAGATTTGGATTACACTCTTTTAATCCCATTGCATTAATTAGGCCCGGAATATCAGTACAAGACACAAAATTATCTTTTTGAGTAAAGAAAGGATGTAAACCCTTTTCCCTGTTACGGAAGTGCGATATTTCAGTTCCTAGGGTCAACAAATTTCTTTCTTTAAATCGGGGACTACCGTAGCAATCAAAATCACTGTCGCTACCACTGTCGTTGTTTTCGGTTAGTCCGCTGCATCTTTTGCGAAGATGTACAGGGGTGTGGTGGTGCTGATGTGTCACTAATACTCAAGACTAGTCTTATGACAAATTTTAAGTTTGGATTTATCGACTTAGAGCAATTTTAATGGTTTATTCCTATAATTTTCGTTACACAGAAATAACAGTCGTCATGATGGTCGAATGGTTCACGCTAAATTATAGAATCCTTGTTCTTAAAAGTGCTACTGGATGCAATTATGGGGCACTGCTTCCGCCTCCAACCTAGAAAAAATTCAACGGCGTCAAAGAAAATGTTAACAATGATAACTGATGCTCCTTGGTATATTAAAAACAGGAACATACACAAGGATCTACATGCTCCACTATTAAAAACGCGATCCTAAACTAGGTGGACAAGTATATAAATAAGCATGAAACACATCCAAATCCGCTGGCTTGAAACATCTTGCAGCATAGTGGACACACTTGTCTGAAAAGAAGGGATGCTATTTTGCTAAGATGAAACCATTAACTTGAATTAACTTTATTTTAAGAACTATAATTTTAGTCTGACTTAGTTTTTAAATTTGAATACTTATTGTGAGTTTACACGGGTTATGATCAACCCATCAGAAATATTCCTAGGCAGGTCACTAGTTAAAACCATCAAGATCGGTTTACAGCGGACCGAGATATAAGCCAAAAACGGACACAACTCACATTTTTTAGGACCAAATCCATGCATATTTTCCCTTATTTTATTTCTTAATAAATATCTTATCACGTATATTTTGAAGGCAGCGAACTAAATCGAGCTGGGAGTGGGTAAGTTACGCGCCTGCTGCCTTCCTTACATGTGGTAGCCGTTTCTCAGGCTCCCTCTCCAAAATCAAACCCTGATTCCCCGTTACCCGTTGCAACCATGGTAGTCCAGATATTACCATCAAAAGCTTAAAGGGCAGATATTTGAAAGATCTGTCGTCGGTATTTAGTTCGAGAAGGGGTAGCCTTTCTACAGTTGGGAATTTTTGATTTTTTAGTAAAAGAGGATTTTTAAGAAAACTGAATTCAAGGACGAACACTTCAACTAGTTAGTGGTTTTGTTGACACTGAGTGCTAGTTAAGACCATATATAATTCGGGAATTTTCAATAGTTAAAATACAGCAAAATATTAAACTGTAGCAAAGAGAAACTGCATCTGCAATATACCATACCATCTGAAAAGTATCATATTTGAATAAGAAGAGCGTATGATGACATTTTGTTAAATACACAAATAGTGCAAGATTATCAGCCTGAACTGAACTGCGATAACACAGAAGTTGCAAAACACAACAAAAACAACAAAACAAATACTAGTAAAGGTGTACTTGGGCAAATAGACTTAAATTCTCCAGAATATCAGTTGAGATTTATTCATAGAAACGGAGTACGTACATGAACTAACTGCTACATTTATACAGTTTTAGCAACATTTCACTTAAACAGTTTAATTTACTGAAAGCAAACAGTTTAAACCGGTTTAACAACTGAAAACGAAAACTTTGGATAAAAATTTTTAAACTAATAACAGTAAATAAGAATGATTAAAACTTTAAAAAATATATTAAAAGCCCTGTCAATTCTTATTGGCTTTTTTGATATTGTTTTAAGCGCTAATCAACCATCATACCAAGTGTCTATATTTGTGCAGTCACAATCTAGGCGACCGCCATTACATATTTGTAATGGCGTTATTGTGCAAAGTCGTTTAATTTTGACAACTGCTTCGTGTGTTCATTCCAAGTCTTTATCTGGCAATTTTTCTGCCGTTCCTATTGTCCCCAGTACTATCAGTATTGTAAGTGGAACTAAAAAGTTTTCTGATGAGCAGCTTGCGCTTCCAGTTGCCGATATTTTTGTGGCCGAAAATTTCAACTTTACTACAGGTAAAAATGATCTGGCCTTGATGCGGTTAAATGGCATCTTACCTTTAGACAAACGCAATGATATAAGTTGGATTACTTTGGCCGATGACTATAATAATGAAGGTCCCTGTGTGATGAATTTTTATCCTCCAAATGTAAGTTTAAGGTTTAAACATTAAAATATTCTTTTATTGTTGAATAAGTAATAACGTCTTAACTTAAGACTCTTAAGAAAGGCACAGATATTTTTCTTACATTTTATGTTATACAAAACTAAGAATTGCTAATATTCAGAAAAAAGCCGCAAATGAACATGTCACATGCTAAACAAAGCACATTCATATCTTTAAATCCCTAGTTCAGCGTATACTGGCTATTGTAGGAATTACAATGTAATGCCCCGTGAGAGTCTTAATTACAAATCGCAAAACTCTTCTTGAAAAGCAATCCGCCCTGTCCGTCTTACGTACTTACTTGGCTTACTTTTTCTAAATCCTGTCCTGGGCCGATTCTCTCCTCGCCAACTCATCGGCAACTATATTATTGACAACGTAATAATGACCCGGTACCCAACATTAATCATCGCTATGAGCACTTAGAGAACACGTTTGCAGTCGTCAGCAAGTCTGGCCTTAAGGTAATGCACCACTAGAGCTCTGACTACCGAAGAAGCTTGTCACCTTCTTTTCTTCTCACGCACTCTCCGCTACCAATGATACAGCCTCATTACCGTAAGAATCTCCCTCCAATATTAAACAACAGCCCCGGTGCCTACATATATCTTCGCCTAATCAGTAAACATTGCACCCCTCAAACAGTTCTCCGGATCCTTTCCATAATTTCCTGTCCGTGAACACTATCTGGTCAAGTTTTACGACCCTAAACTGCCATGTAAAGCTGACCTGTCCTATCCCCACCTGATTTACTAAACCTTAATAAGCTTTTTGCCGCCATTCTAAACACAAAATCTTTACGGAAAAGATGACATCCAGAGCTGCCTGTGGTGTACTTTTCCTGGTGCCTCTGATGTCTAAAACATCATATTCCTGGATCTTTGGTAAGAGCTTTCTTATATTGTTCCTTGTAAAGACCCTTCACCAGATAAGACCACCATACGTAAGAATTGGTCTTATAACAGATTTGTAAGTTCACTATATCCGATTGTAGCCCCTTGTTCTTATATTGGGAATTTCTACTGGTATAGTAGGCATTTCGAGCCTTCCCTACCCAGATATCTAGACTGTTTCACCAGTCTTAGCTTAAATTCGTCAACTCCCGTCAGATTTGTAAGTTCATTATGTCCGATTGAAGCCCCTTGTTCCTCTTGGGAATTTCTACTGGTATAGTAGGCATTCCGAGCCTTCCCTACCCTCTGCTCTGCATTCGCCCTTCAAAATAACTTGCCAACCAGAGTGATACCCAGATATCTAGACTGTTTCGCCAGTCTTAGCTTAAATTCGTCAAGTCCCGTCGGCTCGAAGTTTGCCGCCTTATTTTTTCTGATGAAGGGTACTAGTTACGTACTCCCTGGGCTTACTTTCAGTCCCTCGTTTTCGGCCTAAGCAGACAGAACGGACAATGCTGTTTGCATCAACTTGCTTGTTGTGAATAAAAGTGTACTTGTCGCTAGAACCATAAGAAGTACAGCTTTACTTTCTCCCTATTTAGTCTTCACGACCACCAAGATCCAAGTTGGTGGTGACAATACCCCTCCTTAGGGCGTCAGAGGGACGTTAAATATTTTCGGGTATTTATTTCCCAAACTAGAACCACTGTTTACACATTATAAAAGGCTCCCTCAGCATTCAAGAACGCAGAAGGTGTTTAACAAACCCTGCACAAGCCCCGTTATATAAATTCCACAACATCATGAAGTGCACTCTCAACAACAGATTTACCTACCCCGCAGATTTATGATTTCACTAATGGCGCGTATACCAATTGTCTTCCTCAAAAGAAGATTATTCAGTCTTTTAAACGTCCTTCACAAGAAAAACGATAGCTGATCTGTCTGAAACCCACCCACTAATTTCGAGTGGCTCTCTCTTTACTAGAAGTTTCCTTTTGAGGCCTTGTGCAAACAATTTTTAGGGGTAACAGTCCCTGGTCTGAGAGAGGAAATACCCGTGACTTGCAAATACGTCCCTGGTTGGCTCCTTAACAACTAATTCCATAAGCACATTTTGGGAAGAGGGCACCCAATAACACTTTCAGGGTATCCAAGCTAGACTGTGTTCTTGGATAGGAGTCTCCTAAACAGATTTTCTAAATTTTTTTTACCAAAAATTGTTTTTTGTGTAAGAATAATTGATTCTGAGGTTGACGTCTAGTTAAGGCGTAATTTATGGCGTCGAAGTTTTTTGCAAAATTTTGTAAGTTTTTTAAAATATGTCCCCAGCCGACCACTAAGCCCATAAGTTGCTTAAATTCATTTCTATTATGAAACTAAAACAAATTCCTTTCAACTTATTTTTAAAATTTCATTTCTATAATGATCTTCATTCACTTAAATAAAAATATAAGTTTTAACCGTTAAGAAAAAGTTTGAAGACAACACATTCCCCAAACAAAGTTTAAGCGCTTATTTGGAAGGACAAAACGAAATATTTTTATTTTGTGAATATTATTGGTATTATTCCTACAACATGTAAACTCAGTTCATACAGTTTTTACATACCAAAAAAGTTTTGAGATCTTAGAGTTTTTACGCAAAAAAGATTTTACAGGGGCTTGACGTATATTTTTATGGATAAAATAAAAACATTCATATATATATATATATATTAATTGATAAGAAATATTTACAGTTATAAAAGAAACAGATCACACGATAACACTTTTGTATTTTATTTACAGGTTTGTTTAAAGTTTTTATATCATATTTGCTAAGAATTCAAGTAAAAGTAAGGTTGCACTATGGTCCTAATTCCACATTTAGCGCGAAAAAAGTCATTGTTGCGGATGGCACAAAAATAAAAAAAATTTGTTAGTTTTATAATGGTAAGTTTCCACTGTGCATTAGGGTACAGGTTTTTTGTAAATTGTCAATATTTTCAATGCCGTACTGATTTAAACAGAAGAAATTGCTTCATTCTCTTTTTAGGAAGTAGACATTCAATAATATGTGGTGGTTTGGAGAGCTTATAAAATAAATTAAAAAACGTTTTCTCTCATATTTGTTGAATTTATTGATACAATTATACCCTTCACATAAGTGATAAGGGTATATATAGGTTTGTCATTCCGTTTGTATTTTTTTTAATATCCTTTTGCGAGCCCATAAAGTATATATTTTCTTGGTCTTTATAGATTGGGAAGTCGATTTAGCAATGTCCGTCTGCCCGCCTGCCCATGTTATGGTTGAAATTAACTTTTTGCAGCCCTCCGAAGACGCATAGGCCCGTTAGGGGTATTAAACTATCAGAAATACCTGCAAGCAAATCGGTATTAAAACTCAGCAAAGTCGCCCGATAGCTGATCGATATATAAGCCAAAAATAAGGACCTTGTCTATTCCTCGAAAATTTGTATATGAAAACCTCCACAAATTCCCCGGAGATGCCGCGCACAATGTGCAATGTAAGACCGACAAAATTTTAAAAAAATACGGTGAAAGCTCGTACAACTTCTCCGGAGTCGCCCCAAGAGGAATAAAATGTGTCACAGACCCCTATAATTTTCCCTCCTAAACATTTTTACCTCCAATCACCAAAACCCAAGGGGGTTGTCATACAAAATTTATAAAAATGATGTAAAAACGCACATAATTTCCACAAAGCCGGCCTTAAAGAAATAACGTGTACGGCGGACTTCCATTAGCTTTCTCTCTCAAACATATTACTAGAATATACGTACCCCCTATCACCATCACCTAACGGGGTTGCCATAAAAAATTTACAAAAATTATGTAAAAACGCCCATAACTTCCCAAGAATCACCCTTAGAGAAATTAAATGTGCGACAGACCCCTATCACCATCGCCTTTGGGGCTCCCATACAAATTTTGGTAAAATTGTAATTGATTCCCCCTTACAGCTTCCAGAGTGCCCGTGGATAGATCAAATGTAGGACTGACTCCACCTCATTTTTCCTTACTACTATCTCCACTCCCTAGGAAGGTTGCTATACAAAATTTGAAAAAAATTAGGATAAAACCCCGTATAACTTCCCTAGACACCAACCGCTATTTAAAAATTAGAAATATTTCATATATGAAAAATTAATAAAAAAATAAAAAATTTCGGAGTTTCAAAAGGCCAGTATGAAGGATGAATTAAAATAAACACGTATTTCTTAATTGTGCAATTTTATCAGTATTACGAAAATATGTTGACTATACAAAACACAGAAATGAACATACAGAAATATCAGCACGTATGAAACGATGATTTTGCAGGGGTTATATCAGTTAATTTTCATTTGAAAAGTGCCACGCCCACTCAACAGAATATGCTACTTTTTAGCGTGAAGCCAAATAAAAAAATTTGTTCGAACTAATTTTTAATGCTTAATGTTCTTTAAAAAAAAATTATAAATTTTTAGCGCTAAATTTGTCATTTGGACCACTGTGGGCTGAGAGTAGCCAGGGAAATGATATTTAAAGACTTGGGTAGGCAATTTTATAAAGAACAAAACAAGTTTTGGAAAAAATATTTAAGTTATTACAAAGATCTTTTAAAGCTTTGTTTTAAAGTAAATAAGAAGGCAGGATATCCATATTTTATTTTTCCCCTATTTAAATAAACAGGGACATTAAATTGTCCGGTAGTCTCAGAGTGACTAATTAACAAGGCATCACATACAACGAAAATACTTTAAACTACCGTGAAAATACAAAAAATTAGGCCCTTTCTCAAATATATTTTGCACATCACGATCTTAAAGCCAAAGTTCTCTTAAACTCAAAGTTTTAAGGTCACACCCATCATGGTGGTCAAGTGGTCATTATGAGCTGAAATCATGTTCTATCATTGTCTACTTACTGTTAATCGTTTAAAAACATACCATCCTTGGAAATCAACTTTTTTTATATTAATATTTTAATAATGGTAGCAACCGTCACAATGGACTTACCCGTATGTAATTTTTAAAAAGAAATGGATCCAAACAATCTTGTGAAATTTGGTTATTTTTTTATTATATCTCCTATTTAAGGATTTTTGCAGAAATCTATTAACTCCCGTAAACACCTTATAAGGTTTACATAAAGATATAAAAGGCATAAAATTTCTTTACCATCGGTCTATAATTTACCATGAGTCCCATATCACTATTACCCAAATTTCCCAAAGTCACATTAAAACACGTGCAATTTTTACAGATGTAAATACTAGAATAAATTAAAATAAATTCTGGTGAAGTTTATAATATGGTGAATTATATAATATTTTATAACTATAACGTTCTTACTTTGCTTTTAGACTTTAAATACTGCATCAAAGTACATGCATAGTGAACCATTACCTTTATTAGACCCTGGGGAATGTGCGGCTGCCTTCAAATATTCCAGTGATCGTCAAGATGATATATGCTCCTTTTATCATCATCCTGCCAATTCTTGTTTGAATGTAAGTATGTATTGCAAACGAGGAGCATAAAAAATAAACTTTATGAAATAATTTTAACTGAAAAGTCCGCAGAAGCATTTCAAGATTATAATAGCGATAGAGGCACAGGTCTAGTTTGTAAAAGTAAGCTTTTGGGTCTATTATCAACTATTTTGTTATTGCAAAATGAGACTGATTGTATAAAAAATCCAACTAAAGCATATTATACTAATGTGGTACCACACTTGGCTTGGATTTTTGATGTCATAACCAACGAAGATTTCAATATGTTAAATGAGGGCAAATATATCTTATCATCGCCGTATGCGGGTGAAACAAATACGCTTATTGAACCCCAGTCAACAGGTATTTAATTCAAAAATTACACCTCAGACTTAATTAACAATTCACTTTACAAATTTGCAGAGTCTACAAGTACTACATTCAACATTAAGAATGAAATTTTAACATCTCCGACTGCCTCATCAGCTCTGCAATATAATACGGCTGCTAACGGCAACTTAAACTTCAGGTGTTTAATTATAATTTTTGAAATTTATTTCATAGTGCAAGTCTTTAATTACTAACTGAAGTTGTTATTTACAAAAATTATATATTAAATGCAATTTTATATAAATGTTTAAATGACGAAGGAGAAACAAAGATTCGGTACAGCCAAATACAAGGTGGGCCAAAAGAAGTCATCCGATCTTGTTTGGTTTTCATTTATTTTCTAAATGAAAAATTATGATTATGTTTATTTGAATCTGGTCAAGTCGAGAAGGTGATATCGGCCAAATGGGCGCCGTCAAAATTGATTGCTATATAAGATCGTTTTATGCATTTTTTCATCACCTCGACAAGAAGTTCGGGCGACAGATTCTCGCACTCGTGCCGAATGTTGTCTTTGAGGGCTTGTTTCCGTAAACACGGGACTTCAAAAAACCCCACAAAAAAGTTGTTATGCAAAAAAATAGACACGATTATTCCGCGTTTTTGGGGAGTGTGTGTTAAACACTTGCAAAGATATATCTTTTAGCACCAGTTTGTGTGTTTTTCAGCTTTTAGTGCGTATTGATAAGTAGCTTTGTGTTTTTGTTATAAGTTGGTATTGGTGTGTTCTCTAACTAAATATGGTGTGGTTTGGTAAAATGAAAGCAAGAGCAACAAATTTGTTTTTCTATGTTTCGTTGAAACAGTTACATACATATAATGATGTTTAACCATAAATGCTTTTGGTGTGTTTTCTTATTCTGGCTACATGAGCCAGTTTTTCTATTTTTTAAATTTTCTTTAAATAAATTAAACAAATTTAGCTAAAAACAAGTAAGAGCGCTATATTCGGCTGTGCCGAATCTTATATACCCTTCACATTGGTCTCTAAATATACCCAGCCGAGTAATTTTGTACTGCAAATAATATAATAAAAAACCTTGTGCGAGTTTTAAAGCCCATAGAAAAAATAACAAAATTTTAACGTTCGTATGAATAATAGAAATAGATGAAGAAGATTTGAGGTCGAGAGTTTTTAAAGTTTTCGACATTATTCATATTTAAAGGTTAATAAAACTTATTAAATGTTCTAGTCCCCCTGCTCTTCACCAACTTTTTCACCAAAATGTATGGTATGAATTATTTGATTATTACTTTTTGTAGAATAATCGAAGTCGATAGCTGTAATAGTTTTCCAGAACTAGCGTATCGAAAATTTTACAAAAATTGTTAATTTGTATGGGAGCTACCCCTTCTTCACCCCCCATCCGAAAATCTTTTTCTTCAGAGCGTAGCCCTTAATGTCCACACACAAAAAACTACAAAAAAAATTTTTCAAACAAATTCTTGTTCACTCGAAAATTTTTTTCTTTAAAGCGTAGCCCTTAGCGTGCAATTACTTTTTGTAGAACATTTCATTTCGATATCTATTATAGTTTCCGAGATATAGCGTATCGAATATTTGATAATAATTGTCGATTTGTATGGGAGCTACCCCTTTTTTTGCCCCCACTCGAAAATTTTTTTCTTTAAAGCGTAGCCCTTAGCGTGCAATTACTTTTTGTAGAACATTTCATTTTGATATCTGTTATAGTTTCCGAGATATAGCGTATCGAATATTTGATAATAATTGTCGATTTGTATGGGAGCTACCCCTTTTTTTGCCCCCACTCGAAAAATTTTTTCTTTAAAGCGTAGCCCTTAGCGTGCAGTTACTTTTTGTAAAACATTTCATTTCGATATATATTATAGTTTCCGAGATATAGCGTATCGAATATTTGATAATAATTGTCGATTTGTATGGGAGCTACCCCTTTTTTTGCCCCCACTCGAAAATTTTTTTCTTTAAAGCGTAGCCCTTAGCGTGCAATTACTTTTTGTAGAACATTTCATTTTGATATCGGTTATAGTTTCCGAGATATAGCGTATCGAATATTTGATAATAATTGTCGATTTGTATGGGAGCTACCCCTTTTTTTGCCCCCACTCGAATAATTTTTTCTTTAAAGCGTAGCCCTTAGCATGCAATTACTTTTTGTAGAACATTTCATTTCGATATCTGTTATAGTTTCCGAGATATAGTGTATCGAATATTTGATAATAATTGTCGATTTGTATGGGAGCTACCCCTTTTTTTGCCCCCACCCAAAACATTTTTTTTTTGAGGCGTAGCCCTTAGCGTGCAATTACTTTTTATAGAACATTTCATTTCGATATCTGTTATAGTTTCCGAGATATAGCGTATCGAATATTTGATAATAATTGTCGATTTGTATGGGAGCTACCCCTTTTTTTGCCCCCACCCAAAAAATTTTTTCTTTAAGGCGTAATTCTTGGCGTGCAATTACTTTTTGTAAAACATTTAATTTCGATATCTGTTACAGTTTCCGAGATATAGCGTATCGAATATTTGATAATAATTGTCGATTTGTATGGGAGCTACCCCTTTTTTTGCCCCCACCCAAAAAATTTTTTCTTTAAGGCGTAACCCTTGGCGTGCAATTACTTTTTGTAAAACATTTCATTTCGATATCTGTTATAGTTTCCGAGATATAGCGTATCGAATATTTGATAATAATTGTCGATTTGTATGGGAGCTACCCCTTTTTTTGCCCCCACTCGAAAATTTTTTTCTTTAAAGCGTAGCCCTTAGCGTGCAATTACTTTTTGTAGAACATTTCATTTCGATATCTGTTATAGTTTCCGAGATATAGCGTATCGAATATTTGATAATAATTGTCGATTTGTATGGGAGCTACCCCTTTTTTTGCCCCCACCCAAAAAATTTTTTCTTTAAGGCGTAACCCTTGGCGTGCAATTACTTTTTGTAAAACATTTCATTTCGATATCTGTTATAGTTTCCGAGATATAGCGTATCGAATATTTGATAATAATTGTTGATTTGTATGGGAGCTACCCCTTTTTTTGCCCCCACCCAAAAAATTTTTTCTTTAAGGCGTAGCCCTTAGCGTGCAATTACTTTTTATAGAACATTTCATTTCGATATCTGTTATAGTTTCCGAGATATAGCGTATCGAATATTTGATAATAATTGTCGATTTGTATGGGAGCTACCCCTTTTTTTGCCCCCACTCGAAAATTTTTTTCTTTAAAGCGTAGCCCTTAGCGTGCAATTACTTTTTGTAGAACATTTCATTTTGATATCTGTTATAGTTTCCGAGATATAGCGTATCGAATATTTGATAATAATTGTTGATTTGTATGGGAGCTACCCCTTTTTTTGCCCCCACCCAAAAAATTTTTTCTTTAAGGCGTAGCCCTTAGCGTGCAATTACTTTTTGTAAAACATTTCATTTCGATATCTGTTATAGTTTCCGAGATATAGCGTATCGAATATTTGATAATAATTGTCGATTTGTATGGGAGCTACCCCTTTTTTTGCCCCCACCCAAAAAATTTTTTCTTTAAGGCGTAGCCCTTAGCGTGCAATTACTTTTTATAGAACATTTCATTTCGATATCTGTTATAGTTTCCGAGATATAGCGTATCGAATATTTGATAATAATTGTCGATTTGTATGGGAGCTACCCCTTTTTTTGCCCCACTCGAAAAATTTTTTCTTTAAGGCGTAACCCTTGGCGTGCAATTACTTTTTGTAAAACATTTCATTTCGATATCTGTTATAGTTTCCGAGATATAGCGTATCGAATATTTGATAATAATTGTTGATTTGTATGGGAGCTACCCCTTTTTTTGCCCCCACCCAAAAAATTTTTTCTTTAAGGCGTAGCCCTTAGCGTGCAATTACTTTTTATAGAACATTTCATTTCGATATCTGTTATAGTTTCCGAGATATAGCGTATCGAATATTTGATAATAATTGTCGATTTGTATGGGAGCTACCCCTTTTTTTGCCCCCACTCGAAAATTTTTTTCTTTAAGGCGTAGCCCTCGGCGTGCAATTATTTTTTGTAGAGCATTTTAAGTCGATAGCTGTTATAGTTTACGAGATATAGCGTATAAAATATTTCACCAAATTTGTGCAATTGTAGGAAAAATACCCCTTCCCCTAGTCCTATCTGAAAAAATTTTTTCCATTATTTAGGTCCCTTCTTTAGGAGTATCCGTGCCAAGTTTTGTGGCAAGAGTGACTATACTTACTGAGATATATAGGGATATATACACGGATTTTGTCCTAAAAAAATGGGTTACTCTGGGTTTTCGCTTATATCTCGGTCAATAGTGAACCGATTTTGCTGATTTTAAATAGCGATTGTTAGCGGGATATTTGCAATAGTTTGACACCATTAACTGGTCTGTATCTTTTTATTTGACTCCGGAAACTTGATTTCAACAGACGGACAGACGGACAGACAGACAGACAGACAGACAGACAGACAGACGGACAGACGGACAGACGGACAGACGGACATGGCTATATCAACTTCCCTATCTATAAGGATCCAGAATATATATACTTTATGGGGTCGCAAATGAATAATAAAGAAATTACAAACGGAATGACAAAGTGATATATACCCTATCACTATGTGAAGGGTATAAAAATTAAAACTGCATCGTAACTATATACATTTAAGTCAAATTTAAAATTAAAATTTAAATTATTAAAAAATACAAAATAAATATATATTATTTTATCCTAATTTTTGAGCTTGAGATAAAAAATTCCTTTTTTTTATGCCGAATTGTATATACCCCTTACATTAGCCTTTTGAATTTTCAGTAAGCCGATTTAAGTGCCTAGGTTATTTTCCTAGAGTGGTTAAATGGATGTACAGGGCCATAGTACGTTTGGTTTGGTGGACCGCGACGTAAATACGTAGTGGAGCTGTTGTACAAAATTCAGAGATCAGCGTGCGCATTGCAAACTAGTCCTTTAAATGCACTGAAAATGAAGTTGCATCTCGTTCTCATTGATCTTCACATAATGGCCATATCTGCGAGTGGTGCAGTGAGGCTTAGAACATATGGGAATGCGGGAATACTGTCCAAACTGCCCTCAATCATGAATCAACCATTTGATAGAGTATTCAAAGTTATAATCCCCTTCAGGGGCGGGTAGTGTAGGATAAACCTCGGGGATGGTTATGACGACAGAATATTTACAAATCGCTCTAAGCTGGACTGTGTAGCAGGATCCGGTATTTTCTCCTAGGAACTGAGAATCAGGTATTTTCGCCTACCCGATAAATGCAGTTTTGCTGACAGTCAGGTGGCACTTCTGTCACGTAAGTCATACACTACCACGTCTCTATTAGTCAGCCAGGACAAGGAAGAATTTTCTGGGCTAGGTCAACTGTCTGACTTTACACTAGTCTGGGTCTCTGCGCATATGGGTTACTACGCCAATTAACAGGCAGACGAACTAGCCAGAATAGGAGCTGCTTTGAACATTTCCAATGAGGATTCAGTCGCAATTGCGTTAAAAATTTTTATAAACAGAATTTTTGAATTTCTTTGTGACAGTGCTAATAGTAGGTGGTGGAATCTGAACACATGTAGAATTGTAAGGCAGATGAGGCCCTTTTTTGATATTCGACGTACAACGCATGTTATCAACCGAAATCGAGTGGGCATTTTAAAAATGCTGGTGGTGTTGACAGGTCGTCGGATGCTAGGAAATCATGCAGAACAACTCCTATCCCCTTAAATGACTATTGTCGAGCCGTAAAAAAAAGGGATATGTATGATTCACTTTTCCATCTTCTCTGCGAATGCCCTGCCCTGGCTGTGAAGAGGAACAGATGCTTGGGCTGGACAACCTAGGGGATGTTTTTTCAATAGGACTGAATGACCTTCGAGATATGTCAATCGTGGGTCTAGTACCCCTTTTTCCGCTTGAACCTTTTGTTTTTGGTGACCTTTTACCTGACGAGTGGTATGGTGGGGTCGTTTAGACTCCACTTGACAGTTTGCGTGTACAGTGATACCACCTGATAGTTATTAGGTCATGATTTGAACGAAAAAATTTTTATTACATTTTTTAAGATCTTAAATATTTGTTTAATCTTAAATGTGTCCTTTTCCCAAATATAAAAGTGACACCTCCTGTTCACAATTCAATTGTTTAATGGCGTAGGTAGGTTTGTAAGGGAATATCAAGACAGCAAAGCTTACAAACCTGCTTACGTATGGCATGATATTTGTTCGCGATGTCCCACTTAGTTGCATTTCATGTTAAGTGCTTATTTCGGCGCTATGAATATCCAGTTAATTCATGTAGTTTTGGTGCTTCTTTAGTTGTTTAAATTTATTGCGTCATCGAAATAAATGTTTTGCCGTGTTATTATGTTCGTTACTTGACGAAAAACGAATGTTTTTTTTACTCACTGCCTTACAGTAGTGCTTCCTAGTATGCACTTGAGTAAGCGAGTGTGTATAACAGTAAAAATTTTACATTTACTGCCATACACTATTGCATTTATTAAGGGAATAGATAAGTGCTTGCTGCGAAGCGCATTAGTATACTAGAAAAAGTATTTACTGCTTACAAAATCTCGATTATTTTTTGCTGGGATATAATTTACTTTATTATTAGCCGTGCTATTTCCGTTCAATAAAAAATATTTTTTGTTATTTATAAATATAAATAAAGTGAATGATTACACCTGCCATATCAGAAGCAATAGCTTATAATATCTGCTCTTAAGCACGTATCAATAGAGGTAAAAGTAAAAGATCCGCAAAATCATACAGAAAAACTGCTAAAAATTTAAAAAGGCATTGCATTTAGTTTGAAATAATTTTCTTAAAAACAAATTAAGTGCAAGGTTGCCAACCGAAACGAACAACGGTATCGGTACCGCTGTCGGTATCGGTATACCGGTATAGGTATTTACTTAATGGTACTTACTAGAGCCCAACCGAACGTTTAGATTCGGGGTTCGGTATAAAGTGTTGTTTGGACCATGTCGGGGCTCGGCGCACAGTGTGGTGTGGGTGGCCAAAAATGAAAATAATATTTTTTATAATTTTAGAACTTGATTGATACAGTTTTATTACATAGTTTTCAAATAACAATAATCAATAATAAATTTAAAAATATGTTAATATATACAAAAGTTAGAGCTAATCAAAGTTGAATGTTTAAGGTGAATGTGAGGAATGCAAAGAAAAATGAAAAATAATGCGAACATTCTAAGGAGTTAAAATAATATAAATTGTCGATAAAGCCGGCAGTATTTGCATTTATATTATAGTGTGATATTACTAAAATATGGTAACGCACTTTTTTTATCCATTTAGCTCTCATATGTGTTTCGCCGTTGTTCTGAATGTGAACCAAAAAATAGTAATAATTATTAACAACTTGCAAGTTTGCCTGGCAATTAAAAAAAACTATCAAAAACTATTTTTTTTATAATTTAGTATAATATTAATGCAAGTATCTATATTATAAAAAAGTATGTGACATTTGCGAAACGTTGCGAAAATACGACTTTTTTCATTTTTTCAGTGTCATCAAAGGTACAAATTAAAGAATTTTTCAATATTTGGCTCAAACATATGTACTTCTTACAGAGCAGCCCATATGGAAATAATTAACTTTTTGAAAAAGAAATTCAAGACTAAAGTGGAAAACAAATAAAAGACTTAATTTTATTTTAGCAAATTTAAAACGTAAATGGGTAAACATAAAACATAAATGGATAAAGTGCTCCAGAAAGAAGGAGCTGTTTGAGAAAAAAAACAGTTCGTTGCTTAATTCATTTTTCAATATTAAAGAAGAACACATATTCAATGAAAATACATAATCTAATATTGATTTTCAACAATATATATGCAGATTCTCTTTGATTTTAAAGACAATTTCGATCAGTAGAACAATAAATATTTCAAATTTTAAAAAACTGCTTAGAGAAACATGGACTTTATATGCTGAAAAATAATTCTGCTATTTTATGCCTGTTACTGTTCACAAAATACTTGTGCATGGAGCAAAATTTATAATAAACTTTAGGATTCCAGTAGGAATGTTGTCTGAGGAAGCTATAGAAGCCACTCACAAAGTTTTTAGAAAAATTTGTTTGAACCATACTCGAAAAAACAGTCGTGTTTAGTATTCACAAAGACATAATAGAAGGAATGATTTTTCATTCTGATCCTAATTTATCTATATACACAAAAGAAAATGGAAGTTATAATAAAAGGAGCAATGAAGAGATACATAATTTCGTTACAGAAGAAAATGCTGGATATAGTTAATAGTAAATTAAATTTAATTAATAAAGGATATATGGGAAGGACATGAATCCTTGCTCCGAAAACTTAGAAATTTAAAATTTTGTTATCTTTTATTAGTTCAAATATTTGTGCCAAATTTCAACTCTTTACAATAACTCCTCCTATTTATGGCCGCTCGTTATATGAAAACACGACACTGTGCGGCGTTTTCACCGAAATCAAACGTGCGCTGTTCGAACTTCTCATGATAATCTATTGCTTGCATTTGTTAGTAACAAAAAAATAGAAAAGTGTCGGCTGGTCCTAAAATATTTAAAAACAAAATTAGTTAGTACTTTTTCTTGCAAAAAATTATTTTCTCTTATTAAATTAAGACTAAGAATTCATGTTATTTTTCTGCTTATATTTTTGTTTGTACGTGGCGTAAAATCCACACGTTTGGCACCCCTGACTCTAACATAAATTTATTGTGGCGCGAAGCTTTATGTTTACAAAAGTTACAAGACTTAAATATTGTTGAATAAAGAAACAGCAAATATACTCTAATTACCTCCATAAGTTTATTCGTTACTGTACGTTTTGGCGAGACAAAATCATGCCTAGATAAATGTCAAAACCCATATAAAAAAAATCCGGTATTTTTTTATACTGATTTTAACGTTTGTCTAGGCATGAATTTGTCTTAGTCAAATAGATGACTTCAAACCGCATATTCCAATTAATACAAGCTAATTTTACTAAGCGAATTACATAGGTATCGTCTTTCAAACTATTTTTTTTACTGTTTTTTTATTTATTTGGTTTTTAGTGATAAAATATGTTTTGTTGCTCCTCGAGGTTTAAAAAAAACATACATATTTTTTTTCAACAGGACTGTTCCCTGTAGCTAGTTCAAAAAGCGTTGCAGTCATTTTTTAGGGCAAGTTTGTCTCTTTCAAAATTCAAACCTTGTTTCTCTGCTTCCGCAAATAGGCAATTCAAAATTTCCTTTAGAAACTGGTCATGGCTTTTCTTTCTGGTATGTTCCAGAGTTCATTTTGTTTCGGCGGTGCTTAAAAAGTAAAAGGAAAAATTGCATTTAACCATGGAAGTTTTTTTTGAAGTTTTAAAAGACTTTTTTGCATTTAATTCAACTTTCGAAACAGGTTAATCTATTGGACATACCTGCATAAATAAAAGTAAATGTATAACATGAGCAATTTTATATTTTTCCTAAATTTTCAATTAAATATTTTAAATCAAAATAAAAAATTGTTAATTTGGTTTGGAGATTAGCTAATTTAAAAAAGATAAATTTTGCTAAAGCTATAAGGGCAATGCACTTTGCTGTCGTTGGTAATTTTAATAAGTTTAAAAGTAACTTTGACTAATTTTTTAGTTGATTTTTCGAGCATGGAAACTAAATAAATTTACCCTTTTTTAGTTGAATTTATACTATATTTTTATGAAATATAACCTATAGAATTTTTTGTGTGTGGCCATACTATTTTTAAGTAATAATCAAATTTGTTTTTGCTACTTTCATAATTGTCTGGGTTTTTATTACCAAAAACGTTTAATCGGTATTTTAATACCGGTATAAAAGAAAGCGGTATTTTATTACCAGTATTTTGCAAAAAAAATTATTTCGGCATCAGTATCAATACCGGTTATCAAAATTAAACGATTTTTAAACGGTATCGATATCGATAACGGTATCGATTACCAACCTTGATTAAAATACAATGCAAATTTATTCTTTTATTATTTATTTATAATATTTTCTTTATTAAGCGCCCTTTTACACAATATATTCTTCATATGGATATTTAGGCATTTCTAAATAATATTTATATTTTTTCTACATAAGTATATATGTATCTATATAAAGTATAAATTAATCTACATATGTATATACAAATTTCAAACTTATAACGATACAAGCCCTTACAACTATAACAGTAAATAAACAAAATCCCGGAACTTAAAAGTTATTTACAGCCCCCAAAAATTTTATATCTAAAAAAGATTTAAATACCTTTATACAAAAAAAATTAAAAAAAATATACACAAACATTAAAGTATTTAAAAAAAGTAGAATTTATGTAATCAAATTAGATAATTGAAAAGAAAAAATATTAAGTACTTTGTTCTAACAATTTAAACTAAAACAAAATTAAATGAAAAAGGAATCCTTAAAAAAATTATAATTTACAATAAAGGATGGGTGGTTTTTTTTACACTTAATTTTGCAATTAAGTGAAAATGAGGTGTAGGTATGTGATTTTTAAAATACATATGTTTTTCTACTTTTGATAACCATACGAATTAATGGCTTTGTATTCGTTTTCACACAACAACAGAAGTTTGTACCATTGATCACCATCAATGCGCGGCTCTTTGCGGGTGCCACCATAACAGGCAGGCAAGCATTCCGGTGACATGTATTTATACAGTGATTCACGATCAGTTCCATGAAAAATAATACGATTACGCAGTTTTTCTCTTAGGAAGGGCTTAAAGAGAGAAAATACCACATTAAAAATTTTTGGCTGATTTATAATGTGAATAGCCTTGATGCGTAGTGGCACAGAGTCTTGCAGCCAGTCGACAATACGCTTGGCAAAGGCAGGGGTAAATTGCCAAGTCTGTTGTAAACTTAAACCATCCATATCGAAAATGACGACGACACCATTGATCTGTGTCTCGGGCTCCCACATGGCAGCTTCTAAATATAGAACAGCTGCCTTGAAGACCTCGTCTAAGCATACTTTTTTGTGTTTCCAATTTTCTATTAAAATTATTATTATTTTTAATCTTTAAAATACATATAGTAAAAAAACATCTTTAAAACCTACTTCCCAATTCTAAAACCGCTATTCTTCGTCCCAACTGATCTCTGTTAGGAAATACTATAATGATATTATGATCGAATACGTTTTTCTCATTGCTGGGTATTAAACCCTTGTAAACATCGGCATGCTTCACTTTAAACGAATAGTAGTTTTTAATCTAAAAAAAATCAAAATTAAAATTACATTTTATGTTAGTGTTTCTCTTGAACTTAAGTTTATTTATTGGAATAATTAATTAAAAAGTAAGTTCTTTTCGCAAAAAAAATTCCTTTGGAAAGCATTTTCTAAACCAGCCAAGATCGCAATTTTTTTTTAAACAAAAAATTGGCTCAACACAGAATAAACCCAAAGCTCTTACCAATTTTAAAGCACTATCTGGATAGAATTTACAGACTCTTAAAAATCGCAACAGGAACAGATCGTCTCGGGGACATTTCAAATCAATTTCCGCTAAAATGAAATAAAATAAAGTATTGAAAATTAAAAAAAATAAGAATTCTTACATATGTATGTATGCATAAATCAATATATGTTGCATACAAGTCATATACATAAATTCATACATCATTTACATATATACATATGCTCATATATTAAATCGTATTTACTCGTACATGACTACATATGATTATTTTCGCTTTGAAATAATTTTTTTAGAAATTCAAGAATACAAAAAACTGGCGTTTTGAAACACAACTATAAAGTTAAAATATATTTTATAGCTTGTACAAAAGTACATCCAGAGGATTTTGTTTCTGTTTCAGGTTTTTTGTTGTATTTTTTTGGCTAAAGAAACCAATGATCCTTCAAAAGGGTTCAATCTAGTTGGAGCCCATTGCGCCATCCTCTTAAAAACAAGTGAGAGGCCCTTATACGGCTGTAGAGAATTTTAGATGCCCTTCCCATTGGCCTTCGAGATCCCGAATTTTTTTTTATTTTTTTAATTTTTTTTTTTATTTATGAAATATTTTTAATTTTTAAATAGGAGTCGGTGTCATATTTTAGCCCTCTTAAGGTGACTACAGGGGGCACATAGAATCCGTCGTACGTTATACTTCGTCTTTTTTAACTGACAGCTAAGTTGAAAAACATGTTTTATTATGAACAACGTCACATTCAGTACGTCTTCTTCAACGCAATGTACTAAAGTTGGGCAACTTTTAACGTGCGTCAAGTACTTTGACAACTACCAGCTGGTTCATAACCTTAATTTTGATTAGTTGACTTAACATCCGTTTATAAAGGATTCTATGTGCTAACCTCTTGCGTTGTTACGTTAATGTCAGTTAAAAAAGGCAACGCTTGAAGTACGACGGATTCTATGTGCCACCGCCCTTATAATTGAAACTTTAAAGGCATTAATAAGGCTTAAAATAAAAATATATAATTAATCCATAACTCAGATAATTTTAAAGAATTTAAAAAATAAAAAATGTTGGAGTTGTTTTTTTAGATGATTTTAAATATATACAAAAACGCATTTAAGAGAATTATTTGCATACATACATATATACACACTTATTTAATTTTAAAACAGAATAAGTTAATTGACAAATTAAAATTTGTTTTCGTTTAAGGCAAATTCCATGTAAAAGTTTATCTTAATAGATTGTATTCTGTAAACAACACAACACACAGGTACCCTGCAGGCAATGTTATAGTAAAACGGTAATGAAAAACGAGTAACGTTAACATTGCTACTGTCATTAGTATTACGTATTAACAACGTAGTTCTTTTTAAGTCATTGAACTAGTGCTTCACTCGTACATTTTAGTAATTCTAGTCTATACTTTTCTTGGAGGTTTGGAGACACTAGTTCCCAGGTTTTCTTCAGGGTATGTTTGTTCGAACTTTTTTTTTTGATTGATTTACTTAATTTTATTTTTAAAGATCAATATTTTTTTTAATAAACAAGTTTTGGTTTGTTTTTATTTTTCGGCTAAAAGAAATAACATGTTTAACTAAGTTCAAGGTTGTTTTACTGTAAAAACAAACAACAATCTTTACGTAAACACATAATAATAAGCATATACACACTTACATATCGTCACCTTAATATAAAAAGACACTAGCTCGCATTTTTTATAAGCCGAAATTTACGTTTATTTGCATAAATGGGCTGCTCTTATATCATCACAATTAGCAAAAAAAAAAATCTCGAATTGAAAAAAAGTTTGGGTCTTTCTATATTAAGGTTACGATATTTATGTAATACCTACTATATATGTATATAAGTATATACACATAAAATATGCATAAGAACGTACGTAAGTATTCATACATATAAATGTATTAAACGATATGAAAATGTTGTAATTTATAGCTAGACACACCAACAATTAAGCCAATTTAAAAATAATTATAGCCGGGTTAATATGATCGAAATGGATACAAAAAATATATATAAATACATATTTTAAATATATTACCTAGTATGCAATTTTACAAACCGACTTAGTTGTGGCGTTGTCACTCCAGCGCTTTTTAAACTTTTTTGTACGAAAAACGCCTAATCTGGAGTGCATTTTTTTATAATTTTGGTGTTTTTTAATTTTTTGTGCCTTCGAAGCAAATTTAACACAACTTTTTGTTTTAGTGGGGGTTTTCAGACTAGAATAATTTTTAATCCGCACAACTTTTGTTCTTTCGTATTTACACTAGACTAATTATGCTGGCATAAAATTGGGTTAGTATTCTCTTTGTTTATTTCACTTTTGCCACGTTTAAATGTGTTAGTTTTGTTCTGCTTGTACGGGGTTGAAGCTGGTTGAAAAATTGTGCCAACCAAAAACCACTCTCTTCACCGAAAAAGCCTACAAACAGCGATTTTATGCCAGCACAAATAGTCTTGTGTGAAAACCCCCAATGCGAGTAAAAAATTGTTGTACAATAAAATACCAATTTATTCAACAGTAGCGGTTTTCACTTTTATTGATAAAGTGCTTAGTAAGTTGCGTATTTATGATAAATTATTTAAATTATTACGACAAATGTGAATTTACATCATATATCATTAATATACAATTTACTAAGCACTTTATCGTCACAAGTTTTAAAAAATTCTAGAAACGCCTTTTTTTAATTGAGGTGACGATATGTATTATTATAAAAACATTAGTACAATTTTAATATAAACTCATTAATGCTTAACATAGAGTAGCATATTGAATGATCGTTAACTGAAGATACATAAGAATGAATTGTGGCTGATTTTAGCTCAGCACCTTACTCACCTGGGGCCAAATCGTCGCATTCGATTCGAATCGAAATTTCACTCGATCGATCGAGTTGTCAATGCTTTAAGTATAGGAATTCTAATAAGAATTTTAAAATTTCGATTCGAATCGAATGCGACGATTTGGCCCCTGGCTGTCACGTGAATTTAAGCGTAGACAGCAACGTCAAAGATTTTAGTCGAGATTAAAACCGGTTATTAAATTTAATTGCCATATAACCTATCTACTAAGATCACTTTTGACGTCTTCAGTAAGTATTTTTGCCTTTTGTTTGTTTCCTTTAACACCTTGGTTTTTTTTAACAAAAAGGTAACTTTTTAATTATGAGTGTAAAGCAAGGTTTCTTTTGTTTCATTTTAACTTTTACTTTCTAAAGAACTACAAGTTTTTTATATAATTCTTCTTTGGGTTTTAAAGGTTGCAAAAATGTATTTATTTTCTTTCTTCATAAAACTAGTTCTTAGTAACCTTTGTTAAAACAAAAAAAAAAAACAAAATAAAAGATTCTTAGTAAGCTTAATATTTTTTGTAGTTTTTTATAATATTTATGATGAGCTTGCAGATATTTTTTTTCATTGCAATTAGGCTGCCAACATTTTTTGAGACTTTGCGCTAGGAAAGAAGTTAATAGCGCTATTAAAAAAAAAATATGAATAAAAATTTTTACTGCTGACAGCGTGTATCTATAATAAATTGTAGCATTTCCAACGAAACGAGCGCTTTAAAACTTTAAGACAATTGTTAAATTTACAAACTTGGTAGTTGGTCATTTTTTTTCAAAATTTTTTTTTAAATACGAGTTTTTTCTTTGCTTAGTTGACAAAAAATTACAAAAAGGATTTAAAATAAAATAAGTGACTAATTCTTTATATCAACCATTTTCAAATATTATTCAGGATTTGATCCAAATTTTCTTAGTTTATTAAGGGAAAAAGAAAATCAAAACAGCTAATAGCGAAAATTTTTTGTTCGTTTTTTGAGAAGCTTTTAAATATTTGAATTTATTTATAGTTATTCTAAATAGGTTTATTGAATAAATTATATGAAGGCAGAAATGTTTATGAGGTTTTTCAAGAATTTGGTTAAAGTCTCCTGGCGACTTAGTGTAAGAACACATGAAATGCATATATACAAATCTTGACCACAACAAATCCGACTAATACATTTTTATATTTTATTTAATAAACAAGCAAAAACTTGGTTGTGATTAGTCATTACAGAAAACGTACTTTTTATTTACTATTACATATCGTCTGCATTACCTAGTAGTTATTACAAAATGAGTTATTTTTTACCTAAAATTTAGCAGATACTTTAAGTTTTAACATTTTTTTTATCTTATTTTAATTTTATATTTTAAAGCAGTATTAATGAAAACATCGAAGAACAAAATTTTAATACAATAATGAGTAACTGGGATCCTCAGGAAAAAGGTATTGATAATAATGGCCCAAACTTTGAATGGGACCTTCTTAGGCCATGTAAATAGGGGGTAGGTATATTATAGGAATATGTTTGGGAAGGGGAACTAATAGAAGTCGGTCGTACGCTTTATTTCTATAAGGCTGACTCTGGGAAAGTTATGGGCGTTTTTATATAATTTTTATAAATTTTGTATGGCAATCCCCTTAGGTTATGTAGATAGGGGTCAAGCTTGTCCTAGGAATATGTTTCGGAGCGAAATCTAATGGGGGTCTGTGATACATTTGATTCCTCAATGGGAAACTCCGAAGAAGTTGTAGGGGTTTTTACCCTTTTTTTTCAAATTTTGTATGGCAACCCTGTTAGTGGCTGGAGATAGGAGGTGAGTATGTTTCACAAAAATGTTTGGGAAAAAGATAGCATTTTTACCTTCTCTGGTAATTGCATACATGCTAGATTAATTGTGTTATTATTAACAACAAAAAAATATAATAACAGTTATTACAACATATGAACCATTATTTTTTGCAAATGCGATCTATTTAACGTCTACTTTGAAATTAGTAGGTGTGCGGATGTATGTGAAGGGTCTGTATTAGACTACATTTGCACGAAGAAATTGCTTCCATTAAATTTTATGTTCCTAGACTTGATTGCAACTACACCATTTTTCAATGTAAATGAGAAAATTCCAATTGAAATTGAGAAAATTCCAATTGAAATTGAGAATTTCCATTTGAAATTGAGAAAATCCAATTGAAAATGAGAATTTCATTTGTAATTGAGAAAATTCCAATTGTAAATGAGAATTTCCATTTGTAATTGAGAAATTCCAATTGAAAATGATAATTTCATTTGTAATTGAGAAAATTCCAATTGTAAATGAGAATTTCCATTTGTAATTGAGAAATTCCAATTGAAAATGAGAATTTCCATTTGAAATTGGGAAAATTCTAATTGAAAATGAGAATTTCCATTTGAAATTGGGAAATTCCAATTGAAAATGAGAATTTCCATTTGAAATTGGGAAAATTCTAATTGAAAATGAGAATTTCCATTTGAAATTGGGAAATTCTAGTTGAAAATGAGAAAATTCCAATTGAAATTGAGAATTTTAAATTGAAATTGAGAAAATTCCAATTGAAATTGAGAAATTCCATTTGAAATTGAGAAAATTCCAATTGTAATTGAGAAAATTCCAATTGAAAATGAGAAATTTCCAAATGAAATTGAGAAATTTAAATTACAAGACAAAAATAAAATTAAAACATTTGAACACATGTACATTTTATTAAAGTATTATTTATAAGCGACATATAAAATCATAATACAACTTACATATGTAAGTAATTTAACAAAAAAAATGCACACAGTTTTCCTGGCCAACGAGACAGTGTGCTGAAACTGATTTTTGGGAACATTGACGAGGACTTACGTTTGGTACAACCATTTTTGCCTTTAAAACACTTTTCATTTTTGATCAAATTACTTCTATGTATTAAGTAAAACTTTGGTGAATAGGAGCTTAACCTTAAAAGCGTGGCTGCTAAATAAAAAAATATGTTATAAATTACTGCGACATTGTAACAAACCAATACAAGGTCTAAAAAATCGTTCTATATATTTCCCCACTTATTAAGAATCTCCTTAGCCAACTCACTTGCACGGGAAGCGCCAAATGAACCCCTTAAGGTGTTATATATAAAAACTCCTCACGCACCAAAATAAAAGAGAAATGGAATAAATTTACTCCAACAGATTTAATCTCTCCTGTAAATTTTGAAAAACTGGCTTTTTATGGTTTTATGTAATGTGTTTTATTTTTTGTTTATAATTATTATTTAAATAAAATGTACATGTGCTTATATGTTATAATTTTTTTGTTTTGCGATTTTAATTTCTCATTTTCAATTGGAATTTTCTCAATTACAATTGGAATTTTCTCAATTTCAAATGGAATTTCTCAATTTCAAATGGAATTTTCTCAATTTCAATTTAAAATTCTCAATTTCAATTGGAATTTTCTCGATTTCACTTTGAAATTCTCAATTTCAAATGGAATTTTCTCAATTTCAATTGGAATTTTCCCAATTTCAAATATAAATTCTCATTTTTAATTGGAATTTCTCAATTTCAAATGGAAATTCTCATTTTCAATTGGAATTTTCCCAATTTCAAATGGAAATTCTCATTTTCAATTGGAATTTCTCAATTACAAATGGAAATTCTCATTTTCAATTAGAATTTTCTCAATTACAAAGAAAATTCTCATTTGCAATTGGAATTTTCTCAATTTCAATTGGAATTTTCTCAATTTCAATTGGAATTTCTCATTTTCAATTGGAATTTTCTCATTTACAATGAAAATTCTCATTTGCAATTGGAATTTTCTCAATTTCAATTGGAATTTTCTCAATTTCAATTGGAATTTCTCATTTTCAATTGGAATTTTCTCATTTACAATGAAAAATGGTGTAGAAACATTAAACTTGTATTTATAGTTTACGTAATTTATATTTTCTATTTCCCTGAGAAATCTATCGATACTTGAATATTGGAAGAGGAAATCAGGAAACTGTTCGTCGCGCTTTCACTGTTAGACGCACATCCAAAATGTTCACATTTCCATAAATCTGCGTGAGTTATAAGTCAATCGTTAATGTCATTTAACTTTGGGGTCCGTTACATTTTGTAACCTTATTCGTGTATTAATGCGATCTCTTTTTTTTTAAACAGCCAGAATGTAGGGAGTGGCCCCTATAGAGGATAAAGGAAGTAGCGTTTATAGACATTTGATTTAAACTTTTCTTTATTAAAAGTGACAGGAAAGAGATTATTCGGAAGTTTACTTCAACTGTGCGATTGAAGAACAAATTTTCCCTATAATCTTCGTTGACACTTTATATTAGTTTTGATAAAACTGTGAAAAACATCCTAGATTGCGACGATGTCAAAGTAAATCGATGCAATGAAATACCTCAACACTACTGATGAGTACCTTAGTCTGTTCCTGTACGCATTCAAGTAACTCCAAAATTGGTGCCAATGCATGAGATTTGTGTTATACTTTCAGTCAGATCACAAAGGGAGAGAAGAAACCGATCCAAGTGGGCTGCACCTAACTCTTTTATCATTTCCATAGCCGCTTGTTCTACCTGCCTTCTTTAGACGCAAGAAACCCATGTTCTGCTCAGCAGTCATTGACTTCAATTTTCATGCCAAAAACATTAAAAGCTTTTGCCATTCCAACATTTATAGGATTCATTAATAGAGAGGAAGCAGCTTGCGCAACCATGTGTTTATGTATCAATAACAACATTGGGTCCAACCGGCATTTAAATCGATTTAAGGATTTGATATTTGACATTAAAAATTGAAAGAAAGGTTGAAGAAAGGATATGTGATCTCAAAAAAATCAATATTAATCGACAACATCAACAAGTTTAGATAGACGCACTTAATGCCAGACTCCATAAATCGCCTTAAAAAAATACTTAGAGCCACCACTTCACTATCCTCAACATAATTAATGAAGGAGAATTGTTCTCCGCAGAATGTCCTCTACGAAAACCATACTGTTGATCGCTTTATTACCATTGGGCTCCAAATAGCTAACAAGACCATATTTAACCAGACTCTCCATAACCTTCAATAGTGCTACGATAGTTTTAGAGTTGTCAGCCATTTCCTTTTAAAGGATCGGTGTAAAATCATTATATATTTTTACAAAATGCTTCGCTAATCTTCTAATATGTATGATCCTACACAGTTTCTCATTGTGAAAGAGAGCGTTCTAAATGAATTTGAGAAAATTCTAATTGAAATTGGGAATTTCCATTTGAAATTGAAAAAACTTTAGTTGAAAATTAGGATTTACATTTGTAATTAAAAAAGTTCCAATTAAAAATGCGAATTTTCCAAATAATATTGAGAAATTCCAAGTAAAATTAAAAGTGGAAATTTATGAAAAATTAAATAAAAAAAGATTTGGTTTTGAACAATGCCTCCTTCCACCGTCGCATAGAACTTATTTTTAAAACGCTCCAGGCGCGCTTTAACAGTTAAGCGCGTTTTTGCAATGCTTAACCCAATGAAATTATGTGGTAAAAGATTCAGAAGTAATGTGGAGGCAAAGATAAGTTTACCACTTGTAAATCTTTTCTAATGTGGGGAGCAGAGGTCTGCTATTTAGAAGAAATTAAAGACGTGTGTTAATACCAAAGATTGGAGTAGAATTATTCAACATGCCCCAACATTTGATCAGTTAACATTGGATCTGGAAGATAAGCCTGTGTTAAGAATGCATTGATATGTACATGAGTTCAGCTTCAAAGTGGTTTGAGCATCAGAACGTTTGAGCGTTATATACCCACGTGAACTTGAGGGTGGGGGTATAGTGTTCTTGTTTTAGTAATTTAAAAAAGTGTAAAAAATCCACCTTTACTAACACTTATCAACGAAAGTCACCTGAAAAGTCGATGTTTGTCCGGTCATTCGGCTGGTTGAATGCCGATGTAATCTTCTTAGTTCAACTAATAAAAACAATTAAAACATGTGGAACAATTTTAAAAAATTTTTTATGTCATTTACAAACCATGTGAAAGCACTTTAAATCCTTACGTTTTAAAAAATGTTATAAAACCAGGTACTCATATTATGAATTTTAATAAAAACCTTGATTTGGAAAATAAAGATTTTTTTTACAAAACAAAGAAGTCTATCTATGAATGTTTTGCTAAATAAAATTCAGCTTTAAACTAACTTAGGATTTTAATTATTCTAATGAACTGAAAATATCTTAATTTTATTTCGAATTTTCTCATTTTCAAATGGGATTCTCTCAATTGAATCATGTGGCCTTAAATTCTCATTTTCATTTGGAATTTTCTTACTTACAAAGAAAAATTGTATAAATAGTATGGTTATACTAAATCATTATAAGCTACTTACCATCCAATAACTTTTTAAGTTCTTCTGTGCTGTTTTTAATATTTTCTGGAGTTTCTCTCAGTTCACGTAAAGCCACTTCCCTTGTTCGTTCACAGGGTTCACCTAGTTCGAATTGTAATTTGTAGTCTCCCACCATAATGGAAGGTATATTATCAATTTCAGTTATCATTGTGGGGATCTCTGTAAACATACATAAAATTAAGAATGATTATTAAAAACGGTAATGAAAATTAACTCCCAAATAAAACAACCCACATTTTTTTCAATTTTAATGCGTTTAGACTTATTTCATTGTCTTTTAATTGGGAATAGTTGGGAGTTATTTCATTTTTAACGTTGGGAGTTGTTTCATTTTTGTTGGAAGTTAATCCTAAATAGTTTCATTTAGTAAGTTTTAATAGTAGTGGAAAACGTTCCCAAACGGGGATGCTTTTAGTTAAGAAAATAATATCATGTGCGATGAGCTTTATCTTTATTTTTTTATCAAATAAGTATCGTTCTGAATAGAAATTGTTTGACGGGACATATGCACACCATACACACATGCATAAGTTGTGTTAAAGTTGAATAAACACGGAAAATCAAAAAAAAAAATTGTTCATTATTTTGAGTATTTAAATATGCACTTTCAAATGATTTCGATTAGGGTTTAAAAAACAATACTTCCTTACACTAAACTAAAAACTAAGGGTGACTCAGGGAAAGTTTAGGGGTGTTTACTCTATTTTCTTAAATTTTGTATGGCAACCCCCTTAGGGCGCGGAGATAGGGGGTAAGTATGTTCTAGGAATATGTGTGCGAAAAGAAACTAATGGGGGTCGGTCTTACACTTTATTCCTCTAAGGCCAACTCTGGGGAAGATATGGGCGTTTTTACATCATTTTTGTAAATTTCGTATGGCAGCCCCGTTAGGTGATGGAGATACGGGGTAAGTATACTTTAGGAAGACGTTTGGAAGGAAAAATTAATTGGGGGTCTGTGTGACATTTTATTCCTCTAGGGGAGACTCCAGAGAAGTTGTAGCGGTTTTTACCCTCTTTTTTTTAAATTTTGTATGGCAGCCATGTTGGGGGCTGGAGATAGAAGTTTGTAGAAGAACACTAGAAGCTGTGGAAGCGATTAAAAAAAATTAAAAAAACTGAAACTTTGTATTGCATCCCTGCTAGGAGGCGGAGATAGGGTGTAAGTATGGTTCAAAAAATGTTCGTGGAGAAAGATTAATGGGAATCGGTCTAACATTGCACATTGTATGGGGCAACTCCGGGGCAGTTGTAGATGTTTTAATGTACAAATTTTAGAGAAATAAACACAGGTAGTCTTGCTTTTTGGCTTATATCTCGATCAGTTATTGGGCGAATTTGCTGGATTTCAATAGCAGACATTTCTGATAATTTGATGCCATTTATCGTTCAATGCGACAATGGGGGGCCTTAAAAAAGTTGATTTCAAGCATAACACTGACAGACGGTCGGACGGATAGACTTCACTGTATATATAAGGATCCATAATATATATACTTTATAGGGTCGCAAATAGATAATAAAGAAATTACAAACGGAATGGCAAACTTATATAATATGTAGGATAATAACCCGGTGTTTTTAGATTGCTTTTTTATATACTGAGTTTGACGTTTGTCAAGACTTCGAATTGTCTCGTCAAAAAGAACAATAACAAAGCCGGAATGTACATATATTTGGCAGGTATGTACCTACTTCAAGTACTTTTATTTCTAAGTTCTAAATGTTTCAAACAAAAGGTTACTAGATTTACCCTTCTTCTAATCCGGTTATTATCATTTTTAATGATAAACCTCAATGTTGGTGCATTAAGTAACCCCAGTTTAAACTTGATTATTTCCTGATGCATTTCAAACTTCCGCTTAATATTGTGAACTAATTTGAAGGTTTATGATTCATTTGAATAATTTAAAAAACAAACATTTTTTAAATAAAGATTAAGAATGTTTAAGGAAAAGTTGCATTGTGTTTGAGTTGATCATTGGTTGTTTGACATTATGTTCTACTATTTGAAATTTTAATATCAGGCTTCTTCTTTAATTTAAAACCTTCAGTTGATGGGCTATAAATATTTGTTTTTCAAATGAGAAAACAAATTTTAATAAAAAAACATCCGTTATAATTGAAAAGAACTTAATATAAAACTTGTTACATAAAACCAAATTTATTTAAATCTTTGTTAACCTAGACTAAGTTTACGATTAAAAATATTTTATACACAAAGGTCAAACATATTTTGACCTTAAATTAAATAATTTTATTGGGAATCTGGTAATTAATAATTTAAAAAAATATTTCCTTTTTAAATGCATTTTGTTTAACGTTCTTATACTTTCATTAACAGTGATTAAGAATTAATTGCAAAAACTTATACTTTGATTATTTGCTAGATAAAATTTTCAAACACTTTTGGCGAATAATTAATACTTTAAATGATTAAACCGAACAAGTGATTAACAATTAATTGAGAGATATGTTTGTTTGTACATGGGTATGTGTGCATTTAATTCAAGTTGTTAAAAATCTCCATAAAATGACTTGTAATCATAGCTTTCAGCTTATTGTCATTACTTTTCTAAGAAAACATCAAAAAAGCAATAAATACATTTCAAAATTACATAAAAATTTTTAAAAATTTTACTAAACTAAAATAAAAATTAACCATAAACAAATACCACTCAAGTTCCAGTTCCCTTATCAAATCTTTAACAAACAGATTTAGCGTGCAATATATTGATAACTGTATCAATGCTACTTTGAATTTTTGGAGAATAGAACACATTAAATAAAACAATCTGGGACATATAACAGCTGTCTATAGCAATCAAATTTAGAAAATTATTGAAACAGAAGCGTGGGTCATCAACAAACACGTACGATCTAGTGAAGTTTCCATCGCCGTTATTTTTCCTATATTTAACAGATTTATACAGAATTATTTTCCTTTATTTATTGTGATATTTTTTTAAAAATAAACAAAATAAGCCAAAAGAAAAAGCTAAAAGATGTGTAAAAAAGTTTGTCTTTTTTTAGCAGAAAATAACTAGAATGGCTTAAAACTTACTTTTACATCAAAATGATACACTTTTACTATGGTGCTTCTGAAGGCAAACTATTGCTTTTATTAACAGGCTAATAAATATTTTTAAAACAATTTTTTGTCGCTTGTGTACCACCGTACTTGTTCGCACGATGCAAAAGGACAAAATTTAAAACAATAGACCCCAGAAAAGAGCTGAATTTAAGCACAGAATTACACTTTTTTAAATAACTAGACGTCAAATTAATGATATTTTTAAAGAGACTTTAAAAGCTGCAGTTGCAGACTTGAGAGTACCTTAAATGCAAAATGCGGCCTTTTGGTCCTCAGAGGGGTAAAAGGAAGTACAATAACAACAAAAAAGTGGCCAATCATGTGCGTTTAAATAAAAAGTTTTAAAATTTGTGTTAATTTTTTTTTATTAAAAAATCATTTTTAAGGGTACATATGATTTTTGCTCCCCTAAAAGTCACGATACAGGGCAGTGACGCATTTACGAACAGGCGGCCAATTTTCATTTTATTTATGTTTTCAAAACAAAACAAAAAGCATGTGTTTATCACGTTTTCCGTTGTTTGTTTGGCTTTTACAACTGTTTTCAGGGGGAAATTTTCAATCATGTTTTTTAAGTAGCGTTGCCAGATTTTAATAGGGAGCAAACGCCTTAATTAATTAAAGACTGAAAAATGCTAAACTAGATCAAAAAATTTTTTTTTTGTTAATATTTTCTTCTTATTTAAAATATTAATTCATTCAAGCAATTGAGTTGTTTGAAGGTATGTTACCTTTTTAGTTATTTCAAAATCTAAAATGTAATATATTGTAAAAATAGCTATTTTTCGTTTTTTTAAATGTACACACAAAAAATTATCTAATAAAACTTTACTTAAATCAAGCCATAGCGGTGTCAAAAGTACGGTGAGTACGGTTTTTCTTAAATCAAGTACGAAATTTCTTACTCCAAGTTAAATTTTTCAAGTACGAATTTCTTACTTTTAGCCACAATTAAGCCAAAAAAGGATTGATTTAAGTTCGGAACCGTACTTAATGTAAGCGTGAAAAAGATTGATTTAAACTGGATTAATTCGAAAGTGGAATGTCATTTTTTTTAATTTATGGAGCTTTATTAAAGAAAAAGAAAATTTATAATTTAATTTAAAAATTTAATTTTTTGTATTTACCGAAGCTGAGATTCGAACCAGGGATTTCTGTATTGCAGCACAAGCGCGTTACCTCTAGGCCACCGAGACACTTTGTTTTCAAATGTAAAATAATATATTAAAACAACAAGCTTTCTTTGCTTGATTTGTTGAAGCAATCCGAATAGGCTTGATTTAAGAAAATGTAAGTGAGGATCGTACTTAAAAAGATTTTGGATAAATTCAAGAATAAAATTCTTGATTTTAGAAACCGAGTTTTCTTTCTGTGTACATATTTATCTTTTTAAAGAACGCAAATATTTACAATAAATTTGAATTAAAACAAATGCGTACTTATGGTGACCCGGTGCAGTTGCAAGTTCGAATCGTAGCCGAAAACAAAATACATAATTTTATTTTCCGCTTTAGCTTGCTTATTCCTACAGGCAATTGAATAAGGTGCTTTGAAGAAAGCCTTAATTTTTATAATTTAAGGATTCAAAATCTTTAAAGTATTCAATTAGGTAAAATCGCTTTATTCAGTTTTTACAATTTATTGGTTTAATCATTTTGGTGAGAGGTGCAAATTTAAACACTTTATAGATCCAATCATTTTTGGTTTTGTTAAAATAGTTTTACTATAAAAAATCAAATACATTGGTAAAAATAAATTAATAAAAAGAGAGTTAAAAAATATTGTCATATGGCTTGGTAACAGTTATAACGTGGTATTCTAATTTTGTAAAGAAACAAGGGAAAGCCAAAAAAATTTTGAAAAAATATATAAAAACGAATTAATATTAAGTTTACTTCATATAAGAATTATAATTAGGTGTGTTCTTAGCACTAGTTTAATGCGCCCTGGCATGTTTGTATCCCGGAAAGTATAATACATTTTATGACTCATACACACTTTCATAAAATTTTCCTTGATCGAAGCAGGTATAAAGTTCCATATTTTATCATATTTCTAAATCAAAAAAAGGCATCGAGTGCTCTTGATAAATGAGAAAATTCAATTGGGTTGCTTCACAAAACGATAACCTAATATTACGTCTGGTAAACAAAAACGCAATTACAATAATAACAATAACGCTGTCAAGGATATTATAAGATTTGGTACAACCAAAATAGTACTTGTTTATACACATGAGTTATTAATTCATTCCGAGAGAAAATGTTTTAGAATCACTGGATATTTTGAAACATGTTGCAACTTTAAATACTCAAGTAGTTTAAAGTTTAAAAAATAATTTACATGAGTGCTGTGTAAATTACATACATGTTTTATTTCAAAGTCAAACATATATAGTATGCATATACATATATAAAAAATATAAAATATGTATGTACATACACACACACATACATATCGCTGGCTTAACATGACAAAGGCTATAAGTCCATATTTTAAAAATTTATAGAGGACACAAACACCAATTAAACTTTTTTGGCGTAAACATTTTTGAATTCTGTAAATACAAATTATTTTAAAACAGCTAGTCCAGTGTATGTCTGTTGAAATCAAGTTTCAGGACTCAAATAAAGTCGCACAGAAATCGTTTTGGTATCAAACAATTATAAATATCCCTGAGACAATTGCTTTATTAAATATGAGCAAAATCGATTTATTATTGATCGAGATATAAGCGAAACCCCAAAATAACTTCTATTTTTTAGGAAAAAATACGTGCATATATTGCTACATATCTCAGTAAATATAATCACTCTTGTCACAAAACTTAGGACGGATACTTTAAAGATAGGAACATAAATAAATTAATTACTTCTGTGAAATATTTCATGCGATAAATCTGAAAAACTATAACAGCTATAGAATTCGAATGTTCTAGAAACAGTAATTCTAGAATAATCTCTAGATTCTGGAAGGAACATTATTTGGATAGAAGCAGGGGAGGTGTAGCGCCCATACAAATGAACAATTTTTGTAAAATTTTCGATACGATATGTTTCGGAAACTATAACAGCTATCGACCTTAATTGTTCTACAAAAAGTAATTGGACCAACATTTTAGAAAAATATTTGAATAAAAGCAGGGAAATGGGAGCCCTCCATATAAATAAACAATTTTTATCAAATTTTTGATACGCTATATCTGGGAAACTATAACAACTATCGACTTCAAATGCTCATTACAAAAAGTAATAAAATAATTCTTACATTTTGGAATAAACTGTTGGATAGAAGCAGAAGGAGGGGAGCCCCCATACAAAAATAACTTTTATTAAACTTTTTATACAAATAATGTCGAAAACTGTTACAGTTCTCGATCTTAAACCTTTTATATGGTAATTATATTGTTAAAAATTACGTTAAAAATTTCTAAAGTTTTCTATTTCAAAAACTAGGAAAGCTATCGACTTTAAACCCAGCTCAAAGTAATTTTATTATAATATTTGCAGTACAAAATAACTTGGCTAGAATATATGGCCGGATATATGAAAAGAAAATATGAAGAATCGACACAGCCGAATATATAGCGCTCTTACTTGTTTTAATACATGTAATTGAGTCAGAATGAAGTCCAAAAATTTTACCAGAAGGTAAAACACCTAACTAAAGGCTTTATTATAGGCACATTCTCCTGCAAATATCAAGAAGGCAATTTAGTGACTGACACAGATAGTGTGCTGAAGACATGGGAAAACAATTTTTCGCGCCACAGAACCAATCCCAGAAGACGGTATTGAGTGCATATCGCCTAGCCAGAATGAGGTCAAAATAGCAGCTACCCGGCTTAAGAACAACAAGGCGGCAGGACCCCATGGGTTGCCAGCTGAACTATTTAAGACCGGAGGCGACACGCTGATAAGGCGTATGCATCAGTTTGTTTGTACAATCTGCCTAGGGGAACGCATACCCGGGGATTGACACATCAGTGCTTTATACCCTGTGCAAAAAAAAGGAGACAAGTCTGTATGTGCCAACTACAGAGAAATTAATTTCCTTCCCATTGATTATAAAATTCTATCCAGCGTACTGTGTGAAAGATTGAAATGAAAAGCCGACGAGATAATTGGGTCATATCAATGTGGCTTTAGACCTGGTAAATCCACCATCGACCAGATCTACACACTACGCCAAATCCTGGAAAAGACAGATCGACACATACCATTTATTTGTTGACAATAAGACCGCTTTCGACAGCCCCATACGTTCAAAGGTGTTTCAAGCTATGTCTGAATTTGGTATCGCTGCGAAACTAGTTCTGCAGGATGACTTTAACTGATACACAATCTTTAGTTAAGAAAGGCAGGAATATTTCTGAGCCCTTCAGTACCAAACAAGGTTTCAGACAAGAAGAAAGTCTCTCGTGTGATCTTTTTAACATCCTCTTAGAAAAGGTTATACGAGACGCAAATGTGAAAAGAACTGGCACACTATTCACAAAACAGCACATGTAACTCGCTTACGTGAGAACGAATTGATAACAAATCAGCCAAAGTAGGTCTGGCAGTAAATGCTGATTAAACCAAGTTGATTGTATCAACGCACAATACGTCGAGTAGACTTGGGCAGAGAGTGGAAGTTGAAAACTACAACTTTGAAATAATCAACATTTTTATTTTAGTACCTCGGCACCGCCATTAACAAAACAAACATCAGTTTTGAGGTAAAAAGAAGAACAATATTGGCCAATAGATGCTTTTTTCGACTAAGTAAGCAGTTTAAAATTAAAGCCACCTCCCGACAAACAAAAATCACTCTCTACAAGGCACTGATACTACCGGTGCCTACACAGAAAAAACTGAGTTGTAGAATCAGTAACAAATTTCAGAGAATCAGTAAATATTTTGTCTGGCTGAGGACCTACAACGAAAGTTGTAAATTTAGACAAACAATTTTGCAAGAATTTTAGTTTCTGTTAAAAAATTTTGTTGAGCTGGTTAAATATTTGAATTGTCTAGGCGAAAATTTTGTTTGATTTAAAAATCAAATAAAAATATTATTTCAATTTCAATTTATTGACTAAAAAAATAAATTATTTTGAACAAAAATTTGTTTGAAAAATTTTTTTTGTAGTTTTCTGTGTGTATTTATGGTTCTGAAGCATGGGTACTTTCGAAAGCAGTGCCTCGTTTCTGTAACTTGCGAGAAGTTTTCGCATCAAGAAATTTTATAAGATTATAGAAGTGTTCCAGTTATTAACAGGGCGAGTCATATAATTTTAATATATTACAAGTTAACATTTAAAATTTATAATAGTTTTTCTTTGATTCATTCTGTCCTTGACAGGGCGACTATAAATTTCTCGACTAAAGAAATTCTCACATACCTTACAGAAACGAGGCACAGATAAGGCAGTGCCTGGAGCTTTCAAGAGGAAGATTTTTCGGAGAATCTATGGACCAATCTGCGTTGAAGGAGAATACCGGTGTCATATGAGCCGTGAGCTGTATGAGCTGTTTACCGACATTGACATAGTTACACGTATCAAAATTCAAGCTTTACGTTGGCTACGTCATGTTGTGATAATAAATAAAAATGATGGATTACGCAGAAGAGGAAGACTAAAACTCTGATGGAGGAATCAAGTGGAGCAAGACATCTCGAAACTTGGTGTCAGAAATTGGAGAAGAAACCCAGAAGATCGAAGCGCTTGGAGATCAATTCTGAGTTCGACAAATGGAACAAACGTTCTGTAATAGCCATCTAAGTAAGTACATAATTGAACAATTTGACAGAAATAGTTAAAATTTACTCTTTATAGGGAGCTTTTTCTTGTGATAAATAAGACTTAACGCTTTTGCTCAACCAAAAATAAAGATAGCTGTCATTTGTTTCTTTCTAATAAATGCACTTTTGCTTAAAATTTCAATTAAAAAGAAAAAAGTAAACTTAGAGCCTTTGCATGTTAAGCCAGCTATATGTGCTTATACACCCAAGTATCCTATATATGTATGTAGCATATGATTAAGAAGGTTGTGCAACCTCCTAGAGAATAATGTCAACTTTAATTATTTAATTTGTATCATGAGAAACTCACACACATATGTATTCGGCTTAAATATTATAAATAATTTTGGGAAATTAGATTTTCTACTTACTCATTTTGGTGTGTTTTTGTGTTTTAATTTTTCTGTGAACTGTTTTAAGCTTTGTTTCCAATTTGTGTAACAATCAATTAAATGTTTGTGTTGAATTTGACAATTTCTTGTTTTGTTTGTTTTTTTTTATTAGTTTTTTAAATGTTTAATTTTTGCTGTTTAAATTTTTAAGTTTTTATATTAATTTAAAAAAGTATGAATTATAATTTATGGTGTGTATTTTTAATTTAAATAACTTACTGCAAGCTTATAATTTTTCAAAATAAATTATAAAAATATTGAATTAACAATTCATTTGTGCATTTACTTTTAAATAATTATTACGACTACCTCAGTATACTCAGTTTAATTCAAGTTAACTAAATCTGTTAACGGAGAGTCAAGGTTAAAAAAAATACATAAAACAAATAAAAAAACATTATAATTTCATATTTTTAATTAAGTACAAAATTAAACTTGGCTTTATTATTAACCTTTTTAATACTTGAATTCACTTAATAATTACAACTTGTTTAGGGCTATATGTTTTAATTTTTTTTTTTTAATTTTAAAATAACGTACATTTATGTATGTGTATATGTATGTTTACGTACATATGTATGTATGAATAAATCAAGCATTTTTAAGATCAAATTTAATACGCAAATCCTTTGCAAAATATTTTTAAATTTAACTTAAATTAAAAAAGAAATACTTTTTATTAATAACCTAGAGTTGAAGTCGTAAAATGTTTTAAGATATTAAAAAAAAATAAAACAATTTATTGCTAAATCTATGAAAAATATTAGCCGAGTTCAACATCTTGTGCAAATAAATGATCTTTGATTATAGCTTTTGCCAAATCGTAAAATTATGTTAAAAATTTTTTAGTCAAAAATTTTTCTAATGCTAAAGAACATTTATAGAAAATTGTAAATTTGGAATAATGTTTTTGTGTAAAAACAACTTTTCAACAATTTCCAAAATAATAATAAAATTTAAAATAATTAAAATAAATTAAATATTTTTAAGATAAAATACGATTTTTACCTAACCTTTTAATTAATTTTTTAATAATAAAATAAATTTTATTTCAATAAATAATATAATGTGTAATTTTTTTCTTTAAAAAGGCTATTTTTCAGTTGAATGTGCTTTCGAAAAAAAAATATGAAATTGTTTAAAGAGACATTTTCAGTCCAAAATAACATTTAAAAAAAAATATTTTTCAGAAAGTAACACAATACGACTGATAACATGCGTTGTGAATTACCCAACTGTTTTAAACATGAAAAAAGTTTAATCTCGAGATTTCCTTTAAAAATGTTCTCTCAAATTAAAATAATCCGATTAAGGGATGGCAGCTTGTGTTTTAATTGTGTAATTTAAACTAATTTTAAGTAAGTTTTATTCCTGTGTTTTTACAAAAATAATGTGTCGTTTACGTATGGCAACCTGCCTGTCAGTTGCTGAAATTATATTACAGATGACAACTGACAGCTATTATTTGCCAATGTTTTAAGTTAATATTTTGGCTGGCAACCGAGTATTTTTAATGCCGTTTGGCAACTCAACTGAAGTTTGGTTGCCGTATATACATAGATTTTTGTTTAACAATTCCTAATACATATACATACAAACACATACATATATACATAATTTTAACAAATGCTAACTTAATTTAAATCAAACTTCTTTTCTTTTTATTAAATTGTTTTATCATTCCTTTTATACACATTTCTTGTGTATTTTGTTTGTAATAAATGCACAATCTATTATATTTTATTTTTTTCATTAAAATTATAGGCTGCAATATTCAAATTTGCCAAATGATTTTTTTAATAAAAATTTTCCAAATAATTTGTGATTTTTTGTTTATTAAGAATAAAACAAATAAGGGGAATTAAATGTTAAGTGCAATAAAAAAAAATAAACGGTAAATATATCGATTTAAAAAATATTATTTCTTAACACTCATTCATACAATTTTTATACGGTTCAAGCACAATTCCTAAGTAAAAAAAAACAACTAAAGATTTTAAAACACGTTTGTCAGTAGGTCTGTCGGAAGTTGTTAAGTTTTAACTTTTAATTTTATTTAAAAAAAACTTGTTAAACAGAAATGCAGTGCAAAACGCGATTTAAATTTTTTTTTTTTTTATTTCTTAATCGTCTAGGTTTCAAAGACCGCCTAGAACTGTGTGCGATGAGCGTCAAAGTAAAGATGAAACTGTTCAACTGTTTAAGAAACTACACAGATTTTATTTTATAAAAATATTGCCGAAAAAGAAACAAACATACAGCAGTAAATACAAAAACCATGATATTAAATTGTTGTATAATTTTTAATTTTATATGTATGTATGTATGTGTGCATGTGTAGGTATGAACTTATACTTGTTAAGTTCTACTTTAATTTAAGGCTTAAGACAACAATAAAAAAATTAGCTTTCGCAATATAAAATATTGTTAATTACCAAAGTAAGAGAGTATTTATTAAGAGTATTTTAAGCCAGAATTACCTTAAAGAGTATTTTGTAATTTTGTCAGAGAGGGTTGCCAATTTTTAATGATTAACTTCAACAAGATTTTCTAAGTTGGTACTAAAAAGCTGTTTTATTTCTTTGTTTAAGTAAAAAAGCTATTTAAATATATGTAGGACCATGTTTTCAATTCAATAAACTGTAGTCAATAATGTTAAACAAGAAAGTTAAAAGCTTTTTATCATATTTAAAAAATTAACGCTGATATTTATAAAAATTAAAGTAGGGTTAATAACGGTTTATTTGACAGATATCTATTGAATAATTGCCAAATAAGCACTTAATAAGCCTTCTATAATTTTTATGAATATGAGCGTAAATGTGCATGTACAGAGCAATTGGTGACAGTGTACCCAACACCATTTTGATATGAAGAGAAAAAATTTTAATAATAATATGTTGAGGTTCATTATTATATTTGTGTGATCTCATAAAGTTAAGATGTTTTAGTACAGATAAATACATTTTTATTATTACAAGTATGTATGCTTTAAGCTTAAGTGCTTGATAAGCTAAAGGAAAGTTCAACTTACATTTAAAATTTAACGTACGGTTTATTTATTTAAAGTTGCCGTATTTATTGCTGATTTGCTTGTTGTTGGTAAAAGCAAGTAAATGCCACCGCGCAACTAACTAATTATTAAAAAAATATTTGGTGTTTGCACTAGTATTGCCGTACTTTAAACAAATTTTTTGTTAAACTTAAAAAGAGGTTGTAATAACCAAAAATTTCAAAGGTCACGCTATTGTTCACTTTAATTAGAGTTAACTCAAGCTAAAGAACACTTTATAAACAACATGTAGCAAAAGCCCTATGTAATTGTTTAATTATTCGCTTCAATATCTTTAAAGGGTTCAGTGTTTCACTGTGCTTATACTATATACTTATGTAAAGTTTTTTAAAAACAAATAATAATAATCTTTTTTTTTCAAATAGTTTGTGTTTTAATAATTTTTTTTTCATATTTATTTTATTTTTAAGTCCTCACTTTTGTAAACTAACAATAAGTATTCAAATCTAAAGGCTAAGTAATTCATATTAATCCAGCCGGTGCCAGACAAAAATTAAAGTTCTCTTAAAAAATTTATTTATTTCATGGTTTCATCTAAGCGCAATAGTTATCCTCTTTCTGACGAGTGTGTCCACTATGTTACCAGTTTATTTAAATATCTACTTGTCCACAAAGTTTAGGATTAACTAGTGGAACTTGTAAGTGGATGTTGCTGTTTTTAATTATCATTCTGAGGATTTTGTTTTGACGATGTTGAGTTTTCTCTATGTTGAAGGCAGAGGCAGTATTCCGTAGCACCAAGCTGGTTTTCAAATTGAGTTATAGAGCTAAAGTTTACAATTGAAACGAAGCACAGAGTTTCTACCAATCAGCTAATAAATTTAGACTTTTTTTAAATTTTGTTTGTGTTAACATAGCATATATGTATGATTTTCATATGAGGCGGCGATTTAAATGAATGCCAAGGCATATCGCCTCAAGGTGTTAAGGCACCATCTGGCTATTAATAAAGATTGGACAGCACGTTTCTTTGCGTACAGTAAAAGTAGCGTGGGTTCCTTTTTGTTCATTTATTATTACTACCCATAGCTTTGTCCATTTTTCTACATGGATAATATGATGATGTATGTAGGTGTTTTGAGACCTTTTAGAGTCTTCATGAGTGCAGAGGATAGCACCCAGCATACCATATGCGCTCTAAATGAGCTCATAAAGACTCTTTTGTCGGAACGCTGACGCTCATAAAGAGTTCATAAAATAATCATAAACAGTCATAAAACGCTCATTTTTTAATGGCTTTTTCCACTAAACTGGTCACTCATGAAAGAGCTCTAAATTTTATGCATAAAAGAGTATTTTATGACTCTTTTTTTAAAACGCATTTTGAGCCCTTATTCCAGTTTTCGTTTACACTCTCTCTTTCTAAAATACGTTCACTGTCGCTATTTTCTTCAACAACACTATTATTTTTAATACTACATGCTGGATTTTCTTTTCTTAATTAGTTTGAGCGAAGTTCACTTATTATTAATTTGTTTTTTTTTAGTTTGCTCTTTTCATTATTTCAATTATGTATTATTTTTGTATTTATTATAAGATAACTCACAATTTTGTCTTTACACTTCCAAAAATATTCACTAATGAATCAATTTGAGCAATCTCTTTCTTCTGCTTAGCTGGAATTTACCGTTATCTGTCAGAGTGCAGAAATTACTCATAAAACGCACATAAAATCGATCGTTTATGAGCTCAGAAATATGCAAGCAGGAAACACTCACAGAAGCTCATAAAATCGTTCATATATGAGCTCATATATAAGAGCGCTCCGATAATGGTATGCTGGGCAGTATCATCAGCAAATGTCAACGTATGTGTTTTACTATCGGTTGACATGCCTGCTGTATAAATCAGGTACAGAATTGTTCCTAGAGTGCTACCTTGATGTACGCCAGCCTAAATGGTTGAAGACAGCTGAAGTGGTCCCTTCTTTGGTCATAAACTGTCAAGTGGTTATATACATACTTTTCTAAAAGGTTCATAAGCAAGTTCAGCTTTAATTTGGTTAAAAGGCCTTTATACCATACTTTATCAAATGCTTGAGAAACATCTATAAATAGCCCTGAGCAATATTTTTTTTTACATATTTTATTTAAACTTGTATCAACCTGTAGGTCTGTTCAATGATATTGTGCTGTCGTCTAAAACCAAATTGGTGATTGGAATGCAGTCGTTATCATTTAAGATCGGACTAAACTTCTTTTTTCTAACAATTTTGACATGATTGAAAAGACTTCACCTTGGAGGAATAATTTTTACTAAGACAACTTTTCACATTGGCGGGAAGCGTTTAAGCCGTCATATGGCATTACCTTTGGCCGATCGCTATAATGAATAATTTGTCTGAGGAGTGGTATCTAGATTTTTTAAGGTGTGTGCAAAAGAATGTTTTTTTATATGACTCCAACAAATTCCTGCGATGGTTTGTGCATGCCTTTGGCTTTAAGTTGGGGAGATCTACCTTTTGTTTCGCCGAAGTCAATGGCGTCTGGAATTTTTTTAAAGTCAGGTGCAGGGTTATTATTGATGTTAAATAACAAAAATATAGCGAACGCTTGATTTTAATATTAAGAGATTAAGATTTGTTTAATAATTAATTTAGCAATATTGTTCCTAAGACTCCATTTAATAAATAATTTTACATTTTACGAAAAAAAACTTAACTTGGCTTTTTTTGTATATAAACTTATTGTTCCCAAAAAAGAAAAAAAAAAATAAATGTTCAGACAAAAAAGTTAAAAGCACAATAAATACCTACCTGTTGGGTATTGCATAAGCAAAAAAATACGCGAAAGCCACCAAAATGGCAACACGGTTCGGAGTAAAATGGGGCTATGAGTGCAACAGTGGCCTTACCCACAAACCCATGAAAACTGAAAAAATGATAGTTCTAATATAGGAGCTACACACAAAAAATTCTATAGGATATATTTCCTAAAAACATAATATAAATTCAACAAATAAAAAAGGTAGAATGGCAGTAACTATGTTCTTAAGGTAATATGCCTTAAATTTTAGTTGGTTCCCATGTTCGAAAAATCAACTATAAAATTAGTCAAAGTTACTTACAAACTTTATTAAACTAACAACGATAGCAAAGTACATTGCCCTATAACTTTAGCAAAACTTACCTTTTTCAAATTAGTTAATCTCCAAAACAAACTAAAATGTTTTTATTTTGATTTAAAATATCTTATTGAAAAGTTTAGAAAAAACTCTTGCCCATATTACACATTTAACTTTATTTATACAGTTATGTTCTAGAGATTAATTTGTTTCAAAAGTTGAAATAAACGCGAAAAAGCATTTCAAAACTTGAAAAACTTTCCTGGTTAAATGCCATGTTTTCCTTTTACTTTTTGGGTACCGTCGAAACAAAATTAACCTCTTAGAACACACCTGAGAGGAAAGCCATGACCGGATTCCAAAAGAAATCTTAAATTCTCTATTTGCAGGAGCAGAGGAACAAGGTCTGAATTTTGAGGTCTTGCCTTTAGTATATTACTGCATTGCTTCTTGAACTGGCTGCCGGGAACAGTTCTGTTGATAAGAAAATTGATTTTTAAAAATCTCGAGGTGCAACAAATGTGTTAGATTACTTACTTTTTAAAGCATATCTATGAATTGCTTCTAAAAAAAATTCAAATGATAAATTTTTTATTATTTTATTTTATATAATTTTTTTACGTACCTTCATTTTCTAAAACATTTTTTACCATTAACAACTAAATACATAAACAAACAGTAAAAAATTATTTCGAAGGCGATACCTAATTCGCTAAGTAGCACTTGCTTGAAATCTTTGTAATATGCGATTTGAAATTATCTATTTGACTTAGTTTGTAAAACTTAGTTTTTTCTGTTCATACAGAAAGAAATTAACTAACAAAGTTTAGTCAATATAACCTCGATTATTTTTTTTTGTGTATTAAAACTATCTTATTTTCAGTTTTCATAGTTTTGTGGGTTAGGCCACTGTTGCACTCATAGTCTCATATATTAGGAGTATAAAACAATTTGCTTTTTAGTGGCTCTAGACACCATGATAACCGATAGCGGGTGTCTTTGCTAACTAAACGTTTATCAGGAAACTCTCCACGTGTTGTCCCTACTAACACCACAGGTTAAAATAAAATTTATGAATTACCTTGTCTTTGGATTTTGCTTCTTTTATTTAGAGAAATACCCGATTGTCCAATAATTTAAAGCTACTCCAAATAAATATTGTTCACGATTTTTTAACAAATTTTGTGTCTTTCCCTTAAATGATAATGGTGTATTGGTTTGATTATCAATAACAAATTGCTTAAAAATATTACTACAATTTCCACAGATAGTTTAAATAACAAGAACTCTTTAAAATTGTAAACAAAATTTTTAATTTTTTTTTTATTAAAATAAACGAAGAACACTAAAAATTTACTTTTCTGCTTTCACAATTTGTTTAACAATAGATCAGGGTTATTTTTAATTTTTCCCCAAAACCTATGTAGCTAAAGTGTTTCAGTTACATTAGCGGACAACATAAACTATCAAACACTTTGTACAAAAAACAAAAACCGACATATGCACTTTTAACAAAAATTAATACAATAATTTTAACATTAAGTTCAACAATCTTTTACATATATGTATATCGTCACAGAAAATGCAAATCGCCCTATCTAACATTTAAAAATTTTTTAGAAGAGGCAAGCATTTTTGTGTAAATGAAAAATATATTTAAAATTAACACAAATTTTTGCCATATATGTTAGTTAAAAAGGATCAACAAATTTATTTCTGCTGAAAAAAAAAGTTTTGCGAGATGACGTACATATTTGAAAGCTATAATTTATAAAAAGCCAATTTTAAATTGTTTGTAAGATAGGGCGTTTTGCATTTTCTGTGACGATATTAAGTTAATTTAGCATTCCTTCAATCTATTTTTAATATAAGAACGTTGGCAACTTTAGAAATGGTAACTGAACACAGCTTAAGCTCTATAAATATTTTACAAAATGTTTTCACATTTTTTTGTTCGCGTTTTCTTTAAAAACAATCAAAACACGCTTAACAATACTAAATAAAAATTTAAATTAAATAAATAAACTAAATAAGCAAAAAAAAAAATAATACAGAATAAAAACAAGTGCACAAATCTATCAATCAATCTGCTTAGTCTGGCATTTGAATTATACACACCATACCATATGCGAAAGCATGTCAGTGCTCCCAACCAGAGTGACCGCTCGTCGACTAAAGTTGCATTTTGCAACCTTTTTAAGGGCCTGTGACTTTTTGTGCGACTTTTTTATGCTGACACTATTTTGCCACTATTTTAAAATTTTTGCAACTTTTGCCCCTTTTTTGTTACGAAAGTTACATAAACAAATTCTATTACATATTTGCTTATGCGCATACATATACGCATAGTTATGTACCTGGCATATGTGAACATTTGTTTTGTTCCCAAACATCGCACGCCATAATTTTTTGAAATTAAAAATGCTGAAAGCTTTTGGCATACAGTTGGTTTTTTAAAAAATTATTTAAACGAGCCATTGTGACCAAATTTATATAAAATAGTTTCGTATATTTTTACATTACCCCACAGCAGCGCATGTGCTAAATAATTTTTTCAAAATCAGGGCTGGTGAAAAACAAATTGGCAAACAAATTAAAAGTAACGACCTGCAATTCAATACTGTTAGCCTTAAATTTACTAAAAACTAAACTAGAAGACTGGATTCCAGGTAATGAACTAAAACACAAGCACAGAAACGAAGTTTTTAAAAAAAATAATATGAAAAAAAACTAAAAATATGTACTTGTGTATTATTACATTACATCCCTTGAGATAAAAAAACCCGTGGGTAGTTAAAATGTACTATTGGCTTTTTACTTAGACTAGTGTTGTATGTCTGTTCTTGTTTCAACCAAATTTTAAAAAATTATATTTTGATATTTGAAGAAGAACAGACAGAAAACTTGTCTAAAGTAAATAAATAAACGGTGCGTTTGATTTTTAGTAATAGTAAAACTATATAAAAATAAAATTTATTTTTTTGAAATTTCCAATATATTACTTTTAATGTGTCTACGTGCAAAAATTGTTTTTTAATTATTTGTTTCTTTTTGATAGATATCTTATTTTTAATTTGTTGTTGTCAAGTTTTTTTGGATTGTTGAATTGTTGGACGACTCTTTTTGTGTTTATTAGTTGTAAAAATATTATTATAAAAGTTGAATAAGCGCTTAAAAAAAGAGTGCAACTTTTTTTTCCAAAAACGACTTTTTATGCGACTTTTTTTTCCTAAAACGACTATTTGTGCCACTTTTTTAAAATTCTCAGCGGTCACACTGCTCCCAACATAACCAACCCACAAGTATTTAAGGTCACCATCAACACTTGTTTGCTTTATAAAATGAATTTTTACTTTTTACTACTTTTGAGAAACTACTTGTAAGCATTTTTCCCCCGATTTTTATTGTTTTATTGAGTAAATAAGTTAATAAATTATGTATCTTCCTTAAGAGTTTACGAACGATTACTTGACGGTTTCAAAAAGTTGTTTTTAACGGCTTTTTCTTAATATTTAACGATATTATGGCAACTATGGGCATAGGTATTAACTTTAGGGATGACAGTTTTGGTACAATTAAGGCCTAAAAGTATGCTGGAACGCCATTGAATGTTAAAAAGTAAATAAATAAAACTAATACACTTAATCGATTTTTAAAATTAAGTACGGCAACTTCAACTTTGTATACATAAACACCCTGTTTCTTAACTATTCTTTTAAACAAGGTCGTTAACAATAAACTTGTGAAAAAAATTAAATTACTGAAAGTTGATGGTACGAAATTAGTTTTTCCATTTATCATCCCCAAAGTATATACATGTGATATGGATATGTAGCAAATGTTTATTAAAAATATAGGCACCCACACACACACTTACAACATTATAAATTATAGAACAGAATATGTTTGCGTTAAGCAAATATTTGAAATATGTCAGGATGGCCGAGCGGTCTAAGGCGCCAGACTCAAGAGCAATCTTATCGCAAGAAAATTCAAGAAAATTGCGGTTCAAAACGAGCATTCTGGTCCTCTCTGAGGGCGTGGGTTCGAATCCCACTTCTGACAAATTTTTTTTTATTCAAAAACATTTATGACATTTCAAAAGCTTTTTATATACATAAGTACATATTAGAAAAATCAAGAGACTACTATATCCGTAGAAAAAGAAAAAACTTTAACAATTATAACTGACAAAATTCTTCCCAAATACTTTCGATAGCTTTTTCTCAATCTTCCAGGAAAAAATATTTTTATTTTATTTTTTTTTTTTTGCTCAAAAGAAAGCTTAGGTCTTTGCTTTGAAGAGCTTATAAGTCGCTTAGTGGGATGCGAGTGGGATATCTATAAAAAATAATGTTTTGTAACTTAAGGCAGAGGTTTTCCAATTTTCACGTATATTCTGTTTTGATTTTTTTGCTATTTATGTAAAATTATCTCTTAAGCAAAAAAAAAATTATTTTATGCTAAGAAACAAAATAATTTAACCTTTCCAATCGAAAAAAAAGTTGGGTCACTTGACATGAAATCCCCCATATGTATATACATATGTATGTACATATATACATATGTATGTATATCATAAGCATTTTATATATGCTTTAATATTTGGTATGTGTACATTTAGTTGTTCCCTGCAAAAAATCTTGGACCACATGGTCCGTTTTAGCTGAAATGGACTAGTTACAACATGGTCCTTGTGTAATGCAGTCATGGACCATGTCATTGTCAAACAAGAACTTGTAGTTACTTAAGTGATATGCGTTCGTGTTTTAACGATTGCGTACAAAAAACACGATCGTTAAAACACGAACGCATATCACTTAAGTAACTACAAGTTCTTGTTTGACAATGACATGGTCCATGACTGCATTACACAAGGACCATGTTGTAACTAGTCCATTTCCAAGTTGTTTGTAGGTAGGATAGAGTAGTTTTGAAACTACTCCGACGTAATACAAATCTGGGTTAAGTGGTCCGGCCCTAGGACATCATAATGTTAAAAAGACCATGTTTTTTACATGCATTTGGGTTAGTTTTGGAGTAATCCTACTCCTTTATGGACTAGTCCATACACGCATGTATGGACTAGTCCTGTTTTCTGCAGGGTTATTATACGTATCTGCCTTAACTTAATATGTATGTATATACATACATATAGCTGTGTGTTTTCTTTTCTATATTGGAATTTCTGAAATTATTATAACCTTCACATAAGTGATAAAGGTATAATATATAAGTTTGTAATTTCTTTAATATCCATCTGCGACCCCATAAAGAATATAACATTTATGGTTCCATATACATAGGGAAGTCGATCTAGCCATGTCCGTCTGCCCGTGTCATAGTTGAAATCAACCTTCTGAATCCCCCCGATGTCGCATAGGCTCGTAAGTGGTATCAAACTATCAGATATATCTGCGAGAAAATCGCCATTGAAATGCAGCAAAATCGCTCCATAACTGACCGAGGTATAAGCCAAAAACAAAGACTTTCTCCTTCCTATTTTTTTAGATGTTGTCTTTGACCCCAAGAACCTGGGTTCGATTTCTGGACGGGACAAATTTTTTTTATTTTTTGCCTTTTCTTTAATTTTTATTTCTTTTATTATTCACATGCATTGTATATAAAAATATGTGAAATTTTCGATAACTGAGAGATATAAGCCAGCAACTACGGCTACCTCTGTTTTTTTCTCTAAAATTTGTACCTAAAAACCTCTAAAACTTACCCGGAGTTGCCCCTACACAAGTGCAACGTAAGACCTACTCCCATTAACTTTTCCTCACAAACATTTTTGTGAAAGATACTTACACCTTGTCTCCGCCCCCTTACAGGGCTGCCATACAAACCTTAATTGAATTTTTTTAATTGCTTCTACAGCTTCCAGGGTGCTCCTATAAAGGTCAAATGTCAGACCGACACCAATTAATTTTTTCCCCAAAATATATGTTAAACATTTTTAACCCCTATCTCTAGCTTCTGGCAGGGTTGCCATACAAAATTTAAAAAACTTCCCCGGAGTTGCCATTAGAGGAATAACATGTATCATATACCCCCTTTCTTTCTTTCAAACACATTCGTAGAACTTACTTACCCCCTATCTCAAACACCTAAGGGGGGTTTCATACAAAATTTACAAAAATGACGTAAAAACGCCCAAAACTTCCCTAGAGACGGCCTTTAGAGAAATAAAGTGTACGACCGACCCCCATTAGCTTTCCCTTCCAAACATATTTCTTAAACATACTTACCCCCTATCTCTATCGCCTAGGGGAGCTCCCATACAAAGTTTGGGAAAGTGTAATAAATTCTTTTCTTGCCGAGTCATTTTGTACTGCAAATAATATAATAAAAATACTTTGTGCCGGATTTGAAGTTAATAGCAATCTAGTTTTCGAAATAGAAAACTTTACAAGATTTTAACGTTCGCATGAATAATAGAAATAGAAGGTTTGGGGTTGAGAGTTTTAAAAGTTTTCGTTGTTTTGGGTTTTCGCAGATCAGCTGTGCTCGTAACATCACCTGGTCAAATAATTTCACCACGTCTACACTCATACCTTTTTACACTGTTTACAAAAGCTTTAAATAAACATTAAATAGAACGTTCCAGTCGTAAAATAACTCTGGTGAGGTAAAGAGCTCGTGCGTCGTTGGTCATTATTTCTTAAGGACAACCAGGCCGTCCCTTTTTATCGCACTTCGAGATTTTTGCGTCTCACTCTCGCATGTGGGGAATTGTTTTGGCGTCACGTAACTGTGCCGTAATACAGTTATCGGAGTTCTATGATTCTCTGCATGCAAAAAAAGATTTTGTATGATGGAGGAGAACCAATAAACTCATTTAAAAAAAAATATATTAAAATTGAAGAAAATTATCGGTGCTAGTATATTCTAGCCAGAATTGGTGTTGGCGTTATGTATTAATTTACCGGCCAAATAAACCTTAGTTTTGTTTAAAACTTAGTAACCTAAAAACTAAACAAACAATAAAACGTTCAAACCAATGTTCATAACAGCGTGTTGACAGCAATTAAGAGAATTTAAAAAAAAGGGGAGGCAATTTTTTATCAATAAACACATAAACAAAGTTGTTGATGACGCACAATGGGGTTTTCCCTTTAAAAGAAAAGACAAGAAGAAGCAACAGACAAAACAAGAAAAGTCTTTAGGCTGTGGGCTTCAGATCTAACTTTGTTCTTAGTATAGTTTATAGAAAAGATATTAAAAAAAACTTTTGCAACAATCAGTTCATAGTTTACGAATGAGACCAGCACATCTGTAAATCACTTTAATCTGCATACAATTACAATGGGAAAAAGTGTGCAGTTTTATTACTTTCACGTTAAGCCACATAACCTATAAACAATACCAGACATCGATCATAAAAATTGATGAACGCGTTTCGCTTTTATTTACAATTAAGTGAAGGTGCCTCATTTTGCAATAAAGGAAAAAACGTTAATGGCTTTTTTACGATTCTCAGAATGTGTATATATGTATATATGTATGTAGATACATCAATGCCGTTGCACAGTGGTATCCTAAGCAATATAAATAAAATTAAAAGTTGTAGATCGATTAGAACGTTTTTTTTTTGGAATATGTATTCCTAAGTACATATATACTCGCAAAAAAATAATGGGTTTTTTGTCGTTTTATAATTTTTAAAAAGTTTTAAAAATTCAAAAATGTTGGAATTTTGTTTAAAAACATATTTTTCTGCCACAACTCCCTTGATATCTCTGAACATACTGGGTAAGTTTAAAACCAATGTAAACACGACTTAAATAAAATATTGTTAGCGAGTTTTGGGTGTTTTTGTTAACTGAATAGGGTAAACCGTTTTTAAGTTATTCCAATATGTGTGGTGAAAGTGCCTTAATTTTGAACACAACGGTATATCGCGAAAAGTGGAGCTTATAGAAAAAAACCCAGTGCAGATTTGGATTCAATGTCCCAAATAACCTTAAAAAAAATATTCAGTTCTTATAAGAACAATATCTGATTCGTTTTGAGACATCGCGAACATAAATAAGTACTTTTTACAGTCGAATTGTAAGTAGTGCTTGGCGATAATTTTACTTACTTCTCTACTTATTTTGTAAGTAAAATTTTTGCTGGGTAATCATAGGTGCACATCAACTTTTTAACTTTTAACCGAACTATGAAAATTTTTTCAAATATGTTATCAGTCGACCAGTAAGACTCTTACTTTTTTTATAATAAGTTGTTTAAACTCATTTCCATTACGAGACTTTAGAAAATTAACTTCCTATAACTTTTTTTAAACTTTCATTTCTATGATAATCGTCTTTTTCCTGACCATTTTTGTTGACAGGGAAATCACGAATACATAAAAAACTGCCTTAAATGAAAATTAAAGTTCCTATTTTTAAGAAATTGCCATGAATCGAGGGTTGATATTAAAATTTAACCCACAAAACATACATAAATAAAATTTTAAAATACATTGAACTCGCGGAAACGTGAATATCCAGAAACGTGAACACTTTTTATTCAACATTAACTACTCTAAAGCGTGAACAAACATTGAAAGTTTTAAAACGTGAACAATTTTTTTCTGTGATTTTTTTTGTTTACATTAATTTTATTAGTTTTGGAAGTCCCCGAATTATGCAATAAAAGGATCTATAAGCGATATACATAGTTTTATTTGCAAAATGTTGATTTTTGTGGTCAGATTAATAAGGCAATTATGTATTACCCAAAAAACTTAGGTTTTAAAATTTTTTAATTGGACTTTTCGGGTACAGCGTTGTTAAGTTTTGACTAGATTTAGATGTTTTTGAACTAGTAACAAAAAATTGATAAAAAAAAATAAATTCGTTAGAAAATAATTAAAACATATTCAATCGGAAACGTGAACAAAATCGAAAACATGAACACCCTTGGTAAAAATTAGTTCACGTTTTCGCGAGTTCACTGTATATTGATTTTTGTTTTTTAAAGTAACACAGGGGAATGACCAGCGATGTGTGAATGCTCATTTGGAAGTACAAAACGCAATATTTTTATTTTGTTAATTTAGTTGGTAAGATTCCTACAACATGTAAACGCAGATCATATAGTGTTCTTATACATACATATATGTATTAAAGTTATTACATATCAAAAAAGTTTTGAGATCTTTAAGTTTTAACGTAAAAATGATTTTACAGAAGAATGACGTGTATTTTAAGGATAAAACATAAATATGTTAAATGCTAAGAAAAGAAAGAGAAAACATGATAACATTTTTTTTTATTTTTTAGTAACTTTGACAAATTCAGACAAATTTAAGTGAAAGTAGGGCTGGGGACAGCCAAGGAAATAATATTTGAAGACTTGGTTAGGGATTTTTTTTAAACAAAAGTAAAAAGGAAAGTTTAATATATTTTAATATTTCCTATTTAAATAAACAGGGGTATAAAATTTTTCGGTAATCTTAGAATCACCCATGTATAATATACTCAAATACAGGGTACACTAAACAAGTTTACAGCAAAGCGAATTCAAAAATTTCGCCCTCATCATTTCCTTTTTGTGTTTGAGCGGTGGAATGTCAGAAAACTTAAAAATTTCATACAAAATTGAATATTGCAACGTGAAAGTGTCAAATTTATTTTAATCAGCTGGGTGGGCTCTTAATATTACCTTGTTGAGTGTGCCCTGCTCAAATATGTATGTATGTAGTTTGTCTATCAAGTTCTAAATTACATAGTCTCCTATGCAAGGCGAGGTAATGTGGTGGTGATTTTACAACAACTAATTTGCGACGAAAAAAATTTTAGTTTTTCTTGTGATTTTCGGTGGCTGCTGTGTAAAAAAAAATATGTAAACATAAACAAATTTGGCAACCCGGCCCCGATATATGCAAAAAAAAAGTAGATCAGCTGTGCTCGTAACACCACCTGATCAATGTATTCGCCTTCCTCCTATGCTTTAAAAGCCGATTTTTTATAGATAGCCCTTAAAGTAGCCAACTCCATGCATTATTTTATTTTATTATATTGTTGTATTTTTGCTTCACTTTTAAGAATTATTTCCATAGTGCAATACATACATACATATATGTACATATCGTTACCTTAATTAAGAAACGCTCTAACTCGTATTCTTTTATAAGCTCTGACTGATATTTGTTTTTTTTGGGGGGCCGGCACCACTCAAATATTTATCAAAAATTGCTTTTCATATAAGCGTTTGTCACCCTAAAGCTATATTTACACTATCTTATTTACACTATCTAAGTTCTCATCTGAGTTGACTGTCAAAAAAATAAGTTTAAATTTTTATGAGTGTCAAAAAACAATTTGAAATTTTTATTTTTAGTATTCCATTCTGAGAAATTATAACAAGTCCGCTAATTCTAAAAGTTGTTAAACTGGTACAAAGTTTATGGCAATACAAAAACAAGCATTTAATCCGGTAACTTTTAAAAACTTAAATTTAAAACTGAGACGTTAAATAATTTAAAAATAGAAAACGTTCTATTTTCAACTGAGGTTAGACAAAAATATTAACAAATGAAAATAGACATGTTATTACACTATACAAATAAGTCTCAGTTGTGAAACTCAGATGACAACTCAGGTAGTGTAAATATAGCTTAAGGTACATTGTACATGATAAGCTGTGTATGAAAGGGTTCTATTGTTGTAATAGACAAAAATTGCAAAAAGAACATAATGATTTTGCTAAATATATAAAAACAATTTAACTGTAAAAAAAATAAATAAAAACGTTGCTTAACCAGAGGTTACATCTCTTGTCCAGTTAATTTTAATGCAATAAACCTAATTATTTAATAGTGGAGGGGAAATCCCTTAAATAAGTTTTTTGTTATTTTAAATTATAAGATTTAATTTACATTCATTATTTTAAAATCTAAACGTCAGCTTTGAATATCAAAGTCAAGTACACATTAAAAAGTTCATTTCAAATTTCTTAATTGTTGATTTATAGGTACATATGTATGTTTATATGTATGTATGTATGTATTGCAATGTTATGGTAGCAATTTAACATATTATGAAATTGTAATCACTTTGTTTACAAATAGACATCTGTTTTGTTTACTTTTGTTTTTTTTTTTTTTTTTTTTTGATAATTACATGTATCTGTCAACTTACGTGTTTTAGTTTTAAACGCCTTTTAGTCTCGATTTTTTTATATTTTTCTGTCTACCTTTTGTATAACACTATGAATGTTAGGAATTGTAAATATCAACTAAAAAGTAATGAAAAAGAAAATAAATTGTGTACATTGAACATGATATGCAAAAGTTTACATAAAACAAAAATATATCAAACACGTTCTCTATCGCAAAGAGAGTTTTGCCTTATTTATTGGCACTCTTTGGGCTTGTAATTGAAATTTGTTTCTGTGTTGGGGGCCTAAGTATCTATAGGGTTTGAGAAAAAGTAAAATGTTTAGTATAACTTTCAGTGTTTAATTGGGGCAGATAATAATTTAGCACAAGTACGATTTTAAGCAAATTGTAATGATCTACCTTTATTTTCATCTATAACTCCTTTGAATATTACTCTATCTTCACAAAATGGTGTATACCTATGCAGAAGACTTTTTTTCCCATAATGTGGTATTGGTGCTTAACAAGTCCTACTTACGGAAACCAGATATAGTCGCGTAACCGGCACCAAATCTTGCTAGGACAGTAATCACAAGAAAAAAATCATCTTACGGAATTTCTTAACAGTTGGGATCCATTCCCGAAAATCACCTTAATTGACTATATTTTTTTAATATATTGAAACTTCATATTAATTAAATTGTGATGTGGAATAAAATATATATAGTCTTGACCCACTAAAACTTAATTTTGTAACTGATTTTGACATTTGTATTCGCACAAACAACAAACAATTTACTTTGTGGGATGCAAATTTGTATTTCGTTCGAGTTATCGTGCTACAAAATTTTGCTGGGACGGAAGCCTGCTGTTTTTTTGTTAAAAATCGCAGTTTTATATTTTACTAGCTGACCCGACAGGAGTTGTTTTGTCAAAATTTAAAAAAAATCTATTTCTGAAAATTTTGTAAATTTTTAAAAGCATTGGGCATACATACGGCGGTAAGGTGAAAATCAGGAGGAAAACATATTGTTTCTACTTATGTATGTACTTACATGTGTGTATAAAAACTTTAATAATTAGATTTTAGATATTTTTTTTAAAGATGACATTCGAAGGTTTATTATTTTTACTTCGATTGCAAGATCGACGCTAAAGTGCCAAATTAAAATTTACTTTATTTTGATTGGTAAACTTTGGCGTCACTTTTATTGTAGAGCTTTGTGTAGCTGGTTTTCCGACATGGACACATGCGAGACCTCGAGTTTTCCAGATTAATAACAGAAACACCTAATCAACGCTTATGGAATTTTTAATTGTCATTGCAAATGGAGCCTTAATCGGAATCATTGGAATGCGAATAAAGGTTGGTACTTTTAAATATATTTAAGCTTTATCCGAGATGCCACTCCCACTCTTTTTAAAGGACATTCTAATCCTGGCTTGTTACATGGATAGTAAAATAACCTCCGTAAAATTTTTTAAGCTGAAGCGTATTAGCTTTTAATTTTTTACGATTAAAACTATTTAATAATTTGTATGGCAGGTGGTGCCCCACTTGCTTAAAACTTTCGTAGAAAGTGTTTTTTATTCCCGTGATAAAATTACCAAACACGATTGTTAAGTTCGCATCTTTGTGTTGCTATTCCAGAAGTATGTCAGGCTATATGGAAAAATCTAAATAACCGATAACTTTAAGATTTGTGTTTCATATAATATATATGTATATGTACATGCATACACCCAGAGAAAAAACAACCGAAAATCAACAATTTCCACCTTAAATCAACAAAAAACAACTTTGAAAATGAGCCAAGGTGGAAAATTTTAAAATCAACAACGTTCAACTTAGAAACCACTTTAATCTAAAATCGATGTTGGTTCAACCTTGATTTAAGGTTGTTCATAATTGATTCAACATCGACCAACGTTAAAACAAAATTTTCCAATTTTTAAATCCACAATGAACATTATTCATTTAAGAATATTCGGCATTGTTTCAAAGTTGCAAAGTTTTTAATTTAAAATTGCAAGACTTAGAATCAACGTTGAGCAACCTCATTTTGAAAATGTAGCGTATTTGAATTAAAAATTATCAGTGTTGATTTAAAGTTGCAAACTGCACTGATACAGCTGCACAGTGGGTTGGTATTTTGAATTTTATACTTACGTTTTACCTTTTTAATTAAAACTAAAATTATTAATTTTTTGTATGTTTTATTGAACACAATTCTTAAACTAACATTTTTGGGCGGATATAAGTTTTTCCATTATTAATACAATAAGAATGCATGGGAGCACTATCAAAACACAATATATTGTATGCATAAATTTCATTATAAGCTTCTTCAACTATTTCATATGATTGAAGGTGATTGCAAAATTGCTGTAAAACAATTGGATAACACAAAATATATACATTTTTATTTTGATAAATAAATAAAAATATTTTAAATGCCTTAAAGTAAGGTTCTTGTTTTGCTATATAATAATTTGTTTTGTATTTTGTACCTTTGTATATAAGTTCTTTAAATGTTATAACTTGTGTAAAATCAATTTCTTTGTTTAATAATATTTTATTAAAATAAGTGTCTTTAGTTATATCTGACATTGGATATTCTTCAAAATTTTGGGGCAAGTCATAAGAAAATTCATGTTCCAATAAAAAGTGTGCAAATTTTATGCCTGATTTAATGGCTAAAGAGTGTGACGGATTTACTCGTGATGTAATATTTTTTAAATAACTCTTGGCTTCCTTGTGTTTTCCTTCGAAACGCATTGCCCAGAGATATTTTAATGAACCACATTTTTTAATTGCCGTTACGTAATGTACGAGAAAATGATGTTTTGGTTTTAAGGGGCCATATAGATCAATATATGCCTTATGATGTTTTTCTATTAAAATTTTAAGTGAAGACAAGTCTTCAACGGTGAACTTTGATTTCAATACAAAATCAATTATTTGCAGCAGTATTGTTAACACCTGCCAGTGCTTATTTGAAGTAGGTATTATGTCACCTATCATTAACGGTAAAAAATGAATAAAACACCAAACTTCAACCGCTGTCATTTTTAAATTATATGATCTTATTTTTAAAATACTTAAAGGAGGAGAATTATTTCCCATTTCTATTTCACCAAATGGAAAAAATTTTTTTCTACAGTTTATAACATTTAAACTAATTATTTCATCGTCTATTAACCCTTTTAAAACGTTGCAAACGTCATAAACACATATTCCTTCAAACAAATCATGCATTATGTCAAAACAGAAATTGTCAGTAACATTAAAACTATTTAAATTGTTAAAAATACATTCATTTTTCACACCAGTTTCTTGAAAGTTGTCTATCACCAAGTCGTTTTGATAATCGAATGAATTTCTTAAACTGTTGCTATATTCGAAAGCATCGATTTTCATTTCCTCTTTTGATCTTTTGCAAACACGGCAATATCTTTTTGAATTAAAAGATTGAACGAAACCCAAAATACTATTCATTCCTAGATTATCACCCACAATTACACCTAAAACGAAGTATATTTTTTGTCTGGAAGTTTGAGTAACAATTTCAATACCTTCTTCTTCTAACAATTTGAGCTCTTCAACTAAATGATAGAATGATTTTTCATTCCCGCAGTCCTTTAAATTTTTAGTGGATATAAAAGCGCCATGAAATATGTAATCTAATTTTGATAGTAAATATGAAGGAATAGTAGGAAAGTTGAAATAGCACCCACATATTGAATATGTATGACTACCAAGGGGGTTGTTAATTTGAAAATCGTCAAAAAAAAGTGTATATGGAATAACTAAATCGGATTCAAAACGCTGCTTTTTACTTTTAAAGATTTCTCCACTTGCGAAGTTAGTTAAAAATGGACTCTGAAAAGATTTTTTGGTGCATTCTAAAGTAATATCTAAAAGACCAGGAATTTCGAAAATTTTTTTAAACTGAAATTGTAGAGGTAAAATGAAAATATCAGCAGTTTTTGGGTTTAAAGTGGGATTTCCTGATACAGTTTTTTCGGTTATTTGTTGTTGAATTACTACACATTGTGGGCGCTCATAGAGATTTATATCTTTTAGGTATTTTAAAAATTTATATTCTGATTGTAGTTCTGAAAAAGGCTCTTGAATAAATCTTAAAAGTAATTCCAAGTCTCTTTTAACGTCACATACTTCATATACATCTAATACACTTATAATAGCTGAAGAGGTATCAGAAACTAATGAACACATCATATTTTGAATATCATGCACCTGTTTTCTCGACATAGTATTTTTTGCATGTAAGCTTAATAATGTTTTCAATAGTTTACTTTTAAGATTTTTTATTATATTTAAAGTTTGAGGCTTTGATGTTGTACTATTAAGTGGAATAGTTGGTGAAACTCTGCTAGATGGAACCAAAACTGTCGATAATAACGGGTTATGCACACTGTTAGTCTGATCTGTGTTTCTATTTAAAACAGTTTTAGTCTTTACTGAAATCTGTCTTACATGTTGGGTCTTCAAGTGTTTTCGAAAAGAAGGATAATTTGAAAATGCTTGGTTGCATCTATTTTGCTTGCAAATAAGTTTAATCAATTTTCCAGCAATAAAATGATTTAATTTTAAATGGCGTATTAACAAGTCAATTTCTATAAATGAATCTAGGCATTTGAAACAAACATACATTTTTATTGGTCTGATTTGTTATTCATAAATGTTAAAAGAGATGTAATTTTTGCAGATTTTATGTCATAAACTGTAGATATTTGAAAAAAGAACTTTTGAATAAACACCCAAGATGCTTCACATGCTTGAGGATATTTTAGTGAAAAGACATGAAAAATTTTGAAGCAGATATCCAAACTTTCAATAAACGAATTAAATTTGTAAAGAGTTTTATCGAAATAAACATAAAACGATTTAACAGTATTTTCAGAGGGCCCTTCAGCAATTATAAACGGTTGAATTGTCAGTCCAATAAAATAATACTTGCTTGTACGTTCCGCAATTTCAGCTTCGTAATTGTTGAGTGATGTGAGACGAAAAATAAAACTTTCCTGTGCATCGATAATTGTTATTTTTTTTTTTAATTTACCATCTTCATCTTTAAAACGTGTTGACGGAAGTAGGACTCCAGTAAGAAGTAATAACAGTATGTAGTCTTCAGCATCTGGAAACAACAGTTAAAATTATACTTACATATAAACATGTTTGTTTAAGTATATATTATTTTGAACTATAATTACCTTTATTTTCAGTAGATTTGGCGAGAGAAAACAATTGCTTACAATAAACGTTGTGAATATTATCTTTAAAGTATGTTTTGATTTTTTGCTTAAACATATCCCATTTTTCATAAAGCATATATTCTTTGTCCGGGTACATAATATTAAAGTCGATTTTAATCTAGGTAAAAAAGGTTAAAGAAAGTTTTTATTTAAAATATATTTTATAAAAAACTATATTTATACATAAACACACATATATGCAGTTTCATAAAATTATTATATTTTACTTACAAGTTCAGGAGCTCGAGCATCTGAGTACTTAGACCAAGCTATCAAAAACTCATGATTATTAAGTTGTTTTAAATCTTTCTGCCTTAAATAGTATGTTTTTTTCCATTTTTCGCACACTTCCTGCCAGTTAGAGCTATCTCTATTAAGAGATGTTTTTAATGCCAAGGCGATTGACTCATTTATTTGTACTACCTGATCATTATCGTCACATTTTAATTCTAAAATGGATTGGTCAGGCTTTTTAGCATGTTTGCACCTTGCGTTAACATATTTAGAATATAATTTTCCGCTAGGATTCTTTTTGCCCTGACGTGCAATATAATAGTATTCCTGTTAAAATTTATTCATAAAAACTAAGGATTTTAAAACAAATTATAACTTTACCTTTGCAGATGTTTCACTGGGAAAAATTTCACAAATATCATTAACGATGCCCGAAAAGTCATTCGGTTTTAGAGATAATTTGTTGCAAATAATTTCTTCTATAATAATATTTATTATATCGTCGCGGTTGTTATCGGTAAGCTTTTGAGATTGTTTATATGATTCTAAACATGATTGTCCCTTGGTAGTGCGGTTTAATAAATCTGTCAAATCCTTTTAGTTAAAATCAACAGTTGTAGAAGTTATATCAAAAAATACTACAACAAAACATTACCTTATTTAAAACACGTTTCATTGATGAATTTGAAGAACACGGAGAAGGAGCACTTGTATTGAGCCAATGTTGAACTTTGCTTGGGTTCGATATTGTTTCGTCGTCAATGCCAAACTACAACGAAATCAAAACATATGCTCATAATAATAGAATTCCAGCAAAAGTAAGTAAGTAAAAAAAGTAAATTAGTAAGAAAAATTCATACTTCTTTTTTACGCCACATAAATAACTTCTCTCTAAACTCTACGCGAAGTCCTAGGTGGGGGATTGCTTCGACAAGGTCATGTTTTTGAATATACTTCAAGCATCTGTATGTCACATTAGCAGCTTTTATAAAAAAGGAAAAAATATATATATTTTTTTACACAAGCCTGATTACAGAGTTAAATTATACAAATATTAACTTACCTTGTAATGTAGGCAACAATTGAAGTAGATTAAATTCATTTAATAATGACTTTAATTTGCCTAGGTCATCGTCTTCAGCAGAGGAAGTTGCTGTAACCACATACTCCGCTGAATGCTCTTCAAGATAAATTGCTTCTGAGCTTTCTAGAGGTGTCCCTATTGCAACTACGTCATCATCGCATATTATTTCATTGATAAGCTCAAAGTTCTCCATTTTTATTTATTTTTCGCTACGAAGACACACAATTTTTAATAAAAATTTAAAAAATACACTTTTAATGTTTTAAAAACACTCTTTAACTCGATTCGACGCGCAGATTTCACACGAATAAAATTTCTTTCCTTTTTTCATACAATAACAAGATTTCCATCTTAAATTAAAAATGTCCCACTTAGATTTAAAGTTGCACAACCTTAAATCACAGTCGCACAATCTTACATTAAAGTGTACCAACCTTAAATCAAATATACGTATTTGATTTAAGCATGAAACAATTTTAATTTAAGGTTGTTTCACTATGAAAATATGTTCAACAATGTTTGTATTAATTTTATAGATGTTGTTACTTTGAATTAAAAATGTTCGTTCTTAATCTAAAGTTGTACGTTTTTGAATTGAAAAATGTGAATGTTTGAATTAACATTGATGCATTTTCAATTTAAATCCGACTTTGTTAAAATTTTGAAAACATTAAAATCAAAGATGTTCATGCTTAATTCAACGTTGAATGTTTTTAAATTAACAAAAACGTTTTTGATTTAAAAAAAAATATTAGTTTCTAAGTTGTTTAACGTTGATTTAATGTAGTTTTACTTTGATTTAAAGTTGTTACATTTTGATTTAACGTTGAAATGCTCAAAGTTGCAAAATTTTTAATTTAACATTGATCGGCTTTGATTTTAAGTTGTGATTTTTCTCTTAGTGTACATATGTTTGTATATAAATACAGTCTACGATAACAATATAATAAAAACAAGTAAAAGCGCTGTGCCGAATCTTAGATACATTGGCCTTTTGAAACCCCGAACCTATTTTAGTTTTATCCATTTTTTTTATTTATGAAATATGTATGCATTTCTAATTTTTAAATAGGGCTCGGTGTCATATTTTAACCCTCTAATGGTGACTAGGGAAGTTATAGGGGTTTTTACCCTAATTTTTTCAAATTTTGTATGGTAACCCCATTAGGGAGTGGTGGTGGGGGGTAAGTATATTCTAGGAATATCTTAAGGAGAGGAAACTAATGGGAGTCAGTCGTACACTTTATTTTCTAGGACCAACTCTGTGGAAGTTATGGGCGTTTTTACATTATTTTTGTAAATTTTGTTTGGCAACGTCCTTAGGTGGGGAAGATAGGGGGTAAGTATGTTTAAGGAATATGTTTGAGAGGGAAAACCAAATACCAGATACATTTTATCCTCTTGGGGTAACTGCGGGCAAGTTGTAGGGGTCTTTTCACAATTTTTTAAAATTTTGTACGGCAAACCCCTTAGGGCTTGGAGATAGGAGGTAATTACTTTCTCGGAATATCTTTGGGAGGAGAAACTAATTGGGGTCAGTCGTATACTTTACTTTTCGAAGGCCGGCTCGATGGAATTTATGTTCGTTTTTACATAATTTTTGTAAATTTTGTACGGCAACCCCCTTTAGTGATGGGAATAAGGGATAAATATGTTTTAGGAACATGTTTGGGAGGAAAAACTAATTTGGGTCTTTGATAAATTTTATTCCTCTAAGGGCGACTAGGGAGAAGTTGTAGGAGTTTTTACCCTATTTCTTCAAATTTTGTATAGCAACCATGTAAGGGGTTGGTGATAGGAGGCAAATATGTTCCACAAAAATGTTTGGGAGGAAAACTTAATCGGTTTTACATTTGAAATTTGAAAGACCCCCTGGGAGCTGTGAGAGCGATTTAAAAAAAATTGAACTTTGTATTGCAGCCCTGTTAGGGGGCGGAGATAGGGTGTAAATATGTTCCACTCAAATGTTCGTGGGAAAAAAATAATGGGAGTCGGTCTTACATTGCAGATTGTACGGGGCAACTCCGGGCCAGTTGCAGAGGTTTTTATGTAAAAGTTTTTAAGGGAAACAAACAGAGAAAATCTTGGTTTTTTGCTTGTATCTCGGTCAGTTATCGGGCGACTTGGCGGGATTTTAAAAGTGATTTGCCCGCAGATATTTTTGATAGTTTGATACTACATACGGGTCTATGTTACATCGGGGGCCTTTAAAAGACCAAGAAAATATATGTATGTTTACTTTATGGGGTCGCAAATGGATATCAAAGAAATTAAAAACGGAATAACGGGATAAAAAAATATAATGATAATAAGGATTCAAGTGTAATTTTTCAAATATATAGTTAAAGGAGACATATTACACTTTTTTGTACTTTATTTTTAAATTCAGTCTTGTTTTAAATTCTAATATTGCATATTTTTGTAAACATTATTTCTTTTGATTTTTATTCATTTTTAATTTATAAATTTACACTTATTTCTTTAATGCAATATTGCCAAAATTCAATTAAGTATCAATTTGGCAAATTCCATAAAATATAAAAATTGCAACAACGGTCATACATTACATGACAAGAACACGAGATAACGAAAGATGTAAAGAAGAAATGTCAAATTTATCCCAATACGTGCGACAGCAAGTTTTTGTTAAACGGTCGTTAAAGCGAAACCATCGAATGCTTTAAATATTACTGTACTTCAGATGTTACCGTTTAGCTTTGTAATTGCCGAGATTGTCAGGGATTAATTGATTTTTAAGATTTATTAACCTAATATCTTTCACGATCTGTTCGACCCATGTACTTTACTCTGCATGCAGGTAAACAGTATTCTGATCTAGCTTGTGCCGTTTTTATAGCGAACTTTGCTGGAATGTGTGCGGTTTAAAGGAGGGTTCACCTTTGTACATTAGTAGGGATACCTTTTAAACTTCAAGGAGACAGCCTTTCCTGCGATCTTTTAAACATCCTCTTAGAAAAGGTTATACCAAACGCAAATGTGAATAGAACTGGCACACGATTTAAAAAACAGCTTGTGTTACTCCCTTGCCCTGACGATTTCGACATCATGGGGCGAACATTGCGAGCAGTAACTTCCACCTTTGAAAAAGTCGAGAAAGAATCAGCCAAAGTGGGTCTGGTAGTAAATGCAGATAAAACCAAGTTGATGGTATCAACGCACAAGACGTCCAGCAGAATTGGGCAGACAGTGGAAGTTGAAAACTACAACTTGGATATAGTATCTCGGCACCGCCATTTAATAAAACAAACAACATCAGTTTTCAGATAAAAAGAAGAACAATATTGTCCAATAGATGCTTCTTTCGACTAAGTAAGCAGTTTAAAAGTGAAGCCACCTCCCGACAGACAAAAATCACTCTCTGCAAGGCACTGATACTACCGGTGCCTATTTATTGTTCTGAAGAATGGGTAATTGCGAAAGCAGATGAGGCAGTACTTAGTGTTTTCGTGAGGAAGAATTTTCGGAAAATCTAATCTGCGGAGAATGCCGATGTCGAATTAAACATAAGCTGTATGAGGTGCTTGCCAACATAACATAGTTACATACATGTAACAAAATTCAACGTTTACGTTGGCTAGATCATGTGAAAATAAATGAAGATGCTCCAGCTGATGATGGATCACGCAGAAAAGGAAGACTGAAACTCCGATTAAAGAATCAAGTGAACGAAGACATCTCAAAACTTGGTGTCAAAAATTGGAAAAGAAGCCCGGAAGATTGATGCTGCTAGAGATTGATTCTAAGATCGGCTAATGGAACAGGCGTTCTGTAATAGCCACCTAAGTAAGTAAGTACCTTTTCCGTTTTTTATTTACTTTTAAATAAAACTTTTAATGCCCTTTAAAGACACTTATGTATGTTTTCCAAGTCTTCAAATATCACTCCCATTGGTTAAAAATCCATACTTTCGCTTTTATTTGTCTAAATTTTTCTCAAAAATAAGATGAAATGTTTAACGGAACTTGTCTAAAAATATTATTTGGTGACCTCTTTCTTTTATTAATGTAAATATTTTCTATTAAATAAAATTTGTATTAATGGTTTTTTTTTGTCCCTGTCATTCCTCTGGAAAATCTTATTTGCTTTAAAACTTACAAATTTCAAAGAAAGAAAGTAGTAACAACTACGTTCATGGTGGAATTATATAGGTTGCATCACTAAATGAACTGCTTGTCAGCTGATACTCTCCTAATGTCAGAGATTCATAAATTTTTTTTTAATTTAATTTACAATTCAATTTAAATGCTAAAAAAGCTCCTGGCTTTGATGAAATAAGCAACAAAATGCTTTTAGAGCAAAAGGAATAATTCTTTTTTTAACGCCGTATTACGGCTCGAACATTTCCCGCCAGTATGGAAAGTTGCATTGGTAAAGATGATTCCTAAGCCGGGAAAAGATCGTTCGAAGGTGGAGCCTTACAGGCCTATAAGTCTGTTACCAACTATGTCCAAATTGTTTGAGAAATTGCTTAAAAACAAGCTGACTCCGATCCTGAATGAAATCAACTGCATTCCAGATCACCAATTTGGATTTAGAAATCAACATAGTACCATCGAACAAACCCACAGATTGGTACAGGTTATAAGAAAAGCCTTTGAGGAAAAGAAATACTGCTCCGCGCTCTTCATAGATGTCTCTCAAGCGTTCGACAAAGTATGGCATGAAGGCCTGTTAAAAAAATTAAAGCTCAACCTTCCATCTAATATTTTTAACCTTTTAAAAAAATACATAACCGGCCGACAATTTATGATTAAAGAGGGAAACCAAATAAGTTCTTCTCAACCAATAGGGGATCGTGTACCTCAAGGGAGTATACTAGGTCCAATTCTGTACTTGCTTTACACAGCAGATATTCCCACAAACAATCTTACTCGATATTTGCTGATGATACCGCCTTTCTCAGTATTCATAAAGACCCTTAAAAGGCCACAAAACAACTTGAACATCACGTATCCCAAGTTGAAAAATGGGCAAAGTTATTAAAATAAAGGCAAAGGGTATTAAAATAAATGAACAAAAATGCACCCACGTTATTTTTACGTTACGCAAGGAAACTTGCGCCCCGATTCTTATTAATAACCATACGGTGCCTCAACGAATTGATACGAAATATCTTGGAATTCACCTGGATCGCCGCCTCACATGGAAGCCTCATATAGATTCGAAGCTGACTCAAATGAAACTTAAAGCTGCTCAAATCCACTGGCTAATGGGTAGAAACTCTGTGCTACGTCTGGATTGTAAACTTCTACTCTACAACTCGATTTTAAAACCAATTTGGTGCTACGGTATACAATTATGGGGCACTGCTTCCCCCTCTAACATCGAAAAAATACAACGTCGTCAAAACAAAATCCTAAGAATGATAACTGGTGCTCCTTGGTATGTTAAAAACAGCAACATCCACAAAGATCTGAAAGTTCCACTAGTTAAATGCGAAATTTTTAATTATGTGGACAAGTATTTAAACAAGCTGGAAATACATCCAAATCCGCTCGCTCGAAACATTTTGCAACATAGTGGACACACTCGTCTGAAAAGAAGGGATACTATTGCACTAAGATGAAACTACAGAAATAATTAATTTTATTATGAGAACTTGAATTTTAGTCTGGCACTGGCTGGTCTAATAAAAATTAAATAGTTTTAAGATTCTATTATTTATTGTTAGTTCGCCAAAGGCGAAGATTCAATAATAAAAAATATGAAAACAAAAAAAAAATATTTACAATTCTCGAGTTTCATATAAAATGAATTTCACCATAAATTTCTCTCTGATCTGCAATCACTTAGAACTATTCCATCATGATTACGTCCATTTGTTGCAGTAACCTATTTATAAAACATTATTTTTTTAAATTCTATGCCGAAAATTATGTCGAAACTAGCCCGTAATCACCATTTAGAAGGTTGTATTTTGAACGTAAATCAATATAAGAAAAAAAAACAACTCTACTAACTACTTTTGAGAATTGAGTGCCCACAGAATATAAAATTAACTTGATGCTCGGTGCCCGCTAATCTATAATTTACCTTAAATAAAAACAACACTTGCTAGAGATTCAACTGTCAAAGTAAAATCTCTTTTTTTTGCATTAGCAATGTAGTGTTATGCTTAGAAAACAGAGTAATTTAACCCTTAAATGCATATAGTCTCAGATGTTTGCAAAAATTATATATATAATGAAATCCGATAAAAAAGTAATAACTAACATTTCGTAATTTTTATTTTCGTAATATATACAAAACTTTTGGAGTTTGTACAAAATTAAGACCTTACGTAAGCTTTTTTTAACAATACGAAAGTGTCTCTTAAATTACAAAGCCAATTTTTAGAAAATTTGTAATTTCTTTAAAGTAACGATTGTTTTTAAAATACATTTTTCGTAATATCTACAAAACTTTCATTTAATTACTAAAAAACAACATAAAGTTTTATAGTTTTACAAGAAAAAAAAAACAAACATTTTTCCAACTTTTTTACTTATTAAATTATTTTGCAAAATATTGTTTTCGTAAAATATACAAAAGTTCTTTGTACATTTCGTATTATCTAAGCAAAAATAACGAAAGACTTCGTGCCTGTACGAACGAATTCACTCATATGTTTGTAGGATTTGCAGTCTAGGGCAGTGACAGACAAGGTGTTCCACAGTCTATTAGAAGTCCGGAGGGTTTCAATTCCATATACATTGCTCGTAAGAGTCCGTCCCAATAACAAACCTCTGAACCCTCCTGCTTTCCTTGAGTTTCAGGTTTCCTGTCTAGTCTGGGACACAAAAGCCTGAAGATCCTGCAATCAGTCCTGCCCTCACAGGTTAGGTTAGGCTAGGTAGAACAGGCAGCCGTTGAAGGAAAGGATACAGCTCACTTGGGTCCGCTTAATTCGGTCCCTTTGTGTTTCCTGGAGAGGCAGATAGATTAGGTTGAGACGGAAGAAATTTAGAGAAGGATAAGAAAGAAAGAAAGAAAGAACAGAAAAATGAAGCAGACTTACCAGGGTCTCTGGTGGGAATCGAACCCACAACCCCCATACTGGTAGGCTCGTGCACTTACCACTGATCTACCGGAGCACCCTGATCTACCGGGGCACCCTGCCCTCCCATTCTCCCACTTTTTCCATTACCCAAGTCTCAAATCATAATTGAAATCCATTGGTTGCCTAACCGGCTTACAGCCCAATATTCCGCGGTGATCCCCTCCTCGCCATTACCTGCAACGTCACAGTGACCTGGCACAAAACAGAGCCTAGATCGCCCTGAGAGCATGTCCTTAGTCGTCCATGAGTCTAGATCTGACATAATGCCCATCAAGAGCCTTAATCGCGACTTGCCTATCGACGTAGATTGTCACGTCGCCGCTTTCCTCCACATCCTTCCCTATCATTATGCGGCCATCATCTTTATATCTGTTTCTAACTTTGTTCAATTATACTAAAAAAAATCTGATCTCTACTAGACGCACAAAAATATTTAAGGTGGGTACCTTGGTATATCTCTTTCTTTAAAGCGTTACAAACTTTCGAACTTAATAGCAAATATTTTGTATTTTCCACAGTTTTAGCTGAAACTTTAGCAAACTCATTTAAATGCTTCTCGGCCTAATGTTTAAGATAAAAGTGGAGTATCTGTTCAAGAATTAATTTCAAAATTTTATAGCGTTCTGATTGCTTGAATATTATTTAGCTTATTGAGCATTTGTGCGGTGACTACCATATCCTTGCTTCTATTCTATACGTTTATATCGCAGCAAATATTTTAAAAAAGATATTGTAGTCCTATTACTTTATAATAGGCTTAAAACCGATAGATATTATACATAATTTCCGAAAAACGGTATATCAAGAAGTTTACTAAATTTGTCCATGTGTATATGGGCTATAACTTCCCTTGCTTATGTATCAAATAAATATTTTTAAATGTAAATTCACAATTTAATGAATAATTTGAAAACGCATATGAGCAATTCCACACTATACCAAAAATATTAACAAATTTACGTCTGAAAGTGAATGTAAATTATTGAAATAAACTGCGTTATATAATAATAATTTGGCACAATTTTTAAATACCCCCTTACTGAACAATTTAACTTTTTCTTTTGATAAACCCGTCACATGTTCTTAAAGAAATTTTTAAGTTTCAAATTCAAAAAATGTTTAAACTAAAATCAAAAGTGTGAGTAAAAAAATCACAATGGAATTTTCCATATAAAAAAATTCACAAAAATAATAGTGATTTGTAGCCTTACTTACTTACCTTTTATTAAGATTTCACTTTCAAAATCAAGGGACCTTTAAAAAACAACAACAAGCAATAATCTTTATTTAAATCATTACAAAAACGCTGTTTGAGAAGTATTAATAAGACCATTTTTAGCTCAAACAAACCTTAACTCGTTTTGAAACCGTAACCTTGAAACTCTATAAACAAATTTTCAAAACACGAAACCAATTCAAATGTTTCAGGACCATACATTAGCTCCGATTTCATTGAACCATCATAACAGGCTGGCAGGCATTCAGGCGATATATGCTGGTGTAACGATTTGTAATTGGAACTATGCATAAGTATACGATTTGCATATTTTGGGTTGAAAAATGTTTTGGCTGCAGCAAAAATTGGTTGGAATATACTCGGTTGATTGACAATGTGCACGCCCTTGACTCTACTCGGTGAATTACCCTGAATATTGTCCAGAAAACGTTTTACGCGATATGGTGTAAATTGTAGAGCTTGGGATAAAGATAAACCTCCCAGATCAAGTATATATACAACACCATTGATTTGGGTTTCCGGTTCCAATATAAGAACTTCCGTGCATAAAATGCCGCTGGTAAATACATCATCAAAAGATATGATTTTATGATTCCATGGCTCTGAAAAAAATAATAAATTTATACGGATGTTTTATCTTAAAGTCGAGAACTTATATTTACTCTCATAAAACAAACTTAATAGTTACTTACTTCCCATCACTAATACTATAATGCGGCGGCCATGCTGATCACGTTGCGGTTCTATGGATACCAAATTTTGATCAAATACATGTTGCAATTTACTTGGTATTAAGATTCTTGTCGTTTCCATATATTTGCGAAGTAAATTGTAGTAGCGCTTTATCTAAAATTTGTTTAGATTGGTTTCTTATTGACAACTGACTTCCTCGATAAGTCAAAAATTACGGAGTAATTATGTTTTTCGGTAATATTTAATATCTGTCCCAATGTGCAAAATTATACCCTTCACACAGTGATAAGGGTATATACCACTTTGTCATTCCGTTTGTAATTTTTTAATTATTCATAGGAAAGTCGATATAGCCATGTCCGTCTGTGTGTCTGTTGAAATCCAGTTTCCGAAGCCGGCTTTTTATTTTTATATTAAACAATTTGAAATATTCCTGAGACAATCGATATTTAAAATCAGCAAAATCGGTTCACTATTGACCAAGATATCTAAATATAAGCGAAAACCCCAAATAACCCATTTTTCTAGGACAAAATCCGCGCGTATATCCCTATATAGCTCAGTTAATATAGCCACTCTATCCACAAAACTTGATATGGATACTTTGAAGATAGGGACCTAAATTGGGGAATTTTTTTTCGGATAGGATACAGGGGAAGTGGTATCTCTCCTATAATTGTTCAAATTTAATGAAATATTTCATGTGCTAAATCTGAAAAACTACAACAGCTATCGACTTAAAATGATCTACTTATGGTACAGCAAAGCCTACATTTTTGGGGAAAAAATTAGTTGAATAGGAGCAGAGGGAGGAGCACCCCCATCCAAATGTAAGTTTTTTATAAAATTTTCGATACGCTCTATATTGGGAACTGTAACAGATATCGACTTCAAATGTTCTACACAAATAAAAGGTGCAGCAACTCCTACATTTTGGAAACAAAATAAGTTGGATAGGAACAGGCCGAGGGGCACCCGCCATACAAATGAACTCTTTTTTATGAAGTATTCGATACGCTATATCTCGGAAACTGTAACAGATATCGACTTCAAATCTTTTACAAAAAAGAAGGTACAGTAATTTCAAATATAATATTTTTATAATTTTAGTATTTTGGCACAATGACAATTGGCTAGATCAGATGGCTGGTCATATAAAAAGACCAATGTGAAGGGTATACAAATAAGATTAGGCACAGCCGAATATAGCCCTCTTGTTTTTTTCCTTTTTCGTTTTCCTTTTATAAAAAAAGTTTACTTGTTAGTGTTTGTTTTAATTCTAAATATCTTACCAAATCTCTAGCACCATCTGGAAAAAATTTGCAAGGTCTCAAAAACTTTATTAGCCACTCCTCATCATTAAGAGGTACATTTAAATCGTTTTCCGCTACAGAAAAAAAACATACAAACTTCACTTTTTGGTACTTTTTTATTTAGATTTTTTAACACTCTACAAACCTTCTAATAAACGTTTTAATTCCTTTTTGGAATTTTCTACATTCTGTGGCGTTTCCCTAAGTTCTTCTAAAGCCTTTTTTTGAGCATTTTCGCTGGGTTTTCCAGAATCTAATTTTAACACAAGGTCGCCACATTTTATTTCAGGAGACATATTTTTTTGTAGTTTATATGCCTTTAATGAATTTTGAATTTTAATCTTAAGTCAATAGTGTGCCTCTTCCTAATGCTGTTAATTTACTAAAAGCTTATTAATTTGCCATTCAAATATATACAAAAATATATTTGTAATAAACTGGAACACTAACTAGTTGATACATTAAACATGTAATTCTTTTATTTTATTAAAATTCAAAATTACTAATTGTAAGCAAAACTAATTAATTTGTTGTTCATCCATAGAAACCACATAGAAAATATTTTGTAGTTAAATTTAAAAGAAATACCTTTTCAATTAAGAATATTTTCAGTTTGAAACCAGACCGCTTACATTTCATTTAAATTTTAAAAATTTTTCTGTTGTTTTTAAATGTTATTTTTTCAACTGACAAATTATGCAAAAATTAATGCAATAAATTTTATTTTTATCTACATTAAATAAACTATGTACCATATGTACCTACATAGTTTTTAAAACTTATATTTTTTCATATACAATTAGTGCCATTAATATTCGGTTTATTAAAGATATTTATACAACTAAAAAGTAGTAAGGCAATTGGGTATTTTTGAAAAATATTTTTTTTAATTTAAAAGAGAACTTATTTACCTTATTTACGCATTTTAGAATTCACATTTGTACATAAAAAACAACAACGATATAAGAAAATATTAAATTAATTCAGGTGGCATAAAATATTGGGCATCATTAATATTCGCTTTTCTGTTTAAAGTAGCAAATAATGCATTAAAAATAATGTTTGATGCAAAGTTTAGTACTTTGTTGGATAACCCTTTGGTTTAATAACTTCACTGAGACGGTTTGACATATTATTGACTATTCAAGTTGTCCCGGAATCTGATCCAATTCTTCAATCCTGTTATGGATGTTACTTTATGTTTGCGTATACGCCGGTAAAACTCATTCCACAAATTTTCAATCGGATTAAGGTCTGGGGATTGTGCAGGAGTTAAAAAACCTTAGGACAATTATAAAGTATCCATTTTTGAATTTCCTCCTTAGCCGCACAATTTTTCCTCCTCTCTTGTGCTTCGGTGGTCTTTTTTTTTTGATACCTACGTCAGCTTCTTTTCTAGTTGCTGCTATTGTCTTCTGCGATTTTCCTCCACCATCAACCGCTTGGGGCCCTAAATCAATCGAATCGGGATGTATTTTGGGGCGTCTACTACAGGAACTGTATTTTCTTCAATTAAATTAAACCGATAGGAAGAAAAATATGAAAAGAATAGAAAGGCCGGATCAGATCACAGGATCCGTCCGCAGAGTCGCCATGTACTAAGTTAATCCTTACACTACAGTGTTTTGGGTCGTTATTTTGGTTCTTATATCACAGAAAAAGTAGTCTAATTATACGATGTTTTCAAAGAACAAAGAAAATAAAGGTAAAACCGAATACTGATGACGCCTAAAAACAGTGTTAACCAACTTTTATCAATTCTTTGCTGTTGTATGGTTGCCAATAGACCATTTTCCCCCCATTTATTTTAACGTTAACACTGACGTTTTCTAACATTTTAGTGTTTTTTCTTTGTTTGGATAGCAACATCCATTTCGCTAATATCGTGGTGTTGAAGGCTCAAGTTCGATCCCCACTTAATTTTTCATTTTTGAAAAGAAGGAAATATTTTTTTTTTCGAAATCAGCTACGATTTTCATTATCAGCACTTTTTGATCGGTTGTTAGTTACTTGGTTGTAAACATCAGCTTTTTAACCCACTGGCATAATACCGTGGTGAGTCAGCACGAATTTTTTCCCCATTTTTGAACTTACCAAACCCAAAATGTTCACTTTTCTTATAGCTGAGTGCCAAATGAATAAATTCAATGAATAGGAATAATAAATAAAGTATGTATGTATATGCGTATGTAGATGGTAGTGTTTTTAAAAAAAAAACCCGACTTTTTTAAGAAACCGGTTTTTCGTTTACCTGAACTCGGAAAACCGGTTAGTTGGTTAACCGTCCGTTAAATAACAAAACTAATAATTTAATTTTCCCAAAAAAATTTATTTTTTTTTATAGAAATATAACCAAAGAAGTCATGCTTATTTAAAAGTTATTTTAAAAAACAGTACTTTTGTATAGACATTTTGTAGTTTGACGCTTCTGTACCCTCGTTTTTGCAAGTATGCAACACATTTTATGTTAAATATACAAAAATAAAAAATACACATAAACGCTAGTTTTAGTATGAACTTAGACAACGAAGATCCAAGATTTCTGTAGTCTGACATTCACATGGTGCCTGGCTCAATTCTTGACTTTGTTAATAAAATTTTTTTTACTTTTTATTTTTTTTCTTCTTTTTTATTTTTATGCTTTTATTTTTAGAAATTTTTTTTCCTTTTCTGTTTTTTAAATCTTTTTTCTGTTTTTTGTTTTGCCTTTACTTATAATTGCTGAGGTGTGTTAAGGTGCGTGAGTTGTTCTCATTTGGCTTAAGGTAAATTTTATTATGTGAAGGTGAGTAAATAAAAGTAATATTCACAAAAGTGCACATTGGTCAAAAATCCATTTTTTCTGGCCAAAATGTAATTTTTTTATTGTCTTGTTTTGCACTTTTTACTTTTTCATGAGGTTATCAACACTTAAAATCACAAAAAAAAATATTTTGTTTTTATATACCGTTATTTACTGTTAATGTGTACAGCAACAAACGTACAACTTTTCAATATTGTTCAACAATTAAGTGCGAGTAGTGCATTTAAAGTGTTTGGTCGAAGAATAATTTAGAAACAAAAAAAAGCAAATTGAATTAAAATATTTATGGATTATAAGTTGAAAGTAAGTATGTATTTATAATATATCTAAAGAACTTTTAAAAATAAAATAGCTAGATTTCAAAAAAAATTGCTTTTTCTAAAGGCATATAAAAAATATTTAAAAAAAGTTTTTTTTAAATTAATTATAACATTAAAAAAAATGTCCGAATTTGTCCGGTGCGAAACAAAATATCCGAAAATACTTATAGTCTATAGAGTATTAATCTGTAAATATATCCATAAATTTTTTCCAATTCCTAAAAATAAATCATTTTTTCTTAGGTAACGTTAGCATCAAAAATGCCGATATTTTTAAAATATAGTTGCAAAATTCTTCAAAAGAGGTAAAAAAGAAAGCTCTTCTGACAAATATTATTAAAACAATTGGTAAAGATAACTCTTTTGATGAGTATTATAAAAAATTACAAAAAAAATTAGACTTTTTTGTAATAAGTTGGGGCAAGAGTGGCGAGTCACAGTTCCTTAAAATATTTGAAGTCCCGAAATGGCAAGTGGCTTATATCTGAAGAAATTTTCAAAATATATAAAGTGAAAATAGATGTCCCATGTTCTTCTAGAGCTGGTCAGCCAAGCTTACTATATTCAGAAATGTTCAATCTCATCAAAAGAAGGGAAGCGACAGGCCTTTCATCATTAAAGCAAAATGAGACAGATTTAATAATTCATGTGGCATGTATTTCAGCTCAAAAAAGGGGGAAAAATGATTTAGCTGCTGTTTTAAAAAATAAAACTAAAATTCTAACGCGTCCATATAAAATCAAAAAGGTATGCTGTAAAAATTTCAAAGATCCTGTTTAACTTTCTGACTAGAAACCGTTTGCATTTTTTATTGAAAACGACTTCACAAAAAAGCAATGCTCTAATATTCGCATGAAGAATATAGATACAACGAAATTGCAACATATTTCCACCCTTTTATAGACTTTTGGCAGTGAAAGCTTTCTGTAGGCCTAGCAATATATTTGTAAGGGAAAAAGTTGCAAAAATACCTTTACAAATGCTGTTGCAACATACTGCAGCAAGAATTGTAGAATCGCAAAAAGAAGTCATTTTTGGTCAAACTCAATTTAAGCAAGGTTTTAATTATTCAAGCTCACCTCAAAATACTGATTACAACCTCTTTGCAACCACTGTAATACCATGAAGATTAATCGATACTTCAGGAAAACTTTTATGGTGTAATATTACTCCCCAATGAACTAGATATTGCAGGCCATTAAAGCTAGAATATTTAATAAATGTTTTATTTAACATTAATACTTTTTTCATTTTTATGCATTGCATTGACTTAAACATGTTAATCCTATCTAATATATTTTTGTTTGAAGCAAACAAATATGTATGTCTAAAACAAACTTGAAGATCCTTAGGCTTACATATGTAAAACCTAAATTTCATATATTCGATAAAGCATTGTTATAGTAATTCACAATAACTCATTTATTAATAAAATATATTGATATATTTTACAAAAATTGTTTTTGCCAAAAAAAATTAATTAATTTTTGACCAATGTGCATTGCTCCAAACTATTTCCACTAAAGGTAAATCTTCATTTTTCGTATTAACTAAATCGAACAGCTTATTTAAAAAATAAAAAACTGCATCTTTGTCTTTAAAATTCGCATCCGAGCATACAAGGTAGAGTAAGTGCGGGTAACGTGGTATAGACTGGTAATGTGGTATTGTAAGTTTTTTCTTAAGCTAATAATATAAAAAAAACAAAAAACAGGCTAAATATATTGCGGCTCTCAGAAAATTAATAAAGCAATACTTCAATTAATATTTGCAAGTAATTTTGGGAGTCAGTTGCAAGAAATCGTTTTGGTGTGTGATCGACTTTTTTTGCTGGTGGAAAAACACAAGTTTTTTGAGCTAGCGGATTTTGATGATTTTCCAGCTTATTACAGTACTTGTCCACATAGTTAAGGATTTCGCATTTTACTAGTGGAACTTCTAGATCCTTGTGGATGTTGCTGTTTTTAATGTACCAAGGAGCACCAGTTATCATTCTTGTTTCGACGGCGTTGAATCTTTTCTATGTTGGAGGCGGAAGCAGTGCCCCATAGTTGTATCCCGTAGCACCAAATTGGTTTCAAAATTGAGTTGCAGAGCAGAATTTTACAATCAAGACGTAACACAGAGTTTCTACCAATTAGCCAATGGATTTGGGCCGTTTTAAGTTTTAATTGTGACAACTTTTCATCTATGTGGAGCTTCCATGTGAGGCGGCCATCCAACTGAATGCCAAGATATTTTGTTTCAATACGTTGATGCACCGTATGGTTTTAATAAAAAATGGGGGGCACGTTTCCTTGCGTAAAGTTAAAGTAACGTGGGTGCATTTTTGTTCGTTTATTTTTATTCCCCATAATTTTACCCATTTTTCTACTTGGGATACGTGATGGTGCAGTTGTTTCGAGGCCTCTTTAGGGTCTTTATGAATACTGAGAAACGCGGTATCATCAGCAAAAGTCGATATATGAGTAAAATTGTCTCTGGGCATGTCTGCTGTGTAAAGCGAATAGTTAGTAGTTAAATCATACCAAAATCGTCACGAAATTAGAAGTGTGGCAATCTAAAAAACATATGGGTATACCACATTACCCGCACTTACTCTATGCTTAAAAATTTTCTTTGTAAAAAGTTGCAGCTTAAACAACAGGACACTCGTTCGACCATAGTGCGCTTTGAACTTCATTCTGGTATTCACAAGCGAAAGGCATCGCAAAATCAATTTGAAGGATACGTACACCTTCATTAAATTGGTCTTTCTGAAATTTATCTACTTGGATTTTTTTTAAATTAACATGTTTCATCACAATATGAACTGAATTAATCAGTTTGTCTTTCAGTTCAACTTAACTAGTTTAATGGGTTGTTAAACGTGATTTATTATCTGAATTTTTCCCCTTCTTTCCATATACAGACTTATGCTTAAGTCTATGGACAGTAATAGTTTTTTGTTATCAGAAAAAAGTCACATTCATTTTTCCAGCACCTAAAATCTAAATAAGAATCACATAAATTTTTCAGCAACCAGTCGTTACAGTAGTTTTGTTTGTCTTCATGTGTTATAAATTTGCACTGATTTGAAGGAGTGTTTTTGAGGGGAAGCACATCTTAAGGTCTAAGACTACAAAATTTTTAAAATATTATTTCTATATTAGGATTAAATTCCGTAAAAATGCAGAAAGATTCCCGTAGATACATAGTTAAATAATTCTTCCGACGTCTTTCTTTAATTCCATTTCCCCAAACCACAACCAAATCATTTGCGCCTGGACAGGGGTACACTATATCTGGACGGTAATAAAAGGCTTTCACATCCTCGCAATACGAGTTGAAATTTGAGATGTCCAAGCTTGAACTTTCGGCTGGAGCAATATTCAATTAAGGCGCTTATTTGGTTGTTACCGCCCTTTTTTTGCTTGGCGATTGAGGAAGGGCTTTTAAAGCCTTTTGAATAGCTTTCGATAAAGTTTGTTTGGACTTTTAAGAAGGTTTTGGTACTTACAGAAGGTCTGTCAATATTTTGACCTCGATTTCTTTATTAGGCCCTTTGCAGGCTTTTTTTATATTTTTCCTTTACTTGCAAAGTTTTAAAGCTCACATATTCTTCTCTATCAGCTAGGGCTAAAGGTTAGATCATCTTCCTTACGCTTTCCGCGAAGTTTCCGCATATGTTCAGTACTGGTGGAAGGTTGTATTTCAGTCATATTTGGATAAGCCACAAATGTAGTGCAGTAAATTACAAATATAGTTTGTAGATGGCAGAAAGATTAAAAGATTTCAGATATCTTAATTCTTGGCGTCACGTGTGGGACACTTTTTTATCACGAAAGAAAAACTATTTGCTAAGTGTTTAAGTATAATTTTTTCGTCAGCTTTTAGACCACCAAAAGTTAGCTGTAAACAACAAAAATCAATTTGTTTAGTTGACTTCTCTTACAGTTATTATTAAAAAAAGGAAAACGGCGTCAAGTATGGGACATAGAAATTTACCTTTGCATTGTACTCGGGAACAAAGCACTTTACAGCAATAAATATTAGACAGTTTAAAACCGCTAACCACTCTCTTGAACGCAGAAAAGAATATTAGCTCTTATGTGGAAAACAGTAGCGACCTCCCAAAAAATGGTGTAAAATGAAAAAGAAAAGCTAGATTCTTTATACTCTCTCAAAAAAAAAAATAACGGTATTTATGAAAAAAGTGATCTACTCGTCACGATGAATGTCAATTCTTTGAGATGAGAACTTTTTCCCCTCTCCATGTACATAGATGCAAAAATATAAAAAAAGTTAATGTTTGTAATATTGTTCAGATTTCCACTTTTTCATAGAATGTTCCTTTGTATTTTTCTTTGTTGAGGTAAGCAAACAAAAATAGTAACTAAAAAAAATTCTAAGGACCAAATGTGAATTATTATAAGTTTTTTATTTAAAAGTAATATTAGCAAAAACGACAACATAGTCCATATGTTTAGGAGACATTTTGTTTTTTAATTTAGTTTTTTTTAAGATGACACCGAGAAGAGTCTTTCACCAGCAGTTGATATCGGATTAATGGTAACAAGAGCATGATGTAGCATATTTAATTTTTCCGTTCTCTTGTTGAATTTTTCCAAAATTTTTAAATCAGATTTTAAGAATAACACGTTTAAATTTATTACTAAAGCCTTGATTAGATTTTAACATCAAGTTTAGTTGTTCCTCTAAACTTTCAAAATTCGAAAAAATTTAAAAATCTTTATAATTCACTTTGTTTCAGTTTTCACAATAAAAAATAGTCTCTTGTAGAGCTCCATAGCAAAGCCTTTAGTGGTAGACTTAACGCATATTTTATATATTCGCAAGATTTTGGAAAACAACAATTATGTTGTAATAAAAATAGTGTATTAAGGGTCCTATTACTTCTTTGGGAAATCCTCTTAGGTAGACAAAGTAGGGTAGAGTTTGTGCGAAATTGCTATTTGATTTTCCAATTGTGTTGAACACAACCAAGGAACCCCGGTTTCTTAAAAACCGAAAATATGGCCTTTAAAAAAACAACAACAAGCAATAATCTTTATTTAAATCATTACAAAGTAACAATACATACAGCTCATACAAACCTTAATTCGTTTTGAAACCGTAACTTTGAAATTCTGTAAACAAATTTTCAAAACACGAAACCAATTCAAATGTTTCAGGACCATACATTAGCTCCGATTTCATTGAACCACCATAGCAGGCTGGCAGGCATTCAGGCGATATATGCTGGTGTAACGATTTGTAATTGGAACTATGCATAAGTATACGATTTGCATATTTTGGGTTGAAAAATGGTTTGGCTGCAGCAAAAATTGGTTGGAAAATATTCGGTTGATTGACAATGTGCACGCCTTTGACTCTGCTCGGGTAATTACCCTGAATATTGTCCAGAAAACGTTTCACGCGATATGGTGTAAATTGAAAAGCTTGGGATAACGATAAACCTCCTAGATCAATTATATATACAACACCATTGATTTGGGTTTCCGGCTCCAATAAAAGAACTTCCGTGCATAAAACTCCGCTGGCAAATATATCATCAAATGATATGGTTTTATGATTCCATGGCTCTGAAAAAAATAATAAATTTATACGGATGTTTTATCTTAAAATCAAGAACTTATTTTTATTCTCATAAAACAAACTAAATAGTTACTTACTTCCCATTACTAATACTATAATGCGGCGGCCATGCTGATCACGTTGAGGTTCTATGGATACCAAATTTTGATCAAATACATGTTGCAATTTACTTGGTATTAAGATTCTTGTCGTTTCCATATATTTGCGAAGTAAATTGTAGTAGCGCTTTATCTACAATTTGTTGAGATTTTAAAAGTTTTAAAGACTGATTGCTCGTTTAGTAAAAATTACTGAGCAATTATATTTTTCGGTAATATTTAATATCTGTCCCAATGTGCAATATTTATACCCTTCACACAGTGATAAGGATATACACCACTTTGTCATTCCTTTTGTATTTTTTTGTTATTCATTTGCGACCACATAAAGTATATATATTTTGAATCCTTAAAGATAGGGAAGTCGATATAGTCATGTCTGTCTGTCCAGTTTCCGGAGCCAAATAAAGTCGCACAAAAAACGTTTTGGTATCAAAGAATCACCTGAGACAATCGCTATTTAAAATCAGCAAAATCGGCTCACTATTGACCTAGATATAAGCGAAAACCTGAAATAAGCCATTTTTTTAGACAAAATCTGCGCATATGTTCCTATATATCTCAGTGAATACAGCCACTCTATCCACAAAATTTGGGACGGATAATTTTAGGATCTAAATTGGGGAAGAAATGTTTTCGGATACAAATTTAACGAAACATTTCATGTGCTAAATCTGAAACACTATATCAACTTCAAAAGAGGTGCACCCCCATATAAATGAACGTTTTTCATGAAATTTTCGATACGCTATATCTCGGAAGCTGTAACAGCTGTCGACTTCAAAGATTTTACAAAAAGGAATGGTACAGTAATACCTTCATTTTGGGAAACAAAATTAGTTGGCTAGGAGCATGGGGAGGGGCACCCGCCACACTACATGGTACATATTTTTATTTTAGATACAAACATTAAAATTTTGTAAAGTTTTCTATTTCAAAAACTAGAATGGCCGTCGGCCTTAAAACCTAGATTCAATATTTTTTTTTGGTACCAAAACAACTTGGCTAGATCAGATGGCTGCGCATATAAAAACAATAATGTGAAGGGTATATAAGGTTCGGCACAGCCGAATATAGTGTTGTTATTTTATTTTTTTTTAGTTTGCTAGCGTTTTCCTTTTATAAAAAAAGTTTAACTCTTGGTGTTTGTTTTAGTTTTAAATATTTTACCAAATCTCTAGCACCATCTGGATAAAATTTGCAAGGTCTCAAAAACTTTATTAGCCACTCCTCATCATTAAGAGGTACATTTAAATCGTTTTCCGCTACAAAAAAAAACATACAAACTTCACTTTTAGGTACTTTTGCATCTAGATTTTTTAACACTCTACAAACCTTTTAATAAACGTTTTAATTCCTTTTTGGAATTTTCTACATTCTGTGGCGTTTCCCTAAGTTCTTCTAAAGCCTTTCTTTGAGCATTTTCGCTGGGTTTTCCAGAATCTAATTTTAACACAAGGTCGCCACATTTTATTTCAGGAGACATATTTTTTGTAGTTTTTATACATTTAATAAAATTTTGAATTTTAAGCTCGAGTCAATAGTGTGCCTCTTTCTAATGCTGTTAAAATACTAAAAGCTTATTAATTTGCCATTCAAATATATTCAAAAATATATTTGTAATAAACTGGAACACTAACTAATTGATACATTAAACATTGAATTCTTTTATTTTATTAAAATTCAAAATTACTAATTGTAAGTAAAACTAATTTATTTGTTGTGTTTAATGTCTCAATAGATACATACATATGTACTAATATTTATTTATTTATTATTTTAAGTCTATGGACTATATCCATACAGACTATATAAAATGGATGAATACTTATAACAATGGTTTTAAATATGGAAATTAATTATTTAAATACAATATTACATTTATATTAATAGCATTAATACTTAAAGAAAAATCAATCAAGTTATACATTTTGTCAAAGCAACAGCACAGCCTTCGAAGCGGATCCGACATGGCAAAGTTATTACGATATGTCTTCACATACAGAGAGTTAAAAGATCGCAGTGCACGTTGAGGAACATTAAAAGTTAAATTATTCAGCAAAAATTCGAAACAGGCTTTACCGTAAATAAGATTAAACATGAACGAGATACTTAGCATGGATCTCTGGCTTTTTAAAGTTGGTTAATTGATCTCAGCTAATCTTGAGACGTATGGTGTGAGTTCGGTATAGTTACGATAATTACTTCTCAGGCAGGAAATAAGAAATTGTTTCTGAACAGATTCAATAATGTCACTATGTACATGATATTGGTCCCAAATAATTGAACCAAATTCAAAAATAGGTTCCTTAAATTCCTTCGCCCACCTTTTAATAACTTTGTAAATAAATGATAACATAAAGAAAGAATAAAGGTAAATGGAGTATATGTACTTATTTGAATATAATTTGTAGGGTTCGCAGTTAATGTAATATTAAATAAACCTTTTAGGAAAAAATCCCAAGCATATGAAAAACCAACACTACTTATTGACTGACTGGTTCCTTTTGGATTTTTTTAAACACGAATATAAGACGAATTAAAAAAGATACAAAAAGGGAAAACTCGGTAACGTTGACTCTGTTAAACTAAACGGGAGGCAAGCTAAATTTTTTTTATTACTAATGCTGCCCAGCGTGATCGTTCGTCGACTTAAGTGGCAATTTACAACTTTTTTCCGGCCTGCGACTTCTTGTGCGGCTTTCTAAAACTGATACTATTTTTTTTCTAATTTTTTTAAACTTTTGACCCTTTTTTTGTTATGACAGATATAAAAATATGTTTTTACGTAAGATGTGAACATACATGGCAAGTCTCATAAAATGTCAAACATTAAAACCATTATTTCTATGGTGTAAATGAAAAAGAGGGCATTCAATATGAGTGAAAAGTAATAATGTTTAGGGTTACCATTATATAAATCTGTCATGAAATAAGATATCGTAAATAAATATAGCAGCTATGTCGCATGAGAAGTTTTTAAATCAGTGAGCTAAAAAGCAACCCTCTTCTTGGAAACAATAATTTTAAATTTAAATCAATAGCACTTTCATCCTTAATTCTAAAAAACATCCAAAGTTCAACTTTGACCTTAAATTTCTCAAAAGATGCTAAACCGATTGTAATAACATTAAACCTGCAGAAGAGTTAAAAATTTAGCTATTTTTCCCACGAACAGAAATTAAACCTGCTAGTTGTTCACCTTTTTCTAACCCAAGGATGTACATTTTGTGCTTCAATTAAAAAAAAGTGCTGCAACCCGACCCCCCCCCCCCCCCCCCTCCACTTTTTGGTGAAGTTTGGTAAATTAAAACCCGAAAATTAATTTCCCAAAACAACAAGGATACACAAAAGTAGAGAAGCTCAAAAAGACATTTTTTTAAAAGGTACCAAAAAATTAGTTTCAAGCAAATAAATTTGTTGAATTAAAAAATGCTAGTTTTTGCATGTTTTTTTAAAGAAATAAAATTACTGGCATCAATATTTTGGTCAAACTCGTTTTTTATTTGATTTTTAAACCGCCGATTGAAAGAGAATTTTCCTAATAAACACGAAAAAAATACGCAGCCCGTGCTGAAAGATAAAATATATTTCTCAAAAAAATCCCATATAATAGGTAATAAGAAACATCAAATTAAAGCTTTATAAATTAATGTGACTTAATTTTTTTAAATCCTATTTCATGTGAATTTTTTTTCTTTAAATAATATTTTGTGTTAATTTTTTTAAAAATTTTACTGGTCACCCTTACATACATACATATATCTAAGAAACTATGCTCACTTTTTCCAAAAAAACTTGTACCGGACCCTTCAAAGACTTACTTACATCGAAAATATTTTGCAGGTAAATTTAAAATAAATACGTTTTTAATTAAGAATATTTTCAGTTTAAAACATTTCATTTAAATTTGAAAAATTTTCTAGTTGTTTTTAAATGTTATTTATTCAACTGATAAATCATGTAAAAATTAATGCAATAAATTTTATTGTAATCTACATTAAATAAACTATGTGGGGGTGAATAGGAAAGTGTCACGAAATCCATAGCCAATCCTTCCTAACAGACAACCTCACTCACTGTCACACCAGACTTGGTGCCCCTGTTTCACGCAAACGAGGCTCTGTCGACCGACCATCCGCTCGTCTTAAGCCGCAAATGATTAATGAAACCGAAACTTACGGCCCCATGCTCCTCCTAGGAACTATGGGAATTATTGATATATAAATAAACTATGTATATAGTTTTTAAAACTTATATTTTTTTCATATACAATTACTGCCATTTATATTCGGTTTTATTGAAGATATTTTTACAATTGATAAGTAGTAAGGCAAATGGGTACTTCCTCAAAAAACTTTTTTTATTTTAATAGAGAACTTATATACGCATTTTATAATTCACATTTGTACATAAAAAACAACAACGAAATAAAAAAAAATTAAATTAATTCAAGTAACATAAAATATTGGGTTTTATTAATATTCGGTTTTCGGTTTAAAGTAGCAAATAATGCATTAAAAATAATCTTTGATGCTAAGTTTAATACTTTGTTGGATAATAACTTTGTTTGGTTTAATAACTTCACTGAGACGGTTTGATATATTATTGACTATTCTAGTTGCACCGGAATCTGATCCGATTCTTCTTGCAGCCTCGATTTCAATTCTCTTATGGATGTTATTTTATGTTTGCGTAGACGCCGCACAGTGCTGTGTCCCATAGACAAAAATACAATAAAAAAAATGTTTTATATTGTAAATAAAAATATATATGTAGGTCGACAGATAACAATAATTTTTAAATAAATTTTAAAGAATTTTTTCGATTTAGCTCTTTTTGGTGGCGCTAGGGGGCGCCAAAATCAAAGAATTTGAAGTAAAAATGGCTAAACAAATACCCGCGTCTTACATGCTTCAGGAAAACCGTTGTAAAAATATAATTTTTTGGAGTATGAGATTGAAATTTTTTTCTGTAGTAAATAACTATATTTGCAACTAACTGTCAAAAAATTTTTTTGTGATTTCTTTTTTTATTGCTTTGAAAAATGCTTATTATTCACTTAAGCTCTAAAAATTTTTTAACTTTGATGGAAAATTAAAAAAAAAAGAAAAATATGGTTTATGGGTTTTTTTCTGTTTTCAAAAATTCATACTGTTTTCTAAGAATTACAAGAAAAAAAATTTTTTAAATTTAACCACAACTTTAAAAAAAATTATTTTAAAAAATGGCTATTTTCGTGATTTTTTCTCAAATTTCGACAGTTTTCTAAGGTTTAAAAGAAAACAAACTACAAATACTGTAAAATATAAATTTACATTAATACTGTTTACGCTATAAAATGACACTAAAACCCCAAATTACCAAGGTTTTCTATTGTTTTAAAAAAATTATTGTAAAAATTTATTTTTTTTAACTAGGAAATTCAAATTGTTTCTTGTAATAGCTAACTATATTCGAAACCAACTGTGAAAAAATTTTTATTATATTATTTTCCTATACATAGTTTTTGTTGGTTTAAAAAATGCTTATTATTCACTTATGCTCCAAACATTTTTTAACTTTGATGGAAAATTAAAAAAAAAAGAAAAATATGGTTTATGGGTTTTTTTCTGTTTTCAAAAATTCATACTGTTTTCTAATAATTACAAGAAAAAAAATTTTTTAAATTTAACCACAACTTTTCGATTTTTAGTTTGGCTTTAGTTCATATAATTTCTTTTTTATTAGAAGAAATTATTATTTTCCGTTAATGTTGAAAGAAACTTTCAATTTGAAAAAAGCTGATTCTTCTACCGCTACTAGCCGAGTAGAATGCATTTTCGAAAGCAGCTACGCAATTTCATCATCAGTACTCTTTGAACGGTAGTAGTGTATATGGTTGTAAACATCACCTATTTAACTTACATGTAACAGAGAAAAGTATACGGTATCAGTGTTTTCCTTCTGTTTTTATTTTGTAAGTTAGGACGAAGTTTATTTTTCATATAAACTATGCTTTTTTCCATTAAAAGTCTCTTTGGCAACACTTGACTAACGGACAAGCATTTGTCCATCTCTCAGATGGAACGAAACGCTTTTTATTATTTGGTGAATTCACAAGGTCTTGTGAAATCATATATTGTAAAATAATACAACCAAAAAATATGACCGTTGTGAACAACTCTTCGTATATTTGTAGGTGTCGTATTTAAAATCTAAATCAGCTGATACGACCAAACGATAAAAAAACAAACACATATTTATGTACATAAATCTGGTGCTGCTCTTGGCTTAACTTAATAATTTGTAGAAATTAGACCCATGAAAACACAAAATAGTCTATATCTAACCTGGTTAGAATCTCTAAAATCCATTAAAATAAGCAAAGTTTTAGTAAAAAATCACAAGAATTTTGTTATTTTTTACGTAAACAAAAAACAGCTGATGTGTCAGAGAGCAGTGCCGGCTATTTTTGCCGGCGGAGGCGGCTTAAGGAGTCTTCTTTGGCGGTTTTGCCTAAGTTTTTAGTATAGACGTTTTTAACGGATGCGAGTGCTAGCGGCTTCCAAAAATTAAATAGAAAACTCGCCGTTTCATTTTAGGCGCTTGGCGCATGACTTTGTATATAATATGACATCACAAAAAACATATCAAACAAAGTTGTATTGTTTCACAACAAGTTTCGTATGAAAAGCAACAACAAAATTTTTATGCTATTGTGAAATTATATGACAATAATACAATATGCTATCGTATCGTACCTTGTGAATTCGCCAATTGTATATCATACAATAGGGGTAATCACTTTTTAATTTCTTTTATTGTCAACGACAAATTGATAGAAATTATTAAAGATCATTTTGCACCGTGCCACAACTTAAAAAAAAATTATTTTTAAAAATGGCTATTTTGGTGATTTTCTCAAATTTCGACAGTTTTCTGGAATCAAAAACAAAAAAAAACTTACAATATAATAACATATAAAACCAAATTGATACCATTAGATTATATTAATTAACGAAATAAATTAAAAAAAATAAGTATAAAATTGTGTTTGCCTCTTTTTGACGCTCAAGATGCTGCTAAATTAACAGATTGACGTTGGTGTTTCATTGTTTCAAAAATGTTTTCAAAATGTGACTTTTTGTAGTTTACCTCCCACCACTGGTGCAAACTTTTTTCCCAAAAATATAGATAAGTAAGTATAAAAAATCGCTAAAAGTTAGCTTAGTTTCTTTAGTATTTAAAATGTGAGCTATGAATTTCCAAAAAATTTGTTTTTTCCAGTTTGGTTGTGACTACTTATAACAAAAACTTGATAAAAATATGACAAAAATTTAGTGTCTTTCGTAAATCTTATAAAACTTTGCATCACAACAAACTAATAAAGCAATTGAAAATCGTTAGATTTGACTCCCACCTACAAATATTATTTACCGTTATTTTTTATTTAAGTTGGAGATGGGTACGTGACAGAAGTAATTTTTTTTTACAACATCCTTTGTTTTTAGTAAGCATAACTGTTTGGTGGAGTGTTCGCAAATATTGCACACAGACACAGTTAGAGAAAAAATTAAAATTTTCTAATAAAATGTTCAATAAATTTATATGCTTGATAATTACTTACTTTTACAAACGAGTAAAGTGAGGGCGCGTTTTTCAACAATCTCTAATCAAAGTGTAAACAAAGATTTTAATGAATCATAATTGGTCAAAACCAATAAATTAAAGTGATGGCTTTTATTTTATGTAACTCAGATAGAGTTGACTGATGGATAAAATCAACTTCTGAAGATAAAGAACCAGAGGCATATAAATATGTTGGAAGAAAAATATGCGAGTCATATTTTGACAAAAATAAGTTATTACAAAGTGTTTATTTTTTCTACAACAAAATGATAAATTTTTGGAAAGAAAGCAGGGGCAACTTAATGCATTTAAAAAAGAAACATTCTTTGTGGGTAAACAATACTTTTTTTGATGCTGATGATGTAAGTTTTATAATTTTTAATTGCTATTCTAAAATAAAGATGTTATTAAATATATTTAATTTAAATTCTTAGCAACCAAGCACGAGGAAAATTGCTTATGAAAATTTGCTGCTTCCAACTCCAGAATGTGATACAACAGGGGCTTTACATGCAACAGAAACTTCATGTAGAAAACGTGGTAGACCGACAAAAGATTTTGGTAGCACTACAGTCAAAACTAGACACCGAAGAGTGGCAAAGTTAGTATTAAAATGTTCCCTTGAGGAAGTAGAATTTGCAGTGGAAAATTTAAAACGGGAATCTTATTCTGTTTTGCAAAGCCCAATGTCGAATTTAAATGCTTACCAGCAACAAAACCTTTGGCGCTATATATGAATGTAGATTTGACCGAATGAAAATATAGTGTACTACGTAACACAATAAATGAAATACACCCAAATTGTTTTCCATCTCTGTATGCGTTACAAACTGAAAAAAAATTTATTCCATCTATTGTGGTATCTGAAAATAAATTTCAGGGTGCTTGTCTGAAGAAGCATTGGAAGCCAACCACAAAATCGTGAAAAAAGCAAGACTGTCCCGTACGAGGAAAACGTCACAAAAATACACTCATAAAGATTTAATGACTTATTAAATACTATTTTCATGAAAGTTTTTGACTTTAAAAAGGAATCCAAAGACCAAAAAAAAATATTTTTTGCCGAAATTGATAAATATATACTTAGGAGAAAATGCTAATGAGCCAGTTAAAGACGACGAGACAAATGTTTCATTGAGCGGAAATTTTTTTTGGGAAGAGTCCAATACTGAAGATGATTTTTTGTAAATTAAAATTTATATAAATTATTAAATACATAAAAATTATTATTAAAAAATGCACTTATACGTTTTTTTTTAAATTTAATTTAAAAAGATTGTAATTTTGTACTTTCACGTTGTCGTTAAAATCATATTGTAGAAGATTTTTAGCCAATTTGTTTTTATTTTCTATTTTTATAAGTAAATTTTAATGTAATTTGGCACTAACATTTGTTTAACACATAATAATAACCATACCACCCAATTTAATGAGAATCGGATAACTTTTGTAACAGTCTTGGCATTTTTGCGAAAAAGGATATATGACAGGACCTAGAGTCCTTGCGCCAATCTCAATAAAAATTATCCCACAAGTTACTAGCACGGGATGTAAATGATCTACGGACTATTGTAACTTTCTGTGCAGTTATGTAGTCATAATTAAAAATTTCGTCCTTTCTATATATGGGCAGTAGGCGTGTTCTTTGCCCGATTTTTTCAAAAAATTGAATTTTTCCTAATTTAAGTATTTTATACTAGTGTACCAAATTTCAAAGCTCTGGGACCACTCCTTCTATTTTTGTCTCATCACTATATGGGATCAAAGCACTGTGCGCCGGTACAACTCATTCCACAAATTCTTAATCAGATTGAGGTCTAGGGATTGTGCAGGTGGTTGGAGAACCTTAGGGACATTATAAAGTAGCCATTCTAGAATTAAGCGCCACTTGTGTTTTGGGTAGTTATTTTGGTTCTTATTTCGTAGAAAAAGTAGTCTAATTATACGATGTTTGCAAATAACGGTGAAACCGAATATTGATGACGCCTAAAAAACAGTGTTAACCAACTTTTATTAATTCTTTGCTGTTGTATGGTTGGAACCAGACCATTTTCCTCCTATTTATTTTAACGTTGAAGCATTAAATACATTCCTCGCTACAGACTACCGAACACAATTAGTCAAAAATAGAATACACGTGTGCTTATGAGAATAATTTTTTTAATGGCTACAATGCAACACGACTACGGGTTGCTGTCAATGCTAACTTTGTGGCGTGGTCGAAATTAAACTAATTTCTATTTTTATACGCGACGGTTAACAGATTAGTGCTGCCAATACGGTAAGATGCAAATAATATAGCTTAAACAATACAAAAAGACTTTAGGTGGCACCACTGAAAGTCATATTGCTCATATGTTTATTTTGTAGTGGTAGTCTAGTAAATATTTCAGTAGCAGCCAGTCGGACACAAATTTAGCAAGCAACTTTTGTGTTCGTGTGTTCCTGTGTTCTTGTATCTTGAATGTGTTTAATGCATGACACTGGCGTTTTCTGACGTTTTGGTTTTTTTTTTGATAGCAACATCCATTTCGCTAATATCGTGGTGTTGTAGACTCAAGCTCGATCACCACTGAACTCTTAATTTTTGAAAAAAAAAAAAAAATGAATAAATATTTTTTTTCGAAATCAGCTACGATTTTCATTATCAGCACTTTTTGATCGGTTGTTAGTTACTTGGTTGTAAGCATCAGCTTTTTAGCCCACTGGCCTGTTACTGTGGTGAGTCAGCACGAATTTTTTCCTATTTTTAAACTTACCAAACCCAAAATGTTCATTCTTCTTATAGCTGAGTGCCAAATAAATAAATTCAATAAATAGAAGTAATAAAGTATATGCGTATGTAGATATTAGTGTTTTCAAAAAACCAACTTTTTGGAAAACCGGTTTTCCGAGTACTCGAACTCGAAAAAAACCAGTTAATCGGTTAACCGTCAATTAAATAACAAAATAAATTAAACGTAAACGATTAATTCATTTCAATTAAATATAAATAAATAAAAATAACTTAAAAACAGCATTTGTTACACAAAGTTGTACTTTGCGGTAAGAAAAACTAAAATAGTAACTAAAAAAAATTCTAAAGGACAAATGTTAATTTTATGAAGTTTTTTTAATGTAATATGTATTAGAAAAACCAAACACAATCCATATATTTAGGAGAAATTTTGATTTTTAATTAAGTTTTCATTAAAGATGATACTGAGAAAACTCTTTCACTAGCGGTTGATATCGGATTAATAGTAACAAGCGCATGATGTAGCATATTTAATTTTTCCGTTCTCTCTTTGAATTTTTCCAAATATTTCTTACTAAAGTCTTGAATAGATTTTTACGTCAAGTTAAGTTGTTCCTCTTAACTTTCGCAATTCGATAAAATTTCAAAATGTTTATAGTCTAATTGACTTTGCTTAATTTTCTACAATAAAAAATAGTCTCTTGTAGAGCTCCATAGCAAAGTCTTTAGTAGTATGCGCAAGATTTCGGAAAACAACAATTATATTTTTATAAAAACAGTCTATTTAGGGTCATATTTCTTCTTTGGGAGATTCTCTCACGTAGACAAAGTAGAGTGGAGTTTGTACGAAACTGCTATTTGATTTTCCAATTGTGTTAAACACAACCGGGAAACCCCGGTTTCTTAAAACCCGAAAATATGACCAAACCCGGTTTTTCGGTTGACCGAAATTGAAAACACTAGTAGATATGTAAATATATATTTTGAATAGGCTGTCAGAATAAGAATGGCTTACTTTTGGGACCTCTGAAAACATAAAATGTTTTTGTAAAAAATTTCAATATTTCTTAAATCGAACGCCATTTTAATTTTATTTCTACCTTTATTGTTTCGTAAATTACAAATAGTACTAATATAGAATTTTTACCCCTTTTTTGAAGCATTTTTCTACTCCTTGTGGTAAAACTTTAAAAAAGGTTGGAAAACCATATTCATATTGAATATCCATCTGCGACCCCATGAAGCAAGGTATGTATATTAAACAATGTAGGAGTAACTGATTAGCTGACTTCTATTTCCGCCATATGTTTTCCAACTTTGCTTGGCAAATTGTTTATGTTCTATAATGGTTGTGTATACTGTGAGTATGTGTGTTCGCAATATTTTTGACAACTAAGCTGGAATTGGGCAACAACAAAATACATGCTTAATTTCTACACGAAATTATTGCTTTAGGGACGAGGTCACCTTCTTATTCCACCATGCCATAAAGTATACACTTTCTTTGTCCTTATAGAAAGGTAAGTCGGTTTAGCGATGTCCGTCCGTCCGTCTGCCCGTGATATGTTTAAAATCAACTTTTTGAATCCCTCCGATGTCGAATAGACCTGTAAGTAATATCAAACTATCAGAAATATTTGCGAGCAAATTGACCCGGAGTTGCCACTACACGGGTGCAATGTAAAACCTCAATAACATTTCTGTGAAACATACTTACCCCCTACCTCCGCCCACTAACAAGGCTGCCATACAAAGTTTAATTTTTTTTAAATATTATTAAAATCGCTCCCACAGCTTCTATGGTACTCCTACAAAGATCAAATGTAAGACCGACCCCAAATATGTTTTTCTCCAACAATTTTTCGTGAAGCATACCCCTTCTCTCCAGCTCCTAAGCATGGTTGCCAAACAAAATTTTAAAAATAAGCTAACAACCCCTACAACTTCTCCCCCTTTCCCCATCGCCTAAGGAGGCACCCATACAAAGTTTGGTAAAAATGTAATGAATCCCCCATACTTCTTCCCATGGATAGGACAATTGTGGGACTGGACCCAACTGATTTTCCAAACATTTCCCTAGAATATACTTACCCCCGATCTACACCCTCTAAGAGGGTTGCCATACAAAATTTGTAAAAATTTAGGTAAAATCCCGATTTCGAATCCGAATAAAGCGCTCTTACTTGTTTTTTGTGCTAATTTTGTTTCCATCGTGTATAGTTTAGGAGATTATAGCATTTCAATTATTTTCTATTTGGTTAATTTTTACCCCCTTAATTTTACCTTAACTTCTTAAACTTCATCTTAGTGAACATATACATCGGGAAAAGAATCCGTAGACCAAGTCTCTAGTTTTACAAGATTTAAAATATTATGATAAATTAATTTTGGATTTCGTAGTCATAAAGGGAACGAAGAAACGGACCCAAGTCGGCTGCACTTTCAGTTTCCGCAGCTGCCTGTTCTACCTAGGCAGTTTGTTGTTGTAGATTTACTTGCTGCGATGGGATATAGAAAACTTTTTTAAATGTTTTTCCCAAGAAACATTCTTTGTAGCTTTTTTCTTTTTAAATTTTTTGTTAAGTAGTTGTAAAACAGTTTTTACAAATCCAGTTAATAAACACTACGAATAATAAAAACCAATATTTTTTTAAATAAAACTTTATTAACATATTGCTTTTAAAGCATAATTTAAACGAGGTTTCACTTTTATATCGGTCCTTAATACGTTCTTTGTGGCTGAAATATATTTCGACGTGTTCGTCGTAGACCCAATATGCTCAGAACTAATTTGATTTTTCGTCGTATACATTTTAACTTCCATTTGAGACATCTTCTTGAACACATTCTAAGACGGTGTTTATGTCTCGGTCTTTTTGGTAAAACTGCCATTACCTTAACTAATCGTAATAAATACTAAAACATTTGCCAAACATGACATTTAATATTTTTTTATTCAAATATCTTACATATTTTAATTTATTAGAATAAAGCTTGTGCAAAAAATTACTTAAACATGTACATATAAAATAGAAAAGTTCAAAGTGCATCATTTTTAGATTGGTTGCATATAAAAAGTGTTGCAATTAAACAAAAAATAGTTTCTGTTTCAAGAAAAAAATATCCGATAAAAACAGTTTGTATTTCGGCAAATGGGGCTTTTAAATTTATCAAGGGATTTCGGCAATAGATAATTTACTAAAAATTTTCAAATATACATACATAAATTTGGCCATATTGTCGTCTTTCATAAAATTTTATGAGAAACTTTCTTTAACAGTAAAAAATTTTAAATGCAAATGAAATTTTCGTAGATAAAATCGTACTAAGAGGATTTTAACCACTCTTTTTTATACAAATCTTATATGTGGTCCTTGTTTCTTATAGGAACCTCAGGCAGGGCTGTCAGTTATGGCGGTTTTGCGCCAAAATCGGCTTGGAAGTTTATCTATGTACATATATGCTTGTCATAAGTTCTTACACCAATACTCAGGAGACTTAAACCAAGTTCTTGGCATAATTTCTGAATATTAGCTGTTAAATAAAATGATCTTACTTGGTAAACCTTTTCAAAATATGAAAAAAAAACGATGAAATTTTTTTTTTAAATCCAACAAAATGTTATTTCTTATTTTCTGTTTTGATATTTTCATTTTCACTCAAACGGTCATGTCAACAAGCAAAATTGCCGTTTCTAGTCTCTTAAGTACCCACAACCCTCGATTAAAACATTAAAAACCATTGCATAGCCCCAGGGTAACTGTTGGGTGCCTTATACATGCATGAGATAATTAGTCCATTTTTTTCTAAAATTTTCGGGACTAAGCGACGAATTTCAACGGTAAAAATTATCGACACATGATTACAGAATTCTTTTTGCCAAACCTGCAAGCTCATCCATCGTACTCTTCAAACACGTGGTTTCAATAGAATGTGGCGATTGCATACGCAGCCAGAGCTTTAATGGATTTCCTTCAGGAAAATTTCTCCCAAAAACTGATCAGTCCCTTAGGGGACATCTCATGACCACCTAGGTCGCCCGATCTAACTCCCATGGATTTTTTTTGGAACTTTCTTAAAGAGGGGTTAATAATGACAATCCCCAATATCTTATGGCCTTAAAGGAAAATATTCTTCGAGAAATCGGGAAATCAATGTGGCGTAAAACACAAGGCTCCGTTTTGAACAGTCTGTTTAACTCGATGGAAGACATTGGGTTAACGTGCTCTTGAAAAAATAAATTCGCATTACCACTATATTGTTTAATGCTGTAAATAAAACTTTGTCAATTGTTAGGTTTTTTATTTAAGTTTGAAAATATAAATCTGCCACCAGACACCCTGTACAATTGGAAGCCCATTTGTTAATATGTATTAATTGTGCATATAAGGGCAACCGAATTTAACAAAATCGTATTCTATTAAAATAATTCAAAATTTGTTTTTAAAAAAATTAAGAAATTCATAAACATATTCTTTATTATCATCTAATATTTCCTTCTGTAGTATCGAACTTGAAATACACAAGGAATATTTTAAAAGGTTAGTCAAACTTAATAATTTAATAGTTTTTTCATTGCTAAAACTAAAAATTTTTTGGCGACTTTTGACAAGAGTTTTGGCGATGGAGCCTGAAAAAAGCTGCCAAGCCTCACCGCGGGACATAAATTTATATGCATGTTTATATCCAATAAAACGGGATTTTGGAAAATTCGTACACGAAAGGGGTAAAAATGGGCCACGTATACAAAACCTGAATGTTAATATCATTAACATTATAAAAAAATTCGCATTTGGTTCAAAAAATCAACGGACTCGTTTCTATCACCACCCAGTTTTACCAAATGTTGGTGGTGCTTAGGTTCAAATTGTAACTTATAAGTGAATTAAAGATGTCAAACTACATTCGACAGCTCTTAAGCTTGAAATTTAAACTCTAATGTGAAAAATTTTTTCCGAAAAAAAGGTGAAAATTGTGTATTGTTACTATATAGGTACTTTTTGTAACTTCTGAACCAAATAGAAAAAAATATTCAAAATGCGTTCGACTGGCTTGTAAATTTAAGAATACATATATACTTTATACCAATTATGAAGATATGTATTACATACTTCAAATACTCTTCTTACTCGCAAATAAAAACAAAACAAAAAAAAAATACAGGCAATATCGAAATTATAAAACCATAGACGTGCACCCATGCACCCATAAAATTTTTCCAGGAATTTTATTTTTAATGGCTTACAATATATTTCACGCAGAAGAAAACATATTTTTCTATGCAGAAAACACACCCTCTTTACAGACATCATAAAAAAACGACAAATACTTGCAGGTCACTTATTATTTTTTTGTTTTTTTAAGAACTAATAAATTATATGTTTGCAAAAGTATTTTGCTTACTCAGAAATATAAATTTTTCTCGCTAGTTGCAGTATCCTTTTTGGTTATGTACTTCTACCTGTAATGCGTTTGTTACATATCAATGGATCTTACCAGTAGTGCGATTCAGTAACTTATTTTTACGATATTCGCATCGTTAAAATAAGTAAAGTTTTTAACGATATTAGCTATCATTAAAGTCAGCTGTTATTGTTAAGTAAACAGCAAAACTTTTTAGCAATTTTTACAATCGTTATACTTGATAACTTAACGACAATAATTTTTGTGTTGTTAGTTGTATCGACAAAAGGTTATTTTGTATATTATATATTATTTTTACTGTATTTATGATTTTCGCTTTCTTAAAATTTATTTTACAACTAATAAAATACAAACAAAAATCAACTTGTCCACTATCGTTAAAAACATCTTAGTGAATCACTTAACCGTAGCAGCAAGCAATAATTTCTGTCGATAAATATGACACTTGTCGAATCGTTAAAAGTTACTGAATCGCACTACAGATCTGTTTCTTATTGTTCGCAGTTATAAATTAACATATTATGCCCAAAGCAAAACAATTTACCAATTTCGCGAAAAAAAAATATTTTATACCTTTAAAGTTAGGGAAAATCAATTTAAAAATCAAAGTACTATTTCTGACTTGAATTATATAAATTTACTTTATTTTAGGTAGACAAAATATTTTTTTGACCCACTGTATATGATTTAGAAATTGACTAACAGTTGTTACTTTCCTTTTCCCAAATTCGCATTTTCAAAGCGATTTGATAACAAAAAACAAAAATACGCTGAGACTCAAATTTTCCAAAAAACATAGTTGACCTTGTCAGAAAAATTATTATAATGCTCAAGTTCGGATCGGGCTGGGTATACAATGGGGTATGGGGGTGTAGAAAAAGAGTTTGGTCTACAAAAAAGTGCTAATTTTTTGTTCTCTTCTGACCTCTAGAAGTTATGCTCTATTAAGTGGGAGAGTTAAGGAAAGTTTGACCCTTTAAAAACAACTTTATTTTTCTAGTACTAATAGCTAGCAAATAAGGTAATGATACAAAATTTATTTTGTTTAAAAACAAAATAGTTATAGATGTTTGAAAATCAAAAGATTACTAAAAAATTTCTCATAGTAGCAAAATACTGAGAATGTCCATTTTGGATCACCCTGTTCACTGTGATGTAGTTAAAATTAGGTTTAAGTTCTTTGGCCTCCGAAGAACACTAGTGTTTACTTTCGAATTACCTTTAACATTTTGCAATCGGCAGCCACCTTCTTGTAAAATGGTCCAGTGTGCACTGTGTGGCGTATTGTCAATAAAAAAAAACTAATTGCCTTAATTTAAAGTTGTCTACTTTTTATTTTGCAATTTTTATTGGTTTTGTCTCTTGTTATTTTAACATGTACCAATACAATTCATTACATGGACCAAAAGAAAGAAAACGGGCTTCAATTTTGAGCAAATATTACTCTTTTTAGAGCTACTAGTTTGGTGACGTAACAATATACGTTGATAGTCAGGGCGCGCTTAAGGCTCTAGAGGGACATTTTGTCAGGTCTAGACTCGTAGGCGACTGCAGACGTGCTCTTAGAGCGATTATGGGTATACGCAGGGTCAGGCTCTGCTGGGTTCCGGGTCATTTTGGCATTTCCGGGAACGAGATTGCCGATGAGTTGGCGAGGAGGGGAGCGGCCCGGAATATTGAACTTGGTTGTGAACATCTTCTCTGCCACTGCCCTGGGCTGCAGATTCGCCGACAGAGGTGGCTTGGGGGATGCTTCTAAGATGGACTTGGTGAGGTTCCTGGCAATGGGCTGGGGAGCATCATAGGCTTCATTAAGGAGGTTGGGTGGCTGGGCAGCTAGGTGACTCAGAGCCTAGGACTACTGACTTTCTTAGACATCGTGCGGACGGTATTCTTGCTTCTCTATCCTTTTTCTCTTATCTATGAATCTTTTTGACGTACTATTTTTTTTTTTTCTTTTCTTCTCAACTCTTCTGAAGGGATTCACAATGGGCCTAAGGGCCTCCGAGTGGAGGTGGCGAATTTGCCACTACCCTTCGTAACCTAACCTAACCTAACCTAGAGCTACTAGTTAAAATGTATTTAAATAAAATTTCGATCGATATGGAATGCCGTAATATTCCACTTATTTAATTTTTTTGAAAACCCTTTAACTAAAATATTTTCTTGGGGTTTTTATATGTCATATTTTGTCTTCTACTTAGTATTGTCTGTCCATAGGTATAAAATATTTTATGTTAAATTTTTTTATTAACTTAATTTAAAACCTAACATAAGTTTTTTATATAAAAAAGTAAAAAAATTAATACTTTGAATATTTTTAAAATGCATAAAAAATTTAATTTGTAAGGAATCTTAGTTGATTTTATAATTCGTTTATCTCATAATGATATGATACTTTTGTTTTTTTTTTTTTTGATAATATTTACTATACAACTTGGTTATTTAGTTTTATTATATTACTACGTACTAAAATTTTTTCTACTAATAATAACTTAATATTATCATTTGCTTAAGAACACGTATTTTTTTAACAAAATAAGGCAAATGTTTGTATTAGGAAGTATCATCATAAAGTCGTTTTTTTAGATTTTTAAGTTTTTGATTTTTTTTATAATTTTTGTTTTATATATTTCAAAAACTGCTAAATGTCTCTATTTTATATCTTTTTTATAAGTTTATATTTTTTTTACAAATATTAAAAATATTTTTTAATATTAAATTTTGAATATTTTCTTTCCTGAAAAAAATTAAAAATCTAAAAAAACCCACATATATGACGAAGCATTCTACTTAAATATACAAATCAGGAGGGAGAAGGATAGGGTAATGAGCGAAATAATTTAAACAAATAAAATTAATAATTGATAAAGTAGAAATTAAGTACATTTTTTTAAAAATAATTTTGTATATACAGGTCTTTTTATGCTATTTACGCAGACAAATAGTACCCTTTTAAAAGAGGTAAGTCTTTTCTACAAATATCTTATTTGGGTTTAATTTTTTCATACATAAATTTTTGCATTTGTTTTTTGTCTGGCTGGACAAGCCGTCGTTTGTTAAACTCAAATTGGGCTAATGCAAAGTTGTACAATTCAGTTTCCATTTGCCATATTTTCGATTTCATTATTACGGTTACAGTCTCTTCGCTGGGGTCTTTCTTAAAAATAGTATGCCTCAAATGGGACTTATTTGAATGGCGATAATAATCGGTAAAACCTTGAAACATTCTAAAACAATATACGAAAGGAATTAAAGGACATTTTAAAGAGATTCAGTATATTTTTACCTGGGTAAAGATTTCTCTAGTAAATCCACAAAATCTTCCATTTGTTCTGTAATACCCACTAAAAAATATTCATTAACTAAATTTTGTTTCGCCTGTTCTAAAGCCCACTGACTGCCGGGTTCCCAGCACTCGGCTGCGTGGCCACAAAAGAAGGGGATTTGTAGCCACATGTTTTTGGGATCACAGTCTGGTTGCTCTAATTCCACACATTTATCAAATGTCTACAAAAAAAATATTGTATTTGAAACATATGAAAAATTAATTCGGTTAGATATTTTAAGATTAAACTTACAATTTTGTTACCAGCTTTTTTGCGTACCAAGTTTGGACGGTAATTATCCCCGTAGCGTAAAAAATAATAATAGGAAACAAGTCTTTCCAAGGGCTTACGCACTATATTAATGTAAATTGGTTTGTGAGCGATTTGGAATCTGGAAAAAAAGCAGAGAACAATTGCATTCAAGTGCAACGATTTCTTAAACCAAGATATCATACATATTACTTAATATCTTTTTGATTTACATGTAATTTAATTTGTTTTTAGTAACATTTTTTTATATTTTTGTAATATACATTAACTCATATGTACATATATCGTTTTCTTTAAAGCATTTACAAAAATTTGTAATATCTTTATAGATAATTTTTTTCTTACTTTGAAAAATCCAAAAACGCTAAATGACCATGATAGAGAGCTGGTTTCATTTCATGCCACTTGGTGACATTACGTACAAAAGATATCTATAAAGAACATAGCTTTTACAAAGAAACTAAACACTACTTTAAAAAAAATCTTACCTGATTGGGCAAAGATAATATATGATTATTGGCGGTAATATTTATATGCAAGACATGAAAACGATTCTTTTTACACAAATCGTAGGCTATATTTACAAAACTTGTTGAACCCGTCTTGGGGACACGATTATACACAACAACTAGTTGTTCCTCATAGTCGAAATTATCCAAAGTATACATTGCATCACCAGAAGCACCCATATTGCTTAAAGCTGATTGTTGGTTAAATTTAGCTATAGGTTTAATAACTAACAAAAAAAACACCCCTCGAGGAATAAAAATCTTTTCTGAATATAACTATATATTAACATACCATCTATTTTGACTTTAGAAGCTAAAATCCAATATCCTATGCATACTATAAGACATAACACACCCATCAAAAATATCCAGTGCTTCTTGGTCAATAACATCTTACGACCAAGTTTGTTGTGCATTGAGTCATCTATTGTTAAACACTTAAGAATTCTGTTTAAAATTGAACTTCTACAATAACTTGACTTTTCGTTTACTTTTTATTTTACACATCTTTTTTAATTAACAACGACTAGAAAATTTCCTAGTTTAGATATTTGGCAATTGTTTTTCTAAAAATATGTACTAAAATTTATTGGAGACTTACAAACGTAAGAAGATACACAACTTTTGTAGCTGATTAAAAATTATTTTATAAAACGAAATGTCAATAAATTTTTGTAAACAAAAACAATTCATGGTATAAGAACATTTTAAGGTATGGTCGCTACGGCAATAACTACAACATACACGATACCAAATTTATGAAGTTGTTGTAAAACAACGTCGATAATGTAAGAAAACGTACTATTTTGACAGTTTGAGCGCGTAAGCAACCACGAACAAAAACCTGTCGGCTGTTGAATTGAATATTCCCGGTAACTTATTGTACCATGATTCATACCAGATGTATTTTTTTGTCAAACTAGAGACTGGTAAATCGGCTTGTGTTATAGTCGATAATCGATTTAAACAAAAATTTATTGTAATCGGCTTGGAGACAATTTATTTTAAAGTTGATTATTGAGCCTGGAAAGTAGAGCTGTGTAGCTCATGAACGAACGGGTCAAAATGAACGGATCACCAAATTGAACGAAGTGATCCGGTTATTTTACTGAGCGCTTTTCGTTCAATTGTGTTCCGTTCAATGTTTGTTTCTTCAGGTCTTTTTTATGTCACAATTTCGTTCGTTCAGATGTGTTTTTTATGTTATGTTCTTTTGTTTCAGTTGATTGTTTGTGTATTGATAAGAGTTGCTTTAAAAAGTTTGCGAATGTGCGTACATATTTCTTTTGAGCATCGCTGTGGCACTGCCATAATTTTTTTAAATTTGGTTTAACAGTCTTTTTCTAAGAAGTTTGATTTATTATAGTGTTTGTGTTTTTATGGATTACTATACACTTTTTACACAATTTTTATATATGGATTATTTAAATTTTATTTCACAAAAAGTTTTTTCTATTTTGAATGTCAAAACCACAAGCTATGTCAAAACAAATCTTTAAAAAAACATGTTGCCGTACTGTCGTTCAGAAGTGAACGATTGAACGAACGGGTTAATTTTTGTAAATTGAACGAAACTGAGCGATCACTGAAATGAACGATTTGGCACAGCTCTACTGGAAAGTCGATTTTACTCCAAAGATTTTAAAATTCTATATACTTTTGCTTTTTATTTTGGTTTGAGTTCATATAATTTCTTTTTATTAGAAGAAATTAATATTTTTCTGATAATGTTGAAATAAACTTTTATATGAAAAAAGTATCGGTAGAAAACCACCACGGCTTAAAAGAGCAGATATTAAAGACCGGTTTAATCGAGCCTTTGCGCAGATCTAATATTATTGCCAAGATAGCTCGTTTGATGGTCTCTAGCTATCCATCAGACCATCTAACGGTAGAAAAATTTGACTTCCTGATGCTGACAGTTTGCCGGTACTTCACCTATAGTGGCACTAGATTTACAACTTTTAATCTTGCCCGCCAGATGGTGTCAGATAAAAAAGCCTTCAGACGGTTTCAGGCAGCACCGCACATTCTATCTCTATGATCTTTGGGATGATCTCCCTCGTCCTCCCTTTCAACGGAATGAGCAGATTGGGAATTCAGTAACTCATCGTCTTCATCAATGGGAAATTAACTTCGGGGTCCGATGGGCCAACAAGATCAGTGTCAACCGCATCAATAATTATTTCCTCGATAGCTATTGGACCCATGTCCATTTGCTGTTCACAAGACTTGAGCTCACCCCTATTGGTATCTTCCAGCCCTTTAGGGGTACTGAGAATTATTTTACGTATCGAATGCAAAAGGGAAAAAGAAAATCAAAACAGCTAATAGCGAAAAAGAAGTTTGTTGGGCTTACGAAACATATCTTTTATGTTTTGATTTGTGTATACATAATAATAGTTGTGTTCAATAACGTTTCAGTCAAATCAATGAAATGCATGTGGACAAGCTTAACCTACAATAAAACCTCTAAAGGTGCTTTCGCACGATATGTATTTTACACATGACTTTTCACCTTTGCAATCCACATGTAATTGCGTATGTCTGTCAAAATTGTCATTTTGATGGTCTATAATTTTTGCTTTCACACGTACATGTGTAATTACATCTGACATAACCTCAAAACCAAAATAAACAACTTACTTTTCCTTGTTGTTGTTTTAAAAACAACTGATGACACATGCTTTGTCAGATGAAAATAGAGCACGCTCTAATTACAAATTTGTCATATGACATTTACATATGTTTTTCACACATGCAATGTTTAAACGTGTTCAGACGGCACATATCAATTTCGCACTGCAAAATTTGACAAGTCATGTGTAAAATACATATCGTGCGAAAGCACCTTAAATGAATTATAAATGAAAATTATAAAAAGTGAGTATAAAAACTTTTGTATTGTTATTTGTTAGTACAAAAACAACATATTCGGCTCAGCCGGAAGAAAATTAGCGAGCCGGCGATGCATCGGCCGAAGAGACTTAGGCGCCAGCAAATTTTTGTCTTCAGCCGCCGTCGAAAAATGTTAGTCGGCTTGTTTCTCTGCAGCTGTTTTTAAAAACAAATGCAAAAAAGCGGTTGCGAAATTTAAGGTTATTGTGCGTATTTTCAATTATTTTAAAACCAAAAAGCGCGATAGTAAGTTAATTGAAAGAGCGAAGTTAAAATGGCAGACAACTTCAGTTTTATAAAATCAGCGAACGAATTATCAGAGGAGGGCATTACCTTTGCAGACAATCAACTCAAATGGAATACTGCAGCTGATGGTTTGTAGACATTAAGAATGTTTTTTTCTGAACATTGAGCGAATTTAAAAATTTTCAGTTGAGGACGTCGTCAGTGCTTTAAACATCAAACAAGTTGTGCATTACCTTAAGTTGGATGGTAATACTTTGGGTGTAGAAGCAGCTGCTGCTGTTGGCAAGGCATTGGAAAAACACCCTGAACTCTGTAAAGCTTTATGGAAAAACATGTTTACTACACGTTCGAAAGAAGAAATACCAGAGGCTTTAAAATTATTGGGAAATGGCATGATAATAGCTGGTGCTAAACTTACTGTACTTGATTTGAGTGACAATGCAATTGGCCCACATGGTATGGTGGGTCTTGAAGACCTGTTACGTTCACCGGTTTGCTACAGCTTACAAGAACTGCATATGAACAACTGTGGTTTGGGCATATATGGTGGCCGCATGTTGTCAAAGGCAATTATTGATTGTCATTGCAATAGTACGGCAGCTGGAACGCCTTTGAAGCTTAAAGTGTTTATTGCTGGTCGTAATCGTTTGGAAAACGAAGGTGCCAAGGCTATAGCAAAAATTTTTTCGACACTAATGACTTTAGAGGAAATTGTTATGCCTCAAAACTCTATATATCATGAGGGTATAGGTGCATTGGCTGAGGGTTTTAAACATAATACTAACTTAAAGGTATTAAATTTAAATGACAATACGGTAACCAGCAAGGGAGCGGCTCATATAGCAGACGCCTTAGCATATATGCCACAGTAAGCAGATATAAAATGTTTTCTGAAAAACTTAAGTTTAATTTCATTAAATTTAGCTTGCGTGAACTGAACTTTGGAGACTGTTTGCTAAAAACTAATGGTGCTTATCATTTTGCTGAAGCTTTAGAGGAAAATCATCGTAAGTTGGAAATTGTGGATTTGGGTTTCAATGAAATCGGACCCGATGGTGGTTTGGTATTAGTTACAGCTCTAAATAATAAACCAAACTTAAAAAGAGTAAATTTGGATGGCAATCATGTAAGTTTAAGCAATGGATATAAATATATCGTCACAGAAAATGCAAAACGCCCTATCTAACAACCAATTTAAAATTGGCTTTGTATAAATTAAAGCCTTCAAATATGTACGTCATCTCGCAAAACTAGGTTTTTTCAGCAGAAATTAATTTGTTAATCCTTTTTAACTAACATATATGGCAATAATTTGTGTTAATTGCAAATATATTTTTCATTTACACAAAAATGCTTGCCACTTCTAAAAAATTTTTAAATGTTAGATAAGGCGTTTTGAATTTTCTGTGACGATATGGAAGGTGCATCTCATACAAAAAAGTAAGTTGTTTGTAAAATCATTTTTTGGTGCGGGAGGGAAGATAGAAAGTATAGGGAAAGAAAAGAGCCTTACAATTTTACGTCAGTTTTAAACCACAAAAATAACAAACATACCAACATACATATGCAATTTTTCAAATTTTGTATGACAACCCTCTTATGGGGTGGATATAGGGATTTAGTATGTTCTAGGAATATGTATTTCTTAAACTATTGGCTTTGCAAAGAGTGTTAAGAGCGATAATAAAGCGAAAAAAAACATAATAGGGAGCGGGCTGTAATATTAAAACTCGATGTACAAACATTTTTGTGCTGAGATGCAGCTTATAGTTATTTATATTCTTTAGTTTAAGATAGTTGATCCTTGACTGTGTCTCTTATGTCGACTTAAAAACTAATTTGCCCTTTGGTATCGTATTCTATTTTAAAACAAATTTTCATAAACTTTTTCTAGTTTGGTTTTGACGGACGGGAACGTATAAAAGAAGCAATGCAATGTACTGCTAACCCTGATGCGTTAGAGGAAATGGATGAAGATCAGTCTGAAACCGAGGATGATGAGGAGGATGAAGATGAAGACGACACTGTGGATGAAGAAGTCGAAGAAGAAGATGAAATTTACGATGACCATCATAACGATACAACAGAAGAGGCTGATGAGGAAGATTACGGTGAAAACGCTGCAGAGGAAACTGCATACACCACCTCTCAAGCTTTTACCACAAAGGTAAAGAAAACAAACAAACAAACAGCCGATAATCAAAATCTTAAACTTTATTTTATTTAGATGCTAAATGCCAATGAGTCTTTTATGTCAAGTAAAAGTGTTACTTTTGCTCCCACAGTTACAAACATGGGTACCACAGCTGAAACTTTCTGTTTAAGCCAAAAGCCATGCACATTGCAAATGTTTGAATCTTTAGCTGAGAGTGATAAACTGCATGCCTTCAAAGCAATCATAGAGGTATTAAAATAAAAACCTTCTTGTTTTAGTAGTTATTTATTTAATTTTTGTAGCAATTTTCCGGTGATAACTACCTTTTGTTACTAATTTTTACCGCCCTTAAATGCGGCCATTTGTCTCAGTCCTCTACTCAAGCTTTGGAGCTGGCCATGTCTTTATTTAAGGAGTGCATAGACTATGCTGTTAAAACTAAACAAGAACGTCGCGTCTTAAACTATTTGCTGATACAGTTGGGTCTAATGCGCAGCGAGGTAAAGTTCAATTCCTCTTATGACATAAAATCCTGCCAGTTTGCTTTAAAGGAAACTCTTAGTAAGAAAACTTTGGCAAGTGAACATATGAAAAATACTATAAAAGTTTTTTTGGATCAAGTGGAAGCTTAAACTTTTTTTTAATTTATGTTTAAAATATTATAATTTTTTTTTACTGTCGGTTAAACATTCTCTATAATCTGCTTTCCTATTTATCATTTTATAGGACATGTTTTTATAAAAAAACAAAAAATAATTGAATAAACAGGACAAAAGAAATACACTACAATGGTTTTATTTTTTTTACCAAGTTTTAGGAACAAATGTTCTGTTATAGCCACTTAAGTAAGTACTTTTTTACTGGTCCATTTACCGTATTTTTCGACATCATATCATAAAATAGGTAACATTAGTTGTGCATTTTGAAAACGTTGGGGCGATTTTTCGACGCGTTGCAGCACCGTGGCCAGTATTTCCTTAATCAACAAAATTTATTTAACAGGTTTGTTAAATTGACTTTAAAATCGAGTAACATTGTGAACTCGGATTTCAATCGACAAATTCATAGGGATTCGGTTTTGTCGACAGTGTCAAGTAAAAAAAAATATCAGAACCTGCTTCGCCTAATTTTTTATTACATGCGATGCTTGTTAAGCTTTGTACCTTGTATATTTCAAAAGGAAACAGTTGGTCAAAAAGACCAATATGTATTTACTTACAAATTTCAAAAATTCACAAGGATTACGAATTTAGGCTAAACGATTATGTGTGTCAGTCAGTGATTAAGCAACGTTGCCCTATTTATTGAATCATTTTAATCTATTACAATTTAGTGTTTGTTTTTACTAACAGGGTAATTCATAAATTTACCAAAAAAGAAACTAAACTCTGCTTATAGTCTTAAATAACTTTTTTACAGTTTATATAAAATGTAACTTTATATAAATAAAGTTTCTTTAATTTCTCGAGTTTCTATTAGCTAGTTACTAATGACAAAAAAAAGGACAAATGAACAAAGATTTCTGGGGAATTACTTTCAGAAATACATATGGATGTGTGGCATGCCAGATAGGTTGCTAAAGTATAACTGTGTAAGATGTTCCTTGTTTAAAGTTGAATTTAAGTGAGATTTATTATTATTTCAAACTTAACAAAAGTTTTTTTTATTTGTTATAATTTTAACTTTCTTGTCTTGTTCTTTCTCTGTGGAAGAAAAAAAAAACATTTTTATATGCTTTTTTAAAAATAAGTATATAAACTCACACATGGCACGGTGCAAAATAATATTTAATTCAGTTTATTTGTCGTTAATCGAAAATAAGCCACAAAAGTGAAAATGACAAAAGAAATAAAAAATATTTATCTGCCTATTGTATAATAAACAATAATAAAAAGCGTTTCATTCCATCTGATAGATGAATCAGTGATGAAAAATGAGACATTCACTTGGGTATCAAAAAAATGTTTCGAGGCTACTTTTTTTAAAGGCAATACTATCAAAATATTTTCTGTCTTGATTTAATCAACAAAAAAAAATACAAAAAAGTCGTAAAGACATTTTAAGTATTTTTAGTTTTTGCAACAGTCGTGAATCGAAACTGAACAGTATATATTTTTTGAAAAATTTTGATTTTGGTTTAAGCCCGTAATATCATCCAATGTTATTGTAAAAATCAAGGCACATTCAACAAGGTAAACTCAAGGCGAATTCAAAAAATTCGACCTCTGCATTTCCTTTTTGTTTTTGAACGGTAGAATGTCAGAAAAATTAAAAATTCCATATAAAATTAATTTTTATTTCGTATAAATGTCAAATTGATTTTAATCAGCTGGGTTCTTAATATTACCTGATTGAATGTGCCTTGGTAAATATTATTTTAATAATCTGACCTTTATTTTGGAAAAATTGACGTTAACCGCTTGAAAAAATGTAATTTAAATTTTTTTTCTTCATTGACTTTGATTTTAAAATAGGCTTTTAAAGGAAATTTTAAGACAAAATCAGGGGCCAAATCATCGTATGTGTTTCGAACCGAAATTTAAAAATTCTTTTTAGAATTCCTATATTAAGAGCATCGACAACCCGATCGGTCAAGTGAAATTTCGGTTCAAATCGAAAGCGACGATTTGGCCCCAGTATTTACGTTCTGAAGTATTAAAGAAAAACACATGGAAAAAAAAAGATAGTCGGCAGGAGGCTAAACTAAACCATTTAAAATAGTAATTAGAAAAAGCAAAAGAGGGTATCAAATTAGCCAGAGGAGTTACGCAGTATTTTCTATCATCCAATAGTATCAAAAAAAGTACGATCGTATCAAATTTTTCAACACTGAGATGGATGATGCTGAACCGTTAGTCAAGTGTTGCCAAAGAGACTTTAATACAAAAAACAAAGATTATATGCAATTTATATTTCGATCTAACTTACAAAATAAAAATATTCTGAATACTCTTCTGGATAACAAGTAAGTTAATTAAAAGAAATTAAATAGTGAATTTAAGCCAGAATAAAAAAATAAAAACTTGTGTTGTTAAAAATAGTTTTATTTAATTCCATATTTATTTCTTTATTTAATTGTTGAAACTTTTATTTTAACATTAACTACAATGTTGTAATTTTTTTATTCACAAATCGCTCAAATTTTTTTTGACGCTGCAAAAATTCTAAACTAAAACTGACTTAAATTTAAGTTAAAAACTCGCTGTAAATGTACAATACAACAAAAATTATTTTAAAATAATATTTTGAAAATCACGTTCCTTTAGAGGCAAAAATTATAAATTAAAAAATATAGTATAAAAATTAAAGTTATCTCTATCTCTCTCTCGCCTTCTCTGCCTCTTTATCACACAAATGGTCCCGCAAAATAGATTTTCCGTTTTGTAGGCAATTGTTTGCTAGTCAATGAAGTATTCTCTATAAACTTTTCAAAATTTGCTAAATTCTTTTTGATTTTCTTAGCCTTGGTTGCAGATGGGCTGATGGCCTCACTTAAGGTTTCAGAGTCCATTAAAAACTTACAAGATTTAGATTCGTTTTCTTGATCCATTTCCACTTCATTGCTATACTCCTCGTCTAAATTATATTCATCTGCTGTAGTCATAAGACTTTCGCCATCTTCTTTGATATCGGCCAATAGAGTGGACATACCTGTGTTTAGGGCTTCATTGATTATAGGTAAGTCGGATTGGCAGTTTTTACCATATTCAGCATCTAGATTATACCAATCGAATTCGGCTTGCAAAGGTAGACTGGTCAGAGATTCTGGTTCATTTGAGGATTTATCGTTTGTTAAAGATTTGCTTGTAGTCGTAGGTGTTATGGGGGAATTGGGTAAACTTAATCTTTTATTGATTTCCTGCAAGATATTTGGCATATGTTTGCGTTTATATTGCTGCTGATAGCTGTTCGAGCTAATTTGGGGTCTCAAAACGCAAGTATCTGCTTTCGGGGATTTAAGGGAATTTGTTGTTGTTGCATTAATGGGCATTATATTCAGCTTCAATGAATTTCTATTTGGTTTATTGGAGCTGGTCATTGTATGCAGTTTAGGCAAACTTGTGGCATTGGGTGTTAAGCCTTTAATATTTCCTATTGTGGCTGTGTCTGTTTTGGATTTCATTGTTAAATAATCACTTTGTTTTAAAGCAGACTTAGGAGCTATTATAGCAGCCACATTAGGTAACTTTGGTATATCAGCAAAAATCTCTTCAATTTCTTCAGTCTTTTGTGAGACTGCCTCGGATACGACCGTAGCAGCGTCTAAATCATTTTCATTCTCTATCACCGATTCTAAATCCCTCTCTGATAAGGGGGCTCTATGGATGTCAGCTCTAGTTTGCACGCTTGTTATGCCAACATTAACCTCAGATATAGAGCAGTAATCTGGTTCAACTATTACATCGTTATTGTTTGCCTCCAGAAGCTCATCAGGTGATTCATCTAGTTGTTGCAAAGATTTTTTAAATTTCAGCAAATTAGCTGGTTTAGGTGGCAAGGCTGGTGGCAGTTTGCTAGTTTTATTAAAAATCTCTGCTGGCCCATTTATCGTTTTACCAGATGAATCCATATCAACATATAAATTGGAAGAGTTCAACTCCGAACCTATAGGTTCATATTCATTGCTATAAATACTTTCATAATTAAAGATTTCCAAACGTTCTGATCCGTTAGAGGCATCTAGGACCGGAGAGTGTGTTAGATAAGTTTGATAATTTGAGATCATATTTCTGTGTTTCATTTCAGTCGCCTCCTCTTCTTCATCCTCCTCGGTTTCATCATTGCGTGGCACATGGACCATACTATTTTTCGTGGAAAAATGTACACGCTTGCGTGTTAGTGTACCATTTCTGGAACCATGTGAAGCACCATCATTAGCCCGACTATTATTTTGCTGTGTATTCCGTCTATCGCTCAGAGAACTGCGCCTGGGAAGTGCGGTAGAACTTCTGGGAGTTTGAGATCTTTCTTCAACACCTTCCATACTCTGTTGCAAGAGAATCTGATTAACACATTCTAGGACGGGATTAATGGCACCCTGTCCATAGGACTTGTTACCTACTGATTGGGGTACTTCCTCCTGATCAGAGGCACTAGCGTACCAATCATCTGTTGAGGTTTCATATATCTGTTTGGGTGAAGCTTCGGAAAAAGCTTCTAGAGCACGACCTCGCACAATTTTTAGTTTACCTTCCACCTCTAACTCCTCTTCAAAATCCTCATCTTGTGTGGGTGAAAATATACCATCATCCTCCTCTAGATTCTGACTCATATCACTGGCCTTGCTTGTAGCTGTACTGATGTTGCTTTTAGAACTTTTTGTACTGGCTCTGGAGTTAGAACGTGTTATTGAAGATGAAGTGTCTAAGCCACTATGCTCTGAATCACGTTCACTATCGCTTTTCAATCCATGCATGCGTTCAATAGTTCTCGAATAGATATTGAGCTTTTCGTAGCTGGTCTGAGAGTCTTTACGACTTATGGTGCTGGGATATTCTTCAGAATTCATATCGGCTTCTAGGGCTGGATCATCGATGTTCATAGCTCGGGAACGCATATATTCACGAAATGTTCCCGAAGTCCGTTTACTTGTATAACGTACACTGCGTCTGGCTCCAAAAAACGATGATGAGACCGTATCATCACTCGAAGAGCCGTGTTCAGTTGTGGGATCATCTGTTAAAAAAAAAAATTGACAAAAATTAATAAGAGATTACAAAACTTGATACAACTGTTTATAGTTGAATGGAAACGGTAGAGGTTTTAAGTTTCTAAGTCTAGTCGAAACTTTGGTTTATTGTTTAATCTTTTAAGTATAATCTATTGAATCTTTATATTGCCTAAAGTCCGTTCTAATTTAGTTTAATGTTAAAGCCAATTATTGTAAGATAAAAGTGTTTTATAAATAAACAGATAAACGAACAAAATTATTTACCATTATTTCTACTGCCTTTTCCATCTTTAAGTGAGACGCTTCCCACCGCTGTTTGGGTGCAGTTTTCGGTTACTTCAATGTCATAGAATTGCTTGCTGCAATTAATGCATTGTAAAGCCTCCAAAACTAAACAGTCTTCGAGTAAATCTTTTTTCTCCTTATCACCATCTTCATTATCACCATCCTCTACAACACCCTCATCCTGTACACATTTAAACGCTTCTTCCTGCATTTGAGACAGTTTCTTACGCAAAGCTCTATTCTGTCGCACTAATCGGCAAATTTCACCATCTTTCTCTTGCAAACGCTGATTAACTGACTTCATATCGTTTTTCAGTTTCGACTCAAAACAAAGCAAAGATTTTACTACACAAGTCAACTCTTCAGTGCGTCGGCGTTTCTCTTTAGCTAATTCTCGTTGAAGGAACTTGTTTTGTTGATCGTAACTCGAAAGCATTTGCAAGAGCTTACGCTTTTGAACTTTTTCTGCAGAGATCGGTGTGGAGTTGTTTGAATTTAGACTTGAGGTTGTGGTATAAGATGAAAATAGGTTGGCCAGTGGTGTTTTTTCTGGTTGAGGTGTCATGGCGCCCTTTTTACGTTGCTCTCTTTTACTTAGGAAATCCCCTGATGATGAAGTTGAGGAACTGCTGCGCTGTAAATCAATAACTTTTGAAGTGGGTGTTATCGATGACGATAAACTATGGGTAATCGAGTTTACACTAGCCTGCAAATGCCAAAAACAAAAAAAAATTGTTTTAATAAGAAATTTCAATTGAAAATTATTTCAATGTTACTTTTTAATTAAAATTTTGTTCTTTCTTATCTTATTTGAATTTTTGGTTGAATACTCAAAGATATCATTTTTATACCTCTCACACAAATGATATGGGCTATAATATAAAAGTGTACCATTGCGTTTGTATGTTATACAATAGTTATTTGCAATCTTGTCCCTGCAGTTAAAACTGAAACTAGTAACGTTTTGGAAAAGGTTTACATATACTAGTTGCAACCAGGTCTGTTGTAAAAGCGAAAGGGTTGTGCCAGTAAAAAAAAAAAAAGAAAAAAAAGTATTTTAAACATCGACTGCGCTGAACAATAAGTGCAATTAAAAATTAAATTCAGATAAAAAGCTATAAATGAAAGAACAAGAACTAGTATTTTAACTAGTGTATAACTGTATGAAACTTAACTAGTTGGCATCCTATGGCAACCTAAATCGATTAAAATCGATAGTTCGATGTATGAAAAAAGGTCAGTTATGCGACTAGTTTGAAGCCAAAAGCAACTAGTATATTTGTAACACATACTAGCTATTTTATTTGCAGGGATAATGGTATGTCCATACCTACATATGTATGTATGTATATATGTGTTTTTAACCCTATAGAAAGGAAACGGTGCTCATCTTTTAATATATGTAGGCATAATAAAGCTCTCTTATTTCCTACAGACTCAAGGTCGTATCAAACTATTACAAATGCTTATAAAGTTTGTTTTATTAAAAATCTGTTACATCGGTACGACTTCCGTTTTTTATTATCCAAGTTCAAATACATATAGTCACCTGAAATACAAAAAGGCTTATCTTTACTTCTTACAGAAAAGGCGTATAAAGAGGTGCACCTTAATATGTTGCACCGTTATAAATTCGAAATAAAATGTTAATATTTTGGTTGTTGTATCATGTGCAAACCTAAACCTTAATTGCGTAACTAATAAATTGACGCAATTCAGGCCTTAATTGAGCTCAATGTGCCACACAAGATTTCAATTAATAAATTGAGCAATTAGTTGAAAATGGCTTTACTAATTAAGTTAAACTCGAAGTGTAACCCTGATGATTTAATAAGAACTGTGTTAAGTTAGTATAAAAGTTTGAAAGCTTTTAATGTGTATGCTAAAGCAACAGAAAATTTGTCTAAAACAATGTGCCCTAAAATTTTTTTTATATTATATCCCAATAAATAGTTTAAAATAATAAAATTTTTAAAATTAAAGTTTTTATATTTTTTGAATCCACACACAAATTTTTACTGTAAAAATTAAAACATAATTTCTTTAGTTGGCATATGCTAATTGAGTAAGCCTAATTTAATATATGTGAACAGTTAATTGCTCAATTAAAATTGTCTTAATTTATAATGTAGGTTTGAACGTGGTATTAGGCACTTTTGCATTTCATGTAATGATATGTTCATTGTTATAACACTGGCTCCATCTGTTTGTCAATTATACACTTAAGTATCACTTCGGTTTTAAAATTTATTTGTTAAAGGCTAGAACATTCTAACGGCAGTTAGTTGGTAAACGGTATAATATATTAGGCCATATCTAAAAAAGCATTTTTGCGTGTTCTTTTTATCTTAATAAGTTATTATTTAAAATTTATATTTTATATTTGAAAACTTCAACCTTTTACGTTTGATTTTTTAAAGGTAACTGAATCGCGAGATTGTTAGTTCTACAACAGTTTCTCGAGTCAATATTGCAAAAATATGTAACATACATAAGAAGGGGTTTCCTTAGCCACGATTTGGTGATAAGGTCGGCCCGCTTGTTTGTTTGTTTTTATGCTTAACTTGCATTTGAATATTATGTCATTGTATTCTTTCTAAACGATTGTTCTCTACCAACGTTTCTGTTTTTTAGTTTAATAAGTTTTTTTTTAATTTCTAACAAAATTTGCTAGAAACACAATCATAAGGGTGACTTTTTAAATAAACGCCTAGGTAACCTATAATGTACAGGTACCGTGAAATAACTCCCAAATGAAATAACTCCCAATGGAAAAAATGAAATAACTCCCAAATGAAATAACTCCCAACGAAAATGAAATAACTCCCAATCGAAAAAAATGAAATAACTCCCAACGGTAAAAATGAAATAACTCCCAATGTTTGGGAGTTATTTCATAAAAGTCACAAAAAAGTGAAATAACTCCCAAATGAAATAACTCCCAACAAAAATGAAATAACCCCCAATTACAAAAAAAATAATTGTTTTATGAAATAAGTCCCAACGGAAATGAAATAACTCCCAACAATAATGAAATAACTCCCAACGAAAATGAAATAACTCCCAACGAAAACGAAATAACTCCCAATTAAAATATATATAATGCGAAAACCTTTTGTATCCATAAATAAGATGTTACTAACGTAAAATTACTTTCTAAACAAACAAACCAAATGACTGCCGGCCTCCGTCTGGACGCAGGATAAGTTAACTCTCGTGGATCGAACCGCCGGTTTCGTTACAGCTTTAGGACAGGCGCGTGGACTTGAGGCACCTTTTTGGTTAAATAATTTTTTAGTAAAAAGAGTTATTTAGATAGCCGGCCTTCGGCCGGGCGCAAGGAAAGAAACATCCAGTGGATTCGATCCGCCGGCTTCGCATTAGCCTTCGGCCGGGCAGTGGACTTTAAGCTCTACTGCTTTCCATTGAAAAGCTTCGCCAAATAAAATATGAATTTAATGACACTTTAGTTATGAAGCTGCAAATACTTCCGATGCACTACAGTTTAAAGTATATTCCCCGACCGAAGGCTACTGCGAAGCCGGCGGATCGAATCTACTGGAGTTTTTTTCCTTGCGCCCGGCCGAAGGCCGGCTATTTATGCCACTTTTTTTTAAACCCAAAATTTTCAATTCATTGTCACCTTTTGTATCCATAAATTAGATATCACTAACGTAAAATTATTTTCTAAACAAACAAACCAAATGACTGGCGGCCTTCGTCTGGACGCAGGATAAGTAAACTCTCGTGGATCAAACCGCCAGCTTCGTTACAGCTTTAGGACAGGCGCGTGGACTTTAAGCACCTTTTTTGTTAAATAATTTTTTTAATAAAAGGGAGTGATTTAGATAGCCGGCCTTCGGCCGGGCGCAAGAAAAAATAACTCTAGTGCATTCGATCCGCCGGCTTCGCAGTAGCCTTCGGCCGGGCAATGGACTTTAAGCTCTATTGCTTTCCATATAAAGCTTCGCCAAATAAAACATGAATTGAACATGAATTTTATGACACTTTAGTTATGAAGCTGCAAATACTTCCGATGCACTACAGTTTAAAGTATATTTCCCGGCCGAAGGTTACTGCGAAGCCGGCGGATCGAATCTACTGGAGTTTTTTTCCTTGCGCCCGGCCGAAGGCCGGCTATATATGCCAGCTTCGTTACAGCTTTAGGACAGGCGCGTGGACTTTAAGCACCTTTTTGGTTAAATAATTTTTTTAATAAAAAGGAGTGATTTAGATAGCCGGCCTTCGGCCGGGCTCAAGGAAAAAAAACTCCAGTCCATTCGATCCGCCGGCTTCGCAGTAGCCTTCGGCCGGGCAATGGACTTTAAGCTCTACTGCTTTCCATATAAAGCTTCGCCAAATAAAACATGAATTGAACATGAATTTTATGACACTTTAGTTATGAAGCTGCAAATACTTCCGATGCACTACAGTTTAAAGTATATTTCCCGGCCGAAGGCTACTGCGAAGCCGGCGGATCGAATCTACTGGAGTTTTTTTCCTTGCGCCCGGCCGAAGGCCGGCTATATATGCCAGCTTCGTTACAGCTTTAGGACAGGCGCGTGGACTTTAGGCACCTTTTTGGTTAAATAATTTTTTTAATAAAAAGGAGTGATTTAGATAGCCGGCCTTCGGCCGGGCTCAAGGAAAAAAAACTCCAGTCCATTCGATCCGTCGGCTTCGCAGTAGCCTTCGGCCGGGCAATGGACTTTAAGCTCTACTGCTTTCCATATAAAGCTTCGCCAAATAAAACATGAATTGAACATGAATTTTATGACACTTTAGTTATGAAGCTGCAAATACTTCCGATGCACTACAGTTTAAAGTATATTCCCCGGCCGAAGGCTACTGCGAAGCCGGCGGATCGAATGGACTGGAGTTTTTTTCCTTGCGCCCGGCCGAAGGCCGGCTATATATGCCAGCTTCGTTACAGCTTTAGGACAGGCGCGTGGACTTTAAGCACCTTTTTGGTTAAATAATTTTTTTTTTATTAAAAGGGAGTGATTTAGATAGCCGGCCTTCGGCCGGGCGCAAAGAAAAAAAACTCCAGTCCATTCGATCCGCCGGCTTCGCAGTAGCCTTCGGCTGGGCAATGGACTTTAAGCTCTACTGCTTTCCATATAAAGCTTCCCCAAATAAAACATGAATTTTATGACACTTTAGTTATGAAGCTGCAAATACTTCCGATGTACTACAGTTTAAAGTATATTCCCCGGCCGAAGGCTACTGCGAAGCCGGCGGATCGAATCCACTGGAGTTTTTTTTCTTGCGCCCGGCCGAAGGCCGGCTATATACCCACGGTTTTAAAACCCCAAAACTTTTAAATAAATGTCACCTTTTATACTAGCGTGATTAAATTTTTTTAAATGCTCTGGTATATACACTTGCATTTAGTAAAATGAAATAACTCCCAATAAAAATTAAATAACTCCCAACAAAAATGAAACAGCTCCCAATAAAAATGAAATAACTCCCAATAAAAATGAAATAACTCCCAATGATAGAAAATAAAATAACTCCCAACAAGAATGAAATAACTCCCAACACTTTGAAAAAATGAAATAACTCCCAACAAAATTTCATTGGGATTTATTTCATTTGGGAGTTATTTCATTATGAAATAACTCCCAATGAAAAATAATGAAATAACTCCCAACGCATTGGGAGTTATTTCATTATGAAATAACTCCCAATTTGTATGGAAAAAAATTGGGAGTTATTTCATTTTTTCATTGGGAGTTATTTCATTTGGGAGTTATTTCACGGTACCTAATGTACATATGTACATACGCAGGTACCGTGAAATAACTCCCAAATGGAAGTTATTTCATAATGAAATAACTCCCAAATGAAATAACCCCCAATGAAATTTTGTTGGGAGTTATTTCATTTTTTCAAAGTGTTGGGAGTTATTTCATTTTTGTTGGGAGTTATTTCATTTGATATCATTGGGAGTTATTTCATTTTAATTGGGAACTATTTCATTTTTGTTGGGAGTTATTTCATTTTTATTGGGAGTTATTTCATTTTACTAAAAGCAAGTGTATATACCGGAGCATTTAAAAAAATTTAATCACGCTAGTATAAAAGGTGACATTTATTTAAAAGTTTTGGGGTTTTAAACCCGTGGGTATATAGCCGGCCTTCGGCCGGGCGCAAGGAAAAAAACTCTAGTGGATTCGATCCGCCGGCTTCGCAGTAGCCTTCGGCCGGGGAATATACTTTACACTGTAGTGCATCGGAAGTATTTGCATCTTCATAACTAAAGTGTCATAAAATTCATGTTTTATTTGGCGAGCTTTATATGGAAAGCAGTAGAGCTTAAAGTCCATTGCCCGGCCGAAGGCTACTGCGAAGCCGGCGGATCGAATCCACTGGATGTTTCTTTCCTTGCGCCCGGCCGAAGGCCGGCTATCTAAATAACTCTTTTTACTAAAAAATTATTTAACCAAAAAGGTGATTAAAGTCCACGCGCCTGTCCTAAAGCTGTAACGAAGCTGGCGGTTTGATCCACGAGAGTTTACTTATCCTGCGTCCAGACGGAGGCCGCCAGTCATTTGGTTCGTTTGTTTAGAAAATAATTTTCCGTTAGTGATATCTAATTTATGGATACAAAAGGTTTTCGCATTATATATATGTATTTTAATTGGGAGTTATTTCATTTCCGTTGGGACTTATTTCATAAAACAATTATTTTTTTTGTAATTGGGGGTTATTTCATTTTTGTTGGGAGTTATTTCATTTGGGAGTTATTTCACTTTTTTGTGACTTTTATGAAATAACTCCCAAACATTGGGAGTTATTTCATTTTTACCATTGGGAGTTATTTCATTTTTTTCGATTGGGAGTTATTTCATTTTCGTTGGGAGTTATTTCATTTGGGAGTTATTTCATTTTTTCCATTGGGAGTTATTTCATTTGGGAGTTATTTCACGGTACCCATACGCATATACATATGACTCATTTGGCAGAACAATGCCATAACTCAAAAAAATGTTTTTTTGAAGTTAGCGATGCAGAATTTTAGGTTATGTTATGCTTTATACTGTACATAAATTTGATCTTCTGACTGTTTTTACTTTTTGCGTTTGAAGCGGAGTTGCCGCTTATCTTTTCTAGTGCATAAATGTAAGAAAATCGAAAACTTTATAAATATTTAAAAAACAATGCATACTGACGTAGTGTTGTGTTGTGAAGCGGCCAAAACTAGTAAAATGGAATGCTTAAAACCCGAAAATATTTTCACTCAATTAAAAAGTAGATATACACTCTGACTGAGAAAATTATAATTAAAAAAAATGTTATTTTAAGCCGAAGATATAGAGCGTCAAAGTTGTAATATTAAAAATTGAAAATATTGAAATTTATTTTTATTCAATTTATTAGTTACAAGTGAAATTAGAATATACATGTGTACAGAAATGGGCAAAATACATGCTTTGCTGTATTTGAAATACAAAATACTTGTTCCGGTGGTATTTCAAATACAAAATACTAAATACTTTCAAGTCGAGTATTTCAAATACAAAATAATGTATTTTCGTATCTTTTATTCAAAATACAAAATACATTTATAACCACTAATCTGTAAAACACGAATTTCCTTTCATTAACACTAGATTTTTAAAAGCATCATCAGATAAGCAGCCTCTGGTTGGAGAATATATAAATCATGCTTAAGAAAACAATCTTTCTACAGGTCCTGATGAACACAAACTGGTGTTAAATTTTATGAAAACATTTCTTATATTTGAATAGCCTTCAAGACCGGAAAGCTCCTTACTTTTGTCATTACGGAAGCTGACTAACTCTAATCCCAAACACTTAAGAGCAAATAGTTAATGGAAATCAGTAAGATCGGCCAACGAAAAGCTGAGATATAAGGAAAAGCCTGCGATTTTTTAGAACAAAATCTATGCATATATCCCTATATACCTCAGTTGCCACAAAATTTTCTATGGAGACTTTAAAGGCGGGAAAATTAACTTTGGGATAGTAGCAAGGACAATGATAGCCCCCTTACAATTCCATAAATTTTATCAAATTTTTTTATGCGCTTTATTTCGAAAGCTATTACAGCTAATAACTTCTAAACTTCTACGAAATAAATCAAAAATAATGTTTACAGTTTGGAAAAAAAAATAATTGGAGCAAGGGTAATAGTAGCCCAGTGGCTAGGTTAGGTGAAACACCCGGCTGTGGATATAAGAAATGAGGTACAGCTTAGGCCAGTTTCTTTGGAGTCTTTTTACAATTATCCTAAAGATGAATGTCAAAAAAGCTTTGAATGAAGCCATCATAAGTATTATGAATATGGGCATAAGTAGTTTAATACAGAAGCCCTATTGAAATAGGAAAATTATCCTAGTTAAAACTGCCTTATTTTCTTATAAATTGAATGGCAAAATAAACAAAAAGAAATTCAAACTTATATTTATAGCTCGCATGAGCCTTGTGACATGATTCATACAACACATACTCTTTTTCAGATTATTGGGTAATTTACAAATTAACCAGAGACATACAAAAGTGATTATTAAAAACAAGTAAAAACGCTTTACCGCAAATATTATAACAAAAATACTTTGTGCCGGCCCTGCACGTTACAAATATTCAGTTTTGTAATAATTTTTTTTATTTTTCTGACATTTCACCATTCAAACACAAAAGGGCGAATTTTTTTAATTCGCCTTGCTGTTATCTTGTTTAGTGTACCCTTGGAAATTATAATATTTTTCAATTTTGGTTATGTATAACAAAAAATGTATTTTGCAAAAATGTATTTTGACATCATAAGTATTTGAAATACAAAATACAAAATATTTCAGTGTTGGGTATTTAAAATACAAAATACCACCTTCTGTATTTCAAATACAAATACAAAATACGTATGTTTTGTATTTTAAATACGTTTTTCAAATACTGCCCAACCCTGCATGTGTATGCATATTGGCACATTAACAGTGTTGCCCAATGGCTATTCTACAATGGGTTATAACAGCTACATATCTTGTACGTATACATATATTAGAAAAAATTATTTTTTTGGTGATTGAAATACAACTTTACTCGCAGTGCGCTGTTTTGTAATCCCAGGATGCTTGAGCAAAATTTTCGGGAAAGCGAGAAATTAAAATTGAGGGATTTCCCGAAAATTTTCGGGACAGAAACTCTTAGGAAAAAACTCTAGTACTAACCAACTGTAAGCTTTATTTCTTCATTTGATTTTTTTTAATTATTATTATTTTAAATTTTCCTAAATTAATTCGCAAAAAGAAAAAAAATTTTTAACGTCAATACATTAGTAAGAAAAGTGCCAATTATTTGGTGTCATCATTTGACCATCTCTCAATTTATTTAATTCTAAACTAGCTGATATATACTAGAAATAATCGACAAACTTGACTTTTATTTTAAAAACTTATGAAATTTTCTTTACTCACCCCATTTTGTTGTTGTTGCTGATGTTTTGGCATCTGGGTATTATTCTCCCCATTCTTATCCTGTTTAGTGTTCTGTGTATTGCGTCCACCAAAGGATAGCCTTTTGTAAAGATTCGATGAAGACAACGAGGATGAGATGCTGTTACTGCTAGTGTTGCCAGTAGTTGCTGCATCACTGCTACTATTAAATTCACCCGAACTGGCACCACTTGAGGCCACTAAAGAGTCGACCAGCAGGTCATGTTCACTTTCAGGGATTTTTTGATAATTTTGCAAAGTTGCCGGCCCCTTTTCGACTGGATTAACATTTAATAAGTTCTTCGAGCACTTAATCGTCATCTCATGAGTTTTAGCCAAATCTTGATTTAACAAATCCTTATTATTTGTTTTATTATTGACTTTTACACGTTCATAGAATTCACCATCAAAACTATGTCTATAACTGCCATGTAGACAGTTGAAAGATGTCAACTTTCCGCTGCTACCTGGCGCATATAAAGGGTCCGAATAACGTTTTTTTGAAGTGCTCGTATTATTATTGCTATTGAAGGATGTTGTCGTATAATTACGATAATTCTTTATGGTGTCATAAGTACTAAGGAGATCGGTTTTTAAAAACTTTTCTAAAAAATTTGTAGAGCTCTTAGCGGCCAAAGAGGCAAAGAAACGATTACCGGTATCAGAAACTGAAGATTGAGACCTACGATGTCGTTGCTGTTGTTTTGGATAACTGAATGTTTCAGAAATGGTTGTGGGCGTGGGTGAAGAGGAATCTATCTGATGATGTGAATTATGTGTTTGATGTTGTTGTTGTATGCCATAGATTTGTGTGGTATTTAAAAGACCAAACATTACTCAAGAGGCCTTTTAATTTATTTTATGTAAAAATGGTTTTTATTTTAAATTATAATCTGTTGAACGAATTAGTTCAGTAGCTTCGTAGCTTAGCTTAAAGAAATACTGCTTTAATGTGGAACTCATAGTCTTGAAATGTCATATAATGTAGATTCTGCAAAAAAAAAAGAAAGAAAAAAAATTAAATACTTGTTATTTATGTTTTATTCAAATTAAAGAGTATTAGATTTCTTTTGATTGTTTTAATTGCTTTTAACTCTGCTTTTAATTGACTTCTGTCCTATTTTATTTGCTATGTAATTATTACTACAAGAAATTTGAGATTTTTGAATTATATATTAAGCAAGTAGTAAGTATTTATGTAAGTGGAGCAGGCAGAGTCATTAATAATAAATTTGTTGTCTATGAAGTAGCAAACTGAATCTAAGGTGTATTTATTTTATGGCACATCCGGAGTAGAGTTTTTTTTAGGAAGTATAATTGTAAGTAAGTTAAAAAGAGGAAATAATTTATTATGTTTCCAAAGTTACATGCGGGCAGTTCCATGTAAAACTGCTCAAAATTGAGAGAGATTATTATTTTTATTTATTGAAAAAATTAATCAATTTACGTCTAAAAAAGAGTAAAAATGTTCCAAATATAAACAAACTAGTCAATATTTTATTTTTATTTATTTCGAAAACATTAAAATGATCACATATTTAAAAATCTAATATTAACTTTTTTAAATTTTGGTGAGAATGTCAGACCTTATTTTTTACATTTTGGTGAAAATGGTCATATTTTCCTGCATTTGTTTTTTTTTTTATCAAAAATAGGTTTTTGTAGAAATCAAGTGGTTAATACGAACACAAACACTTTAAGCCAACGAGAAAACGAAAAAAGTTAGAACTGTTTGTTTTACACAGTTTGGTTTTTAAGCCAAAATAATTAAAGATTTAAATTTGTAAGGTCACATCTGACGCAGTTTTAACTGAACATCATGACTAGGAGCTAAAAAATACCAACTTTGGAAAAAACAGCTATTCTTAATTGTTTCAGTTATAAAAGAATGTGAGTAAAAAGACATATCCCAGTGAAATATTTTTGAAATTGTTTAATGGGCTCTCATTATTTCATAGGTTACTAGGTAATGAGGTCGCTACTACAGAAAAATTACATTTTGGTAAGGGCGCTAATAATTACATTTATAGTTATGAATGGAAGAAAGGTTACTGAAAAAGACTTAAAAAAACCATTTCTGTTTTAAAAACCTTAAAATGTTAATATTATTTTCAGTTAATGCTTGGTAACTAGTTACTTGATGGTTTTTTGTAAGCACATTTGTAAGCGAGGGTCGTGAATCTCTGGACAACTCAAACAAAAATAACTAGTTATTCAGTCAAAAGGTAACTAGTGTTTCTTCATCTCCAATATTACTTGCTAACTTACAAGGTAAGCAAAGGTTTTGCTGGGATCCGTCACAATGAAATCAACCATATGTATACATATGCAAGACAAAACTAAAAAACTTCTACTCAGTTATTTCATAAAAACTATCAAACAAAATAGCATGAAATATGTTCATACATATAATTTTTTAAAAATACCCGATTCCAATGGCAACAGTGAACATAGTTTTTAAGTTGTTGTAGATGTGGTCTCACCTTGATATAATGGTTAAGGATATGTATGACATTTGGAAAGTTTTGGATGATGATCCGTGGCGCTAGTAAAATCAAAAAAGGGCGGCTTCAGGTAAAACTATTAAAAAAATATTTTTTTTTTAAATTTTTAAAGAATCTATAAATTTATTCTCATGTGAGTTCTTACTTGGCGTGGCACACAGAAGCGATTTCGATTAAAACGATTAAGAATGCTGGGCAAATATAAACCAAAATGTACATCTTAAAAGTTATTAAGATATAACTAAAGAAAAACAAAAGGTGTTAGTGCCACATTTGATCATTTTTAACACTAATATATTTTCCACTCTTTAAAATACGGCAAAAATTGTATTTGTTTTGTGCAAACATTCTCATAATTGTACGTCATATATCTCAGATTTATTAAATATTTACGTTGATTCACGTTCTTTAAATTTAAATATCGCAAAAAAAATATTAGTTGAGCAAATTTATCTTCACTCAACTGTTAAGTTGTGGATATGAAACAAATTTGGAGCTTGATAACTTGCAATATAATCGAGATACCAAGAAAGGGAATAATGTATTTAAAAAAATAAAGGACGCAATAATCACGCATATATAATCAATTCTTAACTCAATTTTTTGGAATATGTTCCGTGCGCCAAATTAGTACTCACAATATGTTTAAAAGAGAATGAGCCTGTGTACAAATAAAAATATATGAGATAAAAGAATCACAATTCCATAAAAGTTAAAAGAGTCTTTGTAGAAATTATGTACAAAACGAAAGGAATGTGCGTGAAAATGTCACACCCGTCAGAATGGAATTGCCCATACACAATTGGGTTATAGTATGATTTAATATTAATACTAAAAATCAGGGAAATGTCATTGATTTTTCGGAGCAGGGAGAGATATAATTTTTATTACTTATGCCATCCAGATTTTCTCTTTGTTCTTATTGGGATCCATTAGTTTACAAGTTTTTTCAAAAATTAACGATTTTTACAATTTAAAAGTTGTTTAAAATCATTTAGAATATATAACTGTCAGAATCAATTGTTATCACTAGTTTTTGTTTTAAATTTTTGTAACGAAGGTGTTTTGATTTTAAACGACTTATTCAAAAATTTTTATAAACAAAGTCACAGCCGTTGGATTGGAATGACCTACATATGTTTTTATTATTTTTTAGTTTAATGTTTAATTCAATATTTTCAAACACTTATTTATTTAAATTTAATTAATTTAACTCTAAGCAAAAATGTATTAAAATTATAATTTTCGTTTTTTGCCAATTGTGCTTTTTAATAATATTTAAATTATATTTTTGTTTTGCTTCACGTTTTTTTTAAGCTTATTAACAAATTTGTACAAAATTTAATATTTAATTTACAACTAAATGTCCGCTTGACTATTCTCTTTAGAGTCCTTTTAGAGATAAACAACTAAATATTAAAAACTACATTGTTAAACCTAATTTCACTTTAAAAAAATCTATTCCTGCTGATAGTTTTTTTTTTAATCTTACTAAAATAGTTTTTTTTTTCTCAACTGCCAAACCTTTAAAACTATTATATTTATTAAAAGAAACCCTCGAAAAATCTTTTTGAATTTTTTTCTTTGTCCATTAACCACACTTTCATATGCTACTGTTAGTTTAAAGGATCACAAGTCCTTGCGTGTATTTGTGTGTGCGCCTGTGTATTCTTTAGAAACAGGTACTAAAACCTGCCATTTAAAATAAGTCTTTTTTATGTTTTAATTATTCTCGCACTTTGAGGTGTTTTCTTTACTTTCTAGTGCCAATAAACATAAATCTTAGTAAGCGATACAAGTAGTAGTAGTAACTAGTTTCTTTACGGTGTTCAAATTAGGGATATAAACAAATTTCATTAAAGCATGACAATATTAAGTAAGAAATTTATGTTTGGATAAGTTTGAAAAGGTGTTAATATACCCTTCACAAAAGTCATAAGGGTATATATAAGTTGTCATTCTATTTGTAATTTCTTTAATATCCATCTGCGACCGTATAAAGTCCTTTTAGATAGGAATGTCGATTTAGCGATGTCCGTCTGTCCGTGTTATGGTTGAAATATACTTTTTAAAGCCCCCGATGACGCATAGACCCGTACGTGGTATCCAACTATCGGAAATATCTGCCAGAAAAAACGCCCGATAACTGACCGAGATATAAGCCAAAAACCAGGACTACCTCTGTTTATTTGTTTTAAATTTTTAAATAAAAATCTGTACAACTGCTCCGACTTCCATTAATTTTTCCACCCTTTAACAGGGGTTTCATACAAAATTTGAAAAACTAGGGAAAAAATCTCTACACTTTCTCCAAAATCGCCCTTACGGAATATAATTTATTACTGACAACCCATTAGTTTTCTCTCTTAAACATATTCATAGAACATACTTACCCCCTATCGCCGTCACCTAACGGGGTTGCCATACAAAATTTACAAAAATTATGTAAAAACGCCCATATCTTCCGCAGAGTCGGCTTTAGATAGATAAAGTGTACGACGGACCCCATTAGTTTCTCCTCCCAAACATATTCCTAAACATACTTACCCCTTATTTCCATCGCCTAAGGGGGCTCCCATACAAAGTTTGGGAAATTGTAAAAAATCCCCCCTATAGCTTCCAGGGTGCCAGTGGATAGATCAAATGTAGGACTGGCCCCAACTCATTTTTCCTTGCAAACATTTTCCTAAAACATACTTTCCCCCAATCTCCACCGCCTAAGGGGGTTGCCACACAAAATTACAAAAATTTAGGGTTAAAACCCCTACACGTTGTGAAGTGTTCAGAAGATCCGGCGCAGCCAAATATAGCGCTCTTACTTGTTCTTGTTGTTTTTTTTTCTTCTTTTGTCTAATAAGGTTAAGAAGAGAGTAGGAAGGTTTTATTAAGAGCAAATCAGGTGCTTTATTTGAAAACTAAATAAAAACAAAATTTATATTTATAGCAAGAGAAATTTTTGAATAATTTTTAAGGTCAGACGGTAAAATCAAAAGAATTTAAATTATAAGTTAAATATACATTCATAATAAATACATAATATACATAATTTTTACAAGAAAGAAATACATTTGTATTTTTTGTTAAGTTTATTTTGTAATTTTACTGCTTTTTAATTCTTACAAAATCTTAATAATTTTTAATATCACTTTCACACGATGGGCTTGTTAAAGCAGCACAGCTTTATTTACATACATTAAATTTTTAGTTTGTAAATGAGTTTTTTCAACAGCATATTTCTAAATAAATGTTAAAAAATTATTTTAATATTATGTTAAGATTTATGTTTTTTTGACTTCGTATTTAAATCTACATTTGCTTATACGTAAAGACAGTTTCACTTAAAAGTTTTAATAACTAATAAATTAATTACGATTTCTAACGAGGTTTTGTTAATCTAGTTTCGATTTGAAACGCTTATAAATCACTCCTCCGCCTTATTAGATTCAGTTTTAAGCTTAAATTATACTTGCCATAACATAATTCCATAACCTTTGCCATAAAAACCAAAATTCAATTGGTAAGTCACCTAAATTTAAATACAGTGCTGCCCATAAGTTTGGTTCGAACAGCTGTTTTGTATGGTTATGTTTATGTCACGTACAGTTTAGCCTTTAAAGAAAAGCGTTGGCAACATAATAATAAATACTCAAACAGTTGGCAACTTTTTAAATGGCAACGGTAACTTATCTTTTATGCCAAAATGCAGTAAGAAGAAAAGAAGAAAAATTTATGGCGTAATAGTGGGTTGGTGGAAAAACCCGTGTGTAACAGGTTAAAACTAAATAAAGCCTGATGCTTGTAAAGAAAAAAAAAATAAGTTTAAGAAAACCTTTTAAAACCATTTAACTTGTGATTGAAGTAAAAGTTTGATAAAAGAAAAAAAATATATTAAAGAAACTGAAATAAAACTAAACTAATTTTGAACCAACACATTACTAAAAGCTTAAAAACACCTTAATAAGAGAAAAATAACTCTAATTTTTATGAAGTGCAAACGAATGTACCAGTTAAAACTACAGGTGAGACTCTACCACTACCGCTACATCCGTGAACAACTTTGGGATAGTAACGTGATACCTAAAGGTGGCAAAAAGCCAAAATTACTTTGTTCTTCCCCTTGGAGTGTGAAAGAGTAATGGAAAAGTCTATGGACTAAAACTTTAAATAAAACATAAGCTAGCAGTTCAGTTACCAGTAACCTCAAGTGTGATCAGACTATCATTTTAAGCCCATCAATTTTACTTAATCTTTAGAGGCACCCTTTATGTTGAATCCGTGAATGTCTTCAACGTCGTGGGGCAACCTATTTTTCCAAAATTTTACCGTATTTTCCCGGATTTGCCAACTGTATTCCCTACTATGACCTTAAACCCAAACTTACCATAAGTATAAGATTTAACCATAAAATTCATATGGACTTAGTTTTTCTTTGTCTCAAAATCCTTTATATGTACCCGGCGATAATGCTTTCGAATTCTAAATGCTACCAACCGTATCTTTGGAAAAAAACATAATCGAAACTTAAGTTTTAATAAGTTAGTTTTAAATTTAAATATAAAATTTAAAACTGGGCCTAAGGAATCTAGAGTATTGTCAACTCCTCTTGCTTAGTGGCAAACAATTCAAATTACAGTTACTTGTCTTTTAATGGAGGTTTACAAATAAAACGTGAAAATATACTGCAAGGAGATGTGTAAAATGTCCTCAACTTGTATTAATCTATTGGAAGTTAAACTTTGCTATTCGGCCATTGAGATGAAATGTTTGCCGGCCATTAAAAACATTTTTTAAAAACTTTCATTGAATTGAATGGCTTAAATTGATTTTTATTTGAAATTTTATTGATACATATATTTTTATGATAAGAATTAAAGAAATAAAACAAAAACGAAGAAACAAAATGAAATAAAAACGTCGTTAAAATTGTATCAAAGCTATAACGATTAACTAAGTTATGTTTTCATCATTTAGTATTAAATTGAATGTTTAAGAAAAAGAGACATTTGAAAACTTTATTATGGGATTTTGCTTTTAAGAACAAAAAACTTACGAAATCCTACAAGTAAAGGTTTGAGTTGAGACAGAAGAATGACACTTCTTTTTTTCAAAAATAGAGGAAAGAAAAGAAAAATCATTCTTAACTGACATTTACCAAACACCTTAAAGATACCACGTAAGTGTCAGTAAAACTTGTCTTTAACATGAAAACCTTTTTATTAAAAAAAATTTAAAACTTTTTCTAACAAAGAAAAATAAAACAAATATAAAATCAACAAAAGGTATAACATTTTTTAAGGTAAAATGCATTCTTGTTTGTGGCAACATTTAAATATTTCTTAATATCTACATGGAAAAAAACCATTAAAATCGTAATTACTTGTTCTCAACAATGAACTTTTAAACAATTTTTGTTATGATTTTATTCTTAGGTTCTGAAGAAGTGTAGAAAGAAACCTTCATTAAACTTTTGACATTTTCTTATCTGGCCCCTGTAGTCTTTTTCCGTTTGTTGAATGTTACAAAAGAGTTAAAAGATTTAATTCTCAAAACAGTTATTGTTAACAGGCTGACCTACTTTGGTTTGTGGCATAATCTTGTGCTTCTTTTCTTTGTTTCTGGAATTTTTTTTAGAATATAACAATTTTTTTTCTTATAATGGACCACGTTAATGTTCAACGAAATTAAAATAAATCCCAAAAGCCGTTAGCTTATGAAATGAAAGAAAAAGTATGCTTTTGTTATTTAACATCAAAAATAAATGATTAATAACTTAAGAAAATTTGTTGCACATTCTTGAAATTCTTTTAAAAGAAGTGATTCATTTAAAAACCGAATTAAAACTGAAACCCCTATTGAAGTAATTATAAGAATTTTGTAGAACTTTTTTTAACAGAAAAAATGTTAAAATAATTGTTGAATGTACTTTTTCAAACAAACCGGAACTCAAACTTATATTTTTTTTCAGTATATGATGGCCTTTCTTAAATTGCAAAAACAAAGGAAATGTGAATATTAATTTTTGATGAACAGATGTTGGATACTAAGTTACGACTCTAATTGGTTTTAACTAAGCACATCCCATACAAATCTTGGTCCCTTCCTTATCGCAACTGTGGACACTGCCCTTTTCGTGATGTTACCTGGGGTAGCTGAATTTGATACCCATTAAAGTTAGAGAGCTGAAATTTGCCACGAGTTTATCCACAAGATCGATAAAAATGGGTTCGGGGTCGGTCTAGCAATTTGCCCCTGTAAAAGTTTAACTATGAAAAAACAAATAGAAAGATTAATGGAACCCCCTAATGTTGATAACGTTTTAAGAACCCTGACTTGCGAATCTGCACCTGGAATCTCCGAATTCTTTTTAGAGAAGATGCTATGTACGCACTGGCGGATGTACTAGGAAAGCACAAGGCCGATATTATCGCCTTACAGAATATACAAATGGGAAAGACGTAACTGCTATACTGCTATACGCAATACCATAAAACGCGACATGAACTTGACTGATTCGTGGTTAGCAAAAGACTTAAAAACCTCCAGATTTCCTACTGTGGATGAGAGACTATTCACAATCCGAATAAAATAAAAATGTTTCAACATTAGTCTAATCTGTGTCCCTGCTCCGGCCAAAGACACCGGCAAAACACGAAACATACTCGTCTGAAAAGAAGGGATACTATTGCGCTTAAATGAAATCATTTTAGTTAATTTACCTTTTTATGAGAATTTTAGTCTGGAATTGTCTGGACTAATATAAGTTATAATTAGCTTTTTGAATTGAATACATATTGTTAGTTTGTATTAGCAAATATTCAATAATTAAATATATGAAAAATTTTTTTTATTTAAAAATTGAATACGATTAAACACATTCTATACAGTCAAGATAATCAAACGAATTTTATGCGATCTTTAAAAAATTTTATTGATATTAACAACCTCCTGTTGGCCACAACTAAGAGACCTCATGTCTTTTAGTATCTACCTATGATTTAACGTTAAATGTCATATCATTTTTGAAAACCATAACTCCTTTCAATTAAAAGTTTAAAATTTTTAAGCAAATACAAAAACGTAAGCATAATATTCAACACCATCATAATGGAATTGCCCATATGGTGCATTGCTAATGGTGAATTATTGAACCGTTATACGAAGACTACAAGTAGTTCTTTATTTAAATGCGACAACTGTTTATATCCTCACACCCTTTGTTGTGTTTAAATCCCAATGGTTTCTTATCATTTTCTTTAAATCTACCTGTTTAAGTTTTTTAATTTTCTTCCTCTGTATTATATTGCATTTTCTACAGTTCTTATTGGTGCATGTGTTTGTAAAGTATATATTTTACAAATTTTAAAATCGTCTAGTAGTTTTCTTTTCAGAACTCAATTTTAGCTAATTTGACACGTGTTTGTTTACGACAGCTATTCATAGCAACGACAGCTAGTAAAGTGTCAATAAAGTACACGAACTCGGCTTAAATGTCACTTGAATTTGGTTTTGTCAACCGTTATGTCGTTGTGGTACCTGTTCGTTTGTTGGCAATTCTCTTGTGTGCACGTTACATGCACAATCTATTGTACACACAATTACTTTAAAGTCATAAAAGTGAACAATAGATTTGGTTTTGTGGTCTTACAGAGTTGCATGGTCTTTATTGAATTTCAGCGTAAAAATTTCAAATTTCTTATTAAAATGTTTGTTGCTTTTGTGTGTTGACATGACACTTTATATAAAAGTCTCAAATTTTAACTTGTAGGTCATTAATTTTTAAATAAAATGTATTTTCATTCAAATCTATTATGCTTACAAGTGATTGTATGTAAATATCGTCAGCTGAAATGCAAAACCACGACGCTAAAAAAAAATCCCAAATCGATATTCTAAAATTTATGAGTATATTTTATTAAGAGGCACATGACGATAAAAACTATTTAATGTTACACACAAAACTTGAAACACGATGCCGGAAAAAAGAAACAATTTACAAGCACTGACTTTGCAAATTAGAAAATATCTTTTTTTTACATTTTCCCATTAAAGATGGAAGCTTATTTAACTTTTTCTATATTTTTGCTTTAAATAAGGCAGCTATGTGGGAAAGTCTATTTGAGTTCACTTCAACTGCATCCCTAATTTCTTCATTGTCAGCATTAGCAAAGGGGAAGATGTCACAGCGTTATCAAAGAAAATGATAAGCCTATAAATGTTAATGTCAAGCTTAACAAACATGTCTATCATAAATGTTATCCCACTTTAGGGGGCAGCCAAACCTTGATTTTGTACAACTGTTCACAAATTTTTATGGTCGAAAAGGGTACGGAACTTTTACCTGCCAACTATATTAATTGAAATTGCACTGGTTTCTGCTCCCCACTATTTTTTGATAATAAGTGCAAAATTATATTGGCTACGTTTTAGGGCATCTCAAACAAATTAAGTACTTTTTATAGTAAAATTGAAATACAAAAGTAGGTATCATTATTTTTTAGCACTTGGAAAGTAAACATACGATTCCACAAACACCAAACAAAAACTTACAAAAAACCCGTAGGTCAAATGCTAAAATTAGTATAAATATAAAGAAAATTATTATTTTTAAGTTGCATGAAAGATGCAACCCTCACTTCCGTCTGAAGTTAAGGCGAGAATACCAGGGATAAAACGCCAAAATTAGTCAGTTTTCAATTTGCAGGATAATAACTATAAATTTGTATGGGAGGGGTGACAACGCCTACTTAAAATTTTAAAAACGTTAATACTAAACTTCATTATGCTCATTAAAAACAAAACAATATAAAGACTTTAGCTGTTAAGAGTTAATAATATAAAAGCTTTATTCATTGTATTGAAAGTGCCACGATATTTTTTATCTTCCCACCAATACTCAACTCTATTATGCATATTAACAACATAAGCCCCCATGAAAAGTTTGGAGACTTTAGTTATTATTGTACTGAAATATAAACAAAAAATTAGTTTCGTTGTATGGGAGGTACCACGCCTATTAATATCTCCCCGCCCATAAAGAACTGAACCATAAACACTTGAAAAATCAGTACAATCAGTACACCACATAAAAAAAATCACTTAATGATGAATACAATACGAATGGTCATCCTAACTTAGGCTTGCCAGATCCAACTTGCCAAAAAGCTTGACATTGACCAAAAAAAAACTTGATTTTGAAAAAAAAAACTTGACAAATGAAAACACCCATTCTATTGTTTTAAACTTTAATTGCACAGAAAAAAATGTATCATATTAGTCCTTAGTTGGGTTGATAATAAAAATATGGGCTTTAAATTTGTTTTTTAGATACATATTTAAACATACTTTTTTAAGTATTATTACATAGCTAGAAAAAACTTGAAAAAAAATTAACTTACAAAAAAACTTGACAAATTATTTTTTCACTTTACACTTGACGCGCATTAAAAAACTTGAAAATCAGGCCAAATCAGGCCCGTCTGGCAACCCTATTCTAAATTACTCATAAATAAAACACTGATTTGACCATATACATACATACGTTATAATTTTTAAGTTTGGATACTTGCGGGCGGACGCATGTATTTAATATATTCTTTAATATTGCTTTGTTTATTTACATTTAAAAATCTTTTTAAAAATTTTTTTTATAAAAACAATTTACAAAATTACCTACATTTGTAAGGTTAACAACAACAGAATTCGTTTCCTTATCTAACCTTAATTTTTTTATCTCAAACTTAACAACATTATTATTTTTTTCTGCTGTTAGATTTCATCATAATTATTATGTTATTAAAAAAATATATATATGTATTTATATTTATATAATCTTAAGAATAAAAAAATTCAATTAGTTTGACCTTTATTTTTATCTTGTTAAAACTTGAGCAACTAACTATAAAGTAATTTATTTTTTAATACCCTTAACAAAACTAATAATGATTTTGATAGATTAATTGAATTAACAAATAAATTATTTGTTAAATTTTTTTAGATTTAAAAAAATCATCGTCATTAAAAAAAATAATTATTTAATAATTTTGTAAATTTGGTTCAGGTAACCAAATAATCTGTACGATATGAACAATATTAAAATATGTATCTACATACATATGTCCATGGCTTGGTGGATTAAAAGGCAACAATTTAAACAAATGTGGGTGCAACATTGTTTCAGATTTGTTTAAGAAATAATAGGTCTGTCTGCGTACACATATTTTGCATCATTTTGTACAAAATGTTACAAAATCTTGCAAAATGTTGTCTGCGTACTCCAAATCTCTTGCAGCGAGAGAGCCAAAAAGAGTATTTTTTGACAGTTGGAAGTTAGAGAACTTGCAAAATGTTACTGGAGAAATTTCTTCTTGTAAGATTTTGCAACTATTTTGAACAGCTGTTTTTATTTACTAATTGAATGAAATAATTTTTGTGAAACGAAAATAAAAATTTTAATTTAACAATAGTTAGAATTGTGTGGATTTTTAACGTTTATAACAAATTATAATAAACATTACATTTTACTAATGCCAGAAATGTCCAAATATACAAATAATTTACCGCTTACACATATGCTAAAATTCTTTTGCTTTGTTATTTGAATTGTTTATACACCGTTCAGCTGTTTTCTTGCAAGATTTTACTGGATACTGTCTGCGTACTTTTTGATATATTTTTAGCCGACAGAGTAAAATTGGTCTTACTCTCCCAAAAAATATTACTGAGTATTTGCTACTGGAAAAGTACGCAGACAGACCTATTTAAAACTGATTATTTTAATATAACTGTCCTTCACGGCATAAGTTCATTAACATCAGTAATAATAAATTTTGGTAAAAATACGGTTAAAATAATCATCGAGCATTCAAAAAAATTTATGCAAATTAAAAAACTACAATATTTTAAGCATAAAAATGCCATTTGAATAAAAAATTTTTTATGAACAAGTTTTTAAACAAGTTTTTTTTGCATAAAAAAAATCTAAAATTTTATTTTATTATAATTATATTTTGTGCATTATATTTCTGTTACTTTTTGAGAAATGACGCTAAATTCACTTTCTTTTTAATATTGAATATTTGTTTTATTAAACAGATAACAATATTGTTATCAAAACAGCAACAATTTATTATCAATTAAAAGAAATCAAAAGTTTTTTTTTAGCCAAAATTATGTTTTATTTAGTTTTATTTATGTAATTATTATTCATCAAGCATAATGCACCAAAAAACGTTTTGCATAAATAAAGCTTTACAACAAGTCTGTCAGTGGCAATACATTAACCATTTTTTGATATTAAAATATTGATTAAATAGAGACATTGATTAAAGTCAATGGCCGCTTAATATTTCTTTTATTTATATGTACATACATATGCACGTCTGTTCCACATGTATTTTAGTTAAAAATACTTAATAATATGTTTTACCGAACATTTTTAATTGCTCTTAAATGAAAAAAAATTGAATTAAAAACTTTGTTTTGCTTTTTTATGGATAGCTCCATTGTGAAGGGTACTAACCATGGTGAAATTATGTGTACCAGGTGGTGTTACAAGCACAGCTGATCTACTTTTTTCATTCATAAATCAAGGCTGTGTTGTCAAAGTTGTTTACTTTTACATATCTTTCTTTGACAACTGAGCCAACGAAAACTACAACAAAAACGAAAACTATATTCACCAAATCTTGTTGTTGTAGAATCACCACCACCTGATACGTACTAACAAGGCATCTTCCCTACAACAACAACTTTTAGACATACCGTCGCTGCTAAAGCTTAAATTATAGGTGCCATAATATAATGCCATAAAAACCAAAATTCAGTTGGTTTCTATGGTTATGGCGAAGTGGTAAGTCACCTATAATTTAATACAGTGTTGCCCATAAGCTTGGTTTGAACAGCTGTTTCGTATGGTTATGTCACGTAAACTTAACCTTAAGGTTCATTTATACGTGGCTTAACCAAAGCCACAGAAAACAGCCGTTCGAACTAAACTTATGGAAAACATTGTGACAAAATCGACATTTATTTATTTTTGTAGTATTTAATTTTCTGTTCGCTTGTAAAAAAATCCTTCAGACTTAAAAAAAATCCATGCAACAGTATACAAAAAAAAATTTCACTATACAACAAACAATAAAAATAAACTAGGAAAATTGGGATCGAATCCTGAATAATATTTAAAAATTGCTATATTATTTAATAATAAAATTAAAATAAAGGAGCTGCTTTACGTGGAATGGTCCATATATACATGCAACATGCAGTTACTATTTAAACAAATCAATTATATTATGCAGATACATATTTGTATTATTTTACTTATTTTTTAAACCAATATTTAAAGTAAATTTGTTACGTCTTCTTTTGCATCGTATTGAAGCCTGAAATTTGTTTATTTTTTTCATTATCAAAAAAAAAATTTGCTAAATAGCTAACAGATTTGTATGTACACATAAGGGTGGGTCGATTTTTTAGGTCAAAATATTTTTCGATATTGTGGCATCGATTTTTTGACCGCTTTTGGCAAGAGGAAAAAAGTTCTACTTTGACATATCCAAAAAATAATTTTCAAAGCGCCTAAATTTTAATTTTTTTTAAATTTTTTCTCAACTTTTGTATATAATGGTTTTGAGAAGGTATAAAATATATATTAAAATAATTAAATCGGAAGATTTTTTTATACCTACCAACAACATTCAAAATAAAAGCTTAGAAAAAGTAAAAAAAAAAATTAAATTTGGGCGCCTCGAAAATGAATTTATTGATATGTCGAAGTACAACTTTTTTCCTCATGCCAAAAGCTATCGAAAAATTGATGGCAAAATATCGATTGCTAAACCGACCCACCCTAATACACATGTTTGTATAAACATATTTACATTAATTTAACTAATTTACAAATTATATTTATTAGGCGGCTTATAAAGATATTAGATATACATATTAGGAGGGTGATTACTTGTTTGCCACATGACACAACAAAGTGTTAAAAAGAAATATGAGAAATAATGTTTGGTTTAATATTTTGACACACTTGATTTTTTTCAAATAAAAATATCAATAAAAACATTTGTTTTAAATATAACCTTAATATTTTTTGATCAAAATTTTAAAGTTATTAAGATTTAACTCTGTGCAAACAAAAAGTGTCTGTGTCGCATTTAAGCATTTTTAAAACTTATAAATTGTGATTTCTATGAAGTGGGACAAGGAGGTGTATTTGTTTTGTTAGTTTGATTGTACCTCTGTGTTGATTGATTAACCGCCTTTGAATCTAAGTATCGCCTAAAGTGCATAATCGAGAAGAACAATGTTTGGGAAGCTCTGAAACTATGGATATGAAGAAAGGTTGGAGCTGGTTATCTATTATGAATACTGAAATAACCGAGAACAGAACTAATAGAAATGACTAACAAGCGAGCAAATTAACATTAGTGATAAGGGTATATATCAATTTGTCATTCCGTTTGTAATTTCTTGAATATCCTTTTGCGACCTCATTAAGTATATATTTTTTTGATCCTTATAGATGGGAAAGTTGATTAGTGATGTTCATCTGTCCGTTTATCTGTTAAAATCAAGTTTCTAAAGCTCCTTGATATTTCTCGGACCTGTTTGTTGTTTAAAAAAAATCCGGCATACCGACTCCCACTAATTTTTCCTCACCAGCATTTTTGTGGAACATACTCTCTTCCCCCTAACAGGGTTGCAATATAAAATTTAATTTTATTTTAATTTTTTGAATTCGCTCCCACAGCTTCCAGGGTGCTCTTTTAAAGGTCATATGTAAGACCGACCCAAACATTTTTGTGAAACATACTTACTCCAGCCTCAAGCAGGGTTGTCATGAAAAATTAAAAAAAAATAAGGTAAAAACCCCCGTAACTACTCCGTAGTCGCCCTAAAAGGAATGAAATATATTACGAACCCCCATTAGGTTTTCCTCCAAAACTAAGGGGGTTGACATACATTATTTACAAAAGTGATGTAAAAATGCCCATAACTTCCCCAGAATTGGCCTTAGAGAAATAAAGTGTGCTACAGACCCACATTAGTTTTCCCTCCCAAACATTTTCCTAAAACAATCTCACCCTTATCTTCACCCCTAAGAGAGCTGCCACACAAAATCTAAAAAAATTTGAGTAAACATACATATTTACACGCTGTAAAGGGAATATAAGCGCTCTTATTTGTTATAAAGTCAAAAAGATAAAATAAGTTTTTATCAAAAAATCATTGCTTTACCTCCGGTTTAACAAAGTAAATATTAATGACTTGTGAGTGAAATAAACAATGGAAATATTCAAGAATTGGTTTACACGTGTGGGAAAAGTGTTTGTTTGTTGTTGATCTTTGGACAAGTTTGAAAGTGAAAAAAATATTTTTTATTTCGGAATTAAGCTTTACCAACTGTCTTCAATATTCACACAATATTTAAGGCTTTATGTTATTTAATACCAGGGTGAATATTGTTGCGTTTGGTAATAGCTTAACATAGATTCCACATGGGTTCTTCTCATGTAAAGTACATTTTGCACGCAAACACCTTTTTTTAATTTTTAAATTTTTTGTAAATTCTAAGAATATTGACCCATTATTGAACTAATTAAAAAAAGGTTTTACCCAAAAATTATGCTGATTCCCGATGTTTATCGGTATCGGATCCAAATTTGATTAAATATTTTTGTATAAAATATTTTAACTAAACTTTCTTAATCAAATTGGTTCATAGCTTACGAGTACCATGGGCACCTTATGAGCTTCACTTACAGATGTTGATGCGTCACATAAAATGTATTGTGGTTTAGGGTATAGTACGATCGGGCTTGGACTATAAAATTGCAATTACTTTTATTTCTTTTATTCTTTTACAAAAGATAAGAAACAAAATTTAAATAAATTTAGATAATAACAATCATAATAAAATCTTAAACAAATTAAAAAAAAACAAAGAAAAGTTTTAGGAGATTTGTTTACAATGGGAGGTTCATATAAAATTTATGCAAATTAATTTTTTTTTGTTAATGATACTTTAAAACAAAATCAAAAACACGATTATATTTTTATAGTTTTAATTATTTGAAAAAAATACAGGAAATAAGTTTAACAAAAAATTGACCTATTTACCCATACAAAATCTAAAAATGCTTACTAATCCACTAACAACTATGTATGATAAGAAATTAATTTAAACTAAAGTTATATTAATTAAAAAAATAATATAAAATAATTAAAATAATTTATGTGGGATTTCTTGTTAAGCAAAATGTTTATAAATAAAAAAAAAATATATCTAGCATTTGGTGAATATTGTGGAATAAAAAAATTTGATAGTTTTAATGAATAAATATGGCAAAAATTAAACCATAAAAAGTAAGAAAGTTAAAGTTTGTCATGAGCGATCATTTTATACTTTACACCATAATTTGTTTTACTATATTATTATGAAGGTTAAGGTAATATTAGGGAGTGGGGATTAAATGGGACAAATGGTAAATTATTGACGATTGCCGCGAAATTTTAAATAATAAAAAACCAATTGGTTTAAGTTCCGACGTGCATTAAGGTTCATTTATACGTGACATAACCATACCACAGTAAACAGCTGTTCGAACCAAACTTATGGGCAACACTGTATTTGATTAAAGGTGACTCACCATTACGCCATAACCATAGAAACCAATTAGGCTTTGGTTTTTATGGCAACGGTTATGGTTAAGGCGTTATGGTAAGTCACATATAATTGAACCTTAGGCATAAAAGGGGATTAATCGGGTTTTTGTATAAAAGCCTATTGTGGGAGGTATAATCAATGGTGGACCGATCTTTACAAAATTGGTAGGGTTAATTTATTTTAAAAAGACTTGGGCATGCATTTTTTAGTACATCTCGATGACAGTATTAATTTGTAATTTATGCGATTAAATTTGATTTGTAGAGGAAGGACTAGGATTTATATTTACTGCATGTTTTTGTAAAAAAATAAAAGAACTTGTGATTGAGGGTTTATATTTGAAATAAAAACAAAAAACGAAAATATGTTCAATAGAAATGAGAAAGTTTGTTGAGATGAAGTGATATTTGTGGCAGTTATAGCTTAAAATGCTTATTTCGGAAGGCTAAAAGAAATATTGGGCTGGTTCGTCAGTTTAAATAGGTTTAACCCCATTTTCTAAGAAATAATCAGTGACAAATTTTACTTCTTTTGTTATTAAAAACAAAGAAAAAATTATTTACTTTTTAAAGTGTTAGAGGCCCATTAATTCGACGTTCATAATTGGACAGATAGTAAGCTTTTCGTTATTTAAATACATTTGAAGTGTTTGAAAGGCTTAGAGGAAGTCCGTCCCGTAACATGTGGTTTATTTACTAAAAGTGGCCGTATATAATTTTTTTTGGTTATAGGTGTTAACAAACAATTTCAAGTCTAAGGTTGCCACCATGTGCTCCTTTTTAAGCGACTGTATCCATCATGCTGTGCTCGTTATGTTGTAAAGTGTTTCGCGCGAGAGAACTTGGATATATTTTTAGTTTATACAAATACAAGGTGGGACGAAAAAAAGTCATCCGATGTTGTTTGGCTCTCATTTTTGTTTCTAAATGAAAATTTTCGATTCTGTTTTTTGTTTTTTTGTAAGACTAAAATTTAATCAGTTAAGTCGAAAAGACGATATCGGTCAAATGGGCGCCGTCATAATTGATTGCTATACGGGCTCGTTTTATTGCATATTTGGTCACTTCGGCCAGAACTTTGGGCGACAGATTCTCGCACTCGTGTCGAATGTTGTTCTTAAGGGCCTCCAGGGTCTCGGGCTTGTTAACGTAAACACGGGACTTTAAAAAAACCCCTACCAAAAAGTCTGGAACTGTTAAATCGGGCGATTTCGCGGGCCAATGTAAATCACCAAAACAAGAGATGAGCCGACCCGGGAATGCCGCCTTTAGAATATCGGTTGTGACTCGCGAAGTGTGTGCCGCTGCTCCATCCTATTGGAACCACATCTCCTCCAGTCCTAATTCGTTCAATTGCGGCAGAAAAAAATCGGCTAACATAGTCTTACAGCGCCCACCGTCCACTGGTTTAGTTTGACCAGCAGCGTCCTCGAAAAAAATGGCCCTATGACTCCTCCAGCGTGAACAGAGTACCTTGTGGGCACTTTTAGCAGGTGTAATGGCTTCTCGTACTCACTTGTGGATTTTTGGGGCCCCAGAAGCGATAGTTTTGCTTGTTCACATGCTTGCTGAGGTTGAAATGAGCTTCATCGCTTATTATAATTTTGGTCGAAAAATCGTATACTTCGGCCTCTAAATTTAGGATAGCTTGGGCGTAGGTTCACGCTTGGCGGCCAACGGGCAGCAGCTTATGCACGGACTGGACTTTGTGCAGGAACATGCTCAGGTTTTTGACCAAAACTCGCCTTAGGGATTGCTAGTTGGTCGATATTTCTGGCGACTGTTTGATATCCTGGCCAACAGCGGCGATATTCTCGGAAAAACGGGCGCTCCAGGGCCGGCCTTTCTTGGCAGCGTCTCGTTTAGTCTCATACTTTTCAAAGTTGGTGGCAAAATGGCGCAGTGTTTGCGCTGTCGGCGCCGGACGACCGGGGCATCGGCGACGGAATTCACGCTGCGCCAACAACCCCACAGACGAATTGTTACGCAAAAAAAGAGATACGAGTGCAGTTCAACATAGGGCTAAGAGCATTTTGTTCTAGACACATATAGAAATTGGAACCGTATTTCTCAAGGTTGTAAATTAGTGACAGCCGATAATTTTCTTCTGTTAGGCTACGCAAAATTTAATTTTTTTTTCTTTCTCAATTTTTTCTTAAATCACAGTTGCGATAAAGGGTGTGTTTTTTAAAACCTATGGCTAATCGGCATAGTTAATAATTTCTTTGAGGAACAGAATGGCAAACTTTTATTTGTCCGTATCACTTGTATTAAGAGCGTATAAATAGGACATGTTAAATTGCAGATTTTGTATTTTATTACTTGGTTATACACATTTCAAGTAAAAGTGAAACGTTAAAGATTGTTGTTAAACTGCTGTTTAATTCAGTATATTTTTACCCGGAAAACAAAATAGGACGGGCGGACAGTTTTGTTTGAGTATTGCATTTAAATACAATTGAAAATAATATTTTTATCTGAGAAATAGTTCGGTGTTACGAAGACTACTTCCCGTTGTGATGTAAGATGCCAGAGTTTTACTGGGAACTAAGAACGCAACATGTTAACAGATAAGTATACTACCTGTGCCTTTTTAAAACTAACTTAAACGCAAACAAGCTAATCAAATTTAAAAAAATAAAAAAATTCCTTATCACACAAATTGTAATAATGAAAAACAGTTAAAGGTCGCTGTAGTGCTCACTTTATGTATAGATAATTTTTTCTTTATTAAAACGGATGTTTGTATATACCTTAAAGGCTAATTTAAGCCAAAAAAAAAAACAAACAAAAATATTGCCACAATTAATTGTTTTAACTACGCCCTCTTGAAGATGCTCTTAAAATTGTTACAGCTCAGCAAGTGAACATTTTCATTAAAAATTTATACACAAATTGGCATCATAAAAGAAACAAAGAAATATTTGCGCAACACGAAACCAAATAGTAAAACAAGAGAAAACCTTGAAAATAATAACATTTTTCAAAGAAAATTAAAAAAAAAAAAAACAAAAGAGAAACCGTATTCGTTTCTTACCTGCACATACAAACCCCCTAACAGGTCAGATTTGCTAAAGCAAAAATATAATGGAAAAATTCAAGCAGAATATAAAAGTAAAACTCAAAGCAGCTACAAAATGTTGAAATCTTTACATCATTTTTTTAGGATTTTTATATCTTTAACGGTTGTTATAAGAAAGAAGGGCCACACAATTTGTTTTTTTAAAGGTTTAATTTTCGGTAATTTGCCCATTTAATCTAATCTTAATTTTTCCTAAATACAAAATGTTGCTTAAATGACATCCGTTCCAGCAGTTAGCGTGTGTTTGTACGTGTGTTAAATTGTCATCTGCAGTCCTAGATTATTTTTTGTAGTTTCCGTTTGCTTTTCAATTTTTAATTCTTTTTGTTTTTAACACGTTCCTTGTTTTTGTTTTAGCCTACATATCTAGTGTCATTATTTTAAAATAGGAATTTTGTTGTATTATAGATTTGAATCCTGTGTTTTTGTTATATGAAATTTTGATCTAGTTTCATGCCGTGTTAGGCAATTAATTCATGGAACATCTTCCATAACCTGCGGGACATGTGTTAATTTTATGTTGCAAAAAAATTCTTTAAAACATTGGGTCAAGTTTAAAGAGATTAGGAAGATAAAATCATAAAATAAAGTTAAAGGTAAAAAAGGAGATTTTCTTTTTTTTCGTGTTTTACTTCTTTCAAATTGAATTCCAGTAAAGATTATCAATAAATAAAAGGAAAATACGATTATATTTTGAACAGAAAACATTCCTTGGCTTTAAACCGATTGTTAAATATTTTAATACATTATTTCCGTTTCGTTAGAATGCGATGGGGTAATAATATATTAGTGACGCTTTGCATACAGTCTCTTTAATTCAAACGGTAACCTAACTTATTACACGTGCTGCATCTTGTTATAGTGGACAAGGCTCGAACGACTGCTCGCTGGTGAAATAGTCCTACACTGCTGCAGTGCTGCGGATATGTTTGCAGCTGCTAAAGTTAGGTTAGGTTAGGCTGGTAAGGTTAAGGAACATTCTAATACATTAAACTTTTGGGTTCATTGTTTATTATTGTGTGCAAAAAAATCTTAAAAAAATTGGAAATCAATTACGGAGGAAAAGAAGTAGTAAACCTAACAAGGAGGGGAAATACCAAAAGAGAGAGAAAAAAAAACAATATATGTAAGTACCCGTGTAAAAGCTCTCACTCCATTGCGTATCTCCTAAGGCCGAGCCACCACAAGCGATCTCGTCGATATTTTTATTTCCAACTATGTTGTAGTGCTCCGGGACCCAACATAGGTTGACGTTGAAGGTGCCCATAATCTAACCAAGGTTCTTCTACAGTCCTCTACCAGCCTAGACTAAAATGCTCCTTCAAGGCCCTAAGGGTATCCTGACTGTTAACATTTACTTTGAATTAGATAATTATCTAAAAATCCTCGATTACAAAAAACGAAACGATAAAATCTTAACCGAAATCAATGATGACGCATTTAGCTTTAAGCAACGAAGACGATTGTGATCATAGAACATTCGATTGATTTTGGAACACACGAGACTGGCACAGCTTTGCAGAAACATGGTCACTAACAAACTGCTTTCAACGTGAGTTCTTGCTCTCTAGGTAAGCTTACAACGATTTTATTAAATGGAAGCCGCAATTTGATAATAGATTCCGGACAAATCAAAAATACATGAGTTGTGTAAAATGTTATTCGCATTATCCGAAATCGCGCGGACATTCTTATTGAAATAGAAAACTGCATTATTGGAATTTAGACTTTTTTTAAATCATTGGCGTATTATACAAGCGGTGGGGGTCATACTCCACACTTTGATGGTTTCTTTATACAAAATAAATAAAGGGCTGGATACCAGATAAAATTAAACCAAATTTATAGCCTGAAATTGTATCCGTCAAAAAAAATATGACATGAAAAGGAAAGCCACGCTCACTTTTAAAAACTCATTATTATTTTATTCCAAGCCTTATTATTCACTTTAATTGTATAAAATCCCACACTAAGTTTTAAAAGTTTTAATGAATTTTATACTATTTTTACGATAAAAATTTTTAATTTGTATTGAAGATGATGCCACGCCTACTTAAAGTCATAAAAGCTGTAGCCAATTGTAATCTTCCTAATAAAAAATACTTTTTTTCCAAATAAAAAAAAAAATTGTTCTGCGTTGATTGCGTGATAAGCAAACGACTCCGCACACAAACAAATTTTGTTTTCCCCAAATTTTAGAATTTTGCGAGAAATTTTCCCAATTTTTCTTCCATGAGTAACAACTTTTGTCGGAAAATTTCCTTAATATTTCAAAATAAAAATATATAAACCGAGTCATACATTTAGCAAACACTTACCGTTTCACTTTTGCTTATTTAGATCATATTTTATAAAAAATGTTTTGTTTCCTACTTTTAAGTTATTTTGCAAAAAAAAAAAATTTTGATAAGAATATACAAAAGGAAATATTATTTGTTTTTTTTCCCTTAACTCCTTAAAAGAAGAGAATAATAAAAAAGGTAATTATCAAGAATTACTATTTAGTTTACCTTCGGCGCTTTGTTAAGAAGTAGTCTAGGGTTTCCAAAAATGGTCATAAATTAAGTCTCAACGATTGTATTCCTTTTATTTTATTTTTGTTGTTTTTTATCGGTAAAAATATGATACTGAACCAACCGGTGGAGATATAAATACATATAAAGAGACAATATTAACTGGGCACTTTTGTAAACTAAATTATAAATTGTTATTGTTGTTTTAAACAAAGAAATTAATGGCAGGCGGGAAATACAAAAAAGAAAATTTGTTTTTGTAACAGAAATCGAAATAAAAAGAAAAAACAACACAGACTCTAGGAAGTTTTTTTTTGTTTCAACTATGGAAAGATTTTTTTATTGATAACAAAGGAATGTTTTGCAAGAGTACTTAAGAATAATTAACGGGGTTTTTAGGAATGAAACAACAAAATAATAAGGAATTTTAGATCACATAAAGATATTGACTAAAGGAAACGCCACATATTTTTTAAATACATATTGATATCAAAATCGTATGTATGAAGAATTGTTAAACTGGTATCTTCTGTTGGTCGAATAATTAATTATATTGCACTAAATAATTTATCATCTTAAAGCCGAAACGTGTGAAACTAGAGTTTTGAAATCATCTGGACTACGGGTACCTTTCCCGATTTATAAATTCACTAAGACGAGATTTCGAGCAAATCGGATCACAATGGGGTAAAAATATAAAAGGGTTATATTTTATTCCTTTTAGGGCACATTTTGTAACTTCTAAGTTATTTTGCTTGGATCATGCTCCATTAAAAAATAAAAAAAAAAAATTCTTTGAGTAGACAAAAATAATACTTAAAAGCGTACAAAAACTTAAAAAGAAGAATAATAATACTATAAATAAAAATAAAATTAGAAACTTATACTATGTTCAGACATACATATGTAAACCTAAATTGAGTAATTAGCACGATTACGCAATTAAGGCCTTAATTGAGTTCAATTTACCTTACAAGATTTAAATTAATAAATTGAGTAATCAGTAGTAAATTGCTTCATTTTATGAGTTTAACTCGAAGTGCAACCCTGCTGATTTAATACGAACTGTGTTTAGTTAGTATAAAATCTTGAAAGCTTTTAATATGTATGCCATGTTGGGGACCTCCTCCCTACAAAAAAAATTCTTGTAAAAATTAAGCATATATTTTGTTGTAGCTAAATTCTAGCTGGGTTGTCAAAAATGTTTCTATTACACATACTGCATAAACAACAAAAATTCGCGTAAAAAATTTGCCAATCTAAGCTAGAAAACATATGGCGCAAATAAAAGTCAGCTGATCAGTAGCCGCTACTTTGTTTAATGAACCTTAAAAACGAAAATAATATTTTTTTAGCTGTCATATGGTTATTAAGTAAACCTTATTAATTATGTGTTAAGTTGTCAACTGCTCAATTAACTTTAAATTGTCTCAATTTATGATGAATGTTTGAACATGTTATTGTATTTTTGCTTTTGAAGGCTGATTTACATATATTACATATACATATGATGAAATCACGTCCATTAGGTTTTATGTTTCAAGACGAGAGGTTAGAAAATAGGGCGCTTCATTACCCTTTTTGTCTACAAAATAAAAATCATGGAATATTTTTTCATAAAAAATATCATCATGTAAATTGGCCCTAAGTTGTACACGATTTGTTTGCAAAAATTATTGTTGTACTCCTTTAAATGACTAAGGCCCATTATTATATCTTAAATCAAAGATTTCCAAAAGTTGATTTAGGACCTAAAAATTGGTTCTACGTTTGACTAATGAAGTAAACGTGCATTTACTTAAAACATTTTATTGATGTCCGAAGTCTAGCCACTTAAACTTACTTACAAACTTGGTTAAAAATATTTAAACCAAACATTTAATGCAAAGAATGGAAAATACAACTTTTTTTTAACCTAAACACCACAAGAAGCGACATAGAGTCAACAAAATTTAACGCATTTAATATGTGAATTGTTTGACTAAATATTTATTTCCTGTTGTCCATTAATTGCTGCAAACTGTGTTTAACCTGCTTTTGTTAGTTTAAATTTTTAATTTAAAACTCGTACTTAAAATTTTTATTATTTGTTTTAAAAATTAGAGGAACGTTAATGTAATAATTTATTTAGTAAGTGAAGAAATGCATATAAAAGGCTTTAAATTAACAATTTGGGTTTGTTTTTTTTCGAACTGGTGTTAACATTGTAAATATTGTTACTAAAGTTATTAATGATTTATAAAACAGATTGTATATAAAAATATTTTTTTTTAATTTTTCTTTTTTACCACCGAACTAGTTTATAGTGGGGAATCTTACTAAAGAATTGGTGGTCAGTATTTAAAATTAGCATAAATCTTTTATTACAAAAATGGTTAATGGATACCATGTTGGATACCAAGTTACGGTTCTGATTGGTTTTAATTACGAAAAGCCCAGTCTAATCTTGGTTCCTTCTTTATTTTAACTGTGGATACTAACCTCCTCATGGTTTTACCTCGGGTGGCTGCATTTAACACCCATTACAGGTAGTAAGCTAAGTCGGCTTAGGAACTTACCTTTGTAAAAACTTGTCTAGTATGAGAAAACCAATAAAAAAAAGTATTAGGGGGCAATACTGACGTCACCAACAAACCTTTAAAGAGACATGATTTTCCAATCTTTACCCGGAATGTTCGAGCTGGCATATGTACTTGAAAAGAACAAAGTGTTAGAATAGGAAAGGCGTAAAAATTACATCAAAGACTGCGTTAGCTCGGTTGTGCTTTACGAATGGTAGAAGACGCTCTAGCTAGAAAGTTTTTTGAGCACGCTTCCGTTGAAAGATAAGGTCCAAACACATCTGGCTGATCTGAATATCCGGAATTGGAGAAAAAGCGCAGAAAATCGAAGCGATTGAAGATCAGTGTTATCTCGGCTAAAACCTAACCAGGTTGTGGAAAGCCACTTAAAAAGAAGAAAGGCAAGAAGCTATTTTTTTTGTTGCCATGAAACCAGGCATCAGTTTGGTTGTGGGTTCGTAGTTAGCCGGAGACCAAATACCTCTCCTTAAGATTTACTCTGGTAGATTAGATGCTTGCACAATTCGTAAAAAGCTAATTTCTTTAATATAAGTCAAATCTGTACCCATGTCCCGACCGAGGACAAGGACGAACAGAATAAAAAGAGTTTTTTTGGAGCCTTTCAGTATCAAACGAGGTTTTAGACAAGGGGCAGCCTTTCATGCGATCTTTTTAACATTCTCTTGTATCATGTTATACGATATCTAAATGCAAATAGAATTGGCAAACTTTGCACAAAATAGCACATGCCACTCGCTAAGGCCCGTGATGTCGACATCATGGGCCAACACTTGCGCGCAATAGCTTCCACCTTTAGAAAGTCGAGAAAGAATCTGCCAAATTGGGCCTGCCAGTGAACTAAAATAAACCAAGTTGATGGTACCAACGCGCGACGACGTCTTATAGAATTGGGCAGTTAGTGGAAGTTCAAAAAATCAACTTTGAAATAGTCAACGATTTTATCTTTTTCGGTATCGCCATAAACAAAACAAACAACATCAGTTTTGAGATAAAAAGAAGAACAATATTGGTTCATATATGCTACTTTGGACTAAGTGCAAAGTGAAAGCGAAAGCAAAGCCACCTTCCGACAGACAAAAATCTTTCTCTACAAGACACTGATACAACCCGTACTTATATATGGTTCTAAAGCACGGCTACTTGCGAATGCAGGCGAGACAGAGCTTGAAGTGCTTAAAGCGAAAATTTTTTGCTTGACGCATCACATAGAAGGGGAAGACCAAAACACCGATCAAAAGATAAAGTGAAGGAAGACATATCCAAAATTGGTGTCAGAAATTAAAGAAGAAAACAAAAAAAATCTAAATTATACCGAAAGTTGGCTTAATATTTATGCCAATTATTAAGTTTTTTTTTTTTAAAGCGTTGATGGTAGGTAGAAACATAATATTTGACACATCCGGAGATTTAATTCTAAATTTGCTTTTTTAGCTTCAAATATTTTTTGAGTTACCTACATACTTAAACAATTATTTTTTTTTTAAAGTTTTTAATAACAAAACGTTGAACAAAATAGATATTGAAAAATAAATAAAATTTATTAAATTTAATTTAGAAAACAAAAATCCAGAAAAGACTGAAAAAATAATTTTCCATCAAGATAAATAGAAGAGATTAAGTGAAAGTTAAGCATTTTTTACACCCTAAAGAAGCCAAAAATGTGTTTTTGATTTTGGCTTTTGCTTAATGCTGTTATAAGATAAAAGGTTTAAGTTTTTTTTTTGTCTTTTTACTAACTCTAAAATATTTTTTTTTTAAGATGATTACAACCATCTGTTCTGCAAAACATAATTTTTATCGTCTTTTTTAATTCAAAGAGTGATGAAGTTTATAAGTTGGTCCGTCTGTCTGTCTGTCTCGCCATGCGTGTTTGTTTAAACACAAATTGGATGGATTTCGTAAATAACGCCTTCTTAAGGTCATTTTACTTTGTTTGGGGGCAATTTTATTACAATTTGTTGATGGCAAAGTGGCTTATAATGAGCTTTACATTATCAAAAAAAAATATGTTTTCTTTTTAACGTAAATAATTTGAGAATGTTTTCTTTATGCATATTTTAATCTTCTTAAAACTGAAGGTTTTTTTGAATTTGCTTCAACACCTCTTTTGGTTGCAGTTTTATTTTTTCTCCGTTCCGGCTTATACATTTAATCTTATGTGTTAATGGGTTTCTTCTTTTTCTTTTATTTTTATTTTGGCTTTAACTTTTACCATGACTTAGTGAATTCCTGGTTATATGTTCAGATGCATGTAATATGACCTTTATGAAAATGATTTACTACCGTCTGTTAGCTTTTGTGCAAGTTTAATAATGAAAGTGAATTTTTTAAGTCTCTTGAAAACTCGAAATCCATGTTGGCTTTTTGTAGGTACATATTTTGAAATTTAAATAAGAGCAAAGTTTTTTAAAAGAAATTATTGTGCAATTTTAAAATAGTTACTGTAATATGGACGAACGATATTTAAAATATCAAAATCAAGTCAAAAACTTTGAGCTTAAATAAAGATGTTTTAAACAAAATTAGTTTAAATTAATTTTAAGTCCTTTAATATGAAACCAGGGTTTCTAAGAATTAAGATTTAGGCAAAGTTAAAAAAGTTTTTTTAATCTTTAAATTGGGCAAGCACATAATATTAAAACGCTTAAGGTTTTTTTTTTGTTTTTAAACTTAATAAATAAAAAACGTAATATTTAAAAAAAAACATACTTTTAATTTAACTTTTGAAAAATTTTTAATTATGAAACAAATTTTTACCAACATTTAATCATTTCTTTAAAGTTTTTTATTTTAATGAATTTATTTATCTATTTTTTGTTGTTGTCGTGATAACATTTCCTATTACATACACATATATAGTAGCTCTAACAGCTTTCATACATACATATTACTTTTTTATTTATTTTTTTTTAATTTTAATTACCTAAATGTCAATGTCATTTTCTTGATTGCTTAACAAAAAAATTCTTAACTTCAGTTCTACATATAGTAATTTGCTATTTGTTTTGTTTGAGATTTTTATTCATATTTTGCTTAGTTAAGTTAATTTTGTAGAAAAAAAAAATACCTGAAAACCGCAAAAAGTAATTATACTTTACCTATGTATGTATGTATGTATGTATGTATGTATGTATGTATGTATGTATGTATGTATGTTTATTAAAAAAAAATATCTCATATTTCACGTTGATTCTTTTAATTGTTATAAAGAAAAGAAAAAAAATTATTAAATGACAAGCAAACTGTTAGGTATAATGTCGCAAACTTTTTTGCTAAATTAAAATTAACTGTGAAGTAAGTTAAAGTTGTCTATAACGCCATTTTTTCATTCATCTTTCAAATGGCATGTAGTCGTATGTAGGTTTTTACATTTCACATTAAAAAGACAAAAGAATACAAATTATTAAAGATATTTATAAATGTATGTGTGTGTACGTTTGTATGTTCTTTTAGAATAAGTTCTAGAAGTACATACATATCTTTTTAGGTTCATATGAGCAATTCCACTTAAAACGGCCAATAAAATTAAAATAATTGTGTGTGAACTTTAAAGGAAAAAAATTATATGGCCATATCGGTCACTGTTTCTAAGCGCATGCTCTGATGAGAAATATGGTCCTTCGGAGTCTGCATAAGTTCACAATCTTAACAACCTTAAAAACAATTTAATTTTTATACCCTTCAGTTTATCATTCTGTTTATAACTTCTTTATAATCCATTTGCAACCCCATATAGTATATATTTTCTGGATCTTTATGAAAGGGAAGTCGATATAGCCATGTCCGTCTGTCACTACGGACCAGGTATCAGTGTCAAACTATTAGAAACATCCTGGAGACAACCGCAATATCGGTCAATGTATGTATGTATGTACATTGGTATGTATTAACATTCATATGTATGTACACATGTAGGTATGCTTATATGTTTGATGTACATACTTACAAACATACATATACTTTGGCGTGTGCCGAAATTAGCAGGCATATGTATGTATGTACTTATTATGATTTCTTTTATTTACTATAAGTATTATACCAAAGCACATACCATATAGGGCTCTTACTTGTTTTTAAATAGTGTTTGAAATGTTTAAATTTATACTAAAAATGTTAATTATATAGTCACACCCATACAATGGAGCTGCCCATATGAAAAACATTATTAACGAATTTTTATCAGCGGAAATTAGGTTTTTCGGGTTTTAGTATTTTGTTTTCAACTAAATTTTTAAATTAAATGCGCGAAACAAGGCAAATTATTGTGTAACACTAAATTTTTACTAACCCCAAATTATCAGATTTTGAATTGTGATTTTAGGGTTGCCAACACTTTTCTGCCCAAATGGCGACAAATTAAATTATTGCGTTAACTTTGGAATTTTACTTCTAGACGGTCTCAATTTACAAGTTTGGTTATAGATATACTGGATAAACACGAAATTGGGATTATAAATGAAAATGGCGAGCTATTTGCTGAAATTGGTGCTAAACAAAAACTGGTGGTTAGTGGTAGGCTGTTCGCTTACAAAAAAAAAGACCACCCCAGACCAGATTACCGAAAATCAAGTGGACATAGCCATAAGCAGAACATAAGCTATCGGAAATAACATTACCGTTCATCATCTATTAATTGGCGTTTAACATTCTTAACTCGAAAGTGGGGCGTAGCCAAGCCGAAGAACCTTTAACTGCAGAAAACTTTAGCCAATCACTTAGTTCTGCACTTGCTCTGCACCAGTGACTGAGAGTCCATACAATCATATTTGCAAACGCAACAGCTACGTCTCTGGGACATACTAAAGCAACAAAGGGTCGTAAATGTAGTAAAAAAGATGAAAAAATGATAAACCCTGCAATAGCTCGAGGGGACAACCTAGTTTGGCGCGAAAAAAGCGTAATCTGCAGCAGAAAATTACCGCATTAGAGTTCTGCACTGCATAACTACGAAATTTATAAATAAAACATAAAATCATACATCGCTAAAGAACATCGCTGGAAAAAGTTTAACCCCAAAATAACCACAATTGGCAATCCGGAGTAAGTGCTACTGCATAATGCTTTTAACATCTGCGCAAATCCTTGTAAACACATGTATTAGACAAGGATATATCTTTTTCGTAGAGATATTTTGATAAACGGAGCGCCCGGATCAGGCATTTAAAGAAGGTTAAGCATTAAATACATTCCTCGCTACAGACTACCGAACACAACCAGTCAAAAATAGAATACACGTGTGCTTATGAGAATAATTTTTTTAATGGCTGCAATGCAACACGACTACGGGTTGCTGTCAATGCTAATTTTGTGGCGTGGTCGAAATTAAACTAATTTCTATTTTTATACGCGACGGTTAACAGATTAGTGCTGCCAATACGGTAAGATGCAAATAATATAGCTTAAACAATACAAAAAGACTTTAGGTGGCACCACTGAAAGTCATAGTGCTCATATGTTTATTTTGTAGTGGTAGTCTAGTAAATATTTCAGTAGCAGCCAGTCGGACACAAATTTAGCAAGCAACTTTTGTGTTCGTGTGTTCCTGTGTTCTTGTATCTTGAATGTGTTTAATGCATTAAATTCCAAAAAGTCGAATCTCTCCGAGTGTAGAAACTGCAGAGGAATTACTCTTCTAAGAAGGGTGACAGGGAGTATAAGCTAGCATTGTTCCCGGATTAAGAAGAAGTCATAATACCAAAAACGAGTTTTTTCACCTCTTTTGTGCCTCTTATCGGCCAACGGAAGAAAGATCGTTGCACATGCAGATGATGTGGTCATTCTGCTAAGGAAATGGTTTTTGTTTCAGCAGTCGGAGATTTATTGCAATTTGCGTTGTGTGCAGACGAATCAATGATCATGGGAGATAACATCAGATTGTCATACAGATCCTCTGATTAGTGTATTGTGTTTCAGGCAAAGATACTGGCTGGTAATTTTAAAGGCATTAGATTTTATGATGACTGAAGGCACATTTCGTCGAGTCTAGGTTGTCAAGGAACTACATATTACTTCTTCTCCTTTAATACTTCTTACTAACTTCCTTCCCACTCACTAACTACTTCTTTTCTCCTTTAGATTAATGTCTTTTTATACCCTTTACATAAGTGATAAGGGTATACATAAGTTTGCCATTCCGTTTGTAATTTCTTTAATATCCATCTGCGGCCCAAAAATGTATATATTTTTTTGGTCCTTATATATAGGGAAGTCGACTTAGCGATGTCCGTCTGTCCGTGTCGCCCCGGTGTCGCATAGACCTGTAAGTGATATAAAACTATCAAAAATGTCTCCGAAAAAATCGCAACTGAAGTCAAAAAATTGGCCGATAATTGACCGAGATATAAGCTAAAAACCAAGACTACCTCGGTTTAAATTTTTGCAAAGAAACCTCTACAACTGTCTCGGAGTTGCCCATACACGGGTGCAATGTAAGACCAACTTTTATTAATTTTTTCTTACGAATATTTTATTGCTTTACTTTAACCGTATCTCCGTCCCCTAACAGGATTGTCATACAAAGTTTAATATCCTTAATTTCTTCCCACAGATTTCAGGGTGCTCCTCTAAAGGTCAAATATAAGACCGATTCGAATTGATTTTTCCATATTCTTTCCCTATCTCCAGCGGCTAACAAAATTTGAAAAAATTAGGGTAAAATTTCCTACACCTTTCCCAGAGTCGCACTTAGAGAAATAAAATGTACTACAGACCCCAACTAGGTTTTCCTCTCAAATATATTCCTAGAACATACTTACCGCCTATCTCCATCACCTAAGGGGGTTGTCATACAAAATTTGGGAAATCGCAATTAACCCCCCCCCCCCCCATACAGCTTCCAGAGTGCCCGTGGATGTGTAAAATGTATAAACGTACGCCATCTAATTTTGCCTTGCAAACATTTTCCTTGAACATGCCCACGCCCTAAGGGGTTGTAAATATAGCGCTTTCACTTGTTTTGTTCTTCTTTGAAGGGACGCACAATAAAGCCAGTGTGTTTTCGAGTGCTGATTTATTAGAGGGTGTGCTTCTATTCACCACCCTTGGCAACCTAACCCAACCATGGCGAATAGAGCTATTGCACACATTTTAACCAACCGCTTTGCAAGAGAATTGAAGCCTAACCTTAGACTGCCAAAAGCCGGCTTTAATTCACATAGATCCTACGTCGATAATTTCTATACAGGATATCTACATGCAGAGTTGTATATGAAAATCAGAAAGCGACCAAAGCAGTATTACTGGGTTTACTAGGAAAACTTGAAATAATCTGCCAACATCTACTTGCCAAATTAAAGGTCCTGTCCGCACACATAAAAAAAACTTGAAGATGTTGCACTAAATGAGAGTCTTACATTAAAAAACGGCAAAAGCAAATCAATGCGAATACTTTAATTCTAAATATCACAGCAAAAACTTGGAAGTGATTAGTCATTACAAATTTCTTACTTTTCAACTACTATTACATACCGTCTGTATTACTTAGCAGTTGTTAGATAATGAGTTATCTTTTATCTAAAATTTAGGCAGAAAGTTTTAGTTTGACAATTTCTTAACCTATTTAAACTAATATTTTAAGCCAGTTTAATCCAAAACATCAAAGAAAAAAACTCTAAATGCAACAATGAGTAACTGGGGTCCCCAGGAAAAGGTTATTTTAACGCCAATAAAACAATAGCTTTTGTAAGTCGCTCTTTGTAAGCGAGCATGGTAAGCTCTTGCCTCCAATGTCATCGCCATGTTAAAATAATGGGTTAAAATTCTAATGAGTAAAAGTTTTTTTGTATTTTAACTCATCACAAAGCAATGTAAGTTTTTGCTGGGATACTAAGGATTCAGTCATTCAGTTGTAACGCTATAAGACGAAAGAAAGCAAGCTTTTAAAGCTTTATTTCCATTGATATATACTGCAAATATAATGTACATATGTATATGTATCTATAAGTTCATTCGTTTACTTTCCCAGTAAAGTCCAGTAACTTAGCAAATACTGAGTAATTTTACCAAATTTCTCTCACTTAAAATTTTTTAAGTAAAAAGTACGCGAACGGAAAATTTTAACAAAAAGTTTACCTACTCAAAACAGCTGATAGATTAAAATATATTGCAATTATTTGAATACTCAAAAAATGCATTAAATTTTTTTAGGCAAAAACAAGCTGACTTTTGTGAGTGGGGTTAACATGGTTTTGGGGTTAAAGTCTATTACGATCACCACCACAAACAATGGGCTTGCTCCCTTTGGAAAATTTTTTTTTTCAGAAATGCTACCTTTATTTTGAGCACACGAATATATGGACACCCAGTCAGACAGATATGCTTAAATTGGCTAAGGAAGTGATTCTGAGTCTGTCGGTATAATTTGAGTCTCAGACTATTCCTTTGTACGTTACCTGGAGCAATACATACTGCTAGGGAAAGACTTAGCGTTAGTAAAAAAAACACGAATATTTAATTTTGGGTAATAAGTGACTGCACCGAGTACCCAAGTAAAAAGTAAATCTTAAGAAGAAAAAGCCGCAACAAAATTGATTTGGATATTCTAAAATGTGTTCGAAACTAAACATCCGTATAGGTCGGGACCGTGTCATGGAAGTAGCTTTTAACAGAATTGCGTAATACTCTTTCCTTTCTCAAACACAAGTTGGGGTGAAAAAATCCTGGCTTTTTTTTAACATTTTAAACAAACTGATATCTTCTTCATCTTTGCTTTCAGATGACGATTCTATTAGATACAATACTGCATTTTGCAAAACATAGCCATGCTTGGTTACATTTACTCTTTCCCCTAAACTTAAAGTACTAGCTATATTTCTAAGCTGTTCCATTGTTTCGCCTGTGAACATTAAATTACTTTTTATACCATTTAATTTTTTTCGTTATTCAATTTGTTAGCTGTTTGTTATTTCATTTTTTTGTTTACATCAGAAAACATATGTTTTATTTTACTAGAAATTTTTACTAGTAAAATTTTGTCCAGTAAAAATTTTTAAATACTCAGTAAGACAACTGTCACTTTGCGCTCTCAATTTGTGTTCTCATTTACTGGATTTTGTGTAAACGAACGCAATCCAGTAAAAATATACAAAAATTTTTAAAAACTTTGAGTAAACGAATGAACTTTATATATACGTAAAAATCGTTTAAGAAAAATTAATGCCATTAGGATATTTTGAATATTTAAAGTATCTGTCGTTGCTAAGGTTTATTTGAAAGCTCTCCGCTTCTTTAAATTACCATTTATTGGATATAAGAGATTTGGGAAAAAGCTCTAACTAACTAGGATATTAGCAGTATTGAAATTAGATCCTTGTTGCTTGAAAGGACATTTTCTGTCGAAGAATTTTAGAAACCTCACGAAAATTACATACTGAATGGACTAACTAAAGCAGCTGATGATCAGCTGACGCTCCGTTATTCTATTTTGTTTTTGTCTGTTAGTCTTATCATGTTATGAGTTTCAAATATGTAACGGCGGCAATTTTTTGTGGTGTTAGAGTCCCTGTTGATATGACTCATGGTCGTGTTACATATTGTACTTTGTTTTGTACCACTTTTTGCCTGACTTTTGCTGATTTCATTGTTTAGAATTTTTTTATTTGGGCACATTTGGTAACTGTAATGAAAAGTAGTGTTACTTGATTTCTTGACTAACGAACTTAACGAAAAAAACAGGATTTGTGCCGTTCACATTTCAAAAAAGGCTTGTCAAAGTTTATGAGTCAAACAGCTAATATATGTAGTTACACACATACATACCTATGTATTTACAATGTACAAATACATTCATAAATATGTTCAAATTTAAATGGAAATTGTATTTAACACGCATTGACTTAGTGATGCATTTGGACAGACAGATGGACAAATACATAAACTTGATAAATAAAAATGAAAAAACTGGAAAACTATTTAGCAGATATTTGTAAAAAAAGAAATAAAATATTTACAAACATACTTACATACATATTTATGTACTGTACGTACATATACATAAATGATTATGTATGAATGTAATGTTTATTTAATTTAACGGAGTCCTAACGAACACGTGTGTTTTAAAGCCGCAAATACAACCAATAAGAACTAAAAGTTTTTTTATGGTCTTGAAGAGAACTTTTATTATTTTTCTTTTGAATAAAAAACCGTTTTTACCGGAATTAAATTTACAACTAAATACTTAAAAATTTTATGGCATAAAAAATTAATTTCTTTAAATATTTTAGTTTTGTTTTCGTTTTAGTCAATTAAAACGTCGATTTTCTTATAATTAACATTTTGCAAAAAAGCAAAATTCTCGTAAATTATTTTAATTAATTTTTTTATTCTTTTAGTGCCAGTATTGCAAATTCCTTGCAAAATTTGCGCGAAACATACATACATACGTATGCATTCATTAAGTTAAAATTTTTTAAGAAAAAAATTTTAAAATATCTTAAGAAATAAATAAAATAAAAATCATAAAGCGAATGTATTGTAAAATATTCTTTTTGAATACAGGGAAGTTTGAAATTAAAACAAAAATTTTCAAGTTAACTTGATCATTTTTATATCTGGATGTATGTTAATACATATGTATATCATTGATGTCCACTAAAAGGGGTTTCAGACGATATGTATTTTACACACGACTTGTCAAATTTTGCAGTGCGAAATTTATATCTGCCATCTGAACGCGTTTAAACATTGCATGTGTTAAACACATATGTGAATGTCATATGACAAATTTGTAATTAGAGCGTGCTCTATTTTCATCTGACAAAACATGTGTCATCAGCTGTTTTTAGAATAACAACAAGGAAAAGTAGTTGTTTATTTTGGTTTGGAGGTTATGTCAGATGTAATTACATATGTACCTGTGAAAGCAAAAATTATAAACTGCCAGTAAAATAACAATTTTGACAGACATACGCAAATACATGTGGATTGCAAAAGTGACAAGTCATGTGTAAAATACATATCGTCTGAAACCTCTTTAAGAGAACATTACTTATGAGAATGTATGGCTAATTTCATGGCGCTATCATGTATCAGGTGGTAGTGATTCTACAACAACAAAATTTGGTGAATAAAATTTTCGTTTTTGTTGTAGTTTTCGTTGGCTCAGTTGTCAAAAAAATGTATGTAAATGTAAGCAACTTTGACTACGCAGCCTCGATTTATGCATGAAAAAAGTAGATCAGCTGTGCTTGTAACACCACCTGGTAAACATTATTTCACCATGGCTAACTTTTACTGTGTCCAGGGATGCCAGACTTTTTTTTCCAAAAAATAGTCGAATTTTTAACCAGAAACATTAAATTTGTTAAAAATCGTCACATAAAAACAACTGTTTGACAAACTATCAAAAGTGCTTAGTAAAAAAACAGCATTTCTTGAAAAGCATACTGATTGATACCAAATGCTTTAATGACAGCGATATGGTATCAATTTTAGTTTTACTAGATCATTCAAAAGCATTTGATACGGTAGATCACACTATACTTTGCCAGAAATTAAAATATATGTGCTATTTTTCTAACACTGCTGTTAACTTAGTCCATTCATATCTCCAAAATAGAAGTCAATATGTATGTTTCGGACCTGATAAATCAGAAAGTTGCTTTACAACAAGAGGTATACCACAAGGCTCTATACTTGGTCCACTGCTGTATACAATTTACTCAAATGACTTGCCATCCAGACTTAACTACTGTGGAATACATATGTACGCAGACGACGTGCAGCTCTTCATCAGCTGTTCCCCATCTGGAATTAATGAATGTATTGATAAGTTAAATCATGATCTTAACAATGTTTCCAGATGGGCTTCAGTTAACGGTCTATGTTTAAATGCAAATAAATCTAAGTCGATGCTAATAATTAAAACTGAACACATGCAGACAAACTTGCCGCCAATACTTATTGGACATTCCGTAATTGAACTGGTTTAAAGTGCCAGAAATCTAGGAATTGTTATCAAAAACATATTAACCTGGTCTGACCATGTGAATGCCGCATGTGGAAAGCTGTACTCCATGCTAAGGAATCTCTGGATAACTCAGTATTTCACACCAATACATATACGCTTGCTTCTCGCCAAAACTTATCTACTCCCAACAATTCTATATGGTAGTGAAATTTTTTCTAGCTGTAATTCGGTAAGCAGAAACAAGCTTTAGAAACAAGTATTATTTTGTAAATTGTATAAGTAATTTTGTATCTTGTATATGTATGTTAAAATTTAAAACATGTATGTAATCATAACTAAGATAACAATCTCTTAGCAGTGCTGTTATAAAAGACTTAGTCTTGTTGTACTGTTATTTTCCTTAAATTAAATAAATAAATAAATAAATTGTTGTTTTAAACCCTGGGTCCAAGGTGTTGTAGCGGCGTTTTTAAATTAGGCCTTTGATTTGCAATTGGGTTACTTCTTGGGTTTTATATATTTTCCTTGACATATTTTTCAGCTGATTTTAAATAACCTACTGTTATGACTAATATATAAAAAATTTTGTTTGTCATTTTCATGATGTCTTCATTAAATATGTGCAAACATTGTATTAATAAGTGTTTTTTTAATAAAAAAATTCTCTCATATTTGTTATGCATTAATTTATTACTTGTCGCTTCATAGCAGCAACAGTTCCACTGTTGACTGCAGTTTAACAAATATTTACTTAGAAAGTTTTAGCTGGCAATGCAAGCGCTGAAAATTACTTCTCACTACATTCTCCAGGAGACAACAGTTGTGTGAAAGTTTCGTTTTTCTTTCTTTTACACAATTTTCTCAATTAACAGAATGAAGAATTTTTCTTTGTTTTGTTTTCATACAAATGTTAAAATGCCGGCAAAGTATAATTAAAACTTTACACTAGATTTCAAAAGAATTTTTTTAAAGTAGAAAATAAAGACCCTAAATCAACACTCTAGTGGTAGAGTGTTTAAATAATGAGTAATTTTTATTTTCTGTGAATTAGTAATTTAGTTTTAGTTTTTTTAATAGAAAATGGTGAGGGTTTTACTTCATAATGACTATAAGAAAATAAATTGTAAATTTTAAATATGTCACTTACCTTTATTAAAATCTTTTGAAGCAAAAATGTTTAATTGGGAGAATCCCTCAAGTCTAAAACAGAAAAAGAAGAAATTAATTTTTTATTTATTTTAACTATTTTTTTTAAATTGAAAATTTTTAAACTAATTAACGCGCTATTTCATACACGCAGCTTAAACAGAGTCGGTACTAGTGTTGTAAAAGTATTGAGTATTTGAGTACTCAATACCGTGTTTTTCCCCTGTACCTAGAAGTTAAAGTACAATGCTGTTAGGGTTGTTTCTTATAGTATGACAGTCATATATTAATATCGAATTGTAAAAAATTCAAGCTTGCTGAAAAACTATATTTTTTAATATTATTTTAATTTATTTTTTATATTATAAGTTTCTACCTAATAAGGCATTTTTAACCATTAATGCTTTTTTACTCATGTGTGTTTTTACTTTTGAATAATAAACGCGTTAAAGTATTCATTATAGAGTACTCAACTGAAAGAGTATCCAGTGGTATTAAGTAATCAAAAGTAACCACTTTTACAACACTAGTAGATGCTTAATGCGAAGGAGAACTATTAACATTGAAGGTGAAAGTTGCATGACTTTCTATACAATCTCAATTTAGAATCTGGTTTTAAAAAAATTTATTATTTATAAATTAAATTTATAAAGGGCATATGTTTTTCAAGTTAATATTCCCAATTAAAATAAAAATGAGACAGAATACAGTAACTACCGAGTTTTGGTCGAGTTAGTTCACTCCCTTAATTTTTTGACTCATGATCTCAAAAAAGGCAGAAACGTATCAAAAGTCTAAATAATAGTACTTTTTGTTAACTTAGTTGACTTCTGGCCACTATATGGGTCAATAGTTCTTACTTTAATTATTCAAATCGCATAATCCTTAAAAATGCAAAAAATAGTACAACAAATGTAACGAATTTGATTTTGATTCAAATACAAATACTCACTCACAAATTCGTTGTTTTTTACAAAAACATGCAGTTAAAGTTAAATTTGAATTCAGTCATTAAGTAGGAAAAAAAACCGTTGTGAAATTTTAAAATTTTGTTCTATTCCTAATAGGCAATGTAATCGCACTTTAAGAAATAAGATATTGTGTCTATATTTTTAAAACTGAAGCATTTATTTCTTTCAGACTTAGACTTCTTATCTTCAAATGAAATTTCTTTTCTATTGGTTTTAAAAATTTGGTCCCCCAATTTCCCACTCCAGTCGTTTAAAATCCTTATAGTTCAATCATCTTTAATGTTCTCTTTCTTGGGAAAAACAAATAGTCGCAAGGCGAGTCACTTTTTTAACTTAATTGGCTTTCACTTAAATACTTGCATACAAGAAAAAAACATTAACAGCAATATCTCCAATATCAGTTCCAAAAACAGAACCAAATAAAATATTATACACTTGACCAAAATTTATTTTATATTGAGTTAAGATGGTAAATATACGCAAAGTTTTGTGGCGATAGCGTGAGGCAGGTATAGTTTAAAGTGTTTATTTTGGGAAGACATTTGTATGGGGGCTATGCTAAAAAACGGACTGATTATCATCACAAACAATAGGTTTGGCCCCTGTGCGAAAAAAACTATATTATGCCAAAAATTTCATCAAAATATATTAAAAGTTGCGATATGTTCTTTGATTACAAGAATAAATGGATACACAGCCAGAGGAACGGACATGCTTTAATTAAATTGGGAAATGAGTCCATCGGTATACTTGAAGGTAAGTCTCAGACTACTAATTTTATGCGCGCTACAAACACCTGCATCAACGCATAATGATACTTGCATATTTGTTTGAATACTTTGCTTAAGCCAATTACAGTTTTGTTTATTTATTTTCTGTTCATTTTGAAACACTGTAGCCTTCATTAAATAACGGTCGTAGCGTTTAAAAATACGCCAAAGACATTTGCTTGCAGAATTAGCAACAAACAAAAACAAAAGAAAATGAAAATGGCTTAAAACAATTGCCCATATAAGAACCTTAACTTAGAGGGGTGCAGACTACCAGAATATGAAATCGATATATGCACATATTTACATAAGAACCCCTAGAATGGGTTAATAAGGGCTTACAGGAAAACAAATAGAAAACACACAAACAAAAAAAAAACAACATAAAAAAGAACAAAAAAAAAAGTAAATAAAAATATTTTTAGTTAAGAAGTTGCTTTAGCTAATTTGTATGCAATTTGTGTTTTAACATAGAAGTACGAGTTGTAGACTTAAAAAAGAACCATAAAACAAATATATCACTTTTGTCTGGCCAAAAGGAATAATATTTTTATTTAAAATAGTCAGTCAACCAATATCAAGCCATATGTAAGTATGTATTACATTCGTACAAACATATGTTAATGTAGTCATATGTAAGTGCAAACGTACTGAAAAAGAACTGCAAAAATATATAAAATTTTTATAAGACTTCCAGACAAAGTGCACAAATAATGTAGGTTTGTTTCTTTTTCAAGCAATAAATCAGGTAATAAAATAAAAAGCGGAAGTTATTAGTTTTAAAATGAGCAAACAAGGCATGTAGGATTGAAATTTTTTGTATTTTTCATATTCTTAACGTTTGCGATTATATTTTTTATTTGAATGAAAGAAGCCTTTTTAAATAGTTATTAGGGTTAACAACTGTTTTAATTCATACCCTACAAGCTTTGATTTAAAAATTTAAATGAACAAGTTTTAATGGTTTCCCTTATACATATTGTAACTGAAAATTACAAATGGGAAGTATAAAGAAATTGTACCATTAAATAACTCCCAAATGAAATATGTAGCTCCCAATCATTTGAAGTTATTTTATAATAAGAAACTCCCAATTAAGTAAGTTCTACCAGAAGTTAAATAACTTCCAACAATAATGAAACAGTCAACTGCCAAATAAAACATGTAGAATGCGACAAAGTTTCATATCAAATAATAAGATTTAAATCTAGTGGATTTAATTTGCCCGCTTCTTTGTAGCATTCAGCCGGACAATGGTCTTTAAGCTTTAGTGCTTTTCAACTACAATTCCAATTTCGAAAGCAATTCATATTCAAATAAATTTTTTTCTATTATTATCAATATTATTTGACGTGTTTAAGTACAATAATAGTACGATAAAATAAAATTTATAATTTACAAGTAAATTAATGGTCGATAGAACTTTACAGAGACCTTGTGGGTTGAGCAATAAAACTGTAAAAATATTTCAAAAAATAATAAATAGTTTGAAAATTGTTAGTCAAAACTGAGAGCTGATTTTAAAACCAAAATAACGAACATTAATACAAGGTGGGCCAAAGGAAATCACCCTTTTGGAAAATGTTTTTATTTTTGCAAATAGCGGCCAATATCAAATCTGGTTCGTCATTTGTGAACTGAACAGATGTAGAATACAAGTGAACAAGCCATGAAGCGATACATTCCCCAAGAGTGCGGATTGATCGTGCTTATTTTTTTTGTAACAATTCGTCTGTGGTGTTGGCACAGCACGAATTCCATGGCCGATTCCCCGGTCTTCCGGTACCGACTGCCCAAACACAACGCCGTTTGGCCACCAGCCTGGAATTACGGCTGTTGTCGAGGATGTCGGGCTGTCGCCAGAAATATCGACCAGACGCCGAGCCTCGCAAATAGCCATCAGGCGGTCGTCCCTAAGACAAATTTTGGTCAAAAACCGGGGTATGTTCTCGTACAAAGTCCAGTCCGGGATAAGCTGCTGCCTGTCGAACGCCAAACGCGTGAACCCTACGCCCAAGCCATCCTCAATCTCGAGGCCGAAGTGGACGATTTTTCGACAAAATCATAATAAGCGATTAGGCTCATTTCCACCTCAGCCAGTACGTGAACAAGCAAAACTATTGCTTCTGGGGCACCAAAAATCCACAAGTGATGCACGAGGAGATATTACACCCGCTCAAAGTGACTGCATGGTGCGCTGTTTGGGCAATTTTTCTCGACAACCATCCAGCGTGCTATAGGGCCATGTTAGCCGAGTTTTTTCTGCAGTTTTCTGGTTCCAGCAGGACGGAGCAACGGCATGCACTGCGCGAGCCACAACCGATATTCTGAAGGCGGCGTTCCCGGGTGGCCTCATCTCTCGTTTTGGCGATTTACATAAGCTCGCAAGATCGCCCGATTTCACCGTTCCAGATTTTTTCGTGGGGTTTTTTTAAGTTTCGTGTTTACTTAACCAAGCTCGAAACCCTAGAAGCCCTTAAGGATAACATTCGACACGAGTGCGAGAATCTGTCGCCCGAAGTTCTCGCCGAAGTGATGAAAAATGCCATTAAACGAGCCCGTATAACAATCAATTGTGACAGCGCCCATTGAATCGAAGTTTTTCATTTAGAAAAAAATGAGAGCCAAACAACATCGGATGACTTCTTTTGGCCCACCTTGTACTTGAAAATAGTTTTCTGATGATGCCACACAACTAAGTAACGAAATTTAAAATATATATAATAATAATGCTGTTAAACGTTTACAGCATATCGAACAGCAAAATTAAAAAATTGAAAAACTTTCTTTTACAAAATTTTTAAATTAACTTTTTTACTGGTTGCTGCGTTATACTTAATATGGCGTTCACTATGACAAAGTGTTGTATTAGTTGATCCGAACAATTTTCGCTTTCAGCCTTGCTTTGCTTGTAGCGGGCACTTAGTTATCATCTCAAATTTAAAAATTCGGTGCATGTGTTAGCATTTTACCTCACTATAAGGTTAGTTTTTTTATTTAAAATTATTATTGGAAAAGTTCATTATCCTGACCATAGCCGAGTGGAGTTTATTTTTAAACCTCGATACAGAGCCTAGTTCGCACTGTTTAATCGGTACTTCAATGCTCTCTATTAGGCTTTAAGTTAATTTTAAAATTCAAAACTTTAATTTAATATTTATAGATGCATACCAACATATGTATGTAGTCTTTTAACTATAATATTTATTTTAGAATAAACTTTTCGGCATGCCATTTTCAAAATTTTTTCTGTTGATTTATTTAACTAAAAGCGCAAATCGTGTCTTTTTGTTTTCCTACTTTTTTTTTACAAAAAATATAAGAATTAGTTAAGTTAAAGTCAAACGTTTAGTTGTCATCTGTTTAGTTTGGAAGATTTAAAATTTTAAGTTAAACCTTGAAATTCATTAAAATTTAATCGTGATATTTTCTTTTTAAAATTTTTAATAAAATGCTGCTTTCAAAACGTTTCTTAATTTTATAAAAAATATTAAGCCCCTAAGTCTTTGCACAACAACAACCAGTTAATTAAAGCCGCAGCTGAATATTGTACAGACACAAAACAGTGAGTGAGTGAGTGTTTAGTGTCACTGATATTAATTTTAAACTTTGATTCCGTTAATATTATTTCACATTCGGTTTAATGGACTTCCCATCTGTAGATATTCCGAATATATAAGGGGTTGCAAATTAATACTGTAAAAAGTGCAAACTAAATGACAAACCGACCGCTAAGAGAGGAGTATAAAGTTTTTTAAATTGCTTGCCGACTTTTAAGGTAATAAATCGAAGTTTTTGCTGGGGAGTGGTGCTTACCCTGCATATTCTTTTGCAAATAAGAATAACTTAAGCATTATGTGTTTTAAGCAAACTAAAAATATATATTTGATTATATTAAAAATATAATTTTATTATAAAAAAAAATATAGCAGATTGTAGAGTTTTTACAATTTCTTTTTCTTTTTTATAGTTTTAGGTTCAAAGTGCTTACCCATGACTTTGACCTAAATTCAAAATGAAATGAGTTTTGTAAAGACTTCTGCGTCCAAATATAACTTGTACCCAATTTGGGTTTCTTTTTAACTTGCATAAATTATTAAAAAAAATATCTATTAAATATATTCAAAACCACAAAATGAAAAATGATAATCCAATAAATTTATTGTTCTATTAGACATTTTGATCTGTGCCATTGTTTAATTCTACAGCAGACCTTGATTTTTCAGTAAACATTTTGTACTTTAATATTTTTTTAAAAATAAAATAAAAATAACAAAATTGAGAAATAAAATACTATGATCTTTAGATGCTTTTTTTTATTCTACTTTAAATTGTTTAATGCCGTTGCTGCTGAAATGACCTTAAATATTCTGTTAAGTTTTATTATAGTTTTAAAATATTTTAATATATTTTTATTAATTTTTAAATGTGGTTTATTGAACTGTTCAGGTTTTGTTTTTGTTTTAGTTTGTTTAATGTTAAAACTCGTTTTTTAACACACAAAAACTAGCAGCTTAAAGTATTTTTCATGAAATAAAGTAAAAAGATTTGTAATATTTGTTGAGGGCTATTTTAGTTTTTTTTTTTTTTTTTTGTTTTAACGCTAAAGGATATTGTTTTTAGTTCTTTGCTCAATTTGATTTCAGGCTAAATGATTTAGAATACAAAATACAAAATACATATGTATATTTTAATGTTTATATTTAAAATGCTCTCCTGCAATCGTAAGCAAACAGCAATTTTCTTTTCATCTGCTTTTGTACATTTTGCAATAGATTTTGACTACATAATATAAACTTTAAAACTTTTAAACTTTAAAACTTTTAAGGTGTAAACAGTTTTTAACTTATGGCTACTAGCCTAAGAAACCTTTTAAAAAAATAAGATTTTTATGGCACCACTGGCTAAGGTACCAAATACCTTTCAATGAAAGCCATTCACAAAAGTATATGCCCATACATTTTTTGACAATATGTATATGTCGGCTGTCCTCAAATGCCTTTAAAGTCGCCCTTAGTGCCAAAACCAGCCAAACCTAACAAAACATACAACCAAACAGTGATGCCAACTTTTTAAATGTGAAACCCGTCTTCAAAGCAGTAAAAAATAGCTAAATAAATAGAAGTAAGAGCGGAATATTTAGCTTTATCGAATCTTATGTACCTTTCACATTGCTCTTAGTGCATTTTCAGCCATTGGATCTAAGTTTTTTCAAACTGTAAATATCACAATTAACCTACCTGCCAGCGGTTTTTAAATCGATGGCTATTCAAATTTTTGAAATACAAAATTTCACAATATTTGTCTGTTTATATGGGTATTGCTACTCCCCTATCTAACAAATTTTCTTTTCAAATAAAAAACATAGTAGAACTACCATGTAGCACCCTTTAGGTCGATTGCTATAACAGATAAGCTTTTTGTATGTTAGCAACCACTTTCCTTGCTTCTTTCCAACTATTTTTTTTTTCAAAATGTAGATATTATAGTACAATTACTTTGTTGCAAATTTCAAGTCGATAGCTATTATATTTTTTATAGTACAGGGTGGCTGATCAAAGCTGTTACCGAAAAAAAAAACTTTTTGATAAGATGTCGCAAATGTGTCACCGAGGGCGTAGGCCATTTAAATTACTGCAAATGTATAGTGGCTACCGCTCCCCTGCTCCTATCGGACTATTTTTATTTTTAATTGACACTTTGCAGTAAAAATACTTTGTAGCTGGTTTGAAGTCAATAACTGTAACGTTTCCTAAACGTAGCGCAAAAAATTTTATAAAATTTATGCATTTACTATTGCTCCTGCTCCAATAAAAATGCGTCAATTTAGCTTTTTGTCTTTAATGTATCCTTGCCAAGTTTTGTGCAAGAGTGGCGCATGTCTGCGTGAATTTTGCATTAAAAATCTGGGCAAATAGGGAGTATCACAGGGAAACTTTTATTGATTTCGGAAACTTGATTTTAACAGACGCACAGAAGGACAGACAGCCAGGCGGACATGGCTGTATCGACTTCCCTATCTATAAGGATCGAGAATATATATACTTTATGGAGTCTCAAATAGATATTAAAGATAGAACAAACGGAATGACAAACTGTTATATACCCTCATCACTATGTGAAGGGTATAAAAATTTGGAAATTTATTTGTTTTTATCTGTGTTATTTAAAAAATTTGATTTTATAGGTATTATAACTTTTAAAATTATATTATATGTATGTATATGTATTATTTGTATGTCTAAATAAACCCTGCAGAAAACAGGACTAGTCCATACATGCGTGTATGGACTAGTCCATAAAGGAGTAGGATTACTCCAAAACTAACCCAAATGCATGTAAAAAACATGGTCTTTTTAACATTATGATGTCCTAGGGCCGGACCACTTAACCCAGATTTGCATTACGTCGGAGTAGTTTCAAAACTACTCTATCCTACCTACAAACAACTTGGAAATGGACTAGTTACAACATGGTCCTTGTGTAATGCAGTCATGGACCATGTCATTGTCAAACAAGAACTTGTAGTTACTTAAGTGATATGCGTTCGTGTTTTAAAGATCGTGTTTTTTGTACGCAATGGTTAAAACACGAACGCATATCACTTAAGTAACTACAAGTTCTTGTTTGACAATGACATGGTCCATGACTGCATTACACAAGGACCATGTTGTAACTAGTCCATTTCAGCTAAAACGGACCATGTGGTCCAAGATTTTTTGCAGGGAAAGTTCTTTTCGCAAAATGTGTATTAAAAAAGAACAAAAGGCAGAAAGTACTCGCCGAAGGTAACAAAAAACAACAAATGGGATGGCAACGCTGCAACCAAACCAGAGTAGATGGCCAAGAAGCATATAAAAGCTTCAGTTTTAAAGGGGTAATATAAATACAAGGTGGGCCGAAAGGAGTTATCCGATGTTGTTTGCGATGCGTTTGGCGGCCGACAGTCAGCAGCTGATGCACAGACCGGACTTTGTACGGGAACATGCGTAGATCTTTGACCAAAATTCGATTTAGGGCTGGGCCGGCTGATGGCTAATTGCGAGTCACGGCATCTGGTCGATGTTTCTGGCGACAGCTCGACATCCCCAACAACAGCGGCAATATAATCCGCAGAACGGGCGCTCCGGGGCCGGCCACTCTTGGCAGCGTCTCGTGCGGTCCTACACTTTTTAGGGTTGGTGGCCAAACGGCGCAGTGTTTCCGCAGTCGGTGCCGGACGACCAGGGAATCGGTGACGGAATTCGCGCTGCGCCAACATCACAGACGAATTGTTACGCAAAAAATAGACACGATTATGCCGCGTTCTTGGGGAGTATATCGCTTGAATTCTACATCTGTCTAAATCACAAATGTCAAAACAGATGTAAAATTGGCCGCCATTTGCAAAAATAATAGCATCGTCAAAAAGGGTGATTTCTTTTAGCCCACCTGTTACATAAAATTATTATTGAAGTCAAATCAATGTATGATAAAAGGTTTACGCTCATATTCATAAAAATTATAATACGTTTATCAAGGGCTTATTTGACAATTGTTCCATAGACATCTGTCAAAAAATCCCTTAATAAGCCGGCTATATTTATTATGAATATGAGCATTAGACTTTAAGTAACTTTAGCATATAAAATTTTTGTTTATTGATTTCCTGAATTAAAGTGTTTTTCAAATAATAAAGGAAAAACTTTTTTGCCATTAAATCTTTTATCTGGATTAAAATAGTATTGCATTTTATGCCATGAGTTTAAAACTCTTTTATTTTATTATCTATCGATTGCATGAACACAATGTAATGTAATTCCTCATTTCACTTTTGTACAATAACTAACCTCAATTTCATTTAATATCGTATTTTAACACACTTTATTTAGCCCACAATCTGAAACCATAAATATTTTTATGTATTTCGCTATAAGAAGACGTTACACACACTCCCACACACGCACTCGATCTTTTAAATAAAAACTACTTTAAAGTTAATATGAATGTGATTTTTAACACTTAAATGAAACACATTTTAAAAATTCAATAACGATAATCATGATTATAACCGCTATTGTTAAAGTTAAAAGAAGCAATAAAAACTAACTCCTGGTTCACATTAAGCTTTTAGTTTGGAATTGGCTTTTACTTTTGAATGTAAGAAACATCAGTACAAAAGAAAAGTTTCAAATACTGTTTCTTAACAATTTGACGACTCTGTGCTGCTGTGGCTGCAATAACATTTACAAAGAGAACAACAACGTAAATGTATTTGATTAGACTGAATTACTGAGGCATTTTTTTAAAAATTACTACCTTGTAATTAGTGTCTAAACATGGAAAGAATTTAAAGATTTTACCATCAACTCACTAAAAATTTAAAAGAAAAATGAAAAAAAGAAATTGAATAAAAAAAAAACAATTGCTTAGAGAAAAGCTTCAAGGTAAAAGTAAAACTTCTAAAAATGCTTCAATTGATTTTATTTAACAACAAACGTCGTTATATTTATTTTAATCTCTTTTTAGATAAAAAATTGTTAAATTGAATTTATAATTAAATGTTTAATTAAAGAGAATAATTAACAAAAAATAACAAAAGAGCTTAACTTTTCTTTTGGCATGTTTGTTGTTTATATACATATTTCTTTTTTGAATCAAAGTATTTATTATTTGCTTTAATGTTTTAAACTTTTATTCTTGAAAAAAGGAGAAAACTTAAAATTGTTATCCGAGTCAAGAAGCAGTTCTCTATGATAGGTACACACTTTGTTTGTGCAACTAGACATATTTCATTGCCGGTTGCACAGTGTGTATTTGTCTTAACGGTTTAGTTTCTTGATGCATTCGAGGTTAGAAAAATATCAAAAGATTTTAATATTTTCTGGTTACATAACCACGTTGCAAAGTGTATATTTACCATTAAAGGCATTCAAAGAAATAATTGTTTTTTATAAGATTTTATTCATGTTTAAACTAGTCCTTTAAGAGCTATCGGTAATAAACAGGCACAGTAATAATTACAATCATTTTTAAAATTTTTTAATTTTACATTTTTTTGGCGCAAAATATTTTTAAAGTTCTGAAAAACTAAATAACATTTGGGGTATTCAAACAGTATGCTAACAAGTCATATTGTCTTAAAGTTTTAATATTTTACAATAGTTTAAAAAATTTTTGTTGTGTTTAAAAGAAAAAAATTCTATAATAATAAGACTTTTTGAACTGTTTATTGTTTTGTCATATTAACAGTAGAAACCTGAGCCGGGCGGCCAAAACTCTTTAGCAAAGCCTTTGATATAGTTAACAAGTCGCAGTCATTAATTTTAAAATATTTTTGAAATTACTTATTTTTCTGTTTTCTCCAGCAGCTGATTCAAATTTAAAATAGCACATTCAATTATGAGCGGATGCTCACAGCAGTAGTATATTTTCGTTTTATTTTTTGAAGACATATGACTTTATGACTACCTTGTGAATACCCAAATTATTTTTGAAAACAAATTAAAACAAAAATTCCAAAACGATATTTCCCGTTATTTCTTTTTAAAAATTCGAAATACATAGTTTTAATTCCAAGTCCACAGTAATAAATAGTAAAAGTTTTACTTCGGGTAGTTTAGTGCTTTTATTTATTAGAAAAAAAGAATTAAAAAAACTTTCTTAATTGCCTAAAGAGGCACCAAAAACTTGTAAACCAATTTAAAGTGTGGTTTTATCAGCTCAGGAATATCCGCTATTTACGCTTGTTCCAATTTGGTTTATATATTGTTGTTGCATTTGTTAACTTTAATTACTTTAAAAAAAGTTAAAAAACATTTGTAAGCCATACAAATACAAAGTAGATTAAACTGAAATGTAATTATTGTTAAGAAATAAACTTAACCCAAATAAATATTTAAGTGTTGGGCTTATCTGTAAACACATATGGGGGATTTCATGTCAAGTGACCCAACTTTTTTTTTCGATTGGAAAGAAATTTGAACAAAAGTAAGTTCTTGCAGAGAGTAGCTTAGATACAATTTTTTAACAAAATCGGTCAAGAACTCTCTGAGCTAGAGTGGTTCAAAATTTTACGTTTTCGGCAAATAGGTGTTTTTTCTTATACATGTAGTTTATTACCTTTTGCTTTTAACAAAATTCGTCCCAAATACTTTCGTTAGCTTTTTTTTCAATCTTCCAGAAAAAAATATTTTTAAAATTAAAAAAAATTTTTTTTTATTTTTTTTTTTATAAAATAATTAGAAAAAAAAATTTTTTTTCCAAATGTGCCCATTTTTTTTTTTTTTTTTTTTTTGCTCAAAAGAAAGCTTAGGTCTTTTGCTTGAAGAACTTGGAGGTCGCTTAGTGGGATGCGAGTGGGATATCTATAAAAATAAATGTTTTGTAACTCAAGGCAGAGGTTTTCCAATTTTCGCGTATATTCTACTTTAATTTTTTTTCCTATTTATGTAAAATTATCTCTTAAGCAAAAAAAAATTATTTTATGCAAAGAAACAAAATAATTTAACCTTTCCGGCGGTTTGCATTGAAAATATTAACAAAATGTGTTCAGACATTACCATATAAAAGTGATTTTATTCCAGAGGCCTACCATTTTGTTGGTAATGCAGTGTCGAGTGTATGAGACTTTATTTGGTACTTGCATACCGTCGGAAAGGTTAAATTATTTTGTTTTTTAGCATAAAATATATTTTTTTTTGCTTAAGAGAAAATTTTACATAAATAGCAAAAAAATCAAAATAGAATATACGCGAAAATTGGAAAACCTCTACATTGAGTTACAAAACATTATTTTTTATAGATATCCCACTCGCATCCCACTAAGCGACTTCCAAGCTCTTCAAACAAAATACCTAAGCTTTCTTTTGAGCAAAAAAAAAAAAAAAAAAAAAAATGGGCACATTTGGAAAAAAAAAATTTTTTTCTAATTATTTTATAAAAAAAAAATAAAAAAAAATTTTTTTTAATTTTAAAAATATTTTTTTCTGGAAGATTGAAAAAAAAGCTATCGAAAGTAATTGGGACGAATTTTGTTAAAAGCAAAAGGTAATAAACTACATGTATAAGAAAAAACACCTATTTGCCGAAAACGTAAAATTTTGAACCCCTCTAGCTCAGAGAGTTCTTGACCGATTGTGTTAAAAAATTGTATCTAAACTACTCTCTGCAAGAACTTACTTTGGTCCAAATTTCTTTCCAATCGAAAGACATCGGTTTTAAAAGTTGGGTCACTTGACATGAAATCCCCCATATGTATGTGTCATAGCCAGGGTTCGAAAAAATGCCCCAATTTTTTCTTCTTTACTTGGAAAGTTTGAGTTTGGAGTTCGGTAAAATAATGGCGGTCGGTCGATGCTTAACCAAGACACTCCGAACTTTTTCTTAAAATCGATTTTTTTCACTAAATAAGACAAAAGTCTTCATTGTGCTACGTAAATACAAAAAAATGTTTCCTGTTATAAATTAAGTTAAGAAAACTCCTGGGTGTGACTACTAGTATATAAACTTTTATTTGCTCTGAGTGCATTTTCGCGCATATTTCTCTTATAACTAAATTTTTTTAAGCAAAATTAACTTATTTATGTTAATTTTATGAAATAATTTTTTTTTGTTTATATTTAATATATAAATAAATTACACATAAAACCTGTTTATTTCAATAAAACCGTATGCGTTCAATATCGGACGAACTATAAAATTTGAACTGAAGTTGGGGTTCGGTATTAAAAGTGCATGCTGGGTCGGGCCAAGTTATATTGAACAAGGTAGGAGTAACTGATCAGCTGACTTTTGTTTACGCCACATGTTTTCTAGCTTAGATTGGTAAATTTTTTATGTGATATATTGGTTGTGTATACTGTAGTGATCGCAACATTTTTGACAACTAAGCTGGAATTCGGCAACAACAAAATACATGTTAAATTTTTGCAGGAAGTTGTTATTGTAGGGACGAGGTCACCTTCTTTTTCCGCCATGGGACGGGCTTTGTACTTTTTTTTGTTGATTTACCAAGTAATCTGATTTTACTTTTTTTAATGTTTTGATAAAAATGTCAAGCCTGCCACATTTTATTAAAAGTTTCGTTTTAAGAACAAAATATTTTTGTACAACATGATTCTTAAATCAAAATTTTGTAAAACTGAAATTTGTAAGGTCAAACCCTTTACATTAAACAAAACATTTAAAATTTCAATTATAAAAAAAAATTATACAAATGGTTTGACCTGTCACAATGGAATTGCCATATATGAATAACATATATCAATTTTGCGAATAACGTCACTTGGAGTTTTTTTTTCCTAATTCGTTATACAAAACAGTTTCCGTTTTAGTAAAAGGTAACAAAAATTTACAGAAACCAAAAATATACGAAAAAAACAAATAACTTCTTAAATACTTTGTTCACTTTTTTATCAAAAAAATGCCCGACATTTGTAAAAATTATGGTTTTTCATCAAATTTCGAACTCTGATCTGAAAGCAATTTACAGTGTGCAACAGTAAAAAACACAGACGGGATAGTATAGGTCTGATTGTACTATAAAAAGTGTAGCAAGGTCTCTTACTCCGTTTGGCAAGATTGTTTTTGGTGTGATGAGTTTTTTTTAAAGCTGATTTAGATTTAACTATATTCAACAAGATTGTCTTTAAGACTCTATATAATTAATATATGTATTAACATTTTATGAAAAAAAAAAAATTATCTTAGGGTTTTACTACCCCTTAATAGTTGAATCGAACTTATAACTGTTAACTTTTTGTATTTCTCGAAAACTCTTTATTTGTTGCATAGTGTAATTTAATTACGCGTTTTCAATTAACAAAAATAAAGTTCCTTTTAATGTAATTAAACAAAATACATTATTACTCTCGAAAGATAAAAAATTTTTATTTTCTTGTTTGTTTTAATCAAAACTACAGTCATATCAACTTTCGTACATACCGTCATCTGAATTGCAAGACTTAACGAAATTTTACATTTGACAAAATAAAAAGTTTGTTTTTTGTAAACATGATTTATTAAAAACAATAATATCCACAAAGACATTTCAGTTTAAAAGTTTAGTCAAATCTTATTTGTTTGCTGCGGCTTTCTTTGATGTTAGAATTTTCTGCCTTGTGGAAAAATAAATAATTTTGAACCTTTTTTTGTAATTTTTTTAAAAAAGTCATTTATATTAAAAAAAAGAAAGCTTACAATTTGATAGGACGGGAATTTTTCTGTGACATAGTATTCTCAATGGAAAATTCTATTTTTTTTATTTTTGTGGTTGTTAAACCCTTCTGTATTTCAGATAGCGATATATGTATTTACGTATATACTTATAAGTTTAAATAAAAGAAAAAAAAAAAACAAATTAAACTCATTACATTAATGGTTAAATAAAGCAAAACAAAATGTAAATTTATAATTTACAAAATTGCGCTCGAAACCGATAACAAAATAATAAATGCGTTCACACCAACAAACCAAAACTTTTGTTCGTGTGTCATTATTATAACTTGACACTTTGCTGTCACTGACAAATGTTTGTCTTATGGTTTTTTCCCTAAAAAATTGCTTCGTAGACATTTTATATGACCTTCTGCTTTGTTTTCTGTCTGTCTGTCAAACAAAAAAAATACTTTTTATTGTTGTTTTTGTCTTAAATATTTGAAACTAAATTTGATCAATGCAATTTTATATGCAGTTTTAATTAAAGTAAATAAATAACAAAATAACACGTATTAATTTTAGATAATTTTTTTAACAACAACGAAATTAAGTTTTTTTTTTAATAAAAAAGATTTTTGGGGAAAAAATATTTTTTTTGGTAATTTTTGGTCTTAAGATTTTAGAATTTCTATTTATTTTTAACTTTAATAAATTGTTTATTTCCAACGGATTTTAATTTATTGTTAAGTGACATAAAGTTTTGTTTTTGTGTTAAATTTTTTTTCTTAACTTGTCTACATATTTTGTAGTTTATTAATGAAGTTAATACTTGTGTATGCTCAGCACATTTTTCTTAACTTTTTGTTGTTGTTTTTTACTTACTTTTTTTTTTGCTTATTAAATTAATTTATTGTTTTTACTTTATTTTTTGGCTTTTTTCTGTGTTGCTTTTGTTAAAAATGACAACGAAAACATATTTTGAAATTGATTCCAATATTTTAGTTGCTTTTTTTTTAAACTTTTCTTACATTCAGTTTTAAAATTATAAGTTGAGGCACGTTTACAGTTTAACTGACAATTAGAGTGTATCGGTTTTGTTGTCTACTTAAATGGGTCACACACGATTTTTTTGTTGTTTTTTTTTATATTTTTTACAATAAATGTACTGATATTTATGTATTTAGATCATTTTTGCTTATGGTATTTCGACAGAGTTGTTAAATTAAAACATAAGTGAACGTCTACATGTTGATATGTACTACTTATATATTAGCATTTTTGTATTAACTAAGTAGAACTTACATATAATTGCAATCTTCGTGTTATAGTTCATTTACCTACTTATAATCGTTTTTTATACCCTTCACATAGTGATAGGGTATATATCACTTTGTCATTCCGTTTGTAATTTCTTTATTATTCATTTGCGACCCCATAAAGTATATATATTCTGGATCCTTATAGATAGGGAAGCCGATTTAGCGATGTCCTTCTGTCCGTCTGTCCGTCTGTTGAAATCAAGTTTCCGGAGTCAAATAAAAAGATACAGACCAGTTAATGGTGTCAAACGATTAGAAATATCCCGCTAACAATCGCTATTTAAAATCAGCAAAATCGGTTCACTATTGACCGAGATATAAGCGAAAACCCAGAGTAACCAATTTTTTTTAGGACAAAATCCGTGCATATATCCCTATATATCTCAGTAAGTATAGTCACTCTTGCCACAAAACTTGGCACGAATACTCCCAAAGAAGGGACCTAAATAATGGATAAAGTTTTTTCAGATTGGACCAGGGGAAGGTGTAGTTTTCCTACAATTGCACAAATTTGGGGAAATATTTTATGCGCTATATCTCGTAAACTTAAAGAGCTATCGACTTAAAATGTTCTACAAAAAATAATTGTACGCAAAGACCAACACTTTAAAGAAAAAATTTTTTGAGTGGGGGTAAAAATAGGGGTAGCTCCCATACAAATCGACAATTATTATAAAATATTCGATACGCTATATCTCGGAAACTATAACAGGTATCAAAATAAAATGTTCTACAAAAAGTAATTGGGCGAGAATGTCTACGCTTTAAAGAAAAAATTTTTTGAGTGGGGGCAAAAAAAGGGGTAGCTCCCATACAAATCGACAATTATTATAAAATATTCGATACGCTATATCTCGGAAACTATAACAGGTATCAAAATAAAAAGTTCTACAAAAAGTAATTGGGCGAGAATGCCTACGCTTTAAAGAAACAATTTTTTGAGTGGGGGAAAAAAAGGGGTAGCTCCCATACAAATCGACAATTATTATAAAATATTCGATACGCTATATCTCGCAAAATATAAAAGATATCGAAATAAAATGTTCTACAAAAAGTAATTGGGCGAGAATGCCTACGCTTTAAACAAAAAATGTTTTGAGTGGGGGCAAAAAAAGGGGTAGCTCCCATACAAATCGACAATTATTATAAAATATTCGATACGCTATATCTCGCAAAATATAAAAGATATCGAAATAAAATGTTCTACAAAAAGTAATTGGGCGAGAATGCCTACGCTTTAAAGAAAAAACTTTTTGAGTGGGGGCAAAAAAAGGGGTAGCTCCCATACAAATCGACAATTATTATAAAATATTCGATACGCTATATCTCGGAAACTATAAAAAATATCGAAATGAAATGTTCCACAAAAAGTAATTGGGCAAGAATGCCTACGCTTTGAAGAAAAATTTTATTGAGTGGGGGCAAAAAAAGGGGTAGCTCCCATACAAATTAACAATTTGTATGAAATATTCGATACGCTATATCTCGCAAAATATAAAAGATATCGAAATAAAATGTTCTACAAAAAGTAATTGGGCGAGAATGCCTACGTTTTAAAGAAAAAATTTTTTGAGTGGGAGCAAAAAAGGGGTAGCTCCCATACAAATCGACAATGATTATAAAATATTCGATACGCTATATCTCGGAAACTATAAAAAATATCGAAATGAAATGTTCCACAAAAAGTAATTGGGCAAGAATGCCTACGCTTTGAAGAAAAATTTTATTGAGTGGGGGCAAAAAAAGGGGTAGCTCCCATACAAATTAACAATTTGTATGAAATATTCGATACGCTATATCTCGGAAAATTTAACAGATATCCACATCAAATGTTCTACAAAAAGTAATTGGAACACAAGGCCTACGCTTTAAAGAAAAACATTTTCGGATGGTGGGTGAAGAAGGGGTAGCTCCCATACAAATTAACAATTTTTATAAAATTTTCGATACGCTTCTGAAAAACTGTTACAGCTATCGACTTCGAATATTCTACAAAAAGTAATAATCAAATAATTCATACATTTTGGAGAAAAAGTTGGAGAAGAGCAGGGGGACTAGAACATTTAATAAGTTTTATTAACCTTTTATTATATTATTTGCAGTACAAAATTACTCGGCTGGGTATATTTAAAGACCAATGTGAAGGGTATATAAGATTCGGCACAGCCGAATATAGCGCTCTTACTTGTTTTTACTTCAAAGCTGTTTTTTATATAAAAAGAAACTGAAAATTTTTGATAATTAGCGATGTTGAATTTGGAAGGGGCCAATCGTTTTTTATTCCTTTGGTTTTGTAGTAAAAGAAACTACCATTTTTTATACTCTTCACTAAATACACACAGAGAAAAGAATTGAATAAATTTAAACCCATAAAGTTGTGAGTTGCGGTCAGTTTACATTTGACCTATCCACAGGCACTCTAGAAGCTGTAGGGGAGGTTTTTTTACCAAACTTTGTATTGGAGCCCCTGTAGGCGATGAGGGGAATATGTTTGGGAAGAGATCCTACACTTTATTTCTCTGAGGTCGACTTTGAAAAGTTTATGAGCGTTTTAACATCATTTTTAAAAATAAAAACTCACTTAGTAGATGGAAAAAAGGGTAAGTATATTCTAGGAATATGTTTGAAAGGGGAAACTAATAGGGGTCGATTCTACACTTTATTTCTCTTAGGCCGGCTCTGGGGAAATTATAGGCGTTTTTACATAATTTTTGTAAATTTTGTATGGCAATCTCTTTGGGTTATGGAAATAGGGGCTAAAAATATTTAAGAAATATGCTTGGAAAGGAAAAACAGAGAGGGTATTAGATACATTTTATTCGTCTAAGAACGACTCCGGAGAAGTTGTAGGAGTTTTTACCCTAGATTTTTCAAATTTTGTAAGGCAACTATGTTTAGAAAAATAAACAGAAGTTGCCTTAGTTTTTGGCTTATATCTCAGTCATTTATCGGCCGACTTTGCTGAATTTTAACAAGAGTTTGCCTGCAGATATTTTTAATAGTAGACCCGCGACATCGGGGGGCTTAAAAAATTGATATCAGCCATAACACGGACAGACGGACATACGGACATAAGGACCAATAAAATATATATTTTATGGGTTCGCAGTTGGATATTAGGCAAATTACAAACGGAATGGCAAACTCTTATCATTTATGTGATCAAAATATTCGGTTTTCCCTTCACATTGGATTTTTTGTATCCCTAGTAAGCCGATATAACTAAGTTGTTTTGTTAATATAAAATGTTAATAATTATCATATAGCATATTTAAAATATCCTGGAATTGTCCGTTTGTATGGGGTTACCATTTCCCTTGCATCTACGAATTTATTTTTTACAAAATGTCCAAAATACAATATTATTTCTTTGAAGTAGGATTAAAGTCGATACAAGTTTTCAAGATCTAACCTTCCAAAATTATCGTAAAATTTTCTGTTTTATTGGGGATTACCATACCTCTTGGTCATATCTAACAACGTTATTTTCCAAAACGTTTACATTATCCTACGACTATTAAGTACGTAGCAGGTTAAACTTTAACTACTGAGTTTATTTTTATTTAACCACAACGGTTGCGCTGACTGAGCTATGTCGGTCGAATTAAGCCAATGCTTCAGCACAAAAGGATCAAAATGACAATATCCTGGGCAAATGCAGACAAAAAAAGACCAAGAGTTCAGTTAAACGTACAAATGGAAGAAAACAATACCAGTAACTGGCTATAGTACCAATTTAAGTAATTCAATTGAATTTAGAAAACGAAAAACTGGCGACAATAAAACTAAATATTTAAATGAGCTGCGTAATTTAATACTGAAAAAAGATCGAAAAATTTTATTTTGGCGATAACTTTGATTTTTTCCTATCAGTCGCATTAAGTAGGCGTGACATTCATTATATAAAATCCTAACAATTTATCACTTTTTTCGCGAAACCTTAAAAGTCAAAAGCCAAAAGCTTTGCCAACTTATTGAAAAGGCTCTCCTTTAAGCCTTAAACTAATATTGCCATAATTACATATTTACCAAACAATAACTGGGTTGGCCAATACAAATAAGTATTTTATTAAAATATAGCATTATGTTATTTATTTATTTAACAAAATGTTTTTTACTTTAAGCATTTTACAAGACTTTTTGTGTGGTTTTGCTTTCAATACTAGTTCACCTACAAAATGTATTTAGAAGAAAAAAAAACAAACTACTCGTAATGAAAGTTGTCTTTAGTTTTATGACTTATTATTTGCTGGAATTTTTTTGATATTTTTTTTATAGCAATAGAGATAATAAAATAAATGGCAAAAAATATGAACAAAAAGCAGGAAAAAAGTCATAAATGGCCCTGATCAATAGGAACTGATAGAGATTTTTTTTTACTCTTAAGAATATTGAAAAAAGTAACAATCATAAAAATCAATTTATTTTTAGTACATGTTTTGTATAATTATAGTTTATATAAAAACTTTTATTATTAATTTTAATATTTATTTAGATTTTTGTATGGATTATTTCCTTAACAAACCATTTGGGGTCAGACAAGCTATAAAACTTACAAAAGGTTTTAGAAAATTATATAAAGGATATGATGGTACTTACATTCGTGTTAAGGCTTTAAGATTTTTTTTAAAGATTAAGAAGAAATAGTAAGAGGTCTACAAGAAACAGCTTTAAACCAACATTAACTATTAAAAACTAAAAAAAAATAAAAAATTATAAAAAGGAAATAAAAAGTCTTTTAGAACATGATTATGCATGCATGTTTTAGCTTTTTGTTATGCGAAATTATGTTAAAGAAAAGTAGTGACATTTCAAAAAAATTTTTTAATACAATAGAAAAATGTAAATGAAATCAACTAATAAACTGTTAATTTAAGGCCTTTTCTTTTGGGCTAAAAAATTTAAATTTTATTTATTAAAATAAAAAACTCAATTCTTCTTATATTAAGGCAGAAATGTGAATTGAAATAATTTGTTGATAGTTTTTGTTTGCATGATGGACATTATAACAAAAACAAAAAAAACCCCTTTATTTTTTTATTAATATCGCATCATACAGTGCGTTGACCCGTTGGCAAAAACCTAAACAAAACATTATTTACAAATAGCCGACGCTAGATGGCGCTAAATTGACATAATTGAATTTTTAAATATATATGCATGCAAGAAATCTTCCGAATTTTATATTTTTAAGGCAGGAGAGAAAATAAGTTTTCAATTGCATTAAAATACTGTAACTTAAATACAAAATAAAAAGGAAGAATGTTGTATTCGGCCAAGTTCGAACATATAGTATATCTTATGCTAAAATTAATTTTATTTTACGTACACTTGTCGGCTAGTGTAAATTTTGGAGCTGGGACTTAACTATTAATTAATTTTTGCGAAATTTTGTCGAAATATTTTCTTTCAAAAAAATAATAATAATAAATTTAATTATGATACCCGACATGAAGATATATTTAAAGGTTAAAGTGGTTCCCAGTTAACGGCTTACCACGACACGACAGATAGGGTTAATAATGGACCAGTTGATAAGATTGAGTATCACTAATTTTTTTTTAAAAATATCTACTTGTGTGCATATAACAATTGTATATTATTAAAAATTTTTTTGAGCCAGCTTTGATGTCAACATGCAATACATATTAATGAAGGTTAACATGATTTTCAGACAAATGTTTTAATGGCTGGTAGTAAAAGACCTGAACAGATTTTTACCAAATTCGGAAGAATCATTTCTGACATTTACAGCAAAATACAAAGTTTCAGAAAAACATTAACAAAATTAAATATGACTAAGCAAAACAGACAAAATTAACTTTAACTGAAAATTGGTATTATCGTGCAGTTGAGGCTTTGAATAACTCTTCAAATCAGTTAAAATAATTTTATACTAAAATTTAACTGTTTTTATACCCTTCACATAGTGATAAGGGCATATATCAGTTTGTCATTCCGTTTGTAATTTCTTTATTATCCATTTGCGACCCCATAAAGTTTATATATTCTGGATCCTTATAGATAGGGAAGTTGATATGGCCATGTCCGTCTGTCCATCTGTTGAAATCAAGTTTCCGGAGTCAAATAAAAAGATACAGACCAGTTAATGGTGTCAAACGATTAGAAATATCCCGCTAACAATCGCTATTTAAAATCAGCAAAATCGGTTCACTATTGACCGAGATATAAGCGAAAACCCAAAACAACCCATTTTATTTAGGTCAAAATCCGTGCATATATCCCTATATATCTAAGTAAATATAGTCACACTTGCCACAAAGCTTGGCACGGATACTTTCAAAGTAGGCACCTACATAATGGAAAAGTTTTTTTGAGATAGGAATTAAGGAAAGTGGTATTTTTCCTACAGTTGCACAAATTTGGTGAAATATTTTATGCGCTTTATCTCGGAAATTATAACAGCTATCGACAACAAATGTTCTACAAAAAGTAATTGGACATCAAGACTTACGCCTTAAAGAAAAAACTTTTTGGATGGGGACAGAAAAAGGGGTAGCTCCCATACAAATTAACAATTTTTACGCAATTTTCAATGCGCTTTATCTCGGAAACTATAACAGATATCGAAATCAAATATTCTACAAAAAGTAACTGGACATCAACCCCTACGCTTTAAAGAAAAAAATTTTTGGAATGGGGCAGAAGAAGGGGTAGCTCCCATACAAATTAACAATTTTTATGAAATTTTCGATACGCTGTATCTCGGAAACTATAACAGAAATCGACTTCAAATGTTTTGCAAAAATTATTTGGACAATAAGGTCTACACTTTGCAGTAAACATTTTGTGGGTGGGGCCAGAAAGGGTTGGCTCCTATACAAATTTACAATTTTTATAAGATTTTCGATACGCTACATTTGGGAAACTATAACAGCTATCGACTTCAAATATTCTACAAAAAGTAATATGTGACAAAAAAATTCTCCAAAAAATAGATTTGCTATATTTTTAAAACAGTATACTTGATTTTAAAAGAAAAATCAAACCGCTCTATCAAGAATATTTGTTGACTTACACATTTGATATGCTCGCAATATTTTCTGATACCTTGCCTACTTACCAAAAACTTTCAACTGAAATTAGTCGTAAATGGCTTAAAACTAAACATATTTAAAAAAATCTCTCTGTTTATTATAGAATTGGGTCTATAAAACAAGGCTTTACCCAAAAAATTTTAAAGTTCTCACATTTAAACTTTTAAATGTTGGCCGCCTTTACCCACTGTGCGACGCATCGATATACCTCATTGATTTCCATGTAAAAATAAACATATTTTTGGTTAATTTTTTCCTAAAAAAATTTTAAAAAAAATATTAATTGAATTCCATATATTTTTGTGCAACAAAAGAATTTTTGTACTTTTTGTTTACATTTAAAAACTATGTTTTTGTGATTATTTTATCGTTAATATGCTACAATATGCTTTAATAATATTTGACCCTTTGAAAACCGGGTATTTAACTAAAATATTTGTCTAACGTATATTAAAACCTTATGCATTTTAAAGCATTTTTTCAAAAAATATGCAATAATTAAGTATGCAAATTAAAAAAGTATTTATCGCCAAGATATTAATTTCAGATTTTTTCAAAAATACAATCTTAATCTTCTTCTTGGTTTTAAATAAAACATCTGTTTCTTTGTTTTGTTAATTTGCTTTGAGTTTTAAATTTTTTTAAATATTCCTTTTTGATTTGTGAACAAAAGAAATAGCTCTTGATTAAATACCAATTTGCAACAGTTATAAATTTATATAAAAATAATAATAAAATTTAAAATAAAACAAGACTAATACGCATTATGGGATCTTCTGTAGTAGTTTTGTGTAAACTAAACACGTGTTCAATTTAAAAATTAATATAATAAAAATTAGTTTATTATAACAATAAAATAATCTTATTACAAAACATTAATGGTTTTAATTTTTGAAGTTTGTGAAACTAGAAAATATTTGCCTTTTTATTGTAGTATTTCGTAAGCAGAATAAAACAAACATTGGATTTTATTAATATTTATAATTCCTTACCTGAATACCCCATATAATTTCAAAATATTTGGTGAATTCACAAGGTCTTGTAAAATCATATGTTGTAAAATAATAGAACCAAAAAATATGACCGTTGTGAACAACTCTTCGTATGTTTGTAGGTGTCGTATTTAAAATCTACATCAGCTGATACGACCAAACGATAACAAAACAAACACATATATATATGTACATAAATCTAGTGCTGCTCTTGGCTTAACTTAATAATTTGTAGAAATTAGACCCATGAAAACACAAAATGGTCTATATCTAACCTGGTTAGAATCTCTAAAATCCATTAAAATAAGCAAAGTTTTAATAAAAAATCTCAAGAATTTTGTTATTTTTTACGTAAACAAAAAACAGCTGATGTGTCAGAGAGCAGTGCCGGCTATTTTTGCCGGCGGAGGCGGCTTAAGGAATCTTCTTTGGCGGTTTTGCCTAAGGTTTTACTATAGACATTTTTAACGGATGCGTGTGCAGCGGCTCTTAAAATTAAATTAAAAAACTCGCCGTTTGGTTTTAGGCGCTTGGCGCATGACTTTGTATATAATATGACATCACAAAAAACATATCAAACAAAGTTGTATTGTTTCACAACAAGTTTCGTATGAAAAGCAACAACAAAATTTTTATGCTATTGTGAAATTATATGACAATAATACAATATGCTATCGTATCGTACCTTGTGAATTCGCAAATTATGTTTTTATTCAAATATCATTACATATTTTTCCATGTTGTACAACTATTTTTGTAAATAAATATAAAATGTTGTAGAGAAGATATCATTTTTCCTACAATTACGCTGTTAAACAAATGTTTTTTTCACTATTTTTTTTGTAGATCTTTATCTTAATTTTTTGTTATTGTCATTTAATTCTTTTAAAATAAATTTTATTAAAAAACAATGTGCTTTCGATCATAAAATCCCAATTACTATGAAAGAGATAAGACTACAGCATGTCTGGTCTTCAGAAATCATATTGTTTTTAATAGCGTTTTAAAGAAAATGGGTATCAGATGACTTTTTAAGATAAAAAAAAATGAAAGAAGAAGATAAATACATTAAATACATTCAACGAAAAAAAAACTTGTTAGAAAAATAAATTATATCAGGATGAAAATAATTAAACCGCAAAAATTCTAGGAAAGTATTGTAAAACGTTAATGCATTGGCTTAAAATATTTTTAAATTTTTCTGTTAAAAATTTATGAAGGGGGGGGGGGTGGGGGGGGGGTGGTATTTAAAACGAAGCAAACAATTGAAAAACTAGTTTTTAAGAGGTTTTTTCAAACAAAAAGTTTACAAAAAAGCTTAATTCGTTTAAAAAATGTTAATTACATAAAATGCAGAAAACATATTTATTAAATTAATAATTTATAGTTTCCGCGAAAAAAGAGCGAGGTTGAAAATTGAAGAGATAAAGCTGTAAGTATATATTAAAATAAGATGTTTTTCTAGTTTATTCAGTTTTTTTATACAATTTTGATAAATTTATTTTGTTTTTTTTTTTTTTTTGATTTAAGTATATAAATTTCATTGGTTCTTGCACCTGAATAAAATAGAAAAAAATCTCATTTTAATACAATTAAGTGTTTGTCTTTCGGTAGCCCTAAAGATACCTTTAGATGGTAATACATATATTACGATATGTCAAAATATGTTGTAGAATAATACAAAATTTGATCATGTAAAAGCATAAATAATGTTTTGGGTAGACGTGAATACGGATAAAAAATTTAACAAGTGTTTGGTAAATGGTTATTTTCTAAACCATTTTAGAAACTTACGTACTTTAATCACATCAGAGGTGTGAAAGATTGGCAGCACTTTCAGCATCTAATGAAGGCGGCTACATTTAATGAAACAAAACACAAGTAATCAAAATAAACACAGAAGTTTTACATGTTGTTCTTGTAAATATTGTAGGACTTAAGCCAAATGTCGTTACCACAAAAGAATACAAGCATGACCAAAGACAGCTTTTGGTTTAACAACATGAAAAGTACATATGTACTAAGAAAAGACTTTAATTTTCTTTTCTTAAACACGGAGCATTTCATAATAGTTTGAGTCTAAATACTTTGTATTACCATGTAAGGCCAGCTTAATGGTATAATTTCTGTAAACCATTTGGTGGATTCACAAGGTACGATATGATAGCCTATTGTGTTATTGTCATATAATTTCAGAATGGCATAAAAATTTTGTTGTCGCCTTTCATACAAAACCTGTTGTAAAATAACATAACATAACTTTGCTTGCCCTAAACGAAATGACGAGTTATTTTATTTAATTTTGTGAGCCGCTAGCACTCACATCCGTTAAAAATGTCTACATTAAAAACTTAGGCGAGCCCGCTGAATAAGATTTCCTAACCCCTCTCGCCGGCAAAAGTAGCCGGCGCTGCTCTCTGAGACATCAGCTGTTTTTTGTTTACGTAAAAAATAACATAATTCTTATGATTAATTACAAGTGTGTGCCAAAAATAGTTGCTTATTCTAAAGGATTTCAGAGATACTAACCAGGTAAGATATAGACCATTTCGTATCTGCATGAATATAATTTCTAAAAATTATTAATTTAAACCAAAAGCAGCAGCAGATTTACATATACATATATGGATTTGCTTGGTCGTATCAGCTGGTTTGGATTTTAAATACCACACCTATGTATATATGAAGAGTGGTTCACAACATCCACATTTTTCGGTTATATTTTACAATATATGATTTCAAAAGACCTTGTGAATTTGCCAATTTGGTTTTCCAGTTGTACAAGGGAAGGGAAATTTTTAAATGAGTAAAAACGGTTTGTTAGGTTTCGGAAGTATTTCTGGATATTTCTCGTTTGCTTTTAAAAGTCTTAAGACATTTTTAATTAAACAACAAGTAAGTGTGCTATATTCGGCTGGGCCGAATCTTTTTATACCCTTCACATTGGCCTTCGAAATCCCAAACTTTTTTTATTTTAATCAATTTTTTTACTCATGAAATATTTCATATTTTTAAATAGGGGTCGGTGTCATTTTTTAACGCTCCACGGATGACAACGGGAAAGTTGTAGGCAACCCCGTTAGGGCGTGGAGATGGTTGGTTAGTATATTCTAGTAGTATGTTTGGGAGAAGAAACTAATAGGGGTCGGTCGTACACTTTATTACCCTAAGGCCAACTCTGAAGAAGATGTGGGCATTTTTATATCATTTTTGTAAATTTTGTACGGCAACCCCCTTAAAGCGTTGAGATAGGGGGTAAGTATGTTCTAAGAGTATGTTTGGGAGAAGAAACTAATAGGGTCGGTCGTTCATTTTATTGCTCTAAGGCCAACTCTAAAGAAGTTGTGGGCATTTTTGTAAATTTTGTATGGCAACCCCCTTAGGGCGTGGAGATAGGGGGTAAGTATACTCTAGGAATACGTTTGGGAGGAAAAACTAATGGGGGTCTGTGATACATTTTTTTCCTCTAGAGGCGACTCCGGGGAAGTTGTAGCGGTTTTTACCTTATTTTCAAAATTTTGTATGGCAACCATGTTAGGGGCTGGAGATAGAGGGTAAGTATGTTCCACAAAAATGTTTGGATGAATAAAATAATTCGGGTCGATCTTACATATTACCTTTGTAGGAGAACCCTGGAAGCCGTAGGAGCGATTTTAAAAATGTTTAAATTAAGCTTTGTATGGCAACCCTGTTATATGTATGTATACTAATACTAATAAAATTTTCGGTTTGGGTGTGGTTTAATAATATCAACATGACTGATTCTGTTTTTTTCTTTTTTTGTTGTTTTTTTATTATTACATACAAAAGTATGTTCTTTGTTGTTGTTGTTGTTGTAGACTGAAAAAGAGGAGGTAGTCTTGGTTTTTTGCTTATATCTCGGTCATTTATGGTGCGATTTTGCTGAATTTTCTCGCGACTATCTCTGACAGCTTGATACCACTTAAGGTACCTTTACACGGTAATACAAAGTAATTAGATTTTGTAGAATCAAAATATTATGAAATTCTCTCCGTGTTTAAAAAAAGAGAATAAAAATCTGTTCTAACTATTTTTCATGTTTACACGGATGAGGTTGGTGAAATCAAAATCGGTTGTTTTTTGCCACTTTCCTTTTGGGGTAACGCCATATGGTTAAGGTTCAACAATATTAACAATAACAACATGAAAAAAATCTGCTTTTATTTTGATTGTTTGTGTATTGTTTTATTAAGTGTAGCCACCTTCATTAGATGCTGTAAGTGCTGCCAATCTTTCACACCTCTGATGTGATGAGAATACACAAGTTTCTAAAATGGTTTAGAAAATAAACATTTACCGAACACTTGTCAAATTTTGCATCCGTATTCTCTCCTACCCAATACATTATGCTTTTACATGATGAGATTTTGTATTATCCCACAACATTTTTTGACATATCGTAATATATGTATTACCGTGTAAAGGTACCTTTACGGGTCTATGCGATATCGCAGTTGATTTCAACCATAACACGGACAGACGGACAGACAGATGGACAGACGGACAACGCTAAATCGGCTTCCCTATCTATGAGGATCCAGAATATATATACTTTATGGGGTCGCAAATAAATAATAAAGAAATTACAAACGGAATGACAAACTTATATGTATATACCCATATCACTTATGTGAAGGGTATAATAATAAAAATTGCAATAAATGATTTTATAAACATATTATTTTTAATTAAGTATAGAATTTGCCGTATATCACTTTCTATTTTCTTAAAAAACCCAATTTTGTTTTATTCATTAGGGCTATGAAAAGGTTTCATTATTTTTTGAAATTAGGCAAAATTTCAATATACATATATTAAAATATTTGGGGGTAAAATATTAAATATAATTATATACCTATTTTAATATATAACCCATATATAAATTTTTGATTTTTAATAAAAGGTGTGCCTTAAATTGGGCATTAAAGTTTTTCATTACCGGAATGTAACAATGGTCGTAGTCCCAATGAAACTGAAAAATATGTAAAAATGCCTGTTTACAAAAGTTCATAGTAGAAATGTAACGGTCATTAATATAATGAACAATTTCATTCCATTAATGTTACCTTTCATTGCATTAATGTAAACAGATCAATGAAGTAATATCATTCCGGTTACGAAGTGTTTTTCTTTGAGTGTATGAGCAAAAAAATATCCATAGTCAGATATATTTTAAAGAATTTGGTGGGAAGTCTACTGATGTTACACCAACAACAAACCAAGTAAATTTAAAGCTTTTATTTAAATATTATATCAGATTATTATACCCTTAATTTTTTTAAAAACCTAAGATTATTTCGCTAATGAAAGACTTTAGGCCTTAATGTGTAATGCCAAAAAATTAGAAACAGTAATTTTCAAACCAAAAAGCATTTTTCTTAAAATTACTTTCTATGCCGGAGTTTTATTTACATACATTGAAAAAAAAATAATGTTCTCTTTTTTTAAACAAACATCCTCCTTTTTTCTGCCAACGTCCTTTTATATGGAAATGGCAATCCTACCTACCCAAACGAAACTGTGGAAATTAGCGTTAACCTTAATTTAAAAACTTAACTTTCAGTCTAGCACTAATTGAACTTATATCAATAATTTTTTAGTTTAGAAAACTTTTGTTTAAGAAAAGAAAACAGCATAAAAAAAGAGAATTTCTTATTTTTTTTTATGCAGCCAGAAATATGTAGATAAAAAAACTTCTCGAAATCAACAATTTCAAAAACGTATTTTTGTAAACACCATGGGTAACCCCGGGCTACGTTTAAAATTTTGTAATTTTTACATTAGCTAAATAATCATAGAGTTAATTTAATTTTTATTTCAAGTTTATAGAAAATAAATATTTACTTAAAGGCAAAACACATTTTATTGGCAAAAATTAGGTAAAAAATTATGTGTCTTTTTCAAATGGCCTTCATGTTTGCCCTGCAGGGCGTTCGGTGGGTTATTCTCTATTATTTTAACAAACATTTTATTACCTTTATATTGCCGTAACTACATACTTACGAACATACATATGTTTATTCATGCCTACATAGATACATACATATGTATGTTAGTATTTACTAAGACAACCCCCTAAGGGAGGGATTTTTCTTTAGTTTTTGTTTTTGACTTAACATATGATGAGCATGCGTATTCTATTTGTATTTAAAATTTTAAATCCCATTAGAATATAACTTTAAGGTTGTAATGATTGATTGGTTCCGAATAAGGCAAAAAAGAAAAACAACTGTGTTTGGTATTTTCTTGTGAGAGGTGGCATTTCGTATGTAAGGAGTAAACTATTTCGCATAAAAATATTTATGTTTTCCATTGTTAATGGGTTTTACATTTTAAATCAATTGAAATACATTTTCTAAACAAATTAAAATGCATTTTACTATGCAAACGCAAGCTAAATAAATGTAAACTTGTTAGAAGAAAAACGAAATGGCAAAAAGTCAATTATCGTTAAGTTTTTGTAACAACTTTTTAAAACCCACGATGGCGCCACAATTGAAATAATATTAAACGCCATGAAGAATGTTCTTTAATATAACAAAAATTTTTTCTACAAAATAATAAGAATTCTTATAGTTAAAGGCACTCCTAGGAATAATTTGTATTGATTTTTATGTTGTTTAGAATTGCCGCTATTTTAAATTAAAATTATTTTTTAATGCCAAGTCATTATTAGTTTGAAAACAAAAGCGAAATAAATATGTTTTTCTTATTTAAGAACATAAATAATTAATTAAAAGGATTTTTTCCATTAATTAAACTACATATAATTTGTAATTTTTATAGAGATAATTATGTACGTAGATATGTACTTATATACACAGAAAAAATTACGTGGTTGAGAACAAGCGTGTAGTTCTTCTAAATATTAATTAGGTTTTTTGCATTTTGAACCATGGTACAATTACCTTACAAGGTAGTATCGATTAAACAGCTGACTATTTTTTGCTCGAGTTTTTCCACTCGTTATATCTGTCACACAGTACGTTTTTTGACATAAACGGGGATGCTTTTACAACAACTTTATAAATTTGGTAACGAGCTTGTTGTAGTTGATGCCGTAGCGATAATACCTTGTAAGGTAACTGTACCATGTTATAAACTGAACAAGGCGTTTGTTTTATATAATATAGGGTTGAGCTTGGGCATTAGTAAACAAGCGTTTAGTAATAAAGAGGACAAGTTAAAATGGCGTATGCCACTTATTGCCGTGTTTGTCATTTCCCCATTATTGTGAATAAACACATTTCCAATTTACCTTGCCATAAAGTGCCTTTTATTTAACGGTAAATATCTTAATACAGTTATGATGAGCTTTGGTTATTAAATATATATAAATTTATTTTTACGACTTGAGTTGTCAAACTCTATGTATTTATTAAAATTCACGTTCCGTGAGGAATGTGTTTCGTGCATTTCGCTCATCTTATGGTCAACATATTCAGCCTACTGATCATACTATTCGCAACGCTATCACCCATTTTGAGACCAGGCATTCATTATTAAATAATATTCGACCGAATAGACCACGTCTAGCAGGTGGAATCATCTGTCTATATTTCTGCGAACGTAACCGCCAATGGCGACCGTTATCGTGCCATGATAACCGACTATTTGATACCTGAAATTGAAGCTCTCGATCTCGGCAACTTTTGGTTTCAGCAAGATGGCGCCACTTTGCACCAACCAGTGGAATTATTGGCACATAATTTTACGTTTTTGACCGGTTGATTGACCACCAAGATCGTGTGATATCGCACCATTAGACTTTTTCCTGTGGGGATATGAAAAGTCTAAAGTTTATGTATACAAACACGCTTCGATTAAGGCTTTGGGGAAAAACATAACGCGTGTCATTCGCCAGTTACCAGTCATAAAAAATTGGACTCAATGGATAGACCATCTGCGACGTAGCAACGGCCAACATTTGAAAGACATAATCTTCAAAAAATAAATGCCAGAGAATGTTCTTTTAAATGATAATAAACAGTCCCCATTAAATTTGAATTTTCTGTGTTTTTTTCTTAAAAACAGTAGGGGACCTTGAAATGGATTATGCGTTATTAGCAGCGAGCACTTAGCAATACTTCTGGCGAAGATAAATTTCTGTATTGTGCCGCTACAAGTCAGTTTAAGGCATTTTTTACTAATAGTTTGATAAAGAGAACATTTGTTATTAAGCATAAAACAGTTTGGGAAATGTGTTTGTTTCAAAAACTCTTCGCTAGTAGCGAATCTTCGATTTTGGCAAATCTCAGGGCAAGCGGGATGTACCAGAAGCAAGCTTTAACTTTTTTTTATTTTGTTCTCGATATGCCTACATAAAACGAGAATGTAGAGACAGCTTCACAACTATAAATATTATACTTTTGTTAGATTATTTTTATTAAAAAGTAATAGTAAAAAACTACATTTTAAAATCTCAGATTTTTTTACGATTTTTAAGCTCGAAAAAAATGATTTTTTAATATCTTCTTAGGATTTTGACAATTTTTACACAAATTTGTCTAGCAGCCAAATAGAATGAATTTTCGAAACCAGCTATAGATTTTCTCTTAATTCTCTTTGAGTGACAGTAGTGCTTGGCTGCAAGCAACTTTTATTTGACTTATATGCTTTTAAAAAAGTAAACGGGATTGCTTTTTATTTGCGAGTGACAATAAAAGTAACCATTTCTAAAGAACTAACCGAGACTGTACACTCGTCAAAAATCTTACATTCATTCAAATAAAATTTCAGCTCAAAGTAATTAAGTATTAAAGAAAAAGTAAACAAAACGCAAAGTTCGTCTTTAAAAGAGCTTAGTGTTTAATACGATTCGTTTAGCCAATTGTTTTTTGTGGTTTTTACGACTGAACACTGCAAATTAAAATATTAAATTTGAGTTTCGAAAGAAGATTTTTGATTGCAACCTTAAAAAAACATAGAAAATGTTTTAATTTTTCTAAACGTTGCATTCAAATAAATTAATTTTTTCTGCGTATACAAATGAAAAATAAAGTAAATATATAAATCGTTGAAAGACCCTAATTCGTATTTTTTAAGTCGATAATTTTTTTGGGATTTTTTGGTCTGGGCCTTAAAACCGAGTTAGGGGTTTCTTTATTAAGGTAACGAAATGCTTATTTAATTGTTTTGATTTTTGGTAAAATTTTTTTCCAAAAATTTTTCATAATTAAACCAACATCAAAACAAACACAATTTAAACTTTCGAAATTCTGCCTTAACACGATCAACCTTATAAATTTGCTAACTCATGATATTTGCTGAATATGAGAAAATATTTTGGAATAACTAATAGCAAAAATTTAACAAAGATTCAAGAAATATAATCTCATAAAAAGAGATATCTTAAGCGAAAGTATATTTACTTTCAGGTTTTTTTATTTCTTTCTTAACTTTGTTTTGAACGAACAGAAACGGAAATGTTACTACAAACACGCACATGCACACGCATACACATACACTCTAACAGACTGACTGAGTTTGGGAAGAAGACAAATTTCTATTTCCTGCTTAATAATACCCTGCCGTCAAATGAGTAGCTAACTACAAAAAAAACTAGCTTTAAGTTAGCTTCTATAGACTAACTTAAAGCCAACTACTAAGCAATGCAAAATTTGCATTAACCAAAATGTATACAAACACTGCGCAGTATTTTTTTTAAATAAGATTAGATTGCTTTAACAAATCAAGCAGAAGAAAACTTGTTCTTTCAATATATTATTTTACATTTAAAAACAAAGTGTCTCGGTGGCCTACACAGAAAGAAAACTTGCTTTCTAAAATCAAGAATTTTATTCTTGAATTTATCCAAAATCTTTTTAAGTACGATCCTTACTTACATTTTCTTAAATCAAGCCTATTCGGATTGCTTCAACAAATCAAGCAAAAAAAAGCTTGTTGTTTTAATATATTATTTTACATTTGAAAACAAAGTGGCTCGGTGGCCTAGAGGTAACGCGCTTGTGCTGCAACACAGAAATCCCTGGTTCGAATCTCAGCTTCGGTAAGTACAAAAAATGAAATTTTTATATTAAAAATTTTAAGTATCTATAAAATAAAAATAAAATATAAAATTCTTCTTCTTTAATAAAGCTCCATAAGTCAAAAAAATGACATTCCACTTTCGAATTAATCCAGTTTACGGCTTAAATCAATCTTTTTCACGCTTACATCAAGTACGGTTCCGAAGTTAAATCAATCCTTTTTTGGCTTAATTGTGGCTAAAAGTAAGAAATTCGTACTTGAAAAATTTTACTTGGAGTAAGAAATTTCGTACTTGATTTAAGAAAAACCGTACTCACCGTACTTTTGACACCGCTATGGCTTGATTTAAGTAAAGTTCACTTAGATAATTTTTTGTGTGTAGAGGTAACGCGCTTGTGCTGCAGTGCAGAAATCCCTGGTTCGAATCTCAGCGTCGGTAAATACAAAAAATGAAATTTTTAAATTGTAAATATTAATTATTAATAAAATATAAAGTTCTTCTTCTTTAATAAAGCTCCCCATATGTCAAAAAAAAATGACATTTAGTTTTAGAAATAATCCCGTTTAAGGCTTAAATCAATCGTTTTTTGGCTTAATTGTGGCTAAAAGTAAGAAATTCGTAACTTATTGTTAATTAAAAAAAACCAACTTAAAGCTAACTTAAAGCAGTAAGTTTATAGCTTGCTACAAAACGTTAACTTTAAGTTAACAGCTATGTAACTAACTTCAAGTTAATTAAAAGTAATGCAGAATCGGACAATTGACTACTTCCTAGGGCATCGCAATGTTAAAATAGTTAGTTAATTCCATATAAAAGTAATGCAAGTGTCAACCACCACTACTTGAGAAATAGTTAGCTTCAAGTTAATTTTAAGTTAACTGAATGTCCGACAGGGTATTTATATGAACAAAGTATGTGTGTATGTGTGTTTATTAGACAATTTTAGGCGAAAAAAAATAAAAATTTAAATTATGAACATTTGTTAGAATTTATTATCAAATGTATTTGGGTTAATTGCTGATAATAAAATGTTTATTAATTAAAAAAACAAAGTGAAAGTAATATGACATCAGATCAAGTGGATTGATCTGTCAATAATCGTTTGAGTGTTAAAAAACTGTGTGATAGTGTAGATTAAAAATTAAAGATCTTTTAAATTTTTTAATTTTTTAGTTTTATTTTTTTATTTGCTTAATTCCGAAATAAGCGCTTTGTAGAGTCATGGTTAAATGTTATTGTATATTAGAAAGTTTCCTATCGACACATTATAAAATATAAGAAAGAACAAAATCCTTTAACTATGTAAAAAGATTAAAGCTTACTGACAAAATTTATATTTTAAATATTGTTTATTTTATGCATAAACTAAATTATTATAGTTGATTTTACCTTCTTATGTAAGAATGTACATGCTAATGAATACATACATACATATGTGTTCTTACTATTAAAACAAGCAAGAGCGAATTTTATATGCCCTTCACAATGATATTTAAGGTACCCAGCTATATGATCTAGCCGAATGATTTCGTACTTCAAATATTATAATAAAATTGTTTTGTGAATATTTACTTTCTATATTTCCTTTCGCATCATAAAGTGATTTTGCAAACAAAGTACGTTTTTGTGTGACAAGCACAAATTATATATTCATATTCTTTGGTATAATACTAATAATAAATAAAATAAATCATAAAAAGTACATACATATGCTTGCTGATTTCGGCACACGTTAAATTATATGCATGCTTGTATGCATGTACTTTTAAAATTATAAACATACATACATGTGTGCATACATATGTATGTAAATACAATCATGTGTTTATACATACATACATACATACATATGTACCTTCCTACGTCCATATGACAATACAAACGTACGTCCAAGCATACAAGAAACTTTTTGGGTATTTTTTTATGCCCATCCATTTATGTAAATATGTTTCACAGCGTTGCCAGCTTTCATTTGTTACATATTTTGTATGGAGTTTGTATTCTTGTTATAAAAAAACTGAGGCAAACTTAGTATTTTGCTTATATCTACATAGGTCCGTTGCAAACCGATTTTGGTCATTTTAAAAATCAATTATCTCTGGAATATTTCTGATAAATTGACACCAATACCTGGTACGTAGTGCTTAAATGGAATCTTGATTTCAGCAGACGGACAGCCGGACATGGCTATATCGACTCCTATCTCTAAGGATCCAGAATATATATACTTTATGGGGTCGCAAATGGATAATAAATAAATAATAAATAGAATGACAAACTGATATATACCCCAATCGCTTATGTGAAGGGTAAAAAAAGAACCCATTAAAGTACTAAAGAGTATCAAAGACTCAAATCAAAAAGTATCGAGTACTATTTAGTAGTCAAAAGTGTTGTTGCAACACTACACTATTTTGAATGTAAATATTTCAGAACTTTTTAGCGCATTTTCAAAAATTTCTAATGCCACGTTCAAACATTGATTATAAATTGAGACAATTTAAAATAAATTAAGCAGTTAAGTTTTCTGTTCACACATAATTAATTAAGCTTACTCAATTAGCATATGACAGCTAAAAAATTATTATTTTCTTTTCTAAGGTACATTAAACAAGGTAGGATCAACTTATCAGCTGACTTTTATTCACACCATATGTTTTCTAGCTTAAATTTGCAAATTTTTTACGTTATGTTATGGTCGTGTATTCCGTGTATGCGATAGCAAAATTATTGGCTACCTAGCTAGAATTTAGCTACAACAAAATATATGCTAAATTTTAACAGGAAGTTATTGTTGAAGGAACGAGGTCACCTTATAATTCCACGATGGCATGCATGTCAAAAGCTTTCAAGGCGAATTCATACAAGGTGGACGCAGGCGAAAAATTCGTACCTATAATGTCAAACACAAATATGGCATCATTGAAAAAAAAAACACAAATTATTTGCAGAAGAAAAACGTTAATAAAATTATTTTACAGTGTTTTTGTTTTGCAGAAAGCACAAGAACGCATCATTTGGTTTTACTATTTGTTAATTTAGAACACTTTTTAAAAATTTTAGTTTAATAATCTAACCGACCCGTAATTTTTTTTTAAATCAAGAAGAAGCACGTAGACAAACTTTTGACACATTGTGAGGAAAATTGCACGAGCAAAAAATAGTCAGCTGATCCGTCGAGACCACCTTCTCTATGAATTCGCCTTGAAAGCTTTCAAGCTTTTATACTAGCTGAGCACAGTTCTTATTAAATCAGCAGGGCTGCACTGCTAGTTTAACTCATTTACGCTGATTTTCACAAAGTCCGATTATTTTAATTTAACAGGAACATTAACAAACCGCCGATATCGTTAACCGGAACTTTTTAGCATACGGTTAGTGTTTTGCGTTTCACCGTCTTTCGGTTAGTTAACACTAAGATTATAGAAAAAGTATGGTAATACTGGTTTTTATTATTTACGAAAAATCGTGCAATGAAAGAAAAGAATCGTAAAAAGTTATACACATGGTGCAATTACCTTAAGATGATTGTACCATGGTTATACAAAAATTATTAGCAATTTTTTTATGCAAGAAAAATATATATATAAAATAAATTGTTTACTTAAAAAAGTTTATATACAGTTCCTTGGTACGTATAAATTGTTAAATGTGCATGCATATAAATGTATTCGTTGTGGAAAATAAAAAAAACATTTTATACATGTAAAGAGAAATGCTCCCGTCGTGTAAAAACTTTTTTTCTTTTTGGCTTTCAAGCTTGGAATATTGAAAACATTACAAAAATGTAAATGTTGATTTCTTCTTTCCAGTTTCTTTTTTTATTTTTGTTTAAGTAAAACATTTAACCGGAAGATTTTGTTCAGTTAAATTTAACAGGGACTTTTTGGTTAATTTCTGCCGGTTAAATGCTAACCGTACTTTGTGAAATGCAATTTTGCCTAACTTACGGTTAAAGTTCCTGTTAAATTATAATCGGACTTTGTGAAAATCAGCGTTAGTGAAGCAATTTACTACTAAATGCTCAATTTATTAATTTAAGTCTTGTATGGCAAATTGAGCTCAATTAAGGTCCTAATTGCCTAAATGTGCTAATTATGCAATTAAGGTCTTTGTGTGAACATAGTAAAATTCAATTTCAGAACTTTCTAATTGAATTTAAACAATTTTTAATTTAATTTTAAAAATTTTAAGTTAATTTTTAGAACTTTTTAAATCACATTAAGAAATCTCTGATTTAATTTCAGAAATTTCTATTTCAATTTTAGAACTTTTTGAATTTCAGAATTTTTTAAGTACCTCAAACTGGCAATCACTTAACGTAGTGCCAAGCTGGCATGTTTAATCTTTTGAAAACAATGCACTACTGCTGCTTATTCTCGATGTGTCCATACTACATAGAAAACAATTCTCATGTACATCTATATTTTTTGTCAAAAAAAAGCGGGCGGTTTTATCTGAAATTTTTAAACACAAACAACTTAAACACAAAATTTTGTTTGAAACAAGGACTTATTTGTCTGTCTTTGGGTTTAATCTTTTACAAAAACGCCTTTTTTAACCACAAAAGATTTGCATTATTGTTGTTCCTTGAAAAATAAACACCAAAACACCTTTCTTACCGGCAAGATCTTATTTTAAATTCGGCTTTTTTCGTAATTAAGCGGAACCCTGTGATGTGTGTGGCCTTTTCTGAATGAAATTTGACCTTTTTTCTTTGCCTCTTTAACTCCTCATTTAAACATTTTTATGTTTTTTTTGAGGAACCACCGATCTGTATGTATTAAACAGCGAAGTTTTTGCCAAAAGATTTGTATAAATTTTATGCGAATGTTTCGTTAATAATCTTTAACATATTAATTTTTATTCGCATAATGGCTTATTTCATGTGGTTTTGCGAAATCTATTTTGTAGTATTTTTATTGTTCCATTTTGAGTTAAAGGCTTCTTGAACAAAAAACAAACTTTTAATTGTTTCTTTTATCTTAAGAATTGCAAACAGGTTGAGCAGAGGAGTCTGTTGTATCGTTTCGGTTTAGTTTTAATTTACGGTAGAACGTGTTGAGGGTTTTTTTTCTACTTTTTTATCTTCTCTGGAGATAGATACTGATTTTCAGTTGTAGTTTTTGTTGTTGTTGTTTCTTGTAGTTTACTTAAATTCGTTTTGCCATGGCCTTCTTAAACTTCTTTAAATTATTTTTCCATCTTGTTTTTCTTAACTTGTTTTACTTCATCTTTTTTGTTTTATTATTTCATCAGTTTTGTTTTGCTTATTATTTTACAAGTTTCGTAAACTGGTTTTACTTCTCCCCTACTGCCAACTTCTTAGCGACTATTTTAAGCAATTTGTATGATTTATTTTAATTTTTTTTATTATTTGCTTATAAATTTGTCTGTTTTAATTTAGTCTTTTGTTTAAAGAATGCATACCGCCTTGATTTAATTAAGAGTTAAAGTTTAATTTATTGGTTTTAAATAATAATAAAAAAATCTAGTTTTTTTTTTCTATATAAAAACATTTATTTTCTTTTAGGCTTGTTGCATTGTTTTAAAATAAATTTATTTGTTTAAAGCCCAGCTTATCCGTCATCATCTAAAAACAATTTATGATTGATTCGAGGTTTGGATTTTTTCTTTTTTTGTGTTTTGATAAATTTTGTTATTGAATTAATTTTTAACTATTTGTTTAAAAAGTATATTTAAGCTTGCAAATCGCATAGCAATTTAGTTACACATTGTTTATAAGTTAAAAATTTTAAACTAAAAAATTTTATTAAAAAAATATAATTTATAATATTAATAGAATTTATTATGTATACCTATATATATGTTGTTGAAGAAGTTTTTTGTGTAAAATTATTCTACATTCTAGTTTCATATGTTTTATTTTAATAGACTTTTGATATTTTTTATTACAAAGTATGTATTTTTTTCAGTTTTTTTTTATTTAGACACTCTACAACTATGATGTATTTAAATGTTTAAACTCCTTTTTTAAACAATTTCCCATATTATTTAGGATTTGATTCCAATTTGAGTTCATTTATACACTCAAAAAATTATTTATGTAAAAATAGCTGGAAATTTCACTTAAAATAACTAGATATTCATTTGGAACCCCTCCAACAAGATATTCATTAAAATAAACTCAATATTTTATTTAAATTCAGACATCAAAAAATTAACTTCCCAGGTAAAAACGATTATATATGCTAGATATATGAACATATATGTATATATATGGTCGATATATGTGTATATATGGAATAATAGGAAAAAAGAGGCTCAATATATGGATCCATATATAGATCCATATATAAAAAGTATTGTTATATATGGAATCATATATAGAGATTGCTGTCATATATGAATACATATATGAAGCAGTCTTTTTATATATGGATACATACATATATGAATTCGTTTTTTCATATGTGGAAGTATAAGCAGATTTACGTATTACCATAAACTAATTACAAACAACAGTATATATATACATACATATGTGATTAAATTATTTTTATTGAACATTTTTGTTTTAGAAAACTGTATTAAACGTATTTATTATTTTACATATATAATTTCCAACTTGCATTACATTAAACATACTTTGTATATCATCAAATTTTATAACATTGAAAGTGTTTGTAATTCTAAATGGAATTATATGCTTCACTTTAGTGTTTGAATTTTTATGAATGAAACTATTAGAACAATTCAAATCTAAGCTTTGAACCAATAAGAAGAAAGTTTTATTGTGTGTTATAAAACAATTGATTATAACATATTCACTAAAATTATCATATTTTAATTTGACGGTAAAGTTGTTACTTTTTGTTTCCTTGTACAAAGTCGATGTAAAAATTTTGTTCTTGAATTTAACTCTTCCATAAAATAATGACGTATTCACATCTAAGCCTATAGATTGTAATTTTGTTAGTTGAAACGAGGTTGGGCAAAATGACTTTTGCTTTCCAAGAACTTGAAGATCAGGAGAAATGATTTTTATTGAATCGACGTGCTTTTTGATTACACTTGCTCCCTGTAATATTTTTATATTGGGGGATTTCATGTCAAGTGACCCAACTTTTAAAACCGATGTCTTTCGATTGGAAAGAAATTTGAACCAAAGTTAGTTCTTGCAGAGAGTAGTTTAGACACAATTTTTTAACACGATCGGTCAAGAACTCTCTGAGCTAGAGGGGTTCAAAATTTGACGTTTTCGGCAAATAGGTGTTTTTTCTCATACATGTAGTTTATTACCTTTTGCTTTTAACAAAATTCGTCCCGAATACTTTCGATAGCTTTTTTTCAATCTTCCAGAAAAAAATATTTTTAAAATTAAAAAAATTTTTTTTTTATTTTTTTTTATTAAATAATTAGAAAAAAAATTTTTTTTTCCAAATGTGCCCATTTTTTTTTTTTTTTTTTTTTGCTTAAAAGAAAGCTTAGGTCTTTCCTTTGAAGAGCTTGGAAGTCGCTTAGTGGGATGCGAGTGGGATATCTATAAAAATTAATGTTTTGTAACTCAAGGTAGAGGTTTTAAAATTTTAGCGTATATTCTATTTTGATTTTTTTGCTATTTATTTAAAATTATCTCTTAAGCAAAAAAAAAAAAAATTTTTATGCTAAGAAACAAAATAATTTAACCTTTCCGACGGTATTCATTGAAAACATTTACAAAACGTGTTCAGACATTGCCATATAAAAGTGATTTTATTCCAGAGGCCTACCATTTTGTTGGTAATACAGTGTCGAGTGTATGAGACTTTATTTGGTACTTGCATACCATCGGAAAGGTTAAATTATTTTGTTTCTTAGCATTAAAAATTTTTTTTTTTTTGCTTAAGAGATAATTTTAAATAAATAGCAAAAAAATCAAAATAGAATATACGCTAAAATTTTAAAACCTCTACCTTGAGTTACAAAACATTAATTTTTATAGATATCCCACTCGCATCCCACTAAGCGACTTCCAAGCTCTTCAAAGGAAAGACCTAAGCTTTCTTTTAAGCAAAAAAAAAAAAAAAAAAAAAATGGGCACATTTGGAAAAAAAATTTTTTTTTCTAATTATTTAATAAAAAAAAATAAAAAAAAAATTTTTTTAATTTTAAAAATATTTTTTTCTGGAAGATTGAAAAAAAGCTATCGAAAGTATTCGGGACGAATTTTGTTAAAAGCAAAAGGTAATAAACTACATGTATGAGAAAAAACACCTATTTGCCGAAAACGTCAAATTTTGAACCCCTCTAGCTCAGAGAGTTCTTGACCGATCGTGTTAAAAAATTGTGTCTAAACTACTCTCTGCAAGAACTAGCTTTGGTCCAAATTTCTTTCGAATCGAAAAAAAAAAGTTGGGTCACTTGACATGAAATCCCCCATTATTTATTATTTCTATATTTAAATCACGGGTACCGTGAACACTTTTAGCAATGAATCCATTTTGGTCTTCAAATGGAAATGCTGAACTGGCCCACAATGGGCCCCAACGCCGAACTGCCAAACATAGATGTTGTAACTGGTGCACGTTATAACTTAGTTCTCGATTACCGTAAATTTGAGGAATTTGTTGAACAAATAAATCCAAAAGTGTTTCAGCTTTTTTTATGTGCTTGCTTATAACAATATTTTGCTTAAAAAGGTTATAAACGGATATTACTAAGAGCATCCAATGCTGAATATATATTTCCGGTATATTATTTTCAAGCGTGGGTAGTGAATAATAAATTAACCAATTAAATAGTTCTGTTGCTTTGAACATATGAAAAGACTCCAAGTAACGAGGCATTCTGCAAATTGAATGGGTGGGCTTTATTTTCATTAGAAATTTATTAATTTTTTCTATATTATTCTTTATCCTCCAATCTCCTTTTTTGTTTAACCATATGTTTAAAAACTGCTTTGTTACACCTAACAATACTGAATGCATTAATTCAGGTACAAAACATGTAGATATATCGATTATTGGCAAACAGGATATTATAGTTTTGCCTTTAACGCCCATGAAGTGAGTTAAATTGGTGTTTCCATCTACATTATCTGCTTGTTTCCCCATTTCTATATTATTTCGCAACTTATGTGACTTTTTATAGGGAAACATTCGTACCATTTTCTTACCGTCAACATTTTCCAATGGAATTGTTTGTATTTCGCAAATATTGCATCCGAACCCAATTAAAACTGGAAACAAATAAGCTTCTATCCAAGAACGCGGAGCTACCGTCACTTTCAAATGGCAGTAAGGAAGAACACGTAAGTACATACCTTTTTAGTTTTTTGATTAAATAATTTAATATTCATATATTTATTAAAGAACACGAACGAAAGTATTTTGCGTAGCCAAATAGAGATTTTGCAAAAGAAATTGGAGGAAATCTCTTCAAAAGCTAATAACAGTAAGGCTGATAGTGGAAATGAAAGCCAGTTGTTTGGAAAAAACTACCAAAAAGAAGAGGAAAGTTTTTTATACCGTTTTATTAAATTAACATTACCTCATAAATATCATTAATAAAAAATAAATTATTGTTGTATTTGTAGATGGTGCTTTTGAAAGACGAAGTGTATTGCCGAAAGACGGTTTATAATAGCGCATTGGGGACAGCTTCGAGACCTTCTCATTTAGCCAGAAGGCTACTTGAGGGAGTTTTTAAAACGGAAGCGATTTTGCAGTCCACCCTTTCTGGGCAAGCCCCAAAGGCACAGGGAGAAGAACGTCGGAAAATGAAATACGACTGCCTTAATGCACAAGCCCGAAGAGCTATTATAGGTAAGATATACAAATCTAGGTTATTGAAACGATTTTAAATTTAATATTGTGTTTAGATTTCTCCATCGAATATGGCCAAGCACATGAATGGTGCACCCAGAGTATTTTTGAGCTCAACCGCACAATGTCGCAGAAAATTGGGGAAATTAAACGGCATTATAAATAAATTTTTGTTATTTTCACTAAAATTTTAAATATAAAAAGTAATTTTTTAATATAAAATTAAATTTTAATTTTTGATATATGAAATATATATGGAGGAATGCATATATGGGAAATGTATAAATACATATATATGGATATATATGACCATATATCCTCAATTTTCGGATCCAATTATATATGGAATATCATATATGCACATATATGAGTTATACACACTTTTTTTACCTGGGTTACCTAAAATTTAAAAATTAACTAGATTTTCTGTCTTTAAAAGCAAAATACAAAGTATAAGAAACAAATTAAAAAATTTAAATATTAGTAAAAAAAATAACTGACAAAATTACCTTTAACTGAAAATCAGTATTTTTGTGCAGGTGGAGCTTTAAATAACTCTTCAAACCAGTTAAAAAATATCATACTTAAATTAAACTGTTTTTTAAATCAGAAACAACTTTACGGAATACTTTCTGAATAACTTACGCAATAATTTTTTTTAGTGTAGGGTTTGCTAAAAATTTCAAGAATTTGGCTAAAATCTATTGATAATTTAGGGTTAGATCTAATAAAATGCATAGAGACAAACTTAACCTTAAACAAACACTATAAAAATTTTTTTTATGTTGGATACTTTTATATAAAAAAGTGTACAAGCCATTTGGTCTCTTTAAATCAACCCTTAAAAGTCGGATAAAGACATACGGACTCCATTGTTTGTAAAATTATATTCTAGAAAGTTAAGAAAAATTATTAACATTATAAAAGCTAAGCATTTCAGGCAATAGAAAACGCTTTCAACAACCATTTATTCTTAATAGTTCTGCACAGAACGAAAAACGGCTTTCTAAAATCAAGAATTTTATTCTTGATTTTATCCAAAATCTTTCTTGAAATTTTCAAGTACGATCCTTACTTACATTTTCTTAAATCAAGCCTATTCGGATTGCTTCAACAAATCAAGCAGAAAAAAACTTTTTGTTTTAATATATTATTTTACATTTGAAAACAAAGTGTCTCGGTGGCCTAGAGGTAACGCGCTTGTACTGCAGTGTAGAAATCCCTGGTTCGAATCGCGGCTTCGGTAAATACAAAAAATTAATTTTTTAAATTATAAATTTTTAAAGTATCTATAAAATAAAAATAAACTATAAAATTCTTCTTCTTTAATAAAGCTCCATAAGTCAAAAAAATGACATTTCATTTTCGAAGTAATCCCGTTTATGGCTTAAATCAATCTTTTTTTGGCTTACATCAAGTACGGTCCGAACTTAAATCAATCCTCTTTTGGCTTAATTGTGGCTAAAAGTAAGAAATTCGGATTTGAAAAATTTGACTTGGAGTAAGAAATTTCGTACTTGATTTAAGAAAAACCGTACTCACCGGATTGCTTCAACAAATCAAGCAGAAAAAAACTTTTTGTTTTAATATATTATTTTACATTTCAAAACAAAGTGTCTCGGTGGCCTAGAGGTAACGCGCTTGTACTGCAGTGCAGAAATCCCTGGTTCGAATCTCAGCTTCGGTAAGTACAAAAATGAAATTTTTAAATTATAAATTAATTATAAATTAATTATAAAATAAAATATAAAATTCTTCTTCTTTAATAAAGGTCCATAAGTCAAAAAAATGACATTTCATTTTCGAAGTAATCCTGTTTATGGCTTAAATCAATCTTTTTTTGGCTTACATCAAGTACGGTTCCGAACTTAAATCAATCCTATTTAGGCTTAATTGTGGCTAAAAGTAAGAAATTCGTACTTAAAAAATTTGACTTGGAGTAAGAAATTTCGTACTTGATTTAAGAAAAACCGTACTCACCGTACTTTTGACACCGCTATGGCTTGATTTAAGTAAAGTTTTCTTAGATAATTTTTTGTGTGTGGGCGTTCTCTCAAATATTTTGCAAAATGAAGTCCTAAAAATCAAAATTCTTTGATGCCTTCTAGTTTTCTAGTAGATAAACCTTTTCTTTAAAGATAAAGGTCTTACCGTCCCTGGCAATAATTGGAATTTTTTTTGTAAGAATTAAAAAAATTTAAATTTTAACCAAAAATGTAAATAAATTTATTTCACTTGTCAGAATGGAATCACCCATATGTAACATTTAGTTAACATTAGACCTTTTTTTTCAATTATTTTAATATTACCACAAAAGAAATTTACATAAGAAAAGCCATAATCAACATTATCTCATTGTATTGTGTAATTCTTTAAATACAAACAAAAAATATTTTAGAATAAAAGAACTATAAAAACCGTTTTATTTTTTTTAGAATATTTTATTATAAATTTGATAAAATAAAATAAAGAAAAATAATAACGATAAAAATCATAAGGAAATAATAACACTTCATTAAATAAAAAAAATTATGTTAATAAGTTTTGTTTGTTTTATTAACTTCTAAAGAAATTGTAAATGTTTAAGGTCAGTAGACTTAACAAATTAAAAAATCTTAAAAAAGAATCTATTAAAAAGAATATTAATTAAAAAAATTTTAAAAGAAGCGCCATCAGAATCCTTATTTCACAACCATGAAATTTCCTGAATCTAATTCTCTGCATTTACATGACTGTCGGTTTGTTGGATGGTACTATATTGTTGTCTTAGGTCAAATTTGTGATTGAAAATGCAATTGTTGTCATTTAAGTTCGTAGTGGGCTTCAATTTAAGAAATTTCCAGAACAATTTCGACATAGTTGGTAAAAAAAAGTTATAGGCCTGTAACACTCTTCTTTCCGAGGATAAATTCCAGGCTTATAAATTATCTTTTTCAAGCCAAATTTCTATATTGGAGGTACTTAGGTATTCAAAACTGTATTATATCTGTAAAAATTAAAAGATTTATTCTCTTTGCGGTGCAAGTAGTTCTGAAAGGGATTTATTGCCGATTTTAACCAACCCAGAAGGAAGCTTGTTTATCATTTAAATTTTTAAAAGTTTCTATTACACCAACTAATTATACCGTATCTCTAGCAACAACAGTCGGTATTGCACTCACGTTCGTGAATGTATTTGGAGTTAAAACGATTTTTATTTGGTTTACGAAAATATAACATTTTTCTTCGTTATTTTTGCCCAAAATCATTTTTAATTTAAAAACTTTTTAAGTGTTCCATAAGTGATGCCTTTATTCAAGCCTCCAATAAATGTCTGAGTTGGTTTGTAAAACCTTTCAGCTTAATTTTGCCTTTTCTGTTTCCTTCCTTTATACCTATACAGAGAAAGAAGGTTTAATGTTGGTGAAAATAACTTGAAAAACTTGAAAGTTGTCGAGAAATATTGCGGTTAAGCTCTCTTTTCTAAAAGTCTAAAACAAGTGTTAGGTTGCAATTAAATTAATTGAGAGTTTTTAAATTCAAGATCTAATTTCTTTGACTTGTATATAATTTAGTGCAAATTGAAACTTTTAATTTCGCATATTTTTCCCACATATTTCCTTACCTCAGGGCCGCAAAATTTTTGGCCAAAATATTTGATTGTTCTGTTTGTTATTGATATTTGAATCAAGCAAAAATGCAAAAATGTTTAAAGAAAGAGAAGGGAATAAAAATATAAAAATAAAAGCGGCTTAAACGGTATTTTTTCAAATGTCATTTGAATATAAATGATTTTTTTTAAATACACTTGTTCACATCTTTTACGCAAACATACGCACAAATTAAGGAATATGTGTAACTTAATTTATGTGTGTTTGCGTTTGTGCTTCTACAGGTGTGGCTATATTTATGAGTACGTTTTTAACGTTTCATTCAAAGCAATAAATGATACATGAGACAAAATTTTTTTTGTTCAGCTGCTTAAAAAATTTTAATGAATTTTTTTTGATCAAATTGACAAGTACTTTCGTTTCTTTGTGTATTTTTTATAATATTTTTTGGCTTTTTTTCTTTTTTGTTTTTTTGTTGCTTTAATTACCCTTTTTTGCAAAAATTTCTTTAGAAAGTTGCTCAAATTTAATATGTGCATATTTATGAATTTTGTATTTCTTTGTAAGTTTTTTTTTTGCATAAAATTAAAATATTTTATTGTGTTGAAGATTCTTGATGATATGTAGTACATACTAGCTCTGCCCGGCCCGCTTTGCTGATTCCGACCTTAGTGTGCTTATTTAACTTAAGTGATGTATTGAACTTTTAACATTTAAAAGAAAATTAAACTTAAGTAAAAATAACTTTTGCAAAAATATACATAAAAAGTGTTTTTAACGTGTTTCGATTGCATGAAAATGTTACACATCTCCATTTGCAGTCTAAGTAAAGGTCATATGTCACACCTAATAAAAGAAAATTTTGAGTCTATAACTGTTGAAAATATATAACGTAAAAATTGTTTTAATATTATGGAAATTGTCATACTCCCTTGCTTCAAGTTGTTGGCGTTTTTTTTAATAAGTCATTTAAATCCTTGTGGCTCAAGCGAAATTTCACAATCATAGTCGTAGTAATGTTTTAATGTTTGTCGATTGCACGTTTTAAGCTTCTTACTTTGCATCCTTATAAAAACCAAAGTTATCACACTTATTCGCACTAAGTTTTGCGCCTATAGATGCAACTGTTGTACTTTAGCTATCAGCATACACGTTTTAATATTGAACTTAATCTTAGAATCTTACAAAATTCAAAAAATGTATGTGCTGTTTTTGAAAGCAAAGAAGTGATCGTTTTGGGGCGAATTAGGTGTATTTTCTTTTTGTTTACAATAACAAAATTCATATAATTTTTGAACTTACGGTGGGAATACCTGCATTAGGATTCTTATCTTCCTACTTTATTACCTCTAGAATTTTGCGTTAGAGGCCTTATATATATGTGTATAAACAAATTTATAAAAAACCAGTGCAGTAGAAGTACATACCTGTATTTGGATATACACTTTTTGACGTGGTTACGCCTTTTTTGTTTGCTTGAAAATTTTAAAGTTAGACGCCCTGGGTATGCGTGCGATTTTTAAAACCAATGTGCGCCATAAAAGAACCAACAGAAAGAGTTAAATTTTTATTAGTATTAAGGCTTTTTATAATATAAGTCGAATATGTATAGTGGAATAGTTACAAAATAGGTCAAATTAATTTGCTCTTTAAGACCTTAAAAAAAATGGTAAATGTTTTTTGTATAAATTGTGCTCATGCCACAAAAACACCAGTTAGTTTTGAGAGCTCAGCTGATCGCTTTTAATTACACATCATAAATGTCAAGAAAGTAAAACAAACCGATGGGTTTCTAAAGAAAAAAAATAGTAAAATCTAAAGGCACTTTTAAGGGTAAAAAATTTAAAAATTATTTGTAGTGATAGTGGATTGAATCCTATAAAAATTCCTATTCTTTTTAGTCGATTTAAGCCTGCTCAAAAATTAGTCGTCAGCGGCGCGCTATCGGTTTTGGGTCGGTCGAGTTGTATTACTGGTTTTAGTTGTTTTTGATACTACTAAAGATTTTTTGTGACAAAAAAATGCAATTGCTGAAATCTAAAAGCTACAAGCCAAGGCGAATTCATTGACCAAGTGGAGTTAACAGCACAGCTGATTTGCTTTTTTCTTGCATAAATCGAGGCACGGTTGTCGAATTGGGTAATGTTTACAATTTTTTTTTTTTGACACATCAGCAAACGAAAATCACAAAAAACGAAAATTTTCTTTGCCGCAAATTTCTCTTTGTTTAGTTGTTGTAAAATCACTACCACCATGTAACTAATTCGCCTTGCTACAAGCGAAATGTCAAGTGAAGTCTAAGATGTATCGTTTTGGAAAAGGTGGATAAATTGGAAACTTTTCCTAATTTATTTTAAATCAATGTTAAACAAAAAACAGATGTTTACGTATGTATGTATGTATGTATGTATGTATGTATGTATGTATAAGTATGTATGCATAAATATAAGTACGTTTTACATACATACTTATAAAGTAAAGTTTGTATTAAATATTTTTTTATAATTTTTGTTAAAAGTCTGAAAAGAAAATAGTTTCATATACATTTTTGTTGTGTTGAAAAAAAAATATTTACTTAAAAATATTAAATATTTGTTTTAATCCAAATATTGAAATAAGTGTTTTATACTCTTTTATTTACTACAATATTCACACGTATGTACATATATATGTAGATTCAAATTTTTTTTGAACTTTCAATATGTATTTTTAATTTAACAGATATTTTAATTTAGCCTTGAGCTACATTGACAACAAAAAATATTTAATTTGAGACAAAAAACAAACACATTTTTAATTAAAAAAAATATATAACATAGCGGAAGAGTAATTTTGCAAGTTTTCTTTAATAAAAATTTCAAAGCAAGACGTAAACAGATCTAAGGTAGTACATAGTATGTAAATACGTACATATGTATACATACGCATTTAAGCCATGTGTATCATATATGGTATATATCGAGCCTTTGGTGCAATACCGTAGTAACTCAAAATTTGATTTTTTTGAGCTGGGTATGGAGAAATTATCTTTGGGGAAATATCTATCTAAAGAAAAAAAGATTATGATTCCACCTCTAACTGTGCAGATTCTACAGCTAAAAATGTCCTTATTGCCTCTAGGTATTTCCAGCAATATTTATTTGCAATAATGAAATATTTCCTTTATGACAAGAAATTTACTAACAGAAAGCAATTTACGAAAAAAGTATAAAGCAATATAATTTTTTGCTACGTTTTAGGCACAAAAACGCAACTGCATAATTTGATTTCTTTTTTACTTGTTCGTATTATTTCATAATACAACTTTGTTAGAAAAAAAATAGTTAAAAGTTTATTTGCTATAACGATATATTTCTAACTAATTTTTGAGTTTGCCATAGGTTTTGTGACAATAACGATACATCATTGATAGGTTGATACAAAGTACTTAAATATAAATAAATATTTCATATTTTTAATAATTTTTGGCCTTTTTTTATTTTAAAACATTCCTTTTTATTTAAAAACTTGTAAAAAAATAACTTTAGTAAACGAAAATACTATCAAAAAGATTTTTCAAAACTTCAAATGCATTTTTCTCAGTTCACGATTTTTTGAATTACTACGGTATTGCACCAAAGGCTCGATATGTATTGTTTATAGGACCGATTTTAAACAAAAAAATTATTGACTCAGTAAATGAAATGCTTTACTGATTTTGGTCCTATAACGAAAATTTTAAAATCAGATACACAATTTTATTAGATTTCTGAAAAAATTTCTTTGGAAAAAAATGTCTACTATTTTCAGTAAAAAAATTATTGCTATTGAGCAAAACAATTTTTTGATTTTTCGTTTATTTTGTTTGACATAAAAATCAGATAACAATTTTGTTAGGATCTAATAAAATATTGCTTAAAGAAATTTAAAATTTTAAAAAAATGTTTGTTTGAATAAAAATTTGTGAAGTTTTTTCTGTGTACGATCGTATCAACTTTTTCAGCATTGTGTGGATAAGCGCTCAGTAAATATAGTCACTCTTTTCAAAAAACTTGGCGCGGATACTCTGAAAATAAGAACCTAAATAAGAGAACAATTTTTTTCAGATAGGATCAGGGGAAGTAGCATTTCTCACACAATTGCACAAATTTTGTGAAATATTTCATGCGCTAAATCTTAAAATTCATAACAGCTATCGACTTCAAATGTTGTACAAAAACTAATTGGACAATAAGACCTACAATTCGGAAAAAAATATTTTGGGTAGCGGCAGGGGAAGGGGTAGCTCCCATACAAATTAACAATTTTTATAAAATTTTCGATACGCTATATCCCGAAAACTATAACAGCTATCGACATCAAATATTCTACAAGAAGGAATTGAACAATAAGACTTACATTTTGGAAAAAAATTATTTAGATAAAATCAGAGGGAGGGGAACCCCCCATATAAATAAATATTTTTTTTAGTTTTTGATGCGCTTTATCTGGGAAACTAAAACTGATATCGACTGCGATTGTTCTAAAAAAAATAATGATCAAATAATTTATACATTATGGAACAAATAGTTGGAGAGGAGCAGGGGTAACCATTTAATAACCAAATTTAGCTTAACAGTAAAAAACGTCTTTGAATTAGGTTAACTTCCATTTTTTAGCCGGGAACCATTTTATAAAAAAAAATTATATTTACGAGTTTAGCAGTTCTGACTGTTTATGATTTCGTGTGTGATATGTATCCCATATGATTATTTGCAGTTAATTCTTAAATTAGGACTTTCCTACATATGAATACATGTAGGAACGTACATTCATGTATATTTATATTGTCCATATTTTCCAGATACAAATAAAAGAATCATCCTAACAGAAGATATACTAGCAACAACAACAACAACGATTATGCAAATCTTTAATACAATTTTGCTCTGCTGCTTTTTGGTTCTGTTCTGTTTTGATCTTCGTTTTTTTTTTTGCAAAATGTTTTATTTATTCTTAAGATATTTGTGTTTGTTAAATGGTTTTGTTCTCATTGTTTCATCAGACAGTTGTTCTGGTAAAAAGAAAAGGCTACACCAGCCACAACCAGGGAACGCTAACAGTAATATTAATTTTTTTTTTGTTAAAAATACTATTTTCTAAATTTGTTTGCAGAAACATATAATAATTATTATTGGGGTTTTTTTGCAGAATTTTTTTTTTTTGGTTTAAGCATTTTTTTGGTAGAAATAGTAGTTATTATTTGACTCACTCTTCTTTTTATTTTTAAATTTTTTTTACTTTTAACTATTTTGCAGCAATAATTGTTATTTTTAAATATTTATTTTGTTTGCAGAATTATAATTTTTATACCCTTCAGATAGTGATAAGGGTATATGTATATCAGTTTGTCATTCCGTTTGTAATTTCTTTATTATCAATTTTACGACCCCATAAAGTATATATATTCTGGATCCTTATAGACAGGGAAGCCGATTTAGCGATGTCCGTCTGTCCGTCTGTTGAAATCAAGTTTCCGGAGTCAAATAAAAAGATACGGACCAGTCATTGGTGCCAAGCTGTTAAAAATATCCCGCAGACAATCGCTACTTAAAATCACCAAATCGGTGGTTCACTATTGACCGAGATATAAGCGAAAACCCAAAACAACCCATTTTTTAGGACAAAATCTGTGCATATATCCCTATATATCTCAGTAAATTAAGTCATTCTTGCAGGGAAATTCTTAAATTAGGGACCTTTTTCAGATAGGATCAGCGGCGGTGGTATTTTTCCTTCAATTGCACAAATTTGGTGAAATATTTTATGCGCTATAACTCGAAAACTATAACAACTATCGACTTAAAATGTTCTACAAAAAGTAATTGCACAATAAGACCTACACCTTAAAAAAAAATTTTTTGGGTGGGGGCATGAGGAGGGGGTAGCTCCCATACAAACTAACAATTTTTATAAATTTTTCGATAAGTTGTATCTCGGAAACTAAAACAGCTATCGAAATCAAATGTTTTACAAAAGGTAACTGGACAACAAAACCTACGCTTTGAAGAAAAAATTTTTTGAGTGGGGGGGAGGGGGGGGGGGGGGTGAAGAAGTGGTAGCTCCCATACAAATTAAAATTTTTTTATGAAATTTTTGATAAGCTACATCTCGGAAACTATAAGAGATATCGAAATCAAATATTCTACAAAAAGTAATTGGAGATTAAGGTCTACCCTTTAAAAAACAAATCTTTTTGGTGGGGCCAGGAGTAGGGGTAGTTCTCATACAAATAAACAATTTTTATCAAATTTTCGATTCGCTACATCTGGGAAACTATAACAGCTATCGACTTCGAACATTCTACAAAAAGTAATATACAAATAATTCATACATTTTGGAAAAAAAGTTGGAGAGGAGCAGGGGGACTAAAACATCCCATAAAAATTAACAACTTTTTTTAACTTTTAAATATGAATAATGTCGAAAACTTTTATAACTCTCGACCTCAAACGTTCCTCATCTATTTCTGTTATTCATACGAACGTTAAAATTTTGTTATTTTTTCTATGGGCTTTAAAACTCGCACAAGGTTTTTTATTAAATTATTTGCAGTACAAAATAACTCGGCTGGGTATATTAAAAGACCAATTTGAAGGGTATATAAGATTCGGCACAGCCGAATATAGCGTTCTTACTTCTTTTTTTTATCAAATTAATTAATTGTTACTTTTTTATTTTTACTTTTTGCCAAAATTGTTTAAAAAAATTAAGAAAAACTTTCGGTTGCTTCCTTTTGCCCTTTTTCAAATTCTAAAACAACATTTTCGTTCCCTGGTCGCAACAATAAGAATTAAAAGTAAAAAAAACAAAAACGTTGAAAAAGAACAGATATGCTGGTGCCTATACGAGACACAGCTGGCCAGTCACTGTTATATCAAATGAATGGCAAAAAATTGCGATAAAAAGCATTTTAGAAAGGCAACCCTGAAATGTTTCTAATAACATCCTAAAAGATCATTTAAAACTTACCTTTAAGTAACGACATATGTATGATTAATGGTATCGAATTAATAAGTATTTAGGTAAAATAATCCAATAATTTGAAGAAAAACGTCAAAGTGCTTTACAAGTCTTTGTTTTAACAATATTTTTTTTAGAGAGACGTTTTAAATGTTTCTCTTTTTGCTTGAGATTTAAATAAACTTTGAAAAATTTTTATTTTATTTTTAGGAAATGTTGAACAAATAATTGTTAAGCTCTTTTTTATCTTTCGTGGAACATTTATTTTCTTTGTAACTTTTAAGGTAAAACTTTAACTGGTTTAAATTTTTTACATTTTATGCCAATTTTTATTTTTTTCTTAAATAGGAAACTTGTTTTCAGTGGCTTTTTCTAACCAGTAACTATATTTTTGCATATTTTTTTACATATATTTTTTGGTTTCTATTCTTTTTTACACTTTTTAGGTTTTTTTACAGCAAACATAATTTTCTTTATTATTTAAAAATATTTTTTTGGGTTTTAAGAAATAAATATTTTCTTTTTATTATAGAAACCGTTAAAAACGCGTTTGTTTTATTATTAGAAAAAATATATTTTTTTTAATTTATTACTTAACAAACATAAAACGTTTTAAGCTACCACCAACTCGTTCAGCAGTCGTTGAAGAACTAAATCGCTTTCTTTTCTTATGTCTTAAACTTACAATACGGCCAAAACATTTTTGGCCTGGTCTTTGTATTTGAAGTTTTACTCAGGCATACTAAGAAAAAACTGCAATATCTTAAAACCACTCACTCACTCACTCTCTCACTCATACCTGAATATCCATACACTGCTGCCAGATCAAAAACTGTATTTTAACGATTTTGCTTGAATTGTTTATATATTAATGACACAGAAAATTATTTCTTAGTCGACGACTCTTAGGGTCGTTATGAAAACTGAGGAAAGCGGTATCATCAGCAAATGTCGACATGTCGCCTTGACTGTCTGCTGTTAAAAAGAAAGCAAGAAATTGGTCCAAAGTACTCTCTTGCGGTACGCCATTCCTTTTTGGTTGAGGGCAGCTCAAGCAGTTTTATTCTTTCATAATAAATTGTCAACCAGTTATATACTTTTCTAATGGGTTTAAGAGATAAACTTCAGTTCAGCTTTAGTTTGCTGGCAAGGCTTTCATACCTTATCAAAAGCTTGAAAGACATTAATAAAACGCGCGGAATAGAACTTCTTTCCCTCAAGGGCTTTTCTCTATCCTGCACTAACTTGTGTGTTTGTTCGATGGTAACATATTGACTTTTTAAGCCAAATTGGTGATTTGGAATGCAGTTGTTATCATTTAGGATCGAGGCGGGCCAGCTTGTTTTAAGCCGTTTCTCGAACAGTTTTGAAACAGTTGGTAACAAATAAATAGGTCTGTAAGACTCTACTTCGAAGGATTCTTTTCAGGCTTAGAAATCATCTTTACTAAGGCAGCTTTGCTCATAATCGGGAGCATTTGAAGCCATAGCATGGTGTTAAAAATAATTAAAATTATTTATTATTTTGGGTATGCAAGAAAACTTTAAAAGTATTTTGTTGCTCATTTTATCAAAACCGAAGCTCTTTTAATATTTAAGTTTTAAAAAGCCTCTACGACACTTAAAAACTGAAAACTTAATTCTATAAGGCGTCTAGCAACAATAGGCGGTGAATTAGTCACGTCAGTACATGTATTGGGAGTTAAAACGTTCTTTTAATGACTTGCAAGCAGATCACATTTTTCTTCATCGTTTTTTGCCGAGGATGCTTTCATACTACGCGGTGGTGGTTTTGCGACAGTACTTCGACAACAGTACTTCTAAGTCATGTGAATGATCGTTATAGAGAATAATTAATTTGGCAAGTCGAGTCTAGTCCTTCCAAGTGTTTCTTAAGGTATGCCATTCTGCGTACAACCAGCAATCTTTTTTAACTGAGTTGTAAATTCTTTTACCCTAGTTTTAAGTTGGGGCAATCTATGCTTTTGGCACTCTCTGGCGGTAGGTAGAAGAAGCACGCTCAGTGACTTTTCTGATACATGCCGTTTAAGTATTTACACAGCCAGACGGACGAATATCGTTTAAATAACTCAGAACGTGATTCTATGTCGAACATTTTAACTGAAAGTGGGGCTCGGACTTTTTAAGGGCATTAATAAACACCCGCACCAAGGTAGAAATTTATTTTAAAAGAATGTTGCCAAAACGCTAAGTCATTAAAACAATTTTATTGCTTTGGCTTTCTAATAGTACTTGGAACTTAAGTTTGAATTTATTGTTAATTTTCATTTATTGTTGAACTGATTGTTTTTAATACAAATTTTTGATTTTTAGTTTGGCTTTAGTTCATATAATTTCTTTTTATTAGAAGAAATTATTATTTTCCGTTAATGTTGAAAGAAACTTTCAATTTTGAAAAAAGCAGATTTTTCTACCGCTACTAGCCGAGTAGAATGCATTTTCGAAAGCAGCTACGCAATTTCATCATCAGTACTCTTTGAACGGTAGTATTGTATGATATACAATAATAAAAAGCGTTTCGTTCCATCTGAGAGATGGACAAATGCGTGTCCGTTAGTCAAGTGTTGCCAAAGAGACTTTTAATGGAAAAAAGCATAGTGTATATGAAAAATAAACTTCGTCCTAACTTACAGAATAAAAACAGAAGGAAAACACTGATACCGTATACTTTTCTCTGTTACATGTAAGTTAAATAGGTGATGTTTACAACCATATACACTACTACCGTTCAAAGAGTACTGATGATGAAATTGCGTAGCTGCTTTCGAAAATGCATTCTACTCGGCTAGTAGCGGTAGAAAAATCTGCTTTTTTCAAAATTGAAAGTTTCTTTCAACATTAACGGAAAATAATAATTTCTTCTAATAAAAAGAAATTATATGAACTAAAGCCAAACTAAAAATCAAAAATTTGTATTAAAAACAATCAGTTCAACAATAAATGAAAATTAACATATAACTCACACATGGCACGGTGCAAAATGATCTTTAATAATTTCTGTCAATTTGTCGTTGACAAAAAAGAAATTAAAAAAGTGAATACCCATATTGTATGATATACAATAATAAAAAGCGTTTCGTTCCATCTGAGAGATGGACAAATGCGTGTCCGTTAGTCAAGTGTTGCCAAAGAGACTTTTAATGGAAAAAAGCATAGTGTATATGAAAAATAAACTTCGTCCTAACTTACAGAATAAAAACAGAAGGAAAACACTGATACCGTATACTTTTCTCTGTTACATGTAAGTTAAATAGGTGATGTTTACAACCATATACACTACTACCGTTCAAAGAGTACTGATGATGAAATTGCGTAGCTGCTTTCGAAAATGCATTCTACTCGGCTAGTAGCGGTAGAAAAATCTGCTTTTTTCAAAATTGAAAGTTTCTTTCAACATTAACGGAAAATAATAATTTCTTCTAATAAAAAGAAATTATATGAACTAAAGCCAAACTAAAAATCAAAAATTTGTTTGAATTTATTTTAAAATAACGTTTTTACTCTGTTGTATATTTTTATTCTATATACGCATTTAGAACATACTACTTGTCTTTCTAGTATCATTTCGTATTTCCATACCAAATCAAACTTGAGTCCGTTTAAAAGACTAAGGTTACAAAAGGCGATGCAAGAAATCAAATTAATCTCTTTCTAAATCAAACAAAATCTTGAATTCATGTTAGTTTCAAAAGAGCAAAATCAGTAGGCTTAATTTTTCTTAAAATATTGATAATGAAAAATGTTTGCTGGAAAGTAGCATTTAAAAGGGGAAGAGCTGATATTTTTTTAATACTTCTAAAAATTAGAAGCCGTTTTTTTTGCAAGCATAAAGCGTAAGATTAAAAAAAAATTAAGAACAACAATTGTTGGATTAATTAGAAAAAATTAGAAAAATAAAATAGAAAAATTAAAAAAAATTCCAATCAAGTGATCTTATTTAAATATATATCTTTTATATCTTTTCAGCTGAACAATAATTTTGCCGATTTTTTAAAGTTGAAAAATTATGGCGTTTTTTTTTTTAAATATATCTGGTATCTTTGCTCACATACTTGTTTTACCTGTACTCCATAGGTTGTCAAAAATTCATTTTTAGTGCACAATTGTGCTACAAAAACAATAAAAACAAACTCACACCGACGCTTGTTCTCTTTTATTTCAGTTTGATTTCAGTCGTTAATTGAGTGTTAACGAGTGCACATGGGCGGATGCTTACTGTTTTTTTTTCAGCTTTGTTGTTTTTTCAGCTTTGATTTAATTTCAAAATAAACCAGCAAACAAAATAGTATAATGGAAGATAAAAATTTTTGTTTTGTCATTAAAAATGCTTTTGGTAACATGCAATACATTTTATGTTACCAAACATTTAAAACAAAGAAAACAAGAAAAACTTAATTTATAATACCTAAATACACTTAATTTTTTAAGTTTTAACTGTAAATTAAACTCGCCCAATGGAATATGTGTGAAAAAAAAATTGTCTTATTCTGTAATAACTGAGGCATATTTTGTATTTAATTTTAATAACTTTTTTTAAGTTCATTTCCATTTTGCTTTAAAAAGTAAAATTCATCACATTGGCAATGCTTAGTTTTTTGTTTGCTGGGCAATTTTCTCTTATCCAATACAGACGCATTTCATTAAATGAGAATTTTGACAATCCCTGCTGTACTCACAAAAGCATATAAAGAGCAGGGATGGCATTAATAATTTTAACTTTGTATCGTACTTTGTATAATACTATTTTAAAGTAATCTTTAATAAATAATTTTTAAAATCATCTTGGGGGTTTTTTAATTAAACAATTTTAAATAAGATACAATTATTTCAACTTGTTTTATTTCTTTTAATTTTCTCCTTACTTTTTGACTTTAAAGTAAAAGTAACAGGCTTGCTCCCATAAATTGAGTTAAGATTTTATGACTGGTAACAGAATATACATAAATAACAGTTTGGGTTACATTACCGACTTTTATTGTTGATTTTTCTCCTAAGACCTTTATATATAAAAGCTCCAACTAAATGCTTTAAATTTTTTTTTGCATATTTGGGTTGATGAAATATGATATGAAAAATTGAGTTAGAACCTTTTTATATTAATGCAACAATGTTCTTGATCCGGAGTATTAGGGACTGTAGGGTTTTATGAACTCCAACCTAAAACTAAAAAATACAAACGTACTTTAAACTTTACAAGCACAATTGTAGATGACTTATATAAAAATGATGTTCCGTTATATGGCGCCTGAGCAAATTTCGAATTGCTTGAAAAATGCTTAAGTTTGGCTTATTTGTTGGGAGAGTAAGATTTGAAAAAACATCAAAAGTAAATTAAAAAATCAAATTAAAAAAAGTAGAAAATATATTTCAAAAGTATGTCATCCCAGCAAAAACTTATATTGCTTTGTAATGAGTTAAAATCCAAAAACTTCCAACTCGTTAGCATTTCAACCCATTATTTTAACATGGCGATGACATTGAAATCAAATACTTTATATGCCTGCTTACAAAGAGGGAGTTAAATAAGTACTTACTTATAAAGAGGGGCTTCACATAAGCTATTATTTTATTGGCATTAAAATAACCTTTGTTGTATTTAAAGTTTTTATTTTGATGTTTTGGTTAAAAGTGTCTTAAAATATTAAGTTAGAATTTGTTAAACTGAAACTATCTGCCTATATTTTCGATAAAAAATAACTCATTATCTCACAACTGCAAAGTAATTCAGACGAAATGTAATAAATAGTAGTTAAAAAGTAAGAATTTTGTAATGCCTAATCACTTCCAAGTTTTTGCTGGGACATTTATTTAAACAAAGTGTTCAAAGCGAAGCAAAAGAAGTTTCTGTAGTTAATGTTTGCTTATATGAAGGCCTAAAAAGTACATATTACCAATTTAAATTTATTTTAATTACAATTGGAAAATTTTTTATCTGCAAGCTTGTTTTATCATTAAACTTCTAAGCTTTTCATAAGCACTGACTAGCAATATTATTACAAGGGATCGGTTTTCTTTATTAAATAATTATTATTAAGCTTTTTGCAATAAATTTCACAACAAATCTATAAGCTTAAGGCTTATGGTAATAAACTTGTTACTTGTATAAGATTTTTCTATATAGTTTTGTTTTTTTTTGGAATATGAACAATTGCTAATCTATTCAGCCTTTTTTCACTTATAATACCCCTTACATTAGTGATTTTGTTATTCCGTTTGTAATTTCTTTAATATCTATGTGCGTCCCAATAAGGTATATAGTATATTTTCTTTGTCCTAGGGAAGTCAATTTAGCGATGCCCGTATGTCCATCTGCCCATTAGTCCGTGTTATGGTTGAAACCCACTTTTTGAAGCCATCCGGTTTCGCATAGACCCGTAAGTGGTATCAAACTATTAAAAATATCTGCAGAAAAATCTATATTGAAATCCAGCAAAATTGTTTAACAACTGGTCGAGATATAAACCAAAAATCATGACAACTTCTGTTTATTTCTCTAAAAGTTGCACCTAAAAACCTCTACAACTGCCCCGGAGTTGCTTCTATAAGGGTGCAATGTAAGACTGACTCCCATTACTTTTTCATCATAAAAATTTTTATGGAACATACGTACACCCTATCTCAGCCCACTAACAAAGTTTAATTCAAAAATTATGGGTTGCCCTAAAAAAATTAAAAAAAATTGGGTATAGACCCTCACAACTTTTTCGGACTTACCCTTAGAGGAATTAAATGAATCACAGACACCTATTAGTTTGTCCTTCCCAACATATTCCTAGAACATACTTACTTACCTCTTATCTCCATTGCCTAAGGGGTCTCACATAAAAAGTTTGGAACATTGTAACAAATCCCCTCTTACAGCTTCCAGGATGGCCGTGGATAGATTTAATGTAGGACTGAAGCCATCTCCTTTTTCCTTGCAAACATTTTCCTAGAACCCCCTAGGGGGCTGCCATGAAACATTTGAAAATATTAGGGCAAAAAACCCTACGTGTTGTGTAGGGTATATAAGATTCGGCACCGCCGAATACAGCGCTTTTACTTGTTGTTGTTAATGTTATCCACGTTCTTAATTTCCGAAAGGTAGAAAATTATCTCTTAACTCAAAGATGGTAGGCTTAAAAAGGAATTTTTTTTCATTGATAAAAGTAACGGAAATGGTAACCCTTCTACAAATTAAGGCTTTGAACTGGTTAAAGGCAGTTTTCGTGAAAATCCGCGACTTTCAAAACGGAAAAGAGCAGCCTCACTGGGACTTCAAAAAGCAATTGTTCAGAAAATTTTTTTGAAAAGGATATGAAGTGGCATCCTTTTAAATTTCAAATCGCTTAAGAACTTTAAGAAAGTGACTTTGATTTACGCAAAAATTTTTGAAAAACGATGTTGAAGCATTTTCGAACTGTAAATACAAATTTTTAACAAAAGCGACGGGCTCGTTTTCACTTAAACGGCCACGTCAAAAAACAAAACTGCCATTATTGGTCTCCAAGAACCCGCAACCCTCGATTGAAACATCAAAAACCATTGCATTGCCCCAGGGTCACCGTTTGGTGTGCTTTTTTTACGCATGAGATAATTGGACCAGTTTTTTTTGCAAATTCTCGAGGCCAGGTGACGAATAATTACGGAATTCTTTTTGCCAAACGTGCGAGCTCATCTATTTGCCACCAGACACCCTGTATTACCTGCGATATTGTTTAAAGTAATAATGTTATATAAAGAGACATATTAATTTGTGAAAAATAACAAATTGCAAACTGTCACACGATTCACGAGGTTTGACTTACCTAGGTCATGATTCCACAATCTTTCCCAATTGGGCGACCTCACCTTTCTTGGTAATTTTAATTTTTTTTTTTATCGAAAACGTGGTATGTTGTTATAAAACTATAAACTATAAAACTATAAAACTCTCAAGTAGTCGGTATTCTGCATTTGGGTCTGATATGTTAAAAGAAGATGTTTATGTAATATCAACCCAATAGTTAAAGAAAAAACTTCTCAGCGATTGTAAATCGCAAATTTGCTTTTAACCCATTAAAAGCCAGGCACAATCCGCTTGGTAGAAATTAGTGAAAGTTTGTATATAAAAAACATATATGGTGGATTTTTCGACCGCTGGTTAAGTACAATATAAAAAATATAATGAAAAAAACTTGTTTCTGGTAACAAATCTTAATTTCCCCGCGAAGAAAACTAAACCTTAATTGATTATTACTTTTTATTAAAAGAGGACTTTAAATAAATTTTACTTGGGAAAAATATTCTTTTTTTTGATTTGTTTTTGGTTATAAAATATTTTTCTAGAATTTTTTTTTAGAGAAATTAAAAATATTTAACAAATCGTAAAAATATTTAAGTTCTGTATAAAAAAATTGAACAAAACAAATAAAATTTGTTTATATAGTGTAATGATTTTATTATACAAGTTAATGATTGTTTTAGATGCTTTGTGTATATTTTGTTTTTGTTGCACTTACCAAGTCATATAAATTTTGATTTAGAACGTTTGCCTGCATTATAAAAACACGACATAAAACATTTGTATTTTAAATACAAAAAATAACAAATTCTTAAGAAGTAAGATTTAATAAAATTACAATATACATATGTATGTATGTATGCATGTATGTAGTTCATTTGCACAAAAATAAAAACCTAACCGACCTGTTTTTGTATACATATTGCACACTTAATATTAAAGTGATACAACTCGAAAAATGCGGAAGTCGATATTTTGTCATAAATAAGTGTGCAGTAAATACAGTAAATAAAAGGCTGTTTTTCAACCAACATTCTCTTAACACTCTTTATATCTTTGTGATGGTTCTATAATATGCGTGTCTTTCTTACTAAAGTCCTTTTAGAAAAAATTTATCAGTTTTCGGGTTACACACCATTTATGATGAGTGTATAATATTCGTCAGAACTCATATTTTATTTATTTAATTTAAAAAGTAAATTTTAAATTAAAATACCTTAAAAAGAAATTAAATTCTTTTAAAACATATACATACATATAAAATTAAAGTCGTTTTTCAGCTTTTAAAAAAGAAGCAGACTAATAATTTATCAAATTTTTTTAAATAAATAATCTTAATTATGGCGTAATTATTAAATATAATTGGAGTTTGGAAAAGATTCTTTTTGCAAAAAAGTTGTTAATGCAAGACGATTTATAATTTTAAATATTATTTATGCATTTATATTGAAACAAAATCACCTCAAAAAGTTTAGATGCATTGATGATTTTGACAAAATATATAACTTTTAATAAATTTATTAGTTTCTTTTTCTCTTGTTAAAAGGAATAAATTGGAACATAATTAATATTAATTAAATAAAAACAAGTAAGAGCGCAATATTCGGCTGTGCCGAATCTTATATACCCTAAACACTGGTCTTTTAATATGCCCACCCGTCATTTCTAGCTGAGTTATTTCATAATGCAAATATTATAATAAAAATACTTTGTGCCGGATTTGAAGTCCAAAGCAACCCAGGTTTTTGAAATAGCAAACCTTACAAAATTTAAACGCTCGTATGTATAAAAGAAATACCATGTAGAAAGTTGGAGGTCGGGAGTTTTAAAAGTTTTCGACATTATTCGTTTAAAAGTTTAATAAAACTAGTCTCCTGCACCTCTCCAATTATTTTTATACCCTTCACATAGTGATAGGGTATATATCACTTTGTCATTCCGTTTGTAATTTCTTTATTATTCATTTGCGACCCCATAAAGTATATATATTCTGGATCCTTATAGATAGGGAAGCCGATTTAGCGATGTCCGTCTGTCCGTCTGTCCGTCTGTTGAAATCAAGTTTCCGGAGTCAAATAAAAAGATACAGACCAGTTAATGGTGTCAAACTATTAGAAATATCCTGGAGACAATCGCTATTTAAAATCAGCAAAATCGGTTCACTATTGACCGAGATATAAGCGAAAACCCAGAGTAACCCATTTTTTTTAAGGACAAAATCCGTGCATATATCCCCATATATCTCAGTAAGTATTATCACTCTTGCCACAAAACTTGGCACGGATACTCCCAAAGAAGGGACCTAAATAATGGGAAAAGTTTTTTCAGATTGGACCAGGGGAAGGGGTAGTTTTCCTACAGTTGCACAAATTTGGTGAAATATTTTATGCGCTATATCTCGTAAACTATAAAAGCTATCGACTTAAAATGTTCTACAAAAAATAATTGTACGCAAAGACCTACACGTTAAAGAAAAAATTTTTTGAGTGGGGGCAAAAATAGGGGTAGCTCCCATACAAATCGACAATTATTATAAAATATTCGATACGCTATATCTCGGAAACTATAAAAGATATCGAAATGAAATGTTCTACAAAAAGTAATTGGGCGAGAATGCCTACGCTATAAAGAAGAATTTTTTGAGTGGGGGCAAAAATAGGGGTAGCTCCCATACAAATCGACAATTATTTTAAAATATTCGATACGCTATATCTCGGAAACTATAACAGATATCGAAATAAAATGTTTTACAAAAAGTAATTGGGCGAGAATGCCTACGCTTTAAAGAAAAATTTTTGTGAGTGGGGGCAAAAAAAGGGGTAGCTCCCATACAAATCGCCAATTATTTTAAAATATTCGATACGCTATATCTCGGAAACTATAAAAGATATCGAAATGAAATGTTCTACAAAAAGTAATTCGGCAAGAATGCCTACGCTTTGAAGAAAAATTTTTGTGAGTGGGGGCAAAAAAAGGGGTAGCTCCCATACAAATCGCCAATTATTTTAAAATATTCGATACGCTATATCTCGGAAACTATAAAAGATATCGAAATGAAATGTTCTACAAAAAGTAATTGGGCGAGAATGCCTACGCTTTAAAGAAAAATTTTTGTGAGTGGGGGCAAAAAAAGGGGTAGCTCCCATACAAATCGCCAATTATTTTAAAATATTCGATACGCTATATCTCGGAAACTATAACAGATATCGAAATAAAATGTTCTACAAAAAGTAATTCGGCAAGAATGCCTACGCTTTGAAGAAAAATTTTTGTGAGTGGGGGCAAAAAAAGGGGTAGCTCCCATACAAATCGCCAATTATTTTAAAATATTCGATACGCTATATCTCGGAAACTATAACAGATATCGAAATAAAATGTTCTACAAAAAGTAATTGGGCGAGAATGCCTACGCTATAAAGAAGAATTTTTTGAGTGGGGGCAAAAATAGGGGTAGCTCCCATACAAATCGACAATTATTATAAAATATTCGATACGCTATATCTCGGAAACTATAACAGATATCGAAATAAAATGTTCTACAAAAAGTAATTGGGCGAGAATGCCTACGCTTTAAAGAAAAATTTTTTTGAGTGGGGGCAAAAATAGGGGTAGCTCCCATACAAATCGCCAATTATTTTAAAATATTCGATACGCTATATCTCGGAAACTATAAAAGATATCGAAATGAAATGTTCTACAAAAAGTAATTCGGCAAGAATGCCTACGCTTTGAAGAAAAATTTTATTGAGTGGGGGCAAAAAAAGGGGTAGCTCCCATACAAATTAACAATTTGTAGGAAACATTCGATACGCTATATCTCGGAAACTATAACAGATATCCATATCAAATGTTCTATTAAAAGTTATTGGAACACAAGGCCTACGCTTTAAAGAAAAAATATTTCGGATGGGGGGTGAAGAAGGGGTAGCTCCCATACAAATTTACAATTTTTATAAAATTTTCGAAACGCTTCTTCCGGAAAACTATTACAGCTATCGACTTCGAATATTCAACAAAAAGTAATAATCAAATAATTTATACATTTTGGAAAAAAAGTTGGAGAAGAGCAGCGGGACTAGAACATTTAATAAGTTTCATTAACCTTTAAATATGGATAATGTCGAAAACTTTTAAAACTTTCGACCTCAAATCTTCTTCATCTATTTCTATTATTCATACGAACGTTAAAATTTTGTTATTTTTTCTATGGGCTTTAAAACTCGCACAAGATTTTTTATTATATTATTTGCAGTACAAAATTACTCGGCTGGGTATATTTAAAGACCAATGTGAAGGGTATATAAGATTCGGCACAGCCGAATATAGCGCTCTTACTTGTTTTTTGTGAATTTTTTGATCATTACTTTTTGTAGAACATTCAAAGCCGATAGTTGTTATAGTTTCTCAGATGTAGCGTTTGAAAAATTTTATAAAAACTGTTCATTTATATGGGGGTTCCCCTCCCCCTGCTTCTTTCCAAATAATTTTTTTCAAAAATGTATTTCTTATTGAACAATTAATTTTTGTAGAACATTTGATGTCTATAGCTGTTATAGTTTCCGAAATGTAGCGTATCGAAAATTTCATAAAAATTGTTAATTTGTATGGGAGCTACCCATAATCCTGCCCCCACCCAAAAAACCGTAGGTCTTGTTGTTTAGTTACTTTCTATAAAACATTTGAAATCGATAGCTGTTATAGTTTTCGACATAGAGCGTATTGAAAATTTCATAAAAATTGTTCATTTGTATGGGAGCTATGTACCCCTTCTCCTGCCCCTCCAAAAAACCTTTTTCCAAAATTAAGGACTTATTGTCAGATTACTTTTTGTAGAACGTATAAAGTCGATAGCTGTTATAGTTTTTAAGATTTAGCGCATGAAATATTTCACAAAATTTGTGCAATTGTAGGGGAAAGACCACTTCCCCTGATACTATCTCAAAAAAAAAAACTCCTCTTATTTAGCTTCCTATCTTCTGGGTACCCGTGCCGAGTTTTGTGACAAGAGTACCTATATTAACGGAGATATATAGGGATATATGCAAGGATTTTGTCCTAAAAAATTGGTTATTTTCGGTTTTCGTTTATATCTCGGTCAGTAGTAAACCAATTTTGCTAATTTTAACCGGCTGAAGGTACGGGGTAAGTATGTCCTAGAAAAATCTTTTTGAAGAAAAATAAGCTGGGGTCAGTCCTGCATTTTACCTATCCACAGGTACCCTGGAAGCTGTAGGGGGGATTTATTACAATTTCTCAAACTTTTTTTGAGAGCCTTCTTATGCGATGGAGACAGGGGGATATGCTTGGGAGGCGAAACTAATGAGGGGTCAGTCTTACACTTTATTTGTCTAAGGCCTACTTTGTGTAAGTTATAGGCATTTTTACATCAATTTTGTAGACTTTGTATGGCAACCCCCTTGAGTAATGGGGATAAGGGGTAAGTAGGCTCTAGGAATATGTTTGGGAGTAAAAGCTAATGGGAGTCAGTGATACACTTAATTCATATTAGGGCGACTTCGGGAAGTTGTAAGGGTTTCTACCATATGTTTTTTTTAACTTTTTACGGCAACCCTAATAGGAGCTGGAGATAGAGGGTACTTATGTTCCACAAAAATGTTTGGGAGGAAAAATTAATTGGAGTAAGTGTTACATTTGACCTTTGAAGGAGCACCTTGGGAGCAATTTAAAAAAATTAAAAATAATTAAACTTTGTATGGCAACCCTGTAAGGGACGGACATGAAGTGTAAGTATATTTTACTAAAATGTTTTTGAAAAACAACTAATGGGAGTCGGTCTTATTTTGCACCCGTTGCCGGGCAAATCCCGGCAGTTGAAGAGGTTTTTATCAACAAAGTTTTAGAGAAATAAACTGAGGTAGTCTTGGTTTTCCACTAATATTTCGTCAAGTTATCGGGCGATTTTTTTGGATTTCGATAGCAATTTGCTTGCTTGCAGATATTTTTGATAGTTTGATTTCACCTACGGGTCTATGCAACATCGGGGGGACTTAAAAAGTTAAACTTCAACCATAATACGGACTGACGGAATGACAAACGTATATACATATGTATATCCTTATTACTAATGCGAAGGGTATAACTAGGATAGCTATCGACTTTAAACCCGGTACCCGGAAAAAAAACTTAGTTGCACCTTAAAGAACTATTATGTGTGAAAAAGCTTAAAATTAAGAAAAACCAAAATAAATCTGTGCGTCAAAGAGAAAATTTTCTTTTTTTAAAATTTTCTTCACCTGTTTATAACATGACCTCAGCTGAAATCACAAATTATTTTCGAGTTGGTTAAGGGTACTTAACGTTTAGTGCGTACTCAAAGAGAGTTTAATTTATTTTTCGTAAAATCCAACAGACCCTAAAACAAATAAATAAATAAACACTTAGTGGGCATAAAAATTAAAAAATAAACAAAAGTAAAATCCATTAAATACAAAAGAAAAAACATCACACTTTTATCAAAGGAAAATGCAGCCAGAAAGCGTCCGTATTCGCCTGATGGTTGATGCAACAAGGAAAGTGTAACATAATTTGTAGCCTCTTGTATTGAAAATACATTAAAACATTTACAAACCGTAAAAAATAATAAAAAAGTGTAAAGAATGGTAAAGCGTGAATTCATAAACGCTTGTAGGTTTCATTATTCAAAAAAAAATCTGAATAAAAAATTAATTTAAAACAAGAATTTCTCTTCTATAATGACTTTTCATTTAATAAAACATTAATTTTAGGTTAAAGAAAACCATAAAATTATTATTTTTTATTTTCTAACCGTAAAGATATAAATGTTTTTTGTTTTCATTGTAGATAAAAGGGATTTATTTTGTAATAAAATAAGCCTCAATTTCGGTTGAGAGTTTAATGGTGTTTAAGGAAATTAAAATAAAAGAAAACATCACGTTTTTCCTTATATGAGTCATAGGAAAAATCGTGTGCTTTTTCATGGAGCACCTAATAGATAATATTAAACATCAGCTAATAGCAGCGTTTTAGGTTTTCTTTGTTTTTCCATCCAACTCATTATTAGTAGTTTGAAGTGATTTTTTTTTCTTTTTTTCAAATGCCAAGAATGTCTTAGGATGAGTAATAGTTATAGACGACCATCTTGTTAAGGGAATAATAAATAAAACAAGTTTGTATATTTAAAAAAAGTTTTCAAAAAATTTTTAAATAAACTAAAGAAAATTTTGCAGAAACTTGTTTCAAGAAATTTTTTTTTACTGGGATATTGAACACAAATGAAGTTACACTTAAAGGGTATATAAAAGAACAGATCAGTACTCGTAACTTCCTTTTATTGGGCTTCATTGAATTTGGAGAAAAAATAGAGACAAAATAAATAAATTATATTATTTATTAATGTAAAATTATATTTTTAACATTTTTTATAAGTAGATGCTTTAAAAAGACTTTCTTGAAGGCTATGGGGAAATGCTTTGTCAAAGATTTTATTAAAATAATTTAATGCATATTTTTCAAAAACGCTGGTTTCCAACAGCTGCAGAAATATTTTTGAGTGTTTGGCTGCACTAACAGGCCTGCATTTTTTACAGTAGATTAAACAGACGGATAAGTAGACAGAAATTCGCCATTTTAGATGGGAAAGGTGGTCGCCAATGACAAACGAACATACAAACTTTTATAATTTTATTTTCAGGAATACGCCGTTTTTTATATAAAAAAAAACTTACCATAAGAAATCAAATCTTACAAAAAAATTATTAATAATTACGTATTAGTTTAGATAATGCCAGACTAAATTTAGGTTTTATTGGAAGCAATATTTTCCCTCTAAATTAGTGTGTCCGCAATTCGGACAAGCGGGTTTTGAGGACATTCCAGCACATATAACAGTTTTCCCATATAAACACTTAGTTTAAGATTTTGCATTTTTGTAAATATTGCTATTAAAATTCGTCCGAATCTCTTAAAGGATTTTGTTGTGATGACGCACAGTGGTGCCGGTGAAACAATTAAGGCTTCAAAAATTAAAGATTTGATGTGCCCTTAAATAAAAAAAAATGAAATCTAGTTTACAGAAAGCTGTGCAATGATTTTAAATTAAATGATTCTTTTTAATTCTTTAAATAGATTTAGTTAAAAAGAAAAGACGAAAAAATCGTACTCTTCGCTTTGTGTTTGTCCAGGTACATAAATCGACATTTACTATCTTTGATACAAAATAAATAAAAACTATATATTTGTATATTTGCCATATTTTCAAAATAAGTTTTTTGAATATTTCTTTTCCCCATGCAAAATTTCCAGCTGCCCGTCCTTGCCTCCTTTTTCGCTTAAAATTTTAAAAGACATTGAATTTTATATTTATTGGAGGCGGAGGCAGTACCCCATAACTGTATCCCGCATTACGAAAGTGCATTAAAAATCAAGTTGTAGAGCAGAAGTTTCCAATCAAGATGATGCACTGAGCTTTAACTAATTAGCCAATGTATTTTGGTTGCTTCCAATTTCATTTGCATCCATTTTGCATCTTCATGCTGCAACGATTCAAAGTAGTGGCGATGGGTTTTGGAAATAGGGCTACCTAATAACTCTGTCTATGCTCATCGTTGGGGAAAATATGGAGTTCCCAAGATATATTTATTTAACATATTTTTTTCAGGTTCTGCCACAAAAAACTTAATTTTTGGTAGATTCTTTAAATAAAACCATGGTTTTCTTAAAAAGAAAGAGGTAAATAGGGTAATAAGAAGAGGATGGTGTTTGCTACACTTAATCAAAATAAATAATGTAAAAAACAATATATTTTAAACAACCGCAAAAATACTTTTTATAAATGCATGAATATGTATGTTTGTATGTTTAGGAAGGTGTTTTTACTAACGTGAGTTACACAGAAAAAACTTCATAAGATTTTATTCAAACAAACTGTTTTTTTAAATTTCAAATTTTTCAGACATTATTTTTTTAGATCCTAATAAGATTGTTATCTGATTTTTATGTCAAACAAAATAAACGGAAAACTTAAAAAAAATTTTGTTTAACAGCAGGATTAACTAACTGGGTACACTTATGTAGGTAGTGTTAAGAACCCACCCAGGCAGAAATATACGATTCTAAAACGATGGTCCAAAAATGTTGTACCACCACAGCCCTGTAAACACAAAATCTAGACTCTTTCAAAATATTGTACCATTACAGTACTGTATACACAAAATCGCAACCCCAGTTTGTAAATGAAAAATTTACTTTCAAAATAAAAAATGTTTATATTTTTAATTTAAAAAATGTATTAAGGTAAGAAAAAATTAATAAAAACTCTTAAGATGCGTTAGAAAGTCTTTTGCATGTTTTATTTTGCTATGTACATATGAAAATAATTGTCAGATTTATTAATGTCATAAAAATTAAAAATTTCATGAAAAAAATGAATATTTGCTACGTGAAAATTTCAAATTGATTTATTCAGCTGGGCTCTTATTATTACCTTGCTTAGTGTGCCCTGAGTTGACTTATTTAGATCACGTAAGTAAAAAAAATCCTGGGACCTCTTTTACAAAAAAAAATACCACAATAAGCCGTATCTGCTAACCTCAGAAAACACTAGGTTGTCTCCAAAAATACAACTTTTGCGTGTGTGTGCGTGGGGCCTTCTTACTCTGGGACCCCTGGATAAGGAAATTGCCTGATCTAATGAAAACTTTGCACAAATTATTTACCGAAAAATTAATGTATGTTAGAAGGATAATAAGAACCTCTTTTAACCAACCCTATCGGCTTTCCCATAATTCCTATCCAAACAAAGCAAAAATTATTAAATTGGGAAAACACCATCACTTTACCTCTTTATATATTTAGATTTCCTCCACTTTAAGGCAATGAGCCTTAACTTAAATCTCTGGTATAAAGCTTTCCATTACCATCTATTAGTAATTTTTATTAAAAAAAAATTATAAAATTTTGAAGCAAATTTTAAATCAGTAAAAACTCAGTAAAGTTTTTTTTCATTCAATTTAAATCGAACAGAAAAAGTTTCCTATTCCCAAAAATATGTATGTCTGAGTGCAAACGTAGATTCCAAATACTCTAAGTTGACCCAAATAGTATATGGTTCACCATCCCAATGTGACATCCACGTGAACCCGCTAGCTTCGCACTTTAGTAAACTTACAAGCTACGTTTTTGCTAAAAGAGTTTACAAATACAATCAGTAAGATATATATTTAATTGTTAAAAATAATATCAAAAATCTTTTTTATTAGGAAAATAAATCGGACTGATCTTCTTCAAAGTCAAGGCCTTTATTCACTCATCTCCTAGAATCTCTTATAAACTGTTAGTAAAAATATTTTGTGCGCTTTGATTATACCAAAAATAATATAATTTTTTTCATGTTCTAGTTTACTTATTCGGATGACTCATACTCATTAATTACTTCCTAAAGCAATAATCTTAAACTCGTATGCATGACAGACAAACCCCTCTTTGCTGCGGCCTGGTTGTTTGGTGTTAATTATTTGATAACCGATAGAAGAACAAATTTTAATATAAAGACTTAGAAAACGAACTTCTTCTTAATAAACTCTTTGTTTAAAAAGACTTAGAAAACAAACCTGACTTATCAATTAAGATAACAAAAGGAAAGAGTAAGTGAAGACGTTGAAAACAAATCGGAAGATTTGTAAAACAAAACTGTCATTTATATTATTTTTGTTTTTGTTTTTAAGGAAAACTTAAAAACCATACCTATACATTGTCACAATTGCTAAAATAATAAATAACTTCCTTATCAATTACAGCTATAATAGTAATTTTTTAAGAATAAGTTTCGAATTAAATTTTTTTGTTTTTTAGATGCCTTTAGATTAGGGTTGTTAACCGTCCTCTTTTTCCCAGATACTGTCCTCTTTTTTAGGCATCCGTCCTCAAAAAAAATCGGCGTTTGGAAAAGTCCTACATTTTTTAACAAACGCTTATTTATTTATTTTGCAAAGTGCAACGGCTAAAAATAATATTAATGGTATTGAAATATTTGGAGACAATCCTATTTTTAAATTTTTTTTTGAAAAAAACGTATCCTTTTTTGTTAAAATAAGATGCCAGCCTCGTAAAATTTGTATTTTAACTTTTTATCATGTTTTTTTTTTCTTACTTACTTGAAGTACCTTGTGCTCAGAATTCTTATCTTACAAATTAACAAATTTCAAAATTATTTAGGATTGATCCAAACTTAAGTTTTTTTATAAGGGAAAAGAAAATCAAAACAGTTGATAACGAAAAATAGAGTGTTGGGTGTTTGAGAAAGTTTATTGTGACTCAAACCTACAACAAACCATATAAATAAATATATATCTGTTTGACTCTATTTTTTTTTTGTTGATGTCCGGAAAAGTCCGGTTTTTTACGCTGGCTGTCCTCTTTTTTTGAATTTGGAGATAATTGCCCACTTTAGATACATACTTTTGAAAACCGATTCACCGATTTCAAGGGCAAAAGTTAACAAATTTTTATTCCCAAAAAATTTAATACCTTTCTTTTCGCATATTTTTCTTTCATTTAAAATATTGCAAACAATTTTTTTTCGTTTATGTTTTAAAAACGCTATATTTGGCTGTGCCGAGTCTTATATACCCTTCACATTGGTATTTTTGTTAACCCAATCACCTGACCTAGTTGTTTTCGAACCATAGCTATCGTAGTTTTCAAAAGAGAAAACTCGCAATATTTGAACAATTGTATCGACTTCCCTATCGTAAAGGATTCAGAATATATAGAATTAATGGGGTCGCAAATAGATAGTAAAAAAATTACAAACGAAATGACAAAATGACTATATAAAGGTTATAACAACATTCGCACAAACACACAAACAATATTGCTCTTAAAAAAACAGACAAAAAGAATATATATATGTACGTATGTAAGGTGAATTAATAAATCAGATGGTTGTGATTCTACAACAACTAAATTGTGGTGAATAAAATTTTCGTTTTTATTGTGGTTTTGTTGGCTCAAAAAAATATATGTAAAAGTAAACAACTTTGACAACCCAGCCTCGATTAATGCATGAAAAAATATATATTTGCAAGAGTGTTAATACACAGAAAGAAAACCCGCTTTCTAAAATCAAGAATTTTATTCTTGAATTTTTCCAAAATCGTTTTTGAAGTTTTTAAGTACGATCCGTACTTACATTTTCTTAAATCAAACCTATTCGGATTGCTTCAACAAGTCAAGCAGGAAAAAAACTTGTGTTCTTAGTATATTATATTACACTTAAAAAAAAGTATCTTGGTGGCCTAGAATTAGCGCACTTATGCTGCAGTGCAAAAAGTCCCTGAAATTTTATAATTTTATAATTATAATTTTTAAATTATAAATTTTACATATCTATAAAGTTAAAATAAGATATAAAACTCTTTTTCTTTAATAAAACTCCATAATTCAAAAGATAACATTTCATTTTTCGAATAATCCCGTTTACGCTTAAATCAATCCTTTTTTGGCTTAATTGTGGCTAAAAGTAGGAAATTCGTACTTGAAAAATTTTACTTGGAGTAAAAAACTTCGTACTTGATTTAAGAAAAAACCGTACTCACCGCACTTTTGGCACCACTATGGTTTGATTATAGGAAAGTTTACTTAGGTTTGAAAATCACGTGGTTTTAAAATTTTAAAATAACAATTGCGAAATTAAGTTATTTATTAATTTAATTAATTGCAAAATTTAAAATAACGTTATTAAAAATATAACCAAGTGATTCTAATTCGGCAGGCATTAACCTGGCCATTTTCAAATCAAAAAAAGCTTAGAAAATTTTCTGTGTTTCTTGTTATTTCAAATCACCTTTACAAAAAGTGATTTTCAGAGCATGCCAGAGAATATAGCTTTCAAAATGGAATCTAAATTTTTTTTTGCCGAATTTTAAGGTCGTCTTTATTATTTTTTCTTTATCTGCAGCCGGGTCTTAAAATTTTTGGGATAATTACCCTCATTTTCAAATTTTTTCCTTACAGATCTCCAGATCTGCTGAGGATATAATGAAAAATTTAAAAGAGCCCCTACGACGGGTCAAAAAATATAAATCCTTAAAACGTGTTCTGATAGAATGATCGAAATGTGTCAAAGATTTAAAATTCTTTTTTGACACTAAAAAAGTCCTTCTTGGAGCGAAAACATTAAACCGAATGTAAATGACAGACTTAAAATAAAATAAATAAATTAGATTAAATTGAATTGGCTCGTCTTACCAATCCTAAATAACACCTCAACGTTTTTAAAAAAGTTAGAGCACTAGAAAGCTTGTCCGTGGATGCAAGATTGCCGAGTCTTTTCATATTGCAGTACACCACAGAACGGGAAGTCACCGTAAACTTCACATAATCCTGAAAACTGTACAATACGTCGAATTTACCCAGCCCTCTGTAAGGCAAATTGTTTTTTTGCAACTCCTTCCAAATAATTCTTTGCAGTTGAGGATAAAGGCCGTACCTTGTTTTGAGAGGGTTCGATGTACATTAATGATCAGCAAAAGTTTTTATCATTCGCAAAACCTTTTCAACTAATTTCAAAAGCGTCTCTCTAAAACAATTTAAGACTCTTTTGTATTTGATCATTTTTGTGCGGCCGAATTATATTTCTTTATTCAAACTTTACTGAAAATGTTGCAGACATGTTGCATTTTCTTTTAGTACTTTTCGAAAAGTTCGCATTCTCACTTAAAATCAATTAACAGGTTGTTGCTAAGCCCACATTTAATTTTATTTTCCAAAATAAACATAAATGTCGATTGTAAATACAAACATATATTCATCATATCTTATCAGTAACAACAAATCCTCTTCAAATATTTGACAACCACTTGAATATTTTTACAACAGCCACAATATTTTTAAAGAAAAAAGTGAAAAATCTTTTACCGATAAGCCGAAACAAAATATTAAAATGGTAACAAGCCCCGTAAAAATGTAAAAAGAAAATATAATTAAAGGAAGGGAAATCTACAACAGAAATGCTCGGCCTACGATAAAAGAAAAAAAAAGGATCAACATTAAACATTTATTAAGATGTTAAGAAGGCAAACAAATCAAAACAATAAATAAAAACTTAAGAAGTTCAAGAGAACTCAAACTCTAATAAGAGCTGTTATGCATCGAGAGGAAACAAATGGAAAGAGTTCTAAGAAAATGTTTTTCTTTAAACCAAAATTAAAATGTTTATTTTGACATTAAGTTGTAGCGTGTCAAAGAACTTGAGATCTGGCAGAATTATGTTGTAATATTGTTGTGACTTTACGTGTCAATGCAGTATTATAATATTTGATAATTCTGATGCCGACGTTGATGTTTGTGATTATCTTTAATTTGATGACATTTGTTTTTATTTGTTTCTTTTGTTTTTACAACAACTTCAAACGAAATAATATTTCTTCTTTAAAAGAGATAAACATCTTCCACATAAATGTTGGATATGATTACTTAAAGGAACCCATAAAATATCTTTTGCGTCTGATAATATTTAAATGTAAAAAAATGATAATTTTCCAAAGAGAATAAGACTGACTTTATTTGACTTAATGGTTAACAATTATTTTTTAATGCCAGCCTTCAATTATTATTTATTTCTTCTAAATAAATCTACAATTTATAGTCTCGTTGACCTTTTGTAGTTATAATTAAGGCAAAGGAATTCAACAAGAATCTTAATGCTGTTTATATTTCAGTTTATTTTTTCCTTTTATGTATATTTAATAGAGTATCCATTTAAAAAATTATCTCTCAATTTTTATTTTTTTATTTAAAAAATAATTCTAACTTTTAAATAGGTGAAGGACAGCTGTAGGGGGCTTAACCAAATTTTCATTACATCCTTACACATTTTACGCAGTATTTGATTAATTTAATCACGCATATTTTGTTTGAGTTGCTCCAGTCTTTTTAGTTTGTTTGCATAAACCTTACTTTCCAGTAATCCCTACAAAAAGAAGTCCGGAGCAGTCAAATCAGGTGACCGTGGAGGCCAATCAGCATTACAATTTCTTGAAATAACTTGTTGCGGAAAGATGTCTTGCAGCAATTTCATTGATATCCTGGCTGTATGCGATGTGGCACCTTGTTTATATACACACGATAACCAATCCTAAAGCATGCAGTTATGGCATCAAAAGGTTTTCAATTATATCACAATATTGCTCCCTATTGACACTTACTGTTACGCCGTTTTTAGTTTAAAAAAAGTAAGGTCCCATGATTCCTCCTGACCAAATTGCAAGGCAAACTGTCACTTTTAATAGATGCAAAGGTGACTGATGAATAATTTGAGGGTGCTGCATTGCCCAGAACCGCCTATTTTTTTATGCACATATCCGTTCAAATGAAGATGAGCCTCGTCACGGATTATGATTTTTCCATGAAAATCGATGATTGATTTTGATAAAATGTTCTAACGATTAAAACACGTTGGTTTACCGAATATTTTTTTATAATGAATTTGCTATGTATCTACTTCGCGACTAATGGGGGTCGGTCCTACACTTTATTGCTCTAAGGCCAACTCTGAAGAAGTTGTGGGCATTTGCATATCATTATTGTAAATTTTGTATGGCAACCCCCTTAGGGCGTGGAGATAGGGGGTAAGTATGTTCTAAAATATGTTTGGGAGGGCAAACTAATGGGGGTCGGTCGTACACTTTATTGCTCTAAGGCCAACTCTGAAGAAGTTGTGAGCATTTGCATATCATTTTTGTAAATTTTGTATGGCAACCCCCTTAGGACGCGGAGATAGGGGGTTAGTATGTTCAAGGAATATGTTTGGGAGAAGAAATTAATGGGGGTCTGTCGTACACTTAATTGCCCTAAGGCCAAACCTGAAGAAATTGTGGGCATTTTCATACCATTTTTGTAAATTTTGTATGGCAGTCCCCTTAGGGCGGGGTGATAGGGGATAAGTATATTCTAGGAATATGTTTGGGAGCGAAAACTGATGGGGGTCGATTGTACACTTTATTGCTCTAAGGCCAACTTTGAAGGAACTGTGGGCATTTTTACATCATTATTTTAAATTTTGTATGGCAACCCCCCTTAGGGCATGGAGATAGGGGGTAAGTATGCTCTAGGAATACGTTTGGGAGAAAAAACTCCTCTAGGGGCGACTCCGAAGAAGCTGTAGCGGTTTTTACCTTATTTTTAAAATTTTGTGTGGCAACCAAGTTAGGGGCTTGAGATATAGAGTAAGTATGTTCCACAAAATTGTTTGGATGGATAAAATAATTTGGGTCGGTCTTACACTTTACCTTTGTAGGAGAACCCTGAAATCCGTAGGAGCGATTTTTAAAATGTTTAAATTAAGCTTTGTATGGCAACCCTGCTACATGTATGAACACTAATACATACTAATAAAATTTTCATTTTGGGTGTGTTTCAATAATATCAATATGACTGATTCCTTTTTTGTTGTTTTTTTATTATTACATGCTAAGGTATGTTCTTTGTTGTTGTTGTAGACTAAAAAAACGAGGTAGTGTTGGTTTTTTACTTATATCTCGGTCATTTATTAGGCGATTTTGCTGAAGTTCAATACCGATTTTCTAGCAACTATCTCTGACAGTTTGATACGACACTCGGGTCTATGCGACATCGGGGGGATTCAGAAAGTTGATTTCAACCATAACACGGACAGACGGACCTCGCTAAATCGGCTTCCCTATCTATTAGGATCCAGAATATATATACTTTGTGGGGTCCTAAACGGAGTGACAAACTTATATATACCCTTATCACTTATGTGAAGGGTATAAAAAGTACACAAAAACGTACTCATATTTTTTAGGCCAATTTAAATTGTGTTCCTATCCTTATTGGTTTAATAGTTACAAAAAACGCATAAAAAAATCAAAAAATATATTTTTAACCCTTTTTTCCCCTTTTGGGTTCAAAATTTAAAAAAAAAGTACAAAAAACGTGAACATAGTTTTGTAAGACCTATCGAACGCAATTTCAATAATGTTTCTATCTTTATTGGTTTAAAAGTAACAAAAAGTACCAAAATGTAATTTTAACCACTTTTTTCGCCCTTTCGGACCAAAATTAAAAAAAAAACTCCAGATACCTGTCTGTCTATTTCTTAAGGAAAAGACAAAACTTTATAAATTTGGTTTTCTATCTAATATACATCAAAAGATTACATAAGGTTACAGATTTTTCCATTTTTGTCCTCTTTTTATCCCAACTTTTTAAAATTCATGTGTATTTAAACAAACATGTAAAGCTTAACACGTGTTATAAATTTCATGTATTTAGCTCTACGCGTTTGATCAATATGGCTTTGGGTAATTTTGTTAGACAATTCATAACCTGACCTTCTCACACAAATGGGCGTATTGTGGGCGTGCAGAAAGAATTTTCAAAAAGAAGAAGCCTATTGTTCCTTCCAGACTTGAAGTAACTCCCTGTAAAAATTTCAAAAATTTCAAAAATACAAACATACATACATACATACATACATACATACATACATACATACATACATACATACATACATACATACATGCATGCATACATACATACATACATACATACATACATACATACATACATACATACATACATACATACATACATACATACATACATACATACATACATACATACATACATACATACATACATACATACATACATACATACATACATACATACATACATACATACATACATACATACATACATACATACATACATACATACATACATACATACATACATACATACATACATACATACATACATACATACATACATACATACATACATACATACATACATACATACATACATACATACATACATACATACATACATACATACATACATACATACATACATACATACATACATACATACATACATACATACATACATACATACATACATACATACATACATACATACATACATACATACATACATACATACATACATACATACATACATACATACATACATACATACATACATACATACATACATACATACATACATTCTTTATATAATAGATAGGGATCGTATCAATTCAAAACTATTGATATCTACTTAGAATCAAACAAAAAGCATCGTGGGCATGGCATCACTTCCCTAAAAACTCTTTCAAATGTATACTTCGTGATTAGGAGCGAAAATGGACGGCATAAAAAATTATGAGGATTCGTATTATACATTATCAAATAAGACCCGTTTCGGTAAGATTAGCATGGAAAATATCTAGTATTTTGTTATACTTATACAACTTAAGATTATAACTTTAAGTTATTCTTGTAAAAGATTAAGTACACCTTCATATGCGATAGAAAATTATGAAACTTAGAAAAATCATTGCAGTTTTTTAACTTGAAATATGCAAAAGTATAATTTCATTTAAAATATTGTTTTGATTATTATATTTAACTAAGAATACAAAAGACAAGAAAATGATCAACAAATAATTACATTATTAATTGTTGAAAGCAAACCAAAATTATTAACAAACAATCAATGCAATCAATAATTTCCTGTTAAAAACAAAAGACTTAAGACAGGAACTTTTAAAACAATTTAATAAAAAAAAAAAAAGAGAAAAAAGATTGTTCACACCGTCTCCACTTAATCACTTAACTTACGTTTTCAACTTATTTATCTTCAACTTAACCCAAAAATCTGCCAACAAAATTGAACAACAACAACAAGAAAATCAATATTTATTTTCGATTTCAATAAAACCTCCTCCTTTATAAATGAATTTATATTCTGACATATACACATACTTATGTATGTACGTGCGTAGTTATCAGCTTTATGGGTTTCTTTAATACGTACTTTTTTAAAATTGAAAAAAAAATAATGCATCCGTGTTTAAAATGATGTGTTTATAATTGTTTATTATGTGACTAAAAACCCACATTCATCTTATTATTACTGGCATCATTTGGGTTGTTGTTTGTTTATTTTTTTGATTCCAAGAGCTTCTCTAAAAGAAAAACTGCCATGTTGAACTTGCTGCTGTAGTTGATTTTATTGTAAGTTATTTTTAGATCAATGCAAATGTTTCTGAAATATAACAAAAAAGGCAGATACCACTCAATAATAATGATGGTACACCAGTATGAAAATAAGACATGGTACAGGATATTTTTTTTTGCGTAAACGGGGGCTAAGAGGATAGCCTGTATGATTGCATGGCTGGAGAGACAAGCCAACAAATCAACATACTATATGTTTACCATTTAAATTGTACATGATCACAAATCCACTTAAGCTGTCTTAAATCTTATACATCTACTAAAGGCAACCGTACGAAAACGTGATCTTTACTCTTGAACTACACAAACACACGAATGCAAACAGCCGGCATAGAAAAAATCTTAAAATTTTTACATAAAACTTAAGTTGTTTATTTCTGATCAACTGGCCTTTTTTTAAATATTTGCTGACTTAAAAACAATACCCCGTACAAGGCATGTAAACTTACCTACATACGTACATACCGGTCGGTCAATGAAAGTGGTTTATTACAGCTCTCTTTACAAACATGAACACTGTACAAACACACACGTCCACACAAATATTTTTCATGCAAACTTTCAAACATTTAAAGTCTGGCAAGTAAGCCATATGGACAGACGTAAGAGCCAAAGCATTGTCTCGTGTAATAAGTAAAGTCTTTTAAATTTTAAGTTTTTGTTATTATTGTTTTGCGTCTAAGTGTTGGCGTGTTTATTTTTGCGCTTCACTACCTCAACAATTTAACACAAGAAGAGATGAACAAACAAAGACAACAACAAAAAGCATCCTAGTGAATACCTACATCCAGATGCTATCATTATTGTTAAGCCTTAGCAAACTTAGAAAACAGAACTGAGGGAGAAATCTAAAAAAGTAAAACTTAAACAATGAAAATACGAAAAATTTTGATATCAATAAATCGCGCATATAAACCGATTTATTGTTCAAATTATCTAAATTGTGATAGGAGATTTGTAGAATTAATTAAAATAGATATAGGTATTAAAGATATTAAAGGCGCTGAATATGGACCCAATAACTTTTCAGGCTAATGAAAGAAGTACACATATTTATATCAATGCAGTAGAAATATAGATAATTATGCATTTAGTGATAAACTTATAAAACTAATTCAATACTGGGTGCCCCGGTAGATTAGTGGTAAGTGCACAAGTCTGCCAGTTTGGGGGTTGTGGGTTCGATTTCCACCAGAGACCCCATGAAACCTCCATGAAACATATGAACAAATACGTTTGTACATTTTATAAAATCCTTAGTTATTTCACACCATCAAATTCTTGCGTTGAATGTACGAAATGTACAAAACAATTTTGTATATTATGCAGCACAAATTTAATATTTTACAAGGCAATTTCATAAATATATAAAATTTGTAAGTAGGGTGTTACATGTCTATAGGTCTTTTAACAACCATGTCAAAATTGTTCGAGAAATCACTTAAAAATAAGCTGACTCCGTTGAATGACAACAACTGCACTGTAAATCTCCAACTTGTCTTTAGAAGTCAGCATTTTACCATCAAATAAGTCCACGGAGTGGTGCAGGTTAAAACAAAAGTCTTTAAAAAAAGTACTGCTCCGTGGTTTTTATCTGAATCTCTCAAGCTTTCTATAAAGTATGTTATAAAAGCCTTTAAACAAACTAAAGCTAAACTGACCAGTAAATCTTCTCGGCCTTCTAGAAAAGTACAAAACCGGTCGACAGTTTATTATCGAAAAGAAATACTACTTAAGTTGCTTTCAACCAACAGGAGCTGGCGTATCCCAGGCGATAATTTTCGTACCAATTCTTTACTTGCTTTACACAGCGGAGGCAATAGAACCAACTTTAGCATCACGGTACCCAAGTAGAGATATGGAACAACTTATTAGGAATTGAAATAAATGAACAAAACTAACCTCAAGTAACTTTTATTTAACGAAAAGAAACGTGCTCCCGTAACCTTTTAAATGAGCATATTGTACCTCAATAATTTGCGGCAAAATACCTTGGCATTTGCCTGCATCGCCAACCAACATGAAAGTCGCATATAGATGCAAAGTTGACAAAAATAAAACCTAAAATTGCCCAACTTGTGCTTTTGTGCTTAGATTCGATTATAAACTTTTGCCCTACAACTCGATTTTGAAGCCAAGTTATCAATTACATATATAACTATTGGGCACTGCCTTTAAATCCACCATAGAGAAAATTTAACGTCGTCGAAAGAAAGTCCTAAAAATGATAACTGGGGCTCCTTGTTACATTAAAATTAGCAACACCCACAAGGAGCTAGAAGTTTTGCTAGTTAGCTTCGAAAAATTGATTTCTGCGAAGAAGTACTTAAATAAACTGCAAGAAGAGAGATATTGTTGCACTGAAGTGAAACCATTGAAATTGTTGTACACTTTGCTTTGGGAGGTTAAATTTTAGTCTGTCACTCTAGGAGAAAGCTCTTTCTAGTTTTAAGTTAGATAAATCTTTCTGTTTTAATATTTTTTTTATTTAAATCTCTAATAAAAAATTTATATCGGTTTAAAATATTTAGAGACTCAAAAGCTCTTTTTTGGGCTTTATAAGACTGACCTTGAATTTCAGTTCAATCAATTTTCTTACAAATTCCTCCACTGTGATCTGTAAAAGGAAAATTCTGCGCATATGCTCACCAAATATAATCTGAAATACCGCCCTAATTGGAGTAAAACCAGGCATGCCTTGAGAAAGCCACGTTACGACGTGGTAGATCAGTAAATACTTGAAGAAGCAAAAGCGTTAAGGGCAGAAAGGAAAGTGAATTGTAATTTTCTTGTTACACTTCTTGTTCCAACTAAAAATTAAGAATTTTAAACAAACTTTTATCAAACATATGGATCTGTATTTAATTTAATTATTAAACATTCTTGTAATAAAAAAATAGGGTCAAATTACATACGGTTTTTGGGAACGATGGAAGCTTAAAAAAAATATTAAAACCACAGCAGAAGCATTAAGAATTCGCTTTATTAAGGAAAATTTCAACTGGTATCGAAAACTATAGTTTTTCCGCTACTTATGATGCCTTCTTAAATTTTGCATTGGCTTACACTACACAACGTTACAATTATCATCACAATTTCCATAATCAGCGTCCTGTGAGCCTTAGTTCAATCTTCCAGTTCAACATCATTATCATGATTTAAGCCTCCATATGCGCCTGTTTTTAAAAACCCTTCATATAGTGATAAGGGTATATATCAGTTTATCATTCCGTTTGTGATTTCGTTACTATCCATTTGCGACTCCTTAAAGTAAAAATATTCTGGATTCTTATAGATAGGGAAGTCGTCTCTTGAAACAAGTTTCCGGACTCAAATAAAATCGCACAGAAAACGTATCCCTTCTACAATTTGTTGAATTATATCATGTGCTAAGTCTGATAAACTATAACAGCTATGGACATCAAATGTTCTACAAGAAGTAAAGTAATGCCAACATTTTGGAAAAAAATTATTTCAAAAGAAGCAGAGGAAGGGGCACCCCCATACAAATAAATGTTTTTTATGAAATTTTCGATACGCTTTATCTTGGAAATTGTAACAGCTATCGACTTCAAATTGCCCACAAGAAGCTACTAAGCAATAATGTCTACAATTTAGAAAAGTTAAAAACGAGCGGGGAATGGGACCCACCAAGTTATATGGTATTTCTAATATACATACAAACATTAAAATTTTGTTAGCTTTTCTATTTCAAAAACTAGGAAAGTTATTGACTTTAAACCCGACACAAAGTATTTTCATTACAATATTTGCAGTACAATTACAATATGGTTGATCAAATATCTTGGTGTATAAAAAGCCTAATGTAAAGGGTATATTAGTTTCGGCACAGCCGGATATAGCGCTCTTATTTGCTAATATTTTATTTGTTTATTTAAAACTAACTATTCCGGTCCACTTCGCTGCCCAATAATTTAAGTTCATACTTAGAAGTAAATTAACAACATCAAAAACAAATTTTGGCATATCTTTTTTGTTTGCATTTACCTGTTTGATTGTTTGTTTAATTATTTATCTTTTTTCTTTTATAATTTTCAAATAATTTCAAATTTTAAGTTTCAATTGCAAATTTTCAAAGAACAGACATAACCCTTATTCATTCCTATTTTTTAATCAAATGGAATCGCCATTTTGTTGTATATAAGCATGCAAATTCAGTGTGTGTGTGTGTGTGTGTGTTTGTATATTTTTCTTTTGCTTAGTTTTTATTATATTTTAAGCTCCGTTAATTAGCACTTAGGCCATTAAACTAAATTTTAAATCATTATACATAACCTTTAACCAGGCCTATAAGTCTGTTACCAACTATGTCCAAATTGTTTGAGAAATTGCTTAAAAACAAGCTGACTCCGATCCTGAGTGAAAAAAACTGCATTCCAGATCACCAATTTGGATTTAGAAATCAACGCAGTACCATCGAACAAACCCTCAGATTGGTACAGGTTATAAGAAAGGCCTTTGAGGAAAAAAAATACTGCTCCGCGCTATTTATAGATGTCTCTCAAGCGTTCGACAAAGTATGGCATGAAGGCCTGTTAAACAAATTAAAGCTCAATCTTCCATCTAATATTTTTAACCTATTAGAAAAATACATAACTGGCCGACAATTTATAATTAAAGAGGGAAACCAAACAAGTTCTTCACAACCAATAGGGGCTGGTGTACCTCAAGGGAGTATACTAGGTCCAATTCTGTACTTGCTTTACACAGCAGATATGCCCACTAACAATCTTACTCATACGTCGACATTTGCTGATGATACCGCCTTTCTCAGTATTCATAAAGACCCTAAAGAAGCCTCAAAACAACTTCAACACCACGTAACCCAAGTAGAAAAATGGGCAAAGTTATCGGGTATTAAAATTAATGAACAAAAATGCACCCACGTTACTTTTACTTTACGCAAGGAAACGTGCCCCCCAATTCTTATTAACAACCATACGGTGCCTCAACGAATTGAGACGAAATATCTTGGCATTCACCTGGATCGCCTCACATGGAAGTCACATATAGATGCAAAGTTGACACAGATGAAACTTAAAACGGCCCGAATCCACTAGCTAATCGGTAGAAACTCTGTGCTACGTCTTGATTGCAAACTTTTACTATACAACTCAGTTTTAAAACCAACTTGGTGCTACGGGATACAACTATGGGGCACTGCTTCCGCCTCTAACATAGAAAAAATTCAACGCCGTCAAAATAAAATCCTAAGAATGATAACTAGTGCTCCTTGGTACGTTAAAAACAGCAACATCCACAAAGATCTACAAGTTCCACTAGTTAAATGCGAAATCCTGAACTATGTGGACAAGTATTTAAACAAGCTGGAAGCACATCCAAATCCGCTCGCTCGAAACATTTTGCAACATAGTGGACACACCCGTCTAAAAGGAAGGGATACTATTGCACTTAGATGAAACTACTGAATTAATTAATTTTATTATGAGAGCTTGAATAGTCTGGCACTGGCTGGTCTAATAAAAAATAAATAGTTTTAAGATTTGAATACTTATTGTTAGTTCGCCTAAGGCGAAGATCCAATAATAAAAAATATGAAATAAAAAAATAAAAAATAAAAAAAAAAATTATACATAACCCATTATTTTATAAAACCCATTATTAAAAAAATGTAATTTTGTATGGGGAGTTCCTCTTCCCCTGCTCCGATCCTAAAAAATACTGGGCCCAAATATGTAATATTTTAAAAAAAAAAATTCTTATCGAAATTGAAAACAGGTGGCGATTATAGTTCTCTAGATATACCATCAAATCCATTGAACTTGTATGGGAGCTACTACGCCCACTTAAAGTAAAAAAACCAAATATAGCCTTTGTCCATTCCGAAGTTAAAAAAATAACATCCAAATCCGTTTAGTAGTTCTGGATAAAAATCAAGACATACAAACAAACTTTTCCTCTTTGTTATATTAGTAAAGATCAGTGGGTATTTAAGAGAGTTGTTATTGTTTGAAAGCCTGTGTGTTTGTATAAGATGTTGTTTTAATCTTTTTTGTTTTTTATTAGTTTTTTTTTTTGCATGTTTTGGTTTTTGTTGCTTTTGCTGTTTTATTCCTTGTACCAGTGATGCAAACCTTAGCACAATAGGGCCATTTGTGGCACTTTTGAATTTTTGATGGCCCTGTTGTACCTTATAATCTATTCCGGACCTTTCAGCTCAAAATAGCTGTTTTTTTCTAAATCACATTGTTAATTATTGGAACACTATTATATATTCCAAAATTATCTCGCCGCCAAAACTTCTCACAAGGTTCAGAACAGAGGGACAGTACATATTTTTATGTAATGCGCAATCTGTGGTGTCACTTTAATTGGCAAATCTGCCTTGTTTCACTTACGTATTTCTATCAAGTAAAAAACAAAAAAACAACAAAGTAGGCCGTTAAATAACGGTAACAGTAAAAAAAATTTTTGGGTCTTTCAAAGGTATTTTGGCTCTTTTAAATACTAAATTTGGCTCAGAAAAATTAATTAAAAATGCATCACTGCCTTGTACCGTCTACACAAGAGTTTGTACATTTGTGTTTGCTATTTCTTATCCAGTGAATTTAGGAGTAAAAGTTTCTAGTCGTCCATACAGATGTGTGTTGGCTGTTTAGTTTATTATTGTTTTTGTTTATGCTGTTAGCATAGAACCCCTATATTTACACTACAATCACTTGGTATGTTTGAGAGTAGTTTATCAGTCCATGTCACATTTGCAGACAGTTTGAAGTTTAACAAGTTGTCAATGTTTTGTGTCCTAATAAAAACAAAAAATGCAAGCAACATCACCAGCAACATACTTATACAAAGTTATAAACAACAACAATATTTATAAGTGAGAGCAATTGCTCATTTTCCTTTTTCTTCATACATCATAGTTAAACATAAACGATGCTTGGGAAGGTAATTGTTCTTGAGAAAATTATTTAAGGAGTGCAAAAACTAACTGAAATTTCGCATTTTTTTTTACAAAAAACTTCATAAAGTTTTAATAGAAAAAAAATTTATAATTTCATTAAAAACATTAAAAGATATGCTTAGTAGACCTAATTAAAAACTCTTTAATTTGTAATCAACCCACCTTAAAGAACAAACTGTTAATAACTATTTTAGAGCCTTTCTTTTACAAAACAAACCCAAATATTTAGACCAAAACTTGTTTCTTTAACAAGCCATCTTCTGTGTCCGCCTAAAGAATCTTTATCTAATTTGTGCATTTAACAGTCTGCGTGTTAGAATTGTCATTCATTTTTTATTCAACTTTGATTTCATTCATTATCGTCTGTATCTTGTTAAAAATGCTTTAGTATTGGAAATCTAGAAAATCTTTACTTTTTATCGAAAGGTATTTGTAACCGCCGCCTGTAAAAGTTTCGAGGCGTATGACATGCTTAGATAAATTATGCTGGTTAGATTTTTTTTTATTTGTCTCTCTACGCTCGCCATGAGTTAACTATTTATTATTTTAGACCTCAATATATTTATTTCTTAACTATTTCGTGCCTTAACTTAAAATCTAATAGATTTTTTTTCTTTTGTCTTAGGCCAACACGACATCAGTTTGGTATAAAATAATATAAGGAAAAATCATTGAATCAACAGGAAAAAAAAAATATAAATAAAATTGTTCAAACGCAATCCTCATCAATGTGGTAAAGCTGTTAATCACTTGGGATATGAACAATAGATAGACAGACTTGAAAACTATCTTTTGTTGATATTAACTCTTTTAGTCTATGATTTTATTTTGTTTCTTCTAGCCTTTTGATTATGTCTGATCTTTAATCAAAGATTTAATTAAGCAAAAGGTGTTCGCTTTTGCTTTTCTGTTTAATGATATTGATATCTAATATATTCAAAATCTTATGCCAGTGATTTGCTTTAGAAACATTTATTTAAGTTATTTTCCCTATATGTTTATTAAGTATATCCTAAAGCATTAATTGAAGGTTTGAAAGTGTTTCCCAAATTAACTTGAGTTGAGTTAAAAAAAAAAACATCTATCCAATGAAAAAATGCCTTAGACAAAAGTAGTTTGAGTTCTTTTATAAAAAATTCCAAAATTAATCTGTTTGGTTTGTCTGCATAATCCTGTCAAATTCAAAATATTTGCAAAATATCCCAGGGTTGATCTTGACTCAGAGAGATTGAACGCCCAGCACAACGTGGATAAGGATACAGTAGAGTATTACACATGTCACAAGATGTTTAACTCGAAATGTGGACTAAGTCCTAGCGTAGTCAATAGTACGTCCAATTTAACAAACTAGTCTCTGGTATGGTAGACTGCAACAGGATGAAAGTATGTAGTGCATCAGCTAGTAAAACTCCAGAGTTCTTTATGTATGGCATTGGGTTGCTGTAGATCGAGAACGTAGCCCATACAAGAATCTCAAACACATTTCCCTCAATCTGGGAGCTAATTTTTGACTATGTGACGCCCTATACGGGCTTTGATAACAAGTGGTGTAGCGTATTCTTGTAGAAAAGTGTGACGCCAGAATGCAGACAAACGATTCTATGATCAAATGTGGTGATGGATTAAGCGTTTAGTCAAAGGATCTTAAAACAACTTCCTGTATTGTCTGCTGCCTATTTTAAACAAAATACGTCACCTGTACAGATCCCTCTCAGCCACAGGATGGTTCTAGTACTCTTAGTACAAGTAGTCCTTATACAAGTGCGGGTCAAATAGTATGATCATGTGATTCTATTATGTCAACCAACCAACTATAGTGCTCAGATATGCTGTATCCAATTGGTAAAGAGAGTGGGATAACATTTGCTTGGATCTAGTTGTTTATTCCTTTCCGTGGTACATTGAAACTACCCATCACCTATCAATTAAGAGGTGGTGGAAATGATAACAAGGATATGGTTATGCGGGTGAGTGGGGATTGGAAAACTTTAAGTTCTAAGCTAAGGGGTTTTTACTTCTTGTCGAAAGAAACGGGTAAGAACTTTATAGCCTTAGATATTAGAACATTCCTATTTAAAGTCTGTGAGAGAATGGATGAAGTCTGACAGTTTGTATAAAAAGTGTGCAGATCCCGTTTATAATTCTGAGATGGATTCGCAAATAGAATCAGCTGCCTTTTATGAGAAAAAATATTAGAAGGACTAACTGACTATCTAAAAGTCCTTCTAATGTCTCTTCAAGTCCTTCATAGAGTATAAAAGCATAGTAAGAGCACTTTAAGTGGAACTCTGATATCGAACACTATGTATAAGCTGCCGTGGAAATATGGTTCTTTGGCCCAAAAACTGTGGGCGATATTGCTTGAAGTAGTGCAAAAACTAATTTAATGTAAAATATGGGGTCCAATTCTGTAGGAATAAGCTTATCGGTATTAAATAGGATGAGCCCAACTTTAAATGCAAGCCAAGAATGAATAAAGAGTAGCTCAATTTCATTACCAAAAGTAACCTCAGCGATTACTAATATACTCCTGGACTTATGTAAGTAGTTTAAATCTAAGAAACCCAGAAACCATAGATAAGATCACTTCCAAATTATCATGAGATGTACAATCATAGGAATAACTTTATACCATTTTATTTGTTACAGACCAAAATTTTAGCATGATAGAGCTTAAATTATTCTTCGATGTCTTACGTAAGTGATGCTTTAAAGTATGTTTGGGGATCGGAATTTGCTCTCTTAAAGAGCTTTAATTTAGGAAAAAGCTCTGCTCTCCTGTGTAAACCTTTCTTGTCTAACCTCCCCTCTTAAAAAAAGGATAAGTGTCATACAAGCTTACCCTTCTATCTGCGATCTGTGATCCGCCTTACGAATATATATTTTTCGATAAACTTATAGTTTTTGGGACAAATTTTTGCTATTATTATTTAAGTTTTAGTTTATATTTTTAATCTCTTTTTACTTGGAAGTATTTTCCATTAATGTTGAAGAAAACTTTATTTTAAAAATCTAGTTTTTCTATCTATTCTAGCCGAGAAGAATACATTTTCGAAACCAGCAACGAAGTTCCATCATCAGTACTCCTTGAACGGTAGTAGTGTCTTTGGCTGTAAACATCAGCTATTTAACTTAAATGTTATCCAGAGAAGTAAACGGGAATATTTTTATTTTGTAAGTTAGAACGGCGCTAAAATTTACCAAAAACACTATGCTTGTTTTGTATTAAAGTTTCTTTGGCCCAACTGGACTGACAGTTAGCCATCCTCCATCTTTCAGATGGAATAAAACGCTTTTTTATTATTGTCTGTTATACAATATTTTGTAAATATTATAAATATTCGTAAATTGTAAACTTATAAGAACATTTTTTTAACAAAATTTTTCATGTAAAAGTTATTTGAAAAGGACTACATCTAAAAGATAAGGAACCACTGTCCTTCTGGATAATCATATGAACTATAATTAAGTTATTTCCAATCTATTAAAACGTTTTCTGACTCTGTCTCAATTTATGTACTTAAGTATGCATATCAGTTCAAGGTTCAATGACGTTTTAAATCTTCCAATATATTAAATCTAAAGTTTGGAAAATTGGTTTAAAGATATAAATTTTTTGTTCTTTTAAAAAATTAAATGTAAACAAATTTATTTTATGAATGAGCTTGTTAAATATGCAAAAGAGAATGAATATTTTTAATAACTTAGAGAAAATAAAAAGAAAAACTTTTATAAAATTTCAAGTGGCCCTATGACACATACATCTAAACGGTTTAAGGTGATTAGTAACACTTAGTGGTTTTGTTTAACAACATCTTTATTTATTATTCTTAAGAATTCTTTATCTTTCTTGGATTACAATAGAAAACTAACAGTTCATTATTACCTAAGTTCATATTTTAATTTTATTAAAGGTTATGTAATCCATTAAAAATGATTTCAACATTATTTTTGTGTCCCCTTATGATATAAGTTGAGTTCACACAACAGGTGGTAAAAATTTACAAGTTACTTGTTTAATTCTTTTCATATAGTTTTCGTTTGTTTGTATGTTAATAGTTTTTTAAAGTTGGAGGCTCAGTCTAATGGAATTTTAAATGCTCTTTTAACTGGCCTAACATTCTCTCGAAATTTTAATTATAAAACAATTAAAACAATTGCGAAAATGTAAATGTATTCCTACAAAAGAAATAAAAAAAATATTCTGATACTGCCAGGTCATGCGCGAACATGCCTTGTTGTTCCAATTTTACAATGTATTTACCACCGGGCTATACATATAAATAAAATGACTTAGAGCAGTGTCCTTAAATGTGTGTAGTTTAGTTATCCTTTTTGTAATTAAGCTTATTGCTGAGCCATAGAAAAGCCCTGTTTTGTCACTTATTTAGTTTTTATTTCGGTATTACAGATCTGCTAAATTAACAGAACTAAGTTATCGGTGACAAAAACATTAAGTTAAACTACAACGACTTCCCACTTTCTTTTATTTTTCTTTTTCTCACTTTGAACCTAAACATTTTTTTCGGAGTTTTTAAAAGTCAGAAACTGAACCATAAACTAACCCAATACATCAAACACAGAAAACGTTTAAAAATATGTCATGGAGTTGACTACATCAAAACCTAGTGAAAGTCTCAGTGCCAAATAATAAAGAATTTTTGAAGAAATTCAAATGGTTATTCAACAACTGACTATGTGATTATTCTGAGGTCCGCACGTGACAGTCATCAGTAAAAAACCTTTGTTTGCGGTTGCCCTGATTTGTGTAAACTTTAGTCTCCATATGTACTCCTAAATGGGCTCTTACCATCAATCACACCGGGAAACACGAAGGCTTCCTTAATCCCTTAGCACCAGATGGGACTCAGTTCAATTAATTGCTTCTAACTCGAAAATTTTCCCTTTGGCTCTTTTAAAAAAAAAGGAGCTAACACAGCTCTTTTCAACTGTGTAAACGGCACGTTTAGCACTTTTTGCATTTTATAGTAAATTTTTCCGTTTTTACCTTATTGTTTTGTCCTTGTGGCATTTATGGAACATACAAAACTTTTCACTTATTTATTTCATTTAATACAAAGCCTGACAAATAAAATTATTTTATCGACAGATGACTTCGATTATATAGCTGAAGATAAATAAATAAATAGCAACTATTATCTAGGATATGACTTTAAGAAAGCATGCGAAGATTCTAATATAACTGAATCAGATAAACATATCGTTAAATGTAATATAATAAAGTACATATAAACTCCAATTTATGAAATTAGGGCAAAGCTTCCAACAAATTGTAAGATGTTGGAATAAATTTCGGCATTAAGCGTAACAAATGTTTTTTTTTTGCAGGATTCAGAAAATATTTTATGTGCTATAAAAGAATTTGAAGATGATTTTAAAGAAATTGAAGAGCTGTAAAATTGCTTAAAAAATTTAAAATTGTACCAGTGGAAAAATTTAGATAGAACCGAATAATTTTGAATCGAGTTGCATCATTGTTTGTTTTAAAAATATTATAGGATATATACTCTAATGCTAAAGCGGAAAAAACATTTCGTGCTATAAATTTTTTTAAGAATAAACTAAACATCATGACTTTAAATACGGTTAATAGTTTAATTCATATAATATATGGTTTACAAGGGTTTAAACTTTTTAAACTACGAGTTACCAGCAAGCGTATTTGTAAAAATAAATTCAACTGAAACATATATATTAATAAATCAAAATATTATGTAAAAACAAATCTATGACCGGAAGAAGAAAATGTTACTCTTTTTTAAAATAATTGTTCTTTTTTAACTTAACTTATTTATATGTTTATATTGTTATTGTTATAAACATTTGTATCAAGTGTTGCTGTTAAATAATTTTATTTAATATTTTTCACCTATTTTCTTCGATCTTCTGTTTTAATGCTTTGTCCTATTTATTCAAGCTCAAGATCTTTTGAAAGATCTTGAGCTTGAATAAATAGGACAAAGCATTTTATTTAATATTTTTATTTTTTAATTTTCCTATTTTTTTCTATTATTTTTATTTTGTAAAAAAATCTTGCAGTACAAATTAAATAATAAATCGTCACAGACAATGCACAACGCCCTATCTAACATTTAAACATTTTTTAGAAGGGGCAAGCATTTTTATGTAAATGAAAAATATATTTACAATTAACACAAGTTATTGCCGATCAACAAATTTATTTCTGCTGAAAAAAAAACAGTTTTGCGAGATGACGTACATTTTTGAAGGCTATAATTTAAAAAAAGCCAATTTTAAATTGTTTGTTAGATAGGGCGTTTTGCATTTTCTGTGACGAAATACATTCATAGAATTAAAGCGGAAAAATCTTTAATTTTTAAACTTAGCTCTTTTTGACTACTCGGTTGGCTCTTTTTGCCTCTGAATTGTTGCCATCACTGATTCTTATCTTCTGTAGGCACTAGTTGTCAACGAGCTTCTTAACCCGAAACAACCCACGATTACCATATGGTAACACAAAACATGAAGTTACATAATAAAAAGAAAAAGACGTTATTTTGTGTAAAACATTTGTAGTTTGTCAAATAAAAAATAGTTCATTACTCTGGGTTCAATTGGGAAAGTTAGGTTAGGTTAGGTAGAACAGGCAGCCGTTGAAAGAAAGGATACAGCTCACTTGGGTCCGATTAATTCGGTCCCTTTGTGTTACCTGGAGAGGCAGATAGAATAGGTTAAGATGGAAGGAAAAAAGAAATTTTAGAAAAGGATAAGAAAGAAAGAAATAACAGAAAATACAGCAAACTTACCAGGGTCTCTGGTGGGAATCGAACCCACAACCCCCAGACTGGTAGACTCGTGCACTTACCACTGATCTACCGGGGCACCCGGAAAGTTGTGGCGTGTAAAATTGAAGTGGCAAAAAAAATTTATAAAAATTCGCGTTTTTAGATATGACACATCGGTTAAATAAAGCAATTATTTATTATTATTCATTAATCGTAAAAAAGAATTCAAGCAGCTTGTAGCTAACAAAATAAACTATAAAATAAAAAAAAAATTGTTTTAAACAACTTTTTTTTGTACTATTTATTTACATTTTACTTAAGGCGTTACCATACGGTAACCGTGGGTTGCCTAGGATACAAGTTTTTTTCTTAGTGTGGGGTTCTGAGCTTGTTAAGTGTTTTAAAAATTTAACAACCCATTAGATGTTTATATTTGCAACAAAAGGCTCGATGAAGCAGAAAACCAAAATTAACGAACTGACATGCCAACTGTTACTTATATCGAGCCTCCTATAGATGTCAATATGTCTGGCGAAGATGATGAATATTGGGGCATTCCAGAAAATGTTTGCCCAGCTCAGATGAAAAATTGATGTGAAGTTGTAAAAGATAGCGACCAACATTTGCAAAATTTTGATGTAGAAGATGAAACTGAAAGTATGTTAAAAAACAATATTGGTTTATAAATTTTGAGAAAATCCAAAATTAATGACACGTCGTAATTCTAAGGCGAGTGCATACAAAATAAATGTGCCCTGCCCTTTGCCATATAGAGGACTAAAATGGTGGTCTAGTATTTTTACCTGACTAATAGAGGCTTGTATTCAAAACGATTGGCAGATTTAGTGAAAAGAGCAGTTGACAATGACTAAATTCAAATTTCGATGACAATTGGCAGTATACAATTACAAGCATTATGGAACAAAACCCAAATCCTTAGGCCCAATGTCTTCCCACAGACATGCAACACAACCAGGCCTAGTTGACCACACTATTCATTATGATCAAATTGGACGCTTTGTAGTGTCATCCAATCGAAGGCATTGTGATAGCGAACGATGCAGTCAACAGGCAAACAACATGTATAAAATGTGATGTAGGACTTTGTGTAAAGTACTTCGCCGATATCATACAAAACTCATTTATTATGTTATATATTTTTATAAATGAATTCTGTTTTACTTATAATTTAATAAAAATGATTTTAAACCGTAAATTTAAAAAATAAAAAACATGTAACAAATAATTGTTTTGTTCATAAAAAGCATGTACCCTATAGGCGACCCACGGTTACCATATGGTAACGCTAGTTTTTCACGTTTTCCGGAAAAACGTAACAATGTATTGAAAAACTAAACTAATTTTTGTGCTCAGGAGGCTAAAATATATTAGCGTTATCCTTTTCAGAAAAATTTAAAACAAAAAAAGTTCTGGGAACTACTGGGTTAAGGAACTTAAGGGCAGAGCCGCTAGAATAACCATGTACATGGATGATCTAGCGGCCCCTGTAACCGGTAGATATTTGATAATGACAAGCTTTGGGATGGAACTTGCACTGGCAAGGATAGGTCAGGGGGCGAAGAAAGTGGGGCTGAATGTAAACTCCAAGAAAATGGGTTTGGTTTTTTATCAGTCTTTTGCCACTGGGTATCAAAGAGTCCCAAAAACTTTCTGATGGCTGCCGTGTGTTTTAGCCAGAGACTCTGCTGTCCAAATTGGACTCCGGTTTTGCGCTTTCCTTTTTTTAGATCAAGATCAAAGAAATCTCCGCAATTGCCACCTGCTCCGCACCTGTTAAGGCGTGCAAGGAATATGTTGGTAGACTGTGTACTGTGAGGTAAGTGCACACCTACTGGGTTTGGAGGCACCACATAACAATAAAATTGAAGACGAACTGACGAAGCTAGGGATCTAATCCTTCAATAAGAGTATAGACTCTGTGGTGTAGGTCATAGTCATGGAAGTTTGGGAAAATATAACTTTTTGTAGAGTCCGCAAAATTATGTGACGATCGTATGACCCGAGGCAAGGAAGTTTCTTCTGTTTTCCGAAGAAGCATTTTTGAACTCCCTGTAAGGGCAACAAATCATGAAAATAGGGCAGTTCATGTTTAACAACGTTTAAAAGCAAATGGACTTTTATAGATAGCAAAGGCGGATTTGCCATATCTGCCTGTCCGTATGTTGAAGAAGAATTTCCAATATTAAGTTGAAGTTAAACAGATCGGTGACTACCCTCAAACTTATAGAAGTAATTCGGAATCAAAAGCTGTTTACAGGTAACAAAATTGGTTAAGAAATCACTAAGATATGAACAACAGTTTGCTACAATTTTTTTTTAATAAAGGTTAATACAACAAAACTAAGTGCACAAAAATTGCTTTATTTCGGGAAAAAATCTGATCAATCCTCATACCAAATAGTTTTTATAATATGTCCAAATTTGAGGAAAGACATTAACAGGATCCGTGTATGGAGCGTTGTCAATCCTGGTAAAAAATGGTTCATTTTTATATTTCGGAAACTATAACTATTTCGACTTCCTATCTAATAAAGGAAAATTTTATAAAAATGTCACGTTTTTGGTTTAAATAAAATTCATAAAATTTACGAAAGGTAATTTTTGGGAAGCTACAAGGTGGGCCAAAAGAAGTCATCCGATGTTGTTTGGCTCTCATTTTTTCTAAATGAAAGTCTTAGATTCTGTGTTTTATAATGTTTATTTGAACCCATAAAATTTTACTACTCAAGTCGAGAAGATGATATCGGCCAAATGGGCGCCGTCACACTTTATTGCTTTACAGACACGTTTTATGGCATTTTTTAGCACTTTGGAGAGAACTTGAAGAAATAGATTCTCGAACCCGTGTCGAATGTTGTCCTTGAAGGCTTCTAGGGTCTCGAGCTTGTTCACGTTAACACGGGACTTCAAAAAACCCCTTTAAAAAAAGTCGTTAAATCGGGCAATCTTGTAGACCAATGTAAATCGCCAAACCGAGAGATGAGGCGGCCCGGAACGATTCCTTTAGAATATCGGTTGTGGCTCGCGCAGTATGTGCTGTTGCTCCATCGTATTTAAGATACATGTCCTCCAATTCGTTAAATTGCGGCGGAAAAAACTCTGCTAACATGGCCATATAGCGCGCACTGTTCACTGTTTGACCAGCGCCGTACTCGAAAAAAAATAGCCCGATGACTCCTCCAGCGTTAAAAGCAAACCATGAGGTCACTTTGAGCGGGTGTAATGGCTTTCCGTGCATCACTTATGGATTTTTGGTGCCCCAGAAGCGATAGTTTTGCTTGATCACGTAGCCGCTTAGGTGGAAATGAGCCTAATCGCTCATTATGATCACTAAGACCTCGAGATTGAGGTTGGCTTGGGTGTACATTACATGCGTTTGATAGTTGACAGGCAGCAACTGATGCCCGGACTGGAATTTGTACGGGAACATGCGGAGGTCTTTGACCAAAATTCACCTTAGGGATGACCGGCTGATGGCTTATTGCGAGACGAGGCGTTTGGTCGATGTTTCTGGGAGCAGCTCGACATCCTCGCCAACAACGGGAATATTTTTGGCAGAACCGGTGCTCCTAGGCCGGCCACTCTTGGCAGCGTCTCGTGTGGTCGCATACTCTTCAAGGCTGGTGGCCAAACGGCGCAGTGTGTGCACAGTCGGTGCCGGACGACCACTGCACCAGCACCACAGACGAACTGTTACGCAAAAAAATGAACACGATTATTCCGCGTTCTTGGGTAGTGTATTTTATTCTATATAGGTCTAGCTCACAAATGTTAAAACAGATTTGACATTGGCCGTCATTTCCAAAAGTAAAATCCCATCCTTCTTTAGCAAAACATTGTGGAGTGGAGACGCGGAGGTTAGAAGGAAATCTACCAAGAATTTTATAAACTAGTAAAAATCGAAACCAAAAATTTCATAAAAATGTTCGTATCATCATACTGTCAAATAAGGCAGGCTGTTTAGAGCTTATAAGATCCCAAGTTTTAGTGTTCTTGTTTGTTGTTTGTTTTCAAAACCGTTCTTCTTTGAAATAAAAAAAAAATCATTTTACATTTTGTTACGGCTTGTTTAAGAAATTGTTTTTTTTTTATAATAAAACAGGAATAAAACGTTTTCTAAATTTTATTATTTTTTTTGTAAATACATACGACCTTATGTACATTCGTACATAATAAACATACATACATAAATGTTTAGAAATTAACACAATTTTCTTACTTCAAGCGGGCCATCAACCATTTTAGAGTTTTTCTTAATTTTCTTTTAAGAAATTTACTATTTTTATGTAAATTAATTTTACACAGTCTGATTATATTTAAGTTCATACCATGACAAAATAATTCAAGTAAAAGCACTAAACCTATGAGCAACAAAAAAAAAATTAAAATACAAGAATCAAGAAGAAGAAAAGAAATAAAAAAAAGAAATTTCAAATTAAAGTTAAGAAAGTTTTCTAATTAAAATATTTATTATTTTTTAGAGATATTTTATATTATTGCATATGTTTTTTTTCCTATTACCTGCCAACGTATAACCCACTATTAGCACAATAAACGCTCCTTGAAGCATACGCAAGTTAATGGGTTGTATTATTTGCATGTTCTGTGCTTTTTTCATCTCTGCATTATCAGCACTGGTACCACCTGCTCCATTCGAAGTGCCATGTTCATCGGGATTTGGCGGCAATTCGCTGGCATCTTCGCTGAGGATTTTCTTTTTCTTATTCAATTCCTTGCCAATTATACGAGATTGTATCTCGTATTCAGCTGTGGTCATCTTATCTAAAATTCCACCTTCGAAAAGGTGAATCAGTCTACATATTCAAAAGTTTTAAATAAGTTAAGTTTATTTTAGATTTGCTTATATAAAACTTACACATCATTCAGGCTGTCAAGAAAAGGGCATCCGATCTGAACGGCTACAGCTGAGTAACGGGTGTAGAGTTTCTGGCTCAATTGAAAGGATTTAGAGCCTGAATAAATAAAAATATATTTTTAAAAGAAGCTCGAGCTGAAATTTAATTTTAATTTGTCTTCCATTTAAGTGTTCGTATAACAAGTGAAAGAGTTACAATCGGTCAAGCTTGACCATATTATCCCATGTATCACAATTTATTTTATTTTTCACATTTGGAATTTCTACAAAGTTCATTTGGGTTCTTATAAAATATACATACTGTGGACTTTTTTCAATTGAATCAATTGAAAACTGAGTCAAGTCTTTTTGATCCGGATTTGGTGTCCGACAATTAACAATATCTCTAGGCAAATCAGCAATATTGGTTAACTACGGACCGAGTTGTAAGAAATCCTCTGTGAAAATCCATGTGTTTTAGTATCTCTGGCCCCTCTTGCCGCAAAACTTGACATGGACACTTTGAAAATTCTAAAAAACTAAACGTGGGTAGAAGAAATGGAAGTCGTTTTTCTTCTGGTTATTTGGTTTATATGGTAGCCTGCATACTTACTAAACTGTCAAGTATGGTCTGAAATAACCCTGTTTTGGTATAACCTCTAAGACCCGTACCAAGATCAATATCTGGAAACAAGATTCAATCCGTGGCCGAGAGGTATCTCAGCAGGTCATTCAACGAGCATCTCGACATCCCACTAAGATCATCTAGTATATGACTGCCCACAAGTCCGTGCCTGTTGACACAAATGTTAGAACATTCGCAGAGAAAATTAAAAACAGTCTCCTCTTCCTTCTTCGTATTTCCACAAGTACGTATAAAGGGGGTATAAAATCAACCTGCGAGCCTACCCCTCACCCAGTGACCCACTAGGACTGATATCAAACCCGATACACCCCTCCGATCGCGGCGTAATAATTGGAGCGTACGCTTATGATCAATAGAAGCTAGATCAAAATAGAGGCCCTAAATGTGTCCACATTCAGCCTCTTAAAGAGAATGTCTTTAAAGATCCCGCTCTTGAAAGTCCCAAGCAAAATTTAGACTAATTTCGTATAAGAGATATGTACAGGCCTCAGCCTGCACAAGTCCTCCTTACTTTGAATGATAAATGACGGTGTGGTAGTGTGCGAACTGAGCGAGAGAGCTTCCACCTGACTGTCGACAGATAAGTATACCAATATTCCCGCGAATTTTTCGTAGCACAGCAGCCTCATAGATAGAAAATATCTCGCCTTGAAGTATACTGCCTTAATCAGTCAGACAATATGAAGAACTAATCCTATTATCCTCAGAAAAGACGCCAGATCCAACACAACAGTCTATCATTGAGCTGTCCGTAAAAATCCTAAGGTAATAATTTCGAACAAGATAACCCCCACACATCTCACACTGTAAAGTATAAGAACCCCAAGCTCCTTATCAAAGCTTGTACAGAGTGTAACATAGATAGAAAGTTGGCCCCTGGTCAAGGATAATCTGCCCAAAGTCCTCGCATGACCGTATGTTTTTGGTTTCAAACATTCCATAGCCCTAGGCAGCACTGCGCCACTAACAGATATGCCCACTTCATTAAGGAAATAGTAGTCCCCATACACAAGAACAATCTTATGAAATTTTGAAAGATATTACAGCCATCACGGGGAATGGTAGCCCCCGTACACACACTTCAATTTCGTGAAGTATTCGAAATGTTATACAGAAACTATATTAGCTATCGACTTTAAACCTGGGTCCAAATCGTCGCATTCGACTCGAGTCGAAATTTCACTCGATTGATCGAGTTGTCAATGCTTTTAATATAGGAATTCTAATAAGAATTTTTAAATTTCGATTCGAATCGAATGCGACGATTTGGACCCTGGAATTAAGTAATTTTATTTCGATATTTACAACTTGAAACAGCTCAGCTATTAGTTCAAAGGGGATACAAAGAAAACGATGTGAAGGATATATATGATTCAGTACAGACAAATGTAGCGCTCCTACTTATCTATCCCTTATTCTACTTGTAGGACAAACCTCACTTTTGGCCCAAATTTCGATTTTCGGACTTCATATGCTTTTTGTTTCAGTGTAGGCATTTAAAAAGTAAATGTTTTTCTAAATAATAATTTACTAACCATATTGTTGTATATTGAAAAACAAAGTCTCTCTACCACCTAAAACCGCTTTGTTTTCCAAGCCATCTGCTATTAATTGTAGTCCAGCTTCAACAGAATCAATCAAATAACCGTCCTCATCAGGACTTTGTAGTTTCATTAAAGCATAAAGTTGACGAAAAATTTCGGTGCCATTCTATAAACAACAAAACCTTAATTAAAGAGATTGTAATAGGAATGAAAAATCCTAATTTACCTCCAGCATTTCCAATGAAGAACTCTCCTTCTCCACAAACAGCTGATAACCATCATTGATCATGACACTCTGCAAACGTTGCAGGGTGTTAATAGGACGCTCTCGAGCAGGTCGGGCAAATTGCGAAGTTAATTGAGCCGAGTAGACATCGGCCAAAACGTAAGTGGCTGCAATCCAATAAACGATCATGAGAAATTTAGCTCTATAGCCATGGTATAGTTCTTGACATGCTACAAAAGAAAGCAACAAGTTTTAAAATTATTTCTTGATTTCTTTTGATTATTCACTCACATTGCTTTAGAAACAATTGCACAGTAAACCAAATACAACGATTAAAAAGATTTGGTGGCAACTCCTCACTCTCTGGAGGTAAGCGAGCATTTTGTTCCATTTTGGCTAATCTCCTCTGGAATTGTGTATCCATGCTGGTTATCTCTCTGATATAGCACATGTGAAACGTTTTGTGTTTTAAAACTTTCTTCGACAACTTTTTAGTTCCTGGGAGTTTCCAACGATAAGGAGTTGAAATAACTAAGTAAAATACTGGACCCGAGAGTATGACAGTCAAAATCAAATAAGGCCAGACATCAGACTTAAATGGTCTTAATATAGCCAAGGCTTCATTAAGACGGCGGGGAGCATGAGTGGCAAAAGCTCCAGAGTCCGCCAAAGTGAAAAAGGTAAATTCTATGGCCTTACGGCGTTCCCAGCTCAAGGAGACATCGCCTAAAAACAAATCCGCCAGCTTAAAAAGCAAAATATTTTACCTAAATATTTGGAAATATTTTAAATATTTTACCTCTGCCTGCAGCATTCCTATACCACCTGTAAAAGTGTCATTAGTCTCGTTATCAGTTTTTAGAGATCCTTGAGTCCTGCCATGAGCCTTTATATAAATAAATTCAAAGTTCATATGCTGAGCCAGCAGTTGAAGAAGGCGGTGGTCCCTTCCCCCTGTAACATTTACTTCTTTAAATTCTAAATTATCTTCATTGAAAGGATTTTCTTCGAACAAATCCAGTTCCAAAGAATTATTATTAAAGGTGTCATTGTCATAATTAACCCAAAACCAAGGGGGAGACTTTAAGTGAAATATATTAATATTAAAGGTTCTCATTTAAAAGCTCAAATAAACTCACATGAAATACTGGCACTCGAAACACTCGTCCTTGAAAATTAGAATACACACTTTTAGCTGTGGGCAATAGGGGTTCCTTGCTAAGACCCAAGTTATCCCCATCATACCAGCTGACCAAAGATAATTCTCCCAAGCCATCGGGATAGGCTTGATTATAGTAAACTCGAAAACTGTAAAAACACACAAGTCATTAGAGAGAAAACTTTATAGGAATTTGAAGAACTAACGCTCTCTTTCGTGGCCTTGTTATTACAATTGCTCTCATGGGCTCTCGAAAATTTAATTCTGCTCTTTTTGGTGGATATTTTGCACCCCAATAAAATATAAACAAACTTAAACGATGTGCCAGCCTGCGGTCTTGGATTTTTTGCATCAGCTCATAAGGTTTACAAAAAATTAGATTAACACTCTCTATTGAACCTTGAAGGCTAGATTCGATAAATTGGAAAAAGAGTTCGGTATCATAGAAAATCACCGACTTAAAATTTAAATAGTGTAACTGCTAGAGGAATCCATCAACATTCAATTGCAGCTTTAACATATCTTCGTCGCTTTGCTGGAAATCATCTGAACAAGAATTAAGGGCATGCGAAGATCCTGCCAATATAGCCAGCTGGTTAGGATGCAGACTTTTAATGATATGCGAGAGGCCTTAAAAATCAAAACAAAAAAAAATTAATTTTACATTTTGAAATCACTAAGTACAAGGTGGGCCAAAAGAAATCTCACTATTATTCTAAATAAAAAATTCGATTCTGTTTTTTGATTATAGTTATCTGAACCTTAAGAATTATACTGGTCAAGTCGAGAAGACGATATCGGCCAAAAGGGCGCCGTCGCAATTGATTGTTATACAGGCTCCTTTTATGGTATTTTTCATTACTTCGGCGAGAACTTCGGGCGACAGATTCTCGCACTCGTGCCGAATGTTATCTTCGAAGGTCTCCAGGGTCTTAGGTTTGTTGACATAAACACGGGACTTTAAAACCCCCCACAAAAAGGTCTGGAACGGTTCAATCGGGCGATTTTCCGGGCCAATATAAATCGCTAAAACGAGATATGAGGTGACCCGGGAACCACATGTTCCTTAGCCTTAATTCGTTTAATTGTGGCAGAAAAAACTCGACTAACATGGCCCTATAGCGCGCACAGTCCACTGTTGTCGTTTGACCAGCGGCGTTCTCAAAAAAAGTGGCCCGATGACTCCTCCAGCGGGAACAGCGCACCATGTAGTCACTTTCAGCAAGTGTAATGGTGCCTCGGGCATCGTTCATGGATTTTTGGTGCCCCAAAAGCGATAGTTTTGCTTGTTTACGTGCCCGCTGAGGTGGGAAGGAGCCTCATCGCTCATTATAATTTTTAAAAAAATCGTCCACTTTGGCCCCGAGATTAAGCATGGCTTGGGCGTAGGTAGCATGCGTCTGGCGGTCGACAGGCAGCAGCTGATGCATGGGCTGGACTTTTCACGGGAACATTCTCAGGTCTTTAACTAAAATTTGCCTAAGGGAAGACCGGCTGTTCTCTAATTGAAAGGCACTGCGTCTGGTCAATGTTTCTGGCGACAGCTCGACATCCTCGCCAACAGCATTGATATTCTCGGCAGAACAGGCGTACCGAGGCCGGCCACTCTAGGCAAATGACGCAGTGTTTGCGCAGTCAGTGCCAGACGAACGAGGAATCGGAGACGGAATACGCGCTACGCCAACACTACAGACGAATTGTTACGCAAAAAAATGGACACGATTATTCCGCGTTTTGAGGAGTATATCGCTTCATGGCTTGTTTAGTTGAATTCTACATCTGTCTAGTTTACAAATGTCAAAGCAGAATTGACATTGGCCGCCATTTGCAAAAATTTCAAAAATTAGAGCATCTTCCAATAGGATGATTCCTTTTGGCCCACCTTGTATATATAGGGTTAAATGCATGGATTTTGTACAAAAAATATGTTGGTTATTAAGGTTTTTACTTATATCTCGGTCCATAGGGACTTGATTTTACTGATTTTTATTAGCACTCTGCCCAGGGATATTTTTGATTTTTTAAAACTAAAATGCTTTCCGTTCGACTTAATTTTGCTTCGGAAACTTGATTTAAATAGAAATACAGACGGACATGAACTTCCTTATCTATTAGGATTCCGAATATACATTTACTCCATGGGGTCGCAAATAAATATCATCAAAATTTCAAAAGTAATAACAAACTGAAATATACCCTTGTGGTGGGTATAAAAATGGAAAAATCTTTATATTAAAACTTTTTTGTTGCATTTTTTCTTCTGTTTTTCCAGACACTTATGATCAAACACTCTTGACAGCATTAATTCCCTTTAATTGGTTTTGTCACACACTACTTAAGTACTTAAATACATCATCAGCTTTGTTATTTCATTTACCTATAGACACATCGGAGATATTGTTTTCTGGCTCTAATATTACCATTGCCATTCCTAGACTTAAAAGCCCTTCACAGATTATTATTAATTGAAAACTATACATTTTGCTTGCGTTTACTCTGCGTTTTCCAGCACCACTTGAAATTACACGTTCTATAATCTTCTTGTTTTCTAATTTATAAATATTCGAATTCACTTTTCTAGTATTTACTAAACCATGTACTTAGAAGGAATCATTGAACACCTGTGCTTTTGTACTATATTTATAGTAATTTTTTCGTTTGTGCATGTACATACGCCATCCTGTAAATATTTTTTTATGCGAATAAAATACCTTTTGACTAGCAATTATCCTATCATTTTTATAATTTTTTTTTTAATTTTTCACTTTTCTTTCACATTCGCCTATAACTTTTTTCCACATTATACAGGTTTAAAAATATCACCTGTCATATTTGTTAAAGGCATTATGTGTCATGTTATATGTCAATATTTGATAAAAAAAAAAATATGCCTTTTGATGCAATAACTTCACTAAAATATTTAAAAATGATCCTTGCGATTTAAAAAATGATAAAAAAAAAAGTATTTTGTAAAATATAACAAAAAACAAAGAATGCAGAGACTTTAATCCTTCACAGAAAAATGGTTTTCACTTTTAATAACAAAACTCCCGTTATCCAAGTATTAATACCCCTCATATAGTGATAACGGTATATGTATATCAGTTTGTCATTGCGTTTCCAAAATTTTTTTGTTATCCATTTGCGACCACATAGATAAGGAAGTCGATGTAGCCATGTCCATCTGCCCGTCTGTGTGCCTACCGAATTCAATTTCCGGAGCCCAATAAAGTCTCATATAAAAAGTTTTGCTATTAAACAATCGGAAATATCCCTGAGAAAATCGCTTTTTAAAATCAGCAAAATCAGTTTGCTATTGACCGAGATATAAGCGAAAGCCCAAAATGGTCTTTTTTTTTGGGACAAAATCCGTGCATATATCCCTATATATCTCAGTAAGTATAGTCATTCTTGGCACGAATACCCCGAATATAGGGACCTAAATAAGAGGCAGGATCAGGGGAAATGCCATTACCCTACAATTTCACAAATTAAGTAAAATATTTTATGCCCTCGATTAAAACATTGAAAGGTACCTGTTTGGTGTGCCTTGTCCACGCATGAGATAAATGGACCTTTTTTTCGAAAATTCCAGAGGCCAGGCGACGAATGTCAACAATGAAATTAATCGACGCATGATTACGGAATGCTTTTTTCAAACCTTCGAGCTCATCCATCGTACTTTTCACACACGTGGTTTCAACAGGATGGGGCGATTGCACACACAGCCAGAGCTTCGATGAATTTGTTTCGAACAAATTTCCCCCAAAAACTGATCAGTCGCTTTTGGGACATCCCCACCAAAGTAGCCCGATCTAACTCCCATGGATTGTTTATGAGGCTACTTCAAAAAGTGAGTTTATAATGACAATCCCTAATCTTTTGTAGCTTTAAAGGAAAACAATCGTCGAGAAATCAGCTCAATTGAACCAAGTTTACTGCAGCGTGTGGCGTAGAATACAAGACTCCGTTTTGAGCAGTGTGTTCAACTCGACAGAAGACATCTGGATAACGTACACTTAAAAAATAAAATTTCGCATTTCTAATGCTTTAAATAAAACTTTGTGTCAACTATTACGTTTTTTATTAATTACATACAAATATTTTTATTTAAGTTTGAATATAGTATAATTAAATCTGCCACCAGACCTTCTGTTCCAACGCGAAATTTTTCTCCAAACAAACACTGCTGCAGACAGCTGGCTTGCGGTAGGACGCAGTAAAAACAAACTCTAGTCGTTTCGAACCGCTGGGTTCACTTTAGCCTATATAAGATAGATCGTTGGTAATATTCATAGTTTGTTTCAGCATTGTTGGTAATACATACATACATATGTATGTACATAATTAGTAATCATAACATAAAAGAAAATTTTATAAATGTGTAAAATTTTTATTTTAATGAAAATAAATTTAAACCCCGTTACATGAGGAAAGAATGTGAATAATTCAAAATCAAAAAAGTGCTGCTAAAATTTTTATATTTTGTAATTTTGTAACAAATATTTTGGTTTAAAGTTAGCATTTATATACCATTTCTAATAAATAACTTATTTGGGCTTAAGATGTATTTTATTATGAAGATTAAATTTTAGTAAAAAGTAACTTTAATCAAATTTCTTTTAATGCTTTGTTTAAAAGCTTTTATTTTGCAAAACATCGAGTTGAAAAAAAATTACATAATTTTTGTTTTATTGCTGTTATTGTTAGTTCATTTCATTATTGAGGAAATTCAAATCTCATTTCAACACTTCTGACTTTTGTTTTCGAAAACACCTAAACATAAATTTCTTTATTGTTTTTTTTTTCGAAATTTTCGTTTAACAAATAATTTTCTACTTCTCATGCTTTCAGTAAGAAGATGGAACACTTTTGTTTTTTAACACCTAAAAATATTTTTTATTTCTTTTGTTATTTCGTTACTTTTTTCATTTTTCTTTTGTAACACCCGCATAACGATATTTTAATGCAGTTATACCCTACAGCAAACGGAATTAAAGAAAGTTTTTTCTACATAATTTGTATTGTTTTTGTAACATAAAGTTTTTTGCTTACAGAATAATTAAAATTTTCTTAATTTTTGTAATGAATGAATTTGACACATGGCTTGTCACCTGTGCAATACGTATGTATTACGTAAAAATGTTAACATTATTATTATACAGATGTGCTATAAATGTGTAATATCATAAGTAAATATGTAATTACATCTGACATAACCTTTAAGGTTCGATTATACGTGATATAACCATAGCCACAGAAAACAGCTGTTCGAACCGAACTTATGGGCAACACTGTATTTGATTATAGGTGACCATACAAACCAATTGAGTTTTGGTTTTTATGGCATCGGTTATGGTTATAGCCTTATGGTAAGTCATATATAATTGAACCTTTAAACCAAAATAAAAAAATTTCTTTTGCTTGTTCATGTCTTAAAAACCGTTGATGAAAGATATTTTGTCAGATTAAAATAGAACACACTCGAACTGAAAATTTGCAGTTTACTTTTACCGTTTACACATACATACATATGTATTTCTCACCGGGCTTTTAACATCTCAAATATGCAGTCGACAAGCCATATGTAAAACACATTTCGTTTGAAAGCAGCTTTGCACATTTACAATTTGTTGAAAGCAACTTTAAATTTTATTCTGGTGTAAATCAAGCAAGATCATGTAACTAATATTTTAAACGTTATTAGTAATAAGTGTAGCGCATAATTATGCGGTTATGCCGAAATATGACTTACTTTCTTAAAATCATAATCGTAATAAATTATGAAGTTTTTGTGTTAATGTTTGGTTTATTTGTAGTGTTTGATATATTACGGTGCAAAAGCCTTATATGGCCTGAGCCATCTGTAGTTCAGTTTCCCAATAATCATTCATCGTTTCCAATGAACATAAACAAATTTATGACTTTTATGTATCGCGGGCAAAGATTTCTCAATTTCATTACTCTCTTAACTGGTAAAAGCAAATTTAAGAATTTACATTTAAATATTCTTTTTATTTAAAGTTTAAGAAGCTCTGTTGTGCAGTTGTGTACATTAGTAATATTCGCTTTATTATGTGTGACCATTTTTCCTATTCGTAATTATGTTTTTACTAAGAAAAACCCATAAAGTTATTAATATGTTACGCTTTTCTGCTTTTCTTAACTTTTTGTAAATTTTCATTTTTTAGTTGTAACTTTAAAATTTGATGGTTTTTTTTTTGGCTGTAGTGTATTGAGGAAATATGCTGTGAAGTAATGATTTAAGCCAAATTATGCAAAAGTAAAAAAACAATAAAAACAAGTAGTTAACAATATGTAACAACTGTAACGGCCAATTAAAGGTAAGTAGAGAAAAATCCGGTAAATGGTGTAAACCAAAGCTTGTCTTAAAGAGTTTTAATTTTTCATTTTGGATTTGTGCAGAAGTTTTTGACGCCAAAGACGAATACTCTCTGATCCACATTCAATTATATCGATCAGCTCAGAATCACTTGAAAATCGATTTTAGCATGAATGTACCTACATCCAGCTAAGTGTACATATATTATTGTAACTGAATATATGCAAGGAACTAACCCTATTAAAATTGGTGGTAATATAAGGCCATTATATCACATACCCTCCTCTCGGATACAATTTTATTTTTATAGGATTTCTAAATAAAGACTGACGTACTTTGAAACATCTTACTTCACTCGATTGGCTCAATTCCTTAAAGAATTCAAGCTTTGTTCGGATAATGCTGCAGGGCAATGGCAAAGCATTTACCAACTCCATGGAAGAAGCCGCAATATCCGTACTTAGGTAGCGGAATCCTTTCCCAAGGAACCCATAGTACGCCTATGTGTATTGTAATGCTACTGCAGTAAAGAATGCGGCATACAGAGCAACACTGCACTCAGTAGCAACACGTCTTGCAAAGAAAAAGAAGAAAAGAGAAGAGGAAAACCATATATTCGGCAGAAAGAAGAAAGAAATGTAAAGGTGTGATTGTGATCGCATCGAGATGTGCAGTAGTCAAACTGAAGTCTAAAAGTTCTACTAAAGAGTAAAACAGCAAACTGAAGGCTTTAGTATAGGCACATTCTCCTAAAAAGGGGAAAAAGGTAATCTGGTAACTGATACAGATAATGTGCTACGGGAAAGGATATGGGAAAAGTTTTCACACCTATTAGTATCTGACATCTATAAGGATAAAGAAAATATATACTTAATGGGGTCGAAAATTGTTATTGAAAAAATTACAAAATTAATAGCAAGCTTATTTATACTCTTACCCCTATTGTGAAGGGTATAAAAATAAATGACAGGATGGCAAATTATTACCATTTAACCCTTTCATGCACCAAATTTGGCTCAAGTAGCTTTATTTTTTAAAATCTTTTTTTTTAACTTTTATTGAGGTCGAAAAAGGTAAGATTAAAATAAATAAATTTTTATTAGCCGAATAGTTTTTCAAATATGTTGTACACGTACAACGGACGAAAAAAGGTCAACGTTTTTTGATAAAGGAAATGTTTTTACTTATGGGGTTTGTTGTCTATATGCATTTCATTGGTTCTTAAACCAAATCATCAGTAGACTTCAACCAAACTCTTAAAAAAACTCATGAATATATTCTGCCTTTATATAAAAACCTTAATAAACTAATTGAGAATTACTATAAACAAGCCAAAACGTTCAAGAGTTTTTTTTAAAAACCCAACAAATATTTTTCGCTATGAGTTGTTTTGATTTTCTTTTTCCCTTTTACATTTGAATAACAATTGGTTATCAGTAAATGTATTATAAGGGCTACCGAAAACAAAACCTTTTTGATAACCAATGGTTTTATATAACGTTTTGCCTAATTATAAAAAAAACTCAGGATGCAAAATGCTTACAAGAAGTTTCTTCAAAAATAGTAACAAATTCAAAAACAAAATTTATAGTTTCAAGCAAAATAAACTGCACATACAAGTAATCATTTTTATGTTAAAACAATTTTATTTAAAATAATAACGACCACTTTTGAATAATTTATTTTAGAAATATAATTTTTTTGGGGACTCTCTTTTAACTATTTCTTTTCCTTGTTATCTATATAATAATATTTTAACTCAAATCTTTTTTAATAGTTTTATGTAAACAAACAATGGCTAATATATTTTAAAATTTGTATTTTTTTCTTAAATGCAAAAAAAAATATATTCATTTCTGCTTCTGAATTTCTTTAAAAAAAGCCGCAAATCTTTAAATTTCGAAAAACGTTAAATTCAGGACGAAAATCCAAAAATCGTCAAAATGACGATAAATCGTCAAATCTGGCAGCTATGCCTACCAGTTGCTGTTTTGTATGCTTTTTGCAAAAATGTAAAGTATGAATTGAGAAATCTGTTTTCAAAAGGAGATGTTGAATACATTAAGCAAGTGCATGAGAGGGTTAACATATTGATCAATAAATAAGAAAGAGAGAGTATCAAATGAGTCAAAGGGGTAACACGGTATTTTTCGGCATCCAATATTTCTAAAAAAAGTACGATCGTATCAACCCTTTCATCACTGCGCTCATATGTATGTTATCTTGTATTATATATCGCAATGTATATTTGTATGTATTATATGCCACCCTGAAAGGTGTAAATTATATTAAATAGCCGGGTTTTTTATTACCTTAAAAATAAAGGCTGAGAAAAGTCAAAAATTTAAATATTGGCGCCTCGAAAATGATTTTTTTATGCGTCGTAGTGGAACTTTTTTTTCCTTATGCCAAAATCTATCGAAAAAAAATGTCACAATATCGATTTTTAAACATACCCACCCTATTGTGCATTCTTTTTTCATTAAAAACTCGAAAATAATTATTATTTTCAGTACCTGGTATTTGTAGTGAAGAAAACTATTACCACAATTTTATTTTCTTTATCAGGCTCAAGTTCAATACTTTACTAAATTCTCATTTAATTACAAATGAAGAAATTAATATTTTTAGTTTTTACTACTTTATTAGCGTTAGTTAAGAAAAGAAAATTTTATTAAAAAAAAACAAGATTTTATTACCTCTTACTTCTGTTTTCCATATCTTAATTGGTTCTATTCTTTTTGGTTATTTTAACGATTTCTAAGGTTTACTTTAACAAGTTTAGGGTTTTGACTGTAAATTTGGCAAGAAAAAAAGAAGCCACATATTTCGCAAAAATATATTTAATTAAAAATATACTACTTTAGTAATTATATTTAACAACGGAAATTTCAACCAAAAAGCTTGATTTCAAAACAACTAGATATTTAATATTTAATGTTTTTAATTTATTTCAAATCAATGTAAATTACTAGACCATTCAGTTAAATAAAATAAAAAAGAAAATCTGCAACTTAAAAACTAAGCAAATCAAATTAAAAAAAAACAACATGTAAAGCATAAATTAAAAGCGAAAAAAAGAAACTTACAAATAAAATATAAAATTTTTATATTAACAAATACAACTATACAAATTTAACAATTTAATTTTAGTTTTAAGTTTCTTTTTTAACAATTCAACAAACTTAATAACAATAAAAGAATTTTTTCATTTAAAAACAAAAGTTTTTCACACAAACAAGTCATAAATTTTATTGTTTTTAAAATAATATTTCATTTTAAATTATTTAAACTCGAGCCTGTTTTTTTTTAATTGTCACTACTTGTTTACAGATTAATTAATGAACGGCTAGATTGACAGACACGTCTGCTGATAACACTAGCCAACAACTCGCCCCTTATGATTAATGGTCACCGAAGTGCTAACTACTCAACACCAGAACCACTTTCTTTCTTTGTTATTTCTTTTACTTTAGATACTTACGATTTTAAAGCACCTTTACATACTTAGTTGTAAGTGTAAGTAAAAGTTAAAAAACCACTTTTATCTTAAATTACAAAAACATGCAAAAGAAGAAGAAGAAGAAGAAAACATGTGCCAGCATTAAAATAAATTTATAAACCATTTATAAAAACATTAGAAAATTATTATTGTGCGTGTTGTCATATAAAAAATGTGTTCTTTTTAACACAAATTAAACAAAAAACAAGTAAGAGCGTTATATTCGGCTGTGCCGAATCTTATATACCCTTCACGTTGGTCTTTAAATATAGCCAGCCGAGTAATTTTGTACTGCAAATAATATAATATAAATCCTTGCGCGAGTTTTAAAGTCCATGGAAAACTTTACAAAATTTTAACGTTCGTGTGAATAATAGAAATAGATGAGGAATGTTTGAGGTAGACAGTAATGCAAGTTTTTGACATTATTTATATTAAAAGGTTAATAAAAGTTGTTAACTTTTATGGAATGTTCTAGTCCCCCTGCTCCTCTCCAACTTTTTTTCCAAAATGAATGAATTATTTGATTATTACTTTTTGTGGAATATTCGAAGTCGATAGTTGTTATAGTTTTCCATATGTGGCGTATCGAAAATTTCATAAAAATTCTTAGTTTGTATTAGAGCTACCCCTTCCCCTGCCCCTGCCCAAAAAAACTTTTTTTGAATTACTTTTTGCAAAACCTTTGAAGTCAATTTCTGTTATAGTTTCCTAAATTTAGCATATCGAAAATTTCATAAAAATTGTTAATTTGTATGGGAGATCCCCTTTGTCCATCCTCCACCCAAAAAATTTTTTCTTCAAATCGTAGGCTTTGTTGTCGATTTACTTTTTGTATAACATTTAATTTCGATATCTGTTATAGTTTCCGAGATATAGCTTATCGAAAATTTCATAAAAATTATTAATTTGTTTGGGAGCTACCCCTTGTTCACCCCCCACCCAAAAAATTTTTTCCTTAAAACATAACCCTTGATGTACTTACTTTTAGTAGAACATTTGATGTCGTTAATTTGTATGGGAGCTACCCCTTTTTTTGCCCCCACCCAAAAAATTTTTTCTTTAAAGCGTAGCCCTTATTGCCCAATTACTTTTTATAGAATATTTGATTTCGATATCTGTTATAGTTTCCGAGATATAGCGTATCGAATATTTCATAAAAATCGTTAATTTGTATGGGAGCTACCCTCTGGTTTGCCCCTACTCAAAAAATTTTTTCTTTGAAGCGTAGGCCTTGTTGCTCAATTACTTTTTGTAGAACATTTCATTTCGATATCTGTTATAGTTTGCGATATATAGCATATCGAATATTTTATAAAAATCGTTAATTTGTATAGGAGCTACCCCTTGTTTTGCCCCCACTCAAAAAATTATTTCTCAAGAGCGTAGCCCTTGATGTCCAATCACTTTCTGTAGAACACTTGGTTTCGATATCTGTTATAGTTCCGAGATATAGCGTATCGAATATTTCATAAAAATCGTTAATTTGTATCGGAGCTACCCCTTTGTTTGCCCCCACCCAAAAAATTATTTATTTAAGGCGTAGTCCTTATGGCCCAATTACTTTTTGTAGAACATTTCATTTCGATATCTGTTATAGTTTCCGAGATATAGCGTATCGAATATTTCATAAAAATCGTTAATTTGTATGGGAGCTACCCCTTTTTTTGCCCCCACCCAAAAAAAATTTTCTTTTAGGCGTAGCCCTTATTGCCCAATTACTTTATGTAGAACATTTCATTTCGATATCTGTTATAGTTTCCGAGATATAGCGTATCGAATATTTCATAAAAATCGTTAATTTGTATCGGAGCTACCCCTTTGTTTGCCCCCACCCAAAAAATTATTTATTTAAGGCGTAGCCCTTATGGCCCAATTACTTTTTGTAGAACATTTCATTTCGATATCTGTTATAGTTTCCGAGATATAGCGTATCGAATATTTCATAAAAATCGTTAATTTGTATAGGAGCTACCCCTTTGTTTGCCCCCACCCAAAAAATTTTTTCTTTAAAGCGTAGCCCTTATTGCCCAATTACTTTTTGTAGAACATTTCATTTCGATATCTGTTATAGTTTCCGAGATATAGCGTATCGAATATTTTATAAAAATCGTTAATTTTTATAGGAGCTACCCCTTGTTTTGCCCCCACTCAAAAAATTATTTCTCAAGAGCGTAGCCCTTGATGTCCAATCACTTTCTGTAGAACACTTGGTTTCGATATCTGTTATAGTTTCCGAGATATAGCGTATCGAATATTTCATAAAAATCGTTAATTTGTATCGGAGCTACCCCTTTGTTTGCCCCCACCCAAAAAATTATTTATTTAAGGCGTAGTCCTTATGGCCCAATTACTTTTTGTAGAACATTTCATTTCGATATCTGTTATAGTTTCCGAGATATAGCGTATCGAATATTTCATAAAAATCGTTAATTTGTATGGGAGCTACCCCTTTTTTTGCCCCCACCCAAAAAAAATTTTCTTTTAGGCGTAGCCCTTATTGCCCAATTACTTTATGTAGAACATTTCATTTCGATATCTGTTATAGTTTCCGAGATATAGCGTATCGAATATTTCATAAAAATCGTTAATTTGTATCGGAGCTACCCCTTTGTTTGCCCCCACCCAAAAAATTATTTATTTAAGGCGTAGCCCTTATGGCCCAATTACTTTTTGTAGAACATTTCATTTCGATATCTGTTATAGTTTCCGAGATATAGCGTATCGAATATTTCATAAAAATCGTTAATTTGTATAGGAGCTACCCCTTTGTTTGCCCCCACCCAAAAAATTATTTATTTAAGGCGTAGTCCTTATGGCCCAATTACTTTTTGTAGAACATTTCATTTCGATATCTGTTATAGTTTCCGAGATATAGCGTATCGAATATTTCATAAAAATCGTTAATTTGTATGGGAGCTACCCCTTTTTTGCCCCCACCCAAACAAATTTTCTTTACAGCGTAGCCCTTATTGCCTAATTACTTTTTGTAAAATATTTGATTTCGATATCTGTTATAGTTTCCGATATATGTATAGCATATCGAATATTTCATAAAAATCGTTAATTTGTATGGGAGCTACCCCTTGTTTTGCCCCCACTCAAAAAATTATTTATTTAAGGCGTAGCTATTATGGCCCAATTACTTTTTGTAGAACATTTCATTTCGATATCTGTTATAGTTTCCGAGATATAGCGTATCGAATATTTCATACAAATCATTAATTTGCCCCCACCCAAACAAATTTTCTTTACAGCGTAGCCCTTATTGCCTAATTACTTTTTGTAAAATATTTGATTTCGATATCTGTTATAGTTTCCGATATATGTATAGCATATCGAATATTTCATAAAAATCGTTAATTTGTATGGGAGCTACCCCTTGTTTTGCCCCCACCCAAAATTTTTTTCTTTACAGCGTAGCCCTTATTGCTTAATTACTTTTTGTAAAATATTTGATTTCGATATCTGTTATAGTTTCCGAGATATAGCGTATCGAATATTTCACTAAATTTGTGCAATTGTAGCAAAAATACCCCTTTCCCTGGTCCAATCTGAAAAAACTTTTTCCGTTATTTAGGTCCCTTCTTTAGGAGTATCCGTGCCAAGTTTTGTGGCAAGAGTGACTATACTTACTGAGATATATAGGGATATATGCACGGATTTTGTCCTAAAAAAAATGGGTTACTCTGGGTTTTCGCTTATATCTCGGTCAATAGTGAACCGATTTTGCTGATTTTAAATAGCAATTGTTAGCGGGATATTTCCAATAGTTTGACACCATTAACTGGTCTGTATCTTTTTATTTGACTCCGGAAACTTGATTTCAACAGACGGACAGACGGACATGGCTATATCAACTTTCCTATCTATAAGGATCCAGAATATATATATTTTATGGGGTCGCAAATGAATAATAAAGAAATTACAAACGGAATGACAAGCTGATATATACCCTTATCCCTATGTGAAGGGTATAAAAAACTGTTTTAAAAGCATTTTTTATTTTTCCAAAATAATTGCTTTTTCAATTACCTCTTGAGAAATATAATCTGAAAACTTAAATGTATTTACATAAATTTTATTTGTTTATCTTATAAATTTATCTCTATAGAAATTTACTCGTTTTTAATTTTAGTATCTTTTACAACGTTTCTTTATTTGCGGCCCAAAATTTATGTTACAAAACTAAACTTCACTTTTTCTTTCTGTGAAACTGAAAACGCGTCAGACTGCAAAATAAAAAAAATCCTTAGATTTTGAATGCCAAAGCCGATTACACAAAATAAAAAACAATTTTTCTATGTTTAGCACATTTATTGGAAAGTGGAAATAATTTTCTCAATATTTGGCAAAAATAAAAAGTCAAGAAAATAATAGACTTAAACGTTCAAGACTAGATCGTAACACAGACCCCAACTAAACTAAATATGTAAACTTAAATATGTATGTATGTATGTACATGTAGACGGTCAGTTGCTTGTATGTATGTATGTTAGTAATATCGTACATGTTTAGGCTCAAAATCGTTACGACTCGTGTACGACAATTCGTGTGGCAAGAAAAATGCCACACAAACACCCATACAGACTTTGATCGATACATAAATAAGTATCAGCTATTTGCTTTGCCTTGCTGCTGTTAAAGCACTAAAACACTTATAATAAAATAGAAGTTTAAAAAGAAATTAAATTAAATAAAACTAAAATTTATAGAAAAATCATTATCGTAGTGTTGTACCAAGAAAAATAATGGGAAAAAGAGCACAAAATTAAATTGCACTTATTTCAATAAACCAGCACCAGCAGACGCTTTTAAAACTGCACAGTAGTTCAAATAATATAAAATTTACTAGTAGAACAAAGATGGTTTAAAAACGTCCAGAACTTCCCTAGAGTCGGCCTTAGAGAAATAAAGTGTACGACCGACCCCCATTAATTTCCCCTACCAAACATATTCCTAGAACATACCCCCTTTCCTATCTCCATCGCCTAAGGCGGCTCACATATGAAGTTTGGTAAATTTGTGAAATGTGAAGGGTATATAAGATTCGGCACAGCCGAATATAGCGCTCTTAACTGTTTTTCATTATTTGGGCTAAACTGAATATAACATTGAGTAAAATTCTGCGTGGGAAATATGAAATTGGTCTTTATTACCTGCGGAGTAATTTTCTCTGAAACACTCAAGATTATCTTCATCTACTTCAGCAAGAAACCATGCCTCTGGGCCGTATAGCATTTCAATCAGAATAAGTGTTATGTACCGTGTGAGCTTTATATGCCGAAAAGGGGCCCTGTTCTTAAATCTTTTGCTTAGCTCAAATGACATCTATTGGGAAGAACAATGGGTCTCATGCATAAAAAGTGAGCTTGAGCTCGGACTCGATTTTTTGAGTAAAAGGTGCATAATAAAATTTGATGTATTTGCTTTTACTCACTGCTCACGTTTGATTTCGTCTTGCTGAGTTTGAAGTAGGTTAGATGAGCTTGTGCTCATTTTCATATGCATAAAAACAAGCTTTTGCTTCATTTTGTGAGCTCTTGCTCAAATTTTGTTGAGCATGCCTTTTAGTTGACTCGCGTACACTAAAAAGGAATAATGGCTGAATATTTTGTGCCACAAAGAAAAACAAAATACTACCAACAGCGTAAAACAAATTAAGCAAGTGAGAATAAAAAATTATACAGGTTTGTATTTTTAATTATTATTTTTTTTTTATATAATTAATAATTAAATGATAAATACATAGGTTTGAGGATAGTAGCATCTGCTGGTTGGCTAATTACTTTTATAAGAAGTCAGAAGAAACACGTAGTGGTGCCCTCAGCAACATTGATAAAATTCGACTGTATTTAGGATTTTATGCAGATCCTGGATTCCAAAATGGTAATGCCACAGATGTTGGTGTCCATCAATCAACTGTATCGCGAACTATTGCGGAAGTTGCAAAACTTATATCTGCCAAAGCAAGCGAGTGGATAAAATTCCCGAAAGATGCAGATGAAATAAAAGATGCTCAAATGAAATTTTTTATGCGACATTTTATGTTAGCTATTTTTTTTATTATATTTTTCTCCGTTAATTCAATGGCAAATTTTTCCTTAATTTCTGTTACACATGTTTCTATTGTTTGTTTTTTTTTATTTTTAATGCTTGGTAATTGACCCTTTTCTAAAAACGTAGAAATGTCAGTTTCTATTTTATTATTATTATATGATTCTACTTCACTTTCACTTAACGAAATGCTTGCACTTCAATAACAATTATACGTTTGATCTCCATTTGCTCAAGTAATTGCAATTGGTTTGAACTCATTTTTATGCATACGAAATTCAGCAAAAGCTGTTGCTGTTTGATTGAACTCGACTTACGAGCAATTGCTCAAATGCCTCAACTCAGCGCTTTTACTCGTTTTTATGCATGAGACCCAATGCTTCATTTTATTTCAAAACTGATGTCATTCAGTACCTAGGTACACGAATTTTTTACCACCTAAAGGTTGAAGCTAGCAACGTTCACAGCTTGCCCCAATCTCGTGTATTCTTGTCCTTATTTACTGCCAAATCAATTTTTTAAATAGTTTTGTAAAGTTAGCAATGACATCTCGCAATAAATGCCCGTCTCATGATATCGTTGTCGTCGGCATAGCAAGCAGCATGTGGCTCTTGGTAAAAATTGTGCTATTAACTGCTGCGTCACTACTACCTTCTCTTCTTCTTGTTGAGTGTTGATCTCGTATCTATCAAAGTGTTCTTATACAATACAAAAGCTGATTTACAGGTTTGCCGAAAACCGTAGTTTTTTATACTTCGTACACTTTTACACGAGTCGGGCTTTCAAAATCGGCCTTGTAATCGACTAATAGGTGGTAACTTTCGATCTGTCTCCTGGGGTTTTTCCATGATTTGACGTAGTGTAATTATCTAATCGGTGCTAGATTTACCAGGTATAAAGCTGGATTGATAAAGGCTAGTTTGTTCATCGATTTAAGCTTTTAATTTTTACAAAATATAAGCGACAGTATCTTGTACGTGATGGGTAGAAGACTAATCCCTCAATAATGAGCGAAAAAAATTTTAACGCCTTTTTGGTGGACGGGGCAAATCACACTGAGGTTCCAGTTATAGAACAGGCGTTCTTCTAGTCAAATTTGCATAAGTTGATGAATGCTCTTTACCAACTTATCGACTCTGATCTTAAGCAGCTCCCCCGTAAGCCATCAGCTTCTGCCGCTCTGTTATTTTGCATCTGAGATATTGATGCTGTCACCCTTTTTTAGCTGGGAGGCTGGTACTCTATTCCGTCATCTGTGATTGGAAAGGGGGTATATTTTTTGCTGCTTTCATCAGATACCAACAATTTTGGAAAAGTATTCTTTCCAGATTTTCATAAGGTAATTTTTATCTGTCACCAGATTGCCTTGTTTATCTTTACAGAAGAAAAAGCCACCATAATCCCCAGTCTGGTGTTTTACAGATTGTTAGAACGTTCTGGCATCGTTTAGATTCTGGCACATCTCGATCTCTTTACATTCGCATCTTTCCATTTCTCCTTTCTTCGAAGACGTTTCGCCTTCTTTCACTTCTCCGGATACATTTCCCACGCACTACGTTCGGCATTTTTCTCTACAGTTGTTTTTGTGAAACTCCTCGCCGTACCATCGGTTTTCCTTGGGAGGATTTTGCCCACCAAGTACAATACTAGCAGCTTTTTCAGTGAACTTACAAAATATGCTGCCAATGGCTGCATAAATCGGAACAAGGAGTGCTCTCTTGGAGCAGTTGAGTGATTTGAGTGGCATTTTGTTGTCTTTGCATCTTTGCGACATCTATTTTCTTCTACCTTGGCTGTAACAAGGCTGTGATCCGTTTCGATGTAAGATCCACGGATTGTCCGCAGAGCCAATGCGCAGAAAGCTTAACAAGAACAACAAAATTGATTTGGCTTCGTGGTTTTTTTGAGTATGGCAAAATTATTATGGGAGCTTGTCTTTTCAGCATATTTCAATATGTTTGCAGGTTATGTAGCCACTGCCAAGTTGCAAATTTCTGCTTCTTTTAAAAACTGTTATAAAACGGTCCATCTCAGCCTGAATCATAGATTTTTCTTCAGAAGCGTCTGTAGAAATCGAACTTTATGTACCTATAGCAACTATAGATGCAACTACAAAATTGAATAATGAAGACCCCGATGACAAACGTATTAAGATTAAATCGGATGTAACCACTGTGCATTGTACTACTTTATTTGCTGCAACTTAATTTCAATTGAATTTACCTGTTCAGTAGACTTGTGGGTTAGATTAGAAAGTTATGGTCTATCGATGACCACCGCTGTTATAGTGTTTTTGTTTGCCAGTCAGTCTGTATGTTTATCCATTCATCTGTCAGTCTGGCGGCCTATGCATTTTGGCGCAATTGTTGTGGTATTTTAATAAATTGCAATCAATACAAGTATTTTTAAACGCTTTAATAAAAAAACAATAAAACAATTTAAAATTGTTCTTGGTAGTTGAAATCAATAAAAAATCAATTTGAGACAAGCAAATGGTAATAAGGAATACAAACAGTAAAATGTTTTGCCTGAGAATCTCAAGAAAATCAAACGTGCCCCTCTGCCAAATTTTAGTTAATAATAATTATTAGTGGTGGGTTTAAAGTACAAAGCTTTCAAAGTTTTCGAAACAAAAAACTCACAACATTTGAACAATTGTGTCGGCTTCCCTATCTTAAAGGATTTACATTATACATACATACAGTCAATCACAGTAAAAGTCGGGCAGAAACATGAAAATATTTTTTGACCCTATATCTATGATTTAATAAAAGAAAACACATTTCATTTTTTCCTGTTTTATTAAAAACATCCTTTTATTTAAAAACAACAAAAAAAAATTATTCCAAGTTCCGTTATTAAATGTATATGTAGGCTAAACTAATATAAGGACACATTTAGAGTCGGGCATGACATAAAAACCAATCAAAAATCAATAATATTAAAAAGAAAACGCAAAATTAGTATTTTGTTGCGCCACCTTTCTGCTTCTCAACAGCTTGTAGACGGCTTGGCATCGATTCAACTAGTTTTCTGCAAACATCAGGACTAATCTTATTCCACTCTTCCTGCAGCGCAGATTTTAAAAGTTGTTTTGATGTACACAACCTGTCCTGCATCCTGCGCCCTAATTCGTCCCATAAATGTTCTATAACATTGAGATCGGGACTTTGTGCAGGCGTTTTGATCACCTTCGGACAATTATACAGCAACCAATTCTTTACATCAAGTGCTGAATGCTTCGGGTCGTTATCCTGATAAAATTGAAAGTTAGCTTCAATGCCAAGTTTCTGAACACTTGCTTTCAAATTGGTTTTCAAAATCGTTAAATAAACGTGTTTGTTCATTATTCCTTCGATGAAATGCAAATTACCAACCCCCGAAGCTGCCATGCACCCCCAAACCATCACCGACCCTCCACCATGTTTTATTGTTTTTCTTAAATTTTTGCCTTCTAGCTCTTTGTTTGGTTTGCGCCATACTTTACCTCTTCCATCACACCCAAACAAATTAAATTTACTTTCGTCAGTAAATAGTACCTAAAAATTTATTTTTACAACCATAAAATTATTATTTTTGTTCCTACTTACATTGCTCCAAAAATCAAAATCCTTAGCCACATATTGACGAGCAAAAACAAGTCGGTCATTTTGGTTTTTCTTACTTATAAGGGGCTTTTTTCGTGCAACTCGGCCATGAAAGTTATTTTTTCGAAGAAGTCTTCTTATTGTTTCTGGATTAACCTCCGTTCCAGAAGCTTCTTTGACCATTGTAGTCAATTTTGGAGCAGATACGAAAGGATTTTTCTTCACTTCTCTTAATACCATACTTTCATCCCTGGAGGATAGTTTCCTTGATCGGGGTTCACGTTGTTTGTTTGCAATTAATCCATTTTCTTTATATCTGGAGATAATATCATGTACTGTTGATTTGCTTTTTTTTACCAATTTCGATATTTCGCGTTCAGACTTTCCTTCCAAATGCTGTTGGATAACTATCTTCCGCTCTTCCAAGGTGGACTGTCGAATATTACGCGGCATTTTGCAAAATACTCTAATAAACTTCACTGAATGATTGATAATATAACAATGACCCATATTTTTTTGAATAAATACAGAAAACACAAAAATAACGGTATATTTACCGTTTTACTTTCTCAAAACAATGCTTGCCCGACTTTTAATGTGAGACAGAAAAGTAACTTTTTCTCAGTTTAGGCTTCATGTACATTTTATAACGGAACTTGGAATAATTTTTTTTTTGTTGTTTTTAAATAAAAGGATTTTTGTAATAATATAGAAGAAAGTGGAATGTATTTTCTTATATAAAAACATAGATAAAGCGTGTAGAAATGTTTTCATGCTTCTGCCCGACTTTGAATGTGATTGACTGTATATACCTTGCGACCCAAAATGGTATTTAAAAAAAATACAAACGAAATGACAAACTGATATATACTTTTACCACTATGTAAGGATATAACAACAATCACATAAACACACATTCTATGACTCTTAAAACTAGTAAGAGCGCTACATTCGGCCGTGCAAATCTTAGATACCTTTCACTTTGGACTTTCGAAACCCCAAACCTTTTTATTTATTTTTATCCTTTTATTTTATCCTTTTAATTTTTAAATAGGGGCTGGTGTAGGAGTTTTTACCCAAATTTTTTTTTTTGTTCGACTGTAATTCAATGGTTAATTTTGCTGGATTCGCTATTGAATTCAACTGTGTTTCAACTGTAATTCAACACTGGAAATTGGAAATTGTGACTTGATTTCAAATGTAATTCCACTTGAATTTCAGCCAAAATGCTTATTGGGATGGCTCTTAAAACTAGTAAGAGCGCTATATTCGGCAGTGCAAATTTTAGATACCTTTCACGTTGGACTTTCAAAACCCCGAACCTTTTTATTTATGAAATATTTTTAATTTTTAAATGGGCTGGTGTAGGAGTTTTTACCCAAATTTTTTTTTTAAATTTTGTAGGGACTTTTACTCTAATTTTTTAAAATTTAGGTGATAGAGATAGGGGGTAAGTATGTTTTAGGAATATGTTTGGGAAGGAAAGTTAATGGGGGTCTGTAATATAGTTTAACCCTCTAGGGGTGATTCCGGGGAAGTTGTAAGGGTTATTACCTTATTTTCTTTTAATTTTATATGGCAACCCCCTTAAAGCGTGGATATAGGGGGTAAGTATGTTCTAAAAATATGTTTGCGAGTTGAAACTAATGGGGGTAGGTCGCACACTTTATTTTTCTAAGGCCGACTCTGGGGAAGATGTGGCCATTTTTACAACATTTTTGTAAATTTTGTATGGCAACTCCATTAGGATTAGTATACTCTAGGAATACGCTTGAGAGGAAAAACGAATGGTTCTGTGATACATCTTTTTCCTTTAGAGGCGACTGCGGAGAATGTGTAGGGGTTTTTACCCTTTTTTTAAATTTTGTATGGCAACTATGCTAGATGCTGGAGATAGAGGGTAAGTGTGCTGCACAAAAATGATTGGGAGGACAAATTAATTGGGGTCGTTCTTACATTTTACCTTTGTAGGAGAACCCTAGAAGCTGTGGGAGCGCAATTTAGGAAAAAAATTTTAAAAAACTGAAACTTTGAATGGCAACCCTTCTAGGGGGTGGAAATAGGGTGTAAGTATGCTCCAAGAAAATGTTCATGGGGAAAAATTATAGGAAATCGGTTTTCCATCGCTCATGGTACTAGGTAACTCCGGGGCAGTTTATGTTCAAATTTTAGAGAAATAAACAGAGGAAGTCTTGGATTTTGGCTTATATCTCGTTCAGTTATCTGGCGATTTTGCTGGGTTTCAATAGCGATTTTCGCAGATATTTTTGATAGTTTGATACAACTTACGGGTCTATGCGGCATCAGGGGGCTTCAGAAGGTTGACTTTAACCATAACACGGACAGATGGATAGACGGACATGGCTAAATGGACTTCCCTATCTCTAAGGATCCAGAATACATGTATATACTTTATGGGGTCGCAGATTGGTAACAAAGAAATTACAAACGGAATGACAAACTGATATATACCCTTATCACTATGCAAAGGGTATAAAAGTATTTTGAAAAAGTATGACAACTAGTCAGCCAGCCATCCAGTCATGGATGCACACCGAAAGTAAGTTCGCGGTGAAAGAGAAATTTTACATTGGCTTTGCTAGAATATGGTTGCTAGTTCCCATGATCTTTAATATTAAGGATGGCAATGACGGTTGTGATGACTAAAATAACGATTAGAAACATTTCATATAAATATTTCAATAATTTTTATGCAAATATTACATGCTTAAAACTGGTAACAGAGTAGCAAGGATGCTGTTGTAACTACTTCTTGATGATGCTATTATTTAATGTGATTTTCGTTTTCATGCTCTAAGCTAATTTCATTGCCGTTAATGGAAATATTGTTGCTGACATGCAATTTTCTTTGATGATATGAGAAGCTTGTGCAAGACTTTTCATTTCTTTAAAAGCCGGATTTTTGTTTCATTTTTTTGACTTTACATTTCCATCATCAACATTATCATCAGCATTTAGCATCTCTAAACAATTTCTTTCCTCAATTAGTGTTGCACATTGAAACTTGTCTGAAGCGTTAAATTGAATATTTTTTTCAAATAGTTTTCATTACTGTCGTTATCATGATTTGGAAAATGTATGTTATTTATTTTTTAGTATTTAAGCGATTTATTAGCCTTTCTAACATTTATTAGAATAATAAGATGCTGTCTGTCTATTTAATATCATAAGACATTTGAAAGAAAAAGGCTTTAATTAACAGACTTTTCTTCAAGGAAATACTTTAGACTTTGTCATTAAAACCAATTAAAAAATATTCTTTTTTTGAAACAAATGTCAATTAAGATTTACGTGGCCTTACGATTACTTGTATCCTCAATCAAATAATTTACTAAATGGACAGTTATACGATTTAAAGTTAGATTTAATTTAGAACATCTAAATGACATTTAAAATACTGTCAATAACAAAGATAACACAGTGCAACACGAAAAAAATAACCATATTCGGACATCACTACGTGAAAGAAGACCAAAAAAGAAAAGACCCGTGTCTCCCAGTTTTGCCCAAAGTCATGCACTTTTTTTGTTATGGGCCCCCAAAGATTTGGGGCCTTTTTGCCATTTTTGCAAAAAGTGATAATTTTTTCAGGCTCATATCTTGCAAACCGTTCGTAATTTTAATTTACTCTTTGAGGCAATGTTGTAGCCCTTTTTAAAAGGAACAAAAGTAATGAACATAAAAAATTAAAAAAAAAAATAATTTTAAACCAAAATCGCAAAAAACTTTAAAAAATTCAAATTTTTTTTACCTTTTTTCCCCTGTTGAGGTCCATAGGTAGCAAACCGTTCAAAATTCAAGGAAACAGTCAACTACAAAAATTTACCTAACATCCCAATAAACAACTTTTAAGAACATATAAACTTCCTAGGAATGATTCTTAACACCGTTTAGGTAGCGCTTAGGTAGCCGCAAAAGTTAAAAAGTTTACGAAAATTTTTGAATTTCATTTGTTTTTAATTTTTTCAACATTGAGATACTGTGCTGTCTATTACAAAAAAAATAATAAAAAAAATATTCGTTGATGTCCCTGTACTTGCAAATCGCGCTATCTTAAGTTGAGGATCCAAATCGTCGTCCGAATCTGACGCTGATTCAGAACTTATGGTGTCCACAGGCACGTTGCTTCCAGACTGCTTTCCATCATTAGCTTTTTCTTTTTCACATACCTAATTAACATGATAAAGGGCTATCTTGTGACTCCACCAACATACCTAAAATGAATTAGAAAAGAAATCAAAAATAATGCAAGACCATGCAACAGTAAAATTGATATTACCTCTGCAAGCAATGCATCGAATTTTTTGCCTTTGTACCGTTTTTCCATGGGCATTGTGGTTTGGTGGAACCGTTCTCCTCGCTCATCGGATTCGGTAGGGAGTCCTTTAATAAAGTCGTCAGAAAATAAAGAAAATGCAGCTTTAACGTCATCGATATGCCGATTTTCTCAAAATAATACAGCATTTCTTTCGCCCATTCTCTTGCTTGCGGTTCCGCGTCTCGATCCCCACCACGCTGAAGGTTAATCCATGCCACTGAATGATTTTCATCAAGCGATGAATCAAATTTGCTCTTGAATAGCTTTTAATGTCAGGGCCATTAAGTACGCCTATTAAATGAAGACAATTATAAGGGCAGAAAAAACATTAACATCGTGTAAATACCTATAGTACAACGAGGTGAACAAAAAATCGTTCTAAGTTTACTGCAACAGCTTTTTTAATTTTGTCATCGCTTGAACAATTTACAATGGCCACTTCAATGAATTTTTTTAACAATTCCTAATTTTATATGGAGCAAATGCAGCAAAATGTCTTGAGTATTGTCAATTAAAGGTGCATTCTTAAGTCTATGTTGTTTCATTTGTTCCTGCACACTTCCTCCTTGGGCCCATGAATTACATTGGAATTGATTTACAGGTGAGCGCAAATCCCAATTACAAAGAAAACAAAAGAATTTTGGAAAGCCGCCCTCATCGATGATTCCTTGCAAAATATTGATGACCTTCAAATCACAGCAAATCTTCCATTTATTTTCGTAGAATTTGATTTTTTATTAGTTATTAGTTTTGGTCCATCTCTTTCCTGTTGGGGCTCATATTCGGTATCAAATCGATCTTGATTAGTAACACCACTTGCTGTAGTCATTTCTGTAAATTCTGTCCTACGATCTGGAGTTTGCGGCCTTGGGAAAACAAAATTTTCAGGTGCAAGTACTGGAAGTGTGGCTGTTACAGTTGCTTTATAAATTTTGTTCTTCTCATCATGTCTATTTAATCAAGATGTGTAATTAACGCATGCATAAGAACTGGTTCCACCATGATCACCTGAGCGATTAATCCAGTTAACCGGCTTACAATATTTCATACTATGTTTGCCTCCATTCAACCATGCTATGAGATTATTATAACATTGGCGACACACTGCGTTAGGTGTGTAATTTTCACCGGTCAAATCTATTTCGTCCAAAAATAACTTATATGCTCTTTTTTAAATTCACCTGTTAAAAGATTCTTTTCGTTTTGAAATCTTGTAGAATTATTTTTTCTGATTTGATGACCGCAAATGTAGCAAAAGAAATAAATATTTTTACACTGCATATTGAAATTGTCAGTTGCCAATGTTGTATGCGAATTATGCTGTAGAACTTTGTCTATAACTTTCACCGCTGAGATCTTGTTGACGTCGCGCTGTGTAATGCCTCGATGTGGGAGTCGCGTCGCTTTTATATTGTGATCTGCGTTCCTTGATGCGTGTGCGATCGGTGCGTGATCGCGTGAGCTGTTTACTGAAATCTTAGGTAAATTTTTGTAGTTGATTTCTTGATAAGTTTGGGTGCAATAATTTCTTCTTTTTAAATTTATCCAATTGCTATTTCATTTTGGATTGTCCTCGCTTATTAAAAAAATTGGTAGTAGGTACATATGTAGGTAATTTATTGTTGGTATAAACAATAGTTATAAAAAAGTAATAACAAAGAAAAAACAAAGTATGTACATAATTTAATTAAAGGCCGTTAACGATCATTATTGCGATTTGTGTATGATGTATTTTGTTGTTTAGGGTTTCCTGCAATTTTAAAGTTTGCCTACCTGTTTAGGTTGCAAGACTTTTCGCGGCTATCTCACATGCATATACACATATTTATATGCACAAGAGTTCTCTATTACACTAAAGACAGATACAATATATGTAATTAAGGCAATTTGATTAAACGTAAGGAAGAGATAACTTCATAACTACATGTATGTACATACACACATTTTGGGGGAAATTTTTAACTTTTGCGGCTACCTAAGCGCTACCTAAACGGTGTTAAGAATCATTCCTAGGAAGTTAATATGTTCTTAAAAGTTGTTTATTGGGATGTTAGGTAAATTTTTGTAGTTGACTGTTTCCTTGAATTTTGAACGGTTTGCTACCTATGGACCTCAACAGGGGAAAAAAGGTAAAAAAAATTTGAATTTTTTAAAGTTTTTTGCGATTTTGGTTTAAAATTTTTTTTTTTTTAATTTTTTATGTTCATTACTTTTGTTCCTTTTAAAAAGGGCTACAACATTGCCTCAAAGAGTAAATTAAAATTACGAACGGTTTGCAAGATATGAGCCTGAAAAAATTATCACTTTTTGCAAAAATGGCAAAAAGGCCCCAAATCTTTGGGGGCCCATAACAAAAAAAGTGCATGACTTTGGGCAAAACTGGGAGACACGGGTCTTTTCTTTTTTGGTCTTCTTTCACGTAGTGATGTCCGAATATGGTTATTTTTCCATGACTTAAAAAATTACACACAGTGTAATATTAGCCAGAAGCAAAAAAAAACACATTTATCTTTTGCTGTTTTGTCGATATATACCAGTGACTTCACGCTCTAGGAGGCCTTTTGATAATCTTTTACTTTAAATCAACTTTGTTACCCAATTTAGATTTCAATAAATCGATGATTACAACCCTATCTTACCCAAATACATTTTATCCATATGTTTGAACAAACAATCATAAAGCATGGTGGAGTAACGACTTCCGTTAGTCTTAAGATAGTATCAAAAATATGCTTCAATGGGAAGCTAAGCGTAACTATCGAGGAAAACGGCCTTTACCAAGACCACAGCACCAACAAAAGCGATTGATCCTTACATGAATTATCCATTTCTTTTTCTGAAAAATTGTATTATATGTACATATGTATATCAAGCTGGAGTATTTGTAATTAAAAAATGCAAATCATATCAAAACTAGACTTAAGCCAATTGCTTTAAATAATTTTATTTCCAATTAGTTTTGTATTGATATGGGACTGTTTTGCGGTCTTTGAATGCACTAAATAAAAGCAGCATTTAAATCTCAATTAAAAAAAAAATTAAAAAAAGAACATTTGTTTTTATAAATTTTAAATAAAAATTTTCCCGATTTAAACTTTAATTCATTAAAGCCTTAATAATTTTATAAAGAAACTGGTTAAAAACTTTTTAGTTAAAATATTTTCCTCACACAGGGTGTCTGGTGGCAGATAATTGACGCAAAATTTTATTAAGATCATTGAACGAAAGAATATAAATGCGGATTTTATTTTTTAAAGAGTATGTCATCCAGTTGTCTTCCGTTGTGTTGAATACATTGTTCAAAATGGAGTCTTGTGCTAAACGATACACGCTTCAGTAAACTTGCTTCAATTGAGCTGATTTTTTGACGAATATTTTTCTTTAAAGCCACAAAAGATTGGGGATTGTCATTATAAATCCTCTTTTTGAAGAAGCCCCAATAACAAAATCCATGGGAGTTAGATCGGGCGACCTCGGTGGCCATTGGATGTCCCCAAAGTGACTAATCAGTTTTTGGGGGAACTTTTCCCGAAGCAAGTTTACCGAAGCTCTGGTTGTGTGGGCAGTCGCCCCATCCTGTGTGAAGAGTACGGTTGATGAGCTCAGCGTTGACATTCGTCGCCTGTCCTCTAGAATTTTCGAAAAAAAAAAATGGTCCAATCATCTCATGTGTGTTTAAGGCACACCAAGTAGTTACCCTGGGGCAATGCAATGTTTTTCATGTTTCAATTGAGGGCTGCGGGTTTTTGGAGAGGAGTAGCGGCAGTTTTGCTAGCTGATGTTGCCGTCACTTTTTTCAGTTCTTAAACGATTTGAATTGTAAAAGGATGGAGCTTTAAATACTTTTTTGAAATTGAATAACTGGAAGACCCAGTGAGGCTGCTCTTTTCCGTATTGAAAGTTGCGGATTTTCACGTAAACTGCTTTCAACCAGTTTAATGTTTTCGGAAGTCCTTGAAGATTGACTGGGCTCTGGCCATGGGATATTCATAGCGGAAGCAGTTTCGCGAAGTCTCTGCATCCACAAATAAATTAAATTTATACTCGGTCACGTATTCAACGAATACCAAACTTTGAACACAATTTTTGACGAGCAAATAAGTAGGAATCATTACTCTTAAAATATATATCCACAGCAAACGCGCCATGCTTACTCAACCACTGTGACATCGTGACTGAAAAATCTGCAGAATCGATAATTCCAACGGCGCCACCCTCCCTCCACACCGTTTAATTCCTTTTGAAATAATCGTATAATTTAAATTTGCCACCAGACATCCTCTATTTTTACTATAAACTTTGATTTCCTTAAAAAAAACCAAAGAAAATAAAAATTTAATGACTTTTTCAATTTTCCCAAAAATATAGTTTTGCCAATTTCATCCGCCATTCATCACTTTATCACCCACCTCTTTGTGCTTGCATCTTAAGTCTTTTGTTTTCATCACATATTCACACACAATCTGCAGAAAATTTTGTCATTAATTTATTTCCAAATTCCAAATTATTATGTTTTTTTTTACAATCTAGTGTTTATTTATGCATTTGTCTCTTAAGGTAGCATCCCAAAAATAGTAACTTTAATTTACTTTTATATGCATTTTAGAGACAGGGGTAAAAAAATGCAAACATTAACAATAATTTTTTTCCTCCATTACCATATACATACATATGTTACTTACGGTGATGCTAAAATGTAATTTGTTTTACTCTTTCTTCCCCTATCTTGAAGCGGTTTTTTTAATGTTTCTTAGGTTTTTCAAAAATTACTTGTAAAAAGAAACTTAATGAATAAAACTGCTGTTTGTTATTTGAATGAAGCTTTAATGTGAATTCATACATATGTATCTATAAATATAATTTTGTATCTAAGCATTTCACATTTTGTGGGTGCTTATGACTTTGTTTTCATTTTCTTGTTAACAATGGTTGTTGAGTTAATGGTCTTGTGAAAACTTTGCATTGTATTTACATTGATTGCAAATGTTACAATAATCTCTAATGCTACATATGCAGTTCACTAAATAATGGTAATAATAATAAAATGCAGAGTTTCTCTATTTTTTTAGTGTTAAAAATCATAAAGTTTTTTACGATTTCCCTACTTAAATTGTTTTTACCAAATTTCTTTATAAAAATCGCTGCTTTCCGGGGATTATTTTAAGTAGTTTATTATAAGAGCTTTTTTTTTTATTTATTTTATTTTATTTATTTATTTCTCGTTAGTTCCTATACAACAAGATTATATCTTATATTTAAAGTATAGGAATACAAATTATGCAATAACTTAATCTAACTACATAGAATTAACAATGAAAATAATCGAACAAATTTCACAATTAAAGATACATACAACAAAGTAACGCTTAAATATTAAAAGTTAAATTTAAGCAAAATTATTAAACAAAAAAATTTTAAACAAAATGATTAAACAAAAAATTTTTAAAACTGTTTGTGTTGCTATTGATTTGTTGGTTTGATGGTAGTGAATTCCAAAGGCGAATACCATTGATATAAAACTGCCATTCAGAGACAAGGTGCCGGTATTTAGGGATAATGATGATTTTACCCCTAAGCGATCTGGCAAATCGTAGTTTGGCAAACAGGTAGAAAGGTTTTTGAGTATGAATTATTTTATGAATTAAGAGAAGTACTCGAATTTTAAGAAAATTATCAATAGAAACTCCTAGAAGTTTCTTGGCATATAAAGAGGTATGCTCAAATCTTCTTAGTCCATAGACATAACGTACGATATTATTAAAAAGGACGAAAATTTTACGCATACTAGCCATTTCGCATTTGGCAAAAATTTCGCAGCCATATGTTAAAACAGGAATCAAAAATGATTTTGCAAGCATTATGCGAATCCTAAGGGGGGTGAAATCCTTAGTTAACCACAAAGTTCTCAATTTGCAATATGTTTTACCCACAAGGGTGGTAATATGATCAGACCATGTAAGATTACTGTTAAATACTATACCTAGATTCCTGGCAGATGGAACTATGTTGATTTTAGTATTGTTAATTATGATGTCCTCACTGAAATCTAGCACAACACGCTTATTTCGAATGACAAGACTTTTGGTTTTGGAAGGATTCAGACAAAGACCATTGGCAGTTGCCCAGAGGTAAATTCTATCCAAATCATAATTCAACTTTCCAATATTGTGACTTATCATTTCCATTGAGCTACTTAAGTAAAGCTGTACGTCATCTGCATAAATATGTAAATTACAATAGGATACTTGTCTAGGCATATCGTTAATATATAGGGAAAACAAGAGTGGTCCAAGAATTGACCCTTGTGGTACTCCACGTTCGAGAAAAAGAGGTATAGAAAGTTCACCATTAACAAGTACCGATTGTGAACGCCCACGTAGGTATGAAGAAACAAGCCTGACGCCAGAGGAAGAAAAGTTGAAAAAATTTATAAGTTTCCAAATTAGAGTGTCATGATCCACCGTATCAAAGACCTTGGAGTGATCAAGAAGAACCAGAAATGTAATTTGTCCATTATCAAGATCCTGACGTATATTTTCAGTTACATCAGCTAGTGTCGTAGTACAGCTGTGATTTACACGGAAGCCAGATTGTCTCACGAACAAAAGACTATTTTCTTCAAAAAATTTACCTATCTGCAGGAATAGAATTTTTTCAAGAACTTTGGATAAGAAACATAAAATGGCAATTGGTCGAAACTCAGTGGTGGATTTTGGGACCGGAATTATTTTAGCATGCTTCCAATTGGAAGGAAATGTACTAGTAGTAATAATAGTATTAAAAAGATGCGTGATATAAGGTAGTAGTAACGGAAGAAGAATAGCAACAAACTTAGGATGCATTTTATCACTTCCAACTGCATGGGATTTAATAGCCATGAAGGCAGAATACACGTCAAGTTGGCTAACACAAGTAAACCCAAAGCAGCCGCTGAAATTATTATCCGTGGGCCTAGTAGAACTATAAAAGCTCAAGTTAGCTGGTTGAACAGGCAAATCAGTAAAAGTCTTATTTAATTCATCTGCGTTAACATGGTTAAGGTTAGGAGCACCTTTTTCCTTACCAACTCCGATTTCGCGAATTGTTTTCCAAGTTTTCCCAGAGTCAAGAGCCGATTCAAATCGTTTGGAGTAGTAATCCCTTTTGGCATTACCTATTTTGATATTAACAGTTCTTCTGGCTACACGGTAATTCCGATGTAGCTCAGAAGTTCTAAAACGTTTCCACCTGGCATAAGCAATATCCCGTTGAGCGATAGACTGTGCAATTGCATTAGAGAACCATGGCTTGGACTTGTTAGGTAAGATACGAGTTTTAACGGGAACAGTACTATTAAAAAGATTGAATATATTTGCTTCCAAAAAATTTAATTGTTTGTCCACAGAAGGCATGTAATATAAACTATCCCAATTGATATTATAAAACTCATTAAACAAAGCATTGCAGTTAATACCTTTAAAATCTCTGTAACTGAATGAGGCCCTCTCTGATTGGGTAATAATAATTTTTTATAATAATATTCGGATACACTGCTGTTATAAATGATGAGTTTTACCAAACATTGAAATTGCTTACTCTTTTAGGTTATTGTTAAGACAATATATTTCTTCTCAAATATATAAATTACTTTAACTTTTTCGGCTGTTTATTGTTTTTCGTGTTAAGCATACCATGTCTGTTAGACAATAAATTACATTTTTTTACATTTTTATGTTAAAAGTTGTAAAAAATTTGGAAATTATATTCATTCGTTGTTCATTTTTTTCGATTACAATTGTTTAAAGATTCATGCTCTTATTTCTTAAATAAAAGTAATTTTAAATCTGTTTTGTAGTTTTAATATATTTGTTACTTTTAATAAAATTCAAAAAGTTTTATTTCGAAATTAAATGAAGAAAAATTTGGTATCAATAGATACAAATAATAAGCGTAGCGAAACTTTTTTTCAATTTTGGTGCCTTTAGTGACTCCCACTGCAATTTTCCAGCAAACATCTTCGAAGAATATCTTTATTCTTAAATGCTATTTTGTAAAGGATTTTTTCTTTTCTCGAAAAAAAGAGTCAAGCTGACCAATAAGGATATAAGCTATAGGGTTAAGGTCTTACAATAAAATTATCCTCATAAAATTCTGTAACATAGCCCTGACAGTTAAAATATTTTCAGACATTTATTCACAATAATGTATGACCGACTGCCATTAACTTTTTATTCCTAACAATTTTTGGAAACAAACCTCACACCATCTTTACTCCCACAATCCTTACCACCGCTTTCCGAGTACTCCTAGACGTCTTTTTTTTTACTCTTAACATTTTTTCAAAATAAACCTATCTTCACTCAAAATGGCATCACCTATACAAAACTAAATTTTTATAAAATCAAAAATTTTATTCCGCTTCTTAAATGCTCCTACAAACAAACAACCCGCTTTCTTCGCTCCCTATGGATCATACCAACAAAAACGTTTACATTAAAGCCTTAAGCAAAATTGCAGCTTTTTTAAGAATTTATAAACAAACATTGTTGGAATTTACTTTTCAAAACCCATTAAATTTTAATTGAGACGATTAAATTTTTAATTAAAAATAATGAGTTAATTAATTGAAAAAAAAATTGGGAATAATTTTTTCTGTGAATGTCTTTCTCGCTCTTTAAGTGTTTAAATACAATTCCTAGGAACATACATGGGAATAACATATGGCCAAAAAAATCAAACGTAAAATGGCATAAAATCCCAATGAACTTGCGTTCTTGTGCTCTTTAAAATCCCAATGAACTTGCGTTCGAAACAGAAAAAATTTTGCTGAAAACTGACTATTTTTTACCTTCCGATTAAATCATCACACCCGTCACATTTACTAAAATGGTTTCCTTAAAAAATATTATTTGTTTTAGAAGTAAAGTTCCAATTATAATTTAAGGCACCAATTAAATGAAAATAATTAAGCCCGTTTTTAAGAATATTTGACACTACACGATCATAAAATCAGAATTCTTCAACGTTTAGATTAGTAAGGCTACATCACTGTCTTCTAGAAGCCATTATAAGGTAAAATTGAAATGTTTCGGCGTTTTCATTCAAAAAAATACTTTCGGTTATCGATTTCGGTGTTACAAAAAGTACATCCCTGGAACTTTTTGAAGCTCTAACCACTCACCCACAATAATCACTATATGCAGTGATTTACAGTTCTCACAAAATCGCAAACAGTCTTAAAACTTCCGAAAACATTGACGATTGTATTAATAGCCTAAATAAACACATTAAAAAAGCCCCTGAATCTGCTTCTGCTAGCTACCGACAGACTTATTACAACAGCTTTTTTGGAAAAAAAGCCCGAAAAGAATGGCAAAACTATGCTGAAAAAATGTACAAACCAATTAAAAAAGTTACTGGAAATACATAAATTTACATAATGACATCACTTAGAAAACACTTGAAAGGTCTTCCATCTGACTCCTCAGACAAATTATTCAGTGGACGATCAGCTAAATGTCTTAATAGACCCGTTACTACAAAAACACCGTTACGCAGTCTGAGAGGATCGTGGTCAAGAAATGATGAAGAAAAATGTGACCTGCCAACAATTTATTTAAAAAATGTGTTCACTCCTAATCCATGCATTGACATGAGTGAATAACCGCATGTTGTTGCTAGGCGTCCTATAGAGATACGTTTCCGAATCGGATGCTTTTAGATCTGCCTTGCATCACAAGAAGAATAGTTCCTATAATTTTTAACGCCATACTACGGCTTGAACATTTCCCGCCAGTACGGAAAGTTGCCCTAGTAAAGATGATTCCTAAGCCGGGAAAAGATCCTTCGAAGGTGGAGTCTTACAGGCCTATAAGTCTGTTACCAACTATGTCTAAATTGTTTGAGAAATTGCTTAAAAACAAGCTGACTCCGATCCTGAATGACAATAACTGCATTCTAAGTTACCAATTGGGCCTTAGTAGTCATAGAACTGGGGAAGGTTATGGCTAATACCCTATAAATGAACAGAAATGCATCCACGTTACTTTTACTTTACGGAAGGAAACGTGCCCCTAAATCCTTATTAAGAATCACACGGAACCTCAACGATTTGAAACGGAATATCTTGGCATTTAATTGGATCGCCGCCTCACGTAAGTCACACTTGGACGCGAAGTTGACCCAAATGAAACTTAAAACGGCCCAAATTCATTGGCTATGCTAAGTCTTGATTGTAAACTTGTACCCTACATTTCAATTAAACCAATTTGGTGCAGCGGGATACATTTATTGAACATCTCTTCCGCCCCCAACAAAGAAAAAAGGTCAATGCAGTCAAAACAAAATCCTAAAAATGATACATAACTGGTGCTCCTTGGTACATTAAAAACAGCAACATCCACAACGATCTACAGGTTCCGCTAGTTAAATACGAAATTCTGAACTATGTGGGCAAATATTTAAATAAGCTGGAAACACATCCAATTCCGCTCGTTTAAAACAACTTAAAATATGAGCGACACAGTCGTTTAAAGAGGAAGAATACTGTTGCACTTAAATGAAGTCTTTAAAAATATTTTGTTATTTATTTTTAAAACCTTAATTTTAGCCTGGCACTGGCTGTAATAATTTTAATTATTTAGCTTTAAGATTTGAATACTTATTATTAGTTTTGTCAAATGCTAAGATTCAATAAAAAAATAAGAATAAAAAAATTTGAACGTTAGACTAAAAATTTTAGTAAGATCGTCGCACTCGTCATAATGGAATCAGCCATATATGGGATAAAATTTTATTTGTTCAATTAATCAATAAGGCTTATTACGCGAGAGCCTCTGTATCGGAGCTTGATCAAATAAGAGACTGAGTATCACAAGCTTTTCCGTACCAAAAAGGCTAACTGTGCCATGTTTTAACCAACTATTTTTAAAATTGTGACCATTACTTTTATCACAAGGGTAACATGTTAACCCGCCCCCAGGAGGCAGTAGCATAACTGGTTAACAATGGACATACATGTATATTCGGCTAGGACAAACATCTGAACAAATACCAAACACTTCTACCACGTTATGGTGCAGATAAAAATATACAATATAAAATAAAATATTAACGATTAATATATGTATTTTAAAAGATTTTTTAAACTTAACATTCCCTTGAAGTAGCAAAAAGGTTTAAATGAAAATCCAGAATTTGTGAATTTTCAACATTCTTTATAAAAACAATTACTCTAAAGTATATATTTGTTAGCACCTAATTATTGCAAAAGCTTGAAATTTTTTAACGATTTCATAAAAAGTAAATAAATTACAAAAATTAACTTTTTGAATGTTCTTGAGGCACTAACAATCATATAATTGAGCAGTTAAAGCTGCATATAAATGGATTCCCATTTGTTAATATTATTATACCCTTCAAATAGTGATAAGGGTATATATCAGCTTGTCATTCCGTTTGTAATTTCTACAATATTCACTTGCGACCCAATAAAGTATATATATTCTGGATCCTTATAAATAAGGAAGTCGATAGATATAGCCATGTCTGTCTGGCCGTCTATGTATCTGTTTCCTGAGCCAAATAAAGTTGCACAGAAAGCGTTTTAATATCAAACAATTTAAACAATCAGAAATATCCTTGAGGTAATCACTATTTAAAATCAGCAAAATTGATCCACTACGTACCAAGATATAAGCAAAAACCCATAATAAACCATTTTCTTAGGACAAAATCCGTGCATTTATCCCTTTATATTTTAGTATATACAAGCTCTCTTGCCACAAAAATTGGCACAAAAACTTTGAAAGGGGAAGTGGTATCCTCCTACAATTGCACATAAATATTTCATGCGCTAAATCTGAGAAACTCCATAGAAAAAATTTTTAATCATTTTCAATAAAAAAATTTGTTGGTTTGATTAAAAAATGTTTAGATTGAAACCTTTTAAGAAATTCAAATATTTAGTTAAATAATTTAATTGAACATTTTAAAAAAATGTTTAAAAATTTTTAATTAAAATAATAATCGATTTAATCAAAGCGCAAACAAATTAAATACAAATAAATTGGAGTTTTACCCGACTCGAACCGTGAGCCATATGAATGCTAGGCATACGTGCATAGAGACTTAGTCAACAAGGCATTCAATTTTTTTAATTGTTAAACTTAGCTTTATTTATTTAGCTTCACAACCAAAAATTTAACTCCAGCAACTGAACTTGAGGTGAGCTTTGCATTAGCAAAGGCAAAACAAAAAGAGATTTAAGCAATATTGCAGCTTTTCTTTAAAAATTTGTAAACAATTAAAAACAGTTAACATTTTAATTGAGACAGTTAAACTTTTAATTGAAAAAAATTTGGGAATAATGCTTTTTGTGTATAACAGCTTAAGACTTAAAGCCTTTTGCAAACTAGTTCCAGTATAGTGCGTACATTAAAAAAATTAGTTGAATAGGAGCAGGGGGAGCTGTAGACCCTATACAAATGTACAATTTCTTTGCAATTTTGATAGGCTTTATTTTGAAAACTATAAAGAGCTATCGGCTTGAAATTTTTCAAAAAAAAGGAATTACACAACAATGCATTCATTTTGAAAAAAATATTAGATAGGAGCAGGGAGCTGAGCGGTAGCGATATATCTCGAAAACTGTAACAATTACTAACTTTAAATTTTCCACAAAAAGTAATTGTGCAGAAGCGCTTATATGTCGGAAAACATATTATTTAAATCGGGGCCCCTATACAATTCAAAAATTCTTATAAAGTTTTTAACACGCTATATCTCGGAGACTTTATCAACTCCAAAAATGCCACAGCAAGTAATTTTACAATAATGCCTTCATTTTCGTTAACAGCAGAGAGAGTAGGAACCCCCAAACAAATTACAATTTTTACTTAATTTTTGATACGCCATATCGCGGAAACTCTAACAGCTATCAACACAGAAAGTTATTGTACAATAATGCTTTCATTTTGGAAAACTTATTAGTTGTATAGGAGCAGGGGAAGGGAAAGCACCCACAAAAACAAAAAATTTTATGAAATTTTTGATACGATATATTTTGGAGACTATAACAGCCACTGACTTTAAATTTCTTACAAAAAGTAATTGCGCTGCAATGAATACATGTTAAAAAAGAATGTTGGTTAAGAGCAGGGGAAGAAGAAACCCCCATACAAATAAACAATTTTTATTAAACTTTTAAACGAAATATGTCAAAAACTGTTAAAACGCTTCACCTTAAACCTTCTATACGGTTTTTCTTTAAACATACAAACAATAAAACGATGCAATTTTCTATTTCAAAAACTAGAATAATATCGACCCCAAAACCGCCACAAAGTATTTTAATCCTAATATTTGCGGTACAATAACAACTTGGCTAGATCAAACGGCTAGGTATATAAAAAGATCAATGTAAAGGGTATATAAAATTCGGCATAGCCATATGAAGCAATCTTTCTTGTTTTAGTTATGGATTCATGTTTGCAAAGTACGCTTAGATGCACTTGATTGCATTTTAGCATGTGTGTGCAACATATGAACATATGTTAATTGTTCGTATGTTTTGCTACTGCAAGTTCCCTTTAACAACATTCGCCCATGTTCTGACAATCGCATTTCGCAAAATATTGGCGATGCGATTTGAAATCGCATAACAGGTGTTCTGAAGTTCACAATCGCAAGAAAGTTTGCGACTTCAAATCGCAAGAGGTAGATGAGGTGAACCGATGTTTTTTGCCCAAACTAGGTTAAAAACAGCCAATCAAACTATGCATAATTATAATATATGGGGTTTTTGTTATAATTTTCACAATTTGTTTTATTTTTTGTAAACAGTCTCAATAAAAATTAAATTTTAAAAAACTGTTAGTTATGTACATCTTCATTTTTCAGTTGCTTACTTTTTTTATGTATGAACTTTATTGGAAAACAAGAAAGAAAAAATGTTGTTGCAGAAAAAGGTACAATTTGTTATATATTCCTTGGTTTTTTGTTTTGTATTTTTAAAAGAAACATGTTTTTATCATCGAAAAAAAAAACAAAACGCAAAAAAAAACGCGTGAACTACAGAACATGCAAAAAAATTTTTTGCGATTTACAAATCGCATGTGATTTGACAATCGCGTGAGAGTCAGAACATGGGCGATTTTCTATTATTGCAAATTACATATGTATAAAAAAAAATTAAAAACCTACCAATTTAATAAAAAACAAACATAAAATTATTTTAAATTAAGAAATGCGTTGCAAAAACATTTTATACATTCCAAAAAATCTATTTTATATTCACATACATAATTTTTTAATTTTTTTTTTTTTATTTATTTTGCACAAAAAACTATGAAAAAACATAAACACCTTATGTTGCTATAAAACTTTAATTATTATTTAAGTAATTATATTTTGTTTAATGTTATTTTTGATGCTTTATAGCATTTGCTAAAGCCATAATTGAGTTCATGGTACTAAATTTTAGAAATAATTTTACAAAAACTAACAAAAATATAACATTAACAAAACATACATTTTGAAAGAAGTGAAATCATACATATTTCTTTATGGAAAAAAAAAACAAATAATTAAAACATTTATGCAATAATAAACTTATTATTTTTAAATGGAAATGAACTTACAAAAACGAAAACAATTTATTAAAAGTCAATAAAATATAAAAATTAAATTACAATGTACAAAAGCAGTTTTGAAACATAATCTGTAAGTCCTTGTTAAGAATGTAATTTTTGTATAATAAACTTCTAGTCAACTGGGTCAGAGTTTTTTTTACAGTGGGTAAAAGTTTTAATATTTTAGTAATATTATAAACGTTTTTAAGCCGTCAGCTTCTCTTTTCTTTTTCCGAGAAAAATGCCATTAAAAAGGGCATTGAAGAATTTAAAAGCTTAACGAAAGTTTTTGGCGGAAAATTTTAGAGGGGCTCACCAAAGCCCCGGAGTGCTTTAGAGTGTTTGTAGCTTTTAATTTTTTATAAGTTGGCGTGCAAGTTTACATATAAAGTAGGATGTCACATATAGAAGTAAAGTTGAAAGCAGCCTGAATTCATTGGCTAATTGGTAAAACCTTTGGGCTTCGTAACGATATCTGTTGCCATTTTTGTCTGCGCACACATGTCATACAGAGAATGTTTCTTAAGATTTGCATCTTCCAATGATTTTTTTACATAAAACTATTTCTAAAATTTAAATAAAAAAATTTTATCCTTTTTTAAGCGTATAACTATTTTAGATGGTTTTATACGAGATGTATTTTACCTTTGATCTGTCAAATTTTTCACTGCAAAATTGTGGCAACAATGTTTATGTCAAGGCAAATTCATACAAGGTGAACGCAGCAAAAGCAGGACTAAAAATTCGTACAGATAATGTCAAAATTCATTTATGGCATCATTAATAAAAACACAAATTATTTGCAGAAGAAAAACGTGAACAAAACTAATTTTAGAGTTTTTTTTTTTGCACAAAGCACAAGAACGAATCATTTGGTCTTAATATTTGTTAATTAAGAACACTTTTTTTTTTAATTTTAAGTTTAAAAATCTAACCGACGCGTAATTTTTTTAAATCAAGAAGAAGCACATGGACAAACTTTTGACATATTGTGAGGAAATTTGCACGAGCAAAAAATAGTCAGCTAATCTGTTGAAACCACCTTCTCTATGAATTCGCCTTGGATTGTGTGAAACACATATGTATGTAAAAGTCACATGACAAATTTTCAATGAGAGCGCGTTCTATTTTTATCTGACAAAGCATGTGTCATCAGCTGTTTTTAGAACAACAGCAAGGAAAAGTAAGTTGTTTATTTTGGAGGTAATGTCAGATGTAATTACATGCGTACGTGTGAAAGCAAAAATTGTAAACCATCTGTAAAATGATCATTTTGTCAGACATACGCAATTACACGTGGATTGCAAAAAGTGACAAGTCATGTGTAAAATACATCTCGTATAAAACCACCTTTATATGCCAAAAGCTACAAATAAGCTAACAACCACAAAACCGGTAACAATTTCACTTTCTTAGAGCAAAAGCAAAAGATGTTAGCAACAAAGCAAATATAAATAATATTCCTTGTAGCCGAAAAAGTCAAGATCATGATCACATACTTACGTATGAATGCATGCTATGAAAAAAGAAACTAGTATTCCATTTAAGCTTTACAACTTTTCTTCCTTTTTCAAAATAAAAAAAAATACAAACCTATGTATGTATATGCGAAAACTTTTGTGAAAAATTCATTGGTACAACAAAAATAAACAACAACACTGGAAGTACTATTAATTTTATAGGACAACCAAATAATGTCCGTGTTTATACAAAGTAATAATAGAAAAATATACATTAATTTTAATAAGAGGTTCCCAGCATGCAAAAATATTTAATTTTAAATATTTTTTGATAATTTCTTGTTTATTTTAACTTATTTTAAAAGGTAAATTTCTAACATTCATGTACATATGTACTTGTCAGTATCAAAACGAACCAAATTTGACTCGAATAAGTTTATATAATAAAAAATTGTATCAAACCATTTTGTTTCAAATTATTTTTTTATAATTTTATATAAGCACCGTTTTTAAAAGTCATACATTTACTTTTTCTATGAAAAAAAAAACATTTTTAATAAATTTTTGTTACATAACCTTTTTGCAAACACTGATTTACTTGTGTTACCCAAAGACTTAATAGCAATGGTTTACCTTGTTTTTAATGTTTCTGTTGTTTCCTAAAAACTAAAAAATATATCTACTTTTTGCTTATTAGGTGATTTCTCAAGGGCAAAATAGAAATAAGTTTCAGATTTTTAACACTTAGCCCATTTAATCGTCAACATACATACTTCAAATCACCTAATTCCAGTTGTAAGCTCTAGTCCGCGTCAAGGGAAAACTTTAGATTGTTTTTGAGGTTTTGAATTTTTCATGTAAATTATCTTTTAAAGGTAAGTTTTTTAAATAAACACATAAAAACAAATGAAATACTTTTAAAATTTTTTTACACAAACGGATCGACAAAAAACAAATTTTCTAATTCATAAGAATTATGTTATTTTAGGTTAGGTAGAACAGGCAGCCGTTGAAGGAAAGGGTCCGCTTAATTCGGTCCCTTTGTGTTACCTGGAGAAGCAGATAGAATAGGTTAATGTGGAAGGAAACAAGAAGTTTAGAGAAGGATAAGAAAGAAAGGAAGAACAGAAAAATGGAAAATGAAGGTAACATTTTTACGAACATACACTTTTGTTTGCATAAACCTCGCTTTTCAGATATCCCCACAAAAAGAAGTCCGGATCAGTCAAATCAGGCGACGGTGGAGGCCAAAAAACATCACCATTTCTTAAAATAACTTGTTGTGGAAAGAGGTCTCGCAGTAATTCCATTGTAACCCTGGCTGAATGCGATGTGGCACCGTCTTGTTGATACCACATGTTACCCAAGCCCAAAGCATGCAGTTGTGGCATTAAAAAGTTTTCAATCATATCACGATAATGCTTCCCATTGACAGTTACCGTTACGCCGTTTTCAGTTTAAGACAAATAAGGTCCAATGATTCCTCATGACCAAATTGCACACCAAACTGTCACTTTTAATGGATGCAAAGGTGACTGATGAATAATTTGAGGGTTTTCCATTGCCCACACATATCTATTCAAATGCAAATGTGCCTCGTCACTCAAAATGATTTTTTCATGAAAATCGGGGTTGTCATTGGCGAGCTGTAACATCCTATTGGCATACGTATGTATGTACGGCGATGTAAATGGTCTTCTGGAAGAAGCTCTTGTATCAACTGAATCTTAAATGGAAACAAATAGAAATCCTTGTGCAAAATTGTGGCCAAAGTTGTTCTTTGAACACAAAGCTCCTGAGCACGGCGTCAAATAGAGATTGATGGATTGTTTTGAACACTTTCTTTAGGAGCAGTAATGTTTTCAACCGATCTTGCAGTATGTTGTGTTCCATGCTTGGGCCTATCAGCTACAGTCCCTCTTTCTTCGAAATCATTCATTACACGATAAATAGCGCGTCTTGTTGGCACGTTGTTTCTCCCAAAAATTTCACGTAACTTTTCCATCGTCACAATAGACCATGATTGATTTTGATAAAACGTTTTAACGATTAAAACTCGTTGATTTACTGAATATTTTTTCATTATAAATTTCCCACGTCTCTACTTGACGATTGCCAAGTATGAACTCTCAAGACTAATGTTTACTAAAATGGCCCCAAAACAAAGTAGTACACCTTGCTGGCGGACATCTTTTATGTTAAACATGTGTTTGATATACAAAGATATTGCATGTTTGGAGTTAATAGAGGACTTTTGGCACGTTTAATTGAAAATATTATCACCAGGAAAAGGAGTTTCATGCAAATGCATATTTTTCCCCTTAAGCCCGAATATCTTTATGATATAATGAATTTGCTTTAAAATTTCATCGATTTGTTAGTGCATATTTCCGCATATTTTGATGAAATTGAATATATTTACATATTTTTGTTATAAATGCATATTAAAAAAAGTTAAACTTTAAAAAAAGTTACTACTTTTGGGAAAAAATTACGCATAAAACCATGAAATAGTTATTTTAAAATTGATCTAAATTTATTAAATTTTACTGTTTAGTGTTGTTTTAATAGAGCGTCTTTAAGCCGACTAAGAGCAGCCGCCGACAATATTAACACCGACTTGGCTTTATGCTTGTAAATTCAAAATATTGTTAGAACATTTTTTGAAAAGAAGTGAAGTAAAAGTTCAACACTACAATTTCAGTGAGTGCTATTTTAATACCGATTTCTATTAAAAAAATATATTAAAAATGTTTTATTTTAGAAAAAAATTGCCAAAAGTGAAGCCTTTAAACAAGTATGTGGCAGAAAACAAAGTCTTTAGAACTGACAAACAAGTGATTTTCTTTAAAATATGTGACGTTTTAATATCTTTTGGAAAAAATTTCGGGTGGATCAACATTAAATAGTCTAAAGCACAAAGATAAGCTTGCACAAGGTATTGAAAATGCCTCTCAGGTGTTGATATCTCGTAATAAAGGTTAAACAAGTTCGTTTGTCATGAATCTGTACAAGGCATTTATCTCTCCCGACATTCCTTTTCATAAACTTAAAAACATTGATTTAACTAATATTTTTAAACAATATACCAATGAAACTATTCCGTCGGAAACTACGTTAAGAAAAATGAATGCTAATAAGATGTATATTACAAAACTTTACCAAATCGTAAATTTATTAAAAGGAAATTACTTGTGGGTCTCTATCTATGAGACAACAGACATTAAAGGGCGATTTGTTGCCAATGCAATTGTTGGTATATTGGACTTAGACGAAAAAAAAGGTAGACTCAAGTTTCTTCTAAATGTCGCAGAATTAGAAACACAAAATCATGCTACGATTTCTAGGTCCTTTAACGACACAATTGCGATATGAGACGAAAGCTTCAATAAATATATAAATATAAAATAAATATTTAAATATATGTTACCCCAAAATGATTCATGTCACTTGTCTGTCACATGCAATGCACAGATTTGCAGAAAAAATTAGAATCCAGTTTGAAGACATCGATATTCCTTAAATGAAGATCGCGTGTAGCAGTATTCAAAGAAAAGTATCCTGACTTAAGTCTTTCCCCTCAACCTGTGATTAATTAAAGATCTGTTTATATATGTATGTATATTAATGAAAATTGTGCGTTTCTCATTAATACAATTGATAAGCTTCAACAATTTAATCATTGCATATCCAAATCAAAATAATTGATAAAGCTTCAAACAAAATTGATGCGGTTGAAGGCAAATAATAGATTACAAACAATAAAACTAGTAGTTGATGTTTTTGCCTCAATACCTCGCGATTAAAGAAATATAATTAATTAAAGAGTTGGAGTAATTTAAATACCTATGCGCCGAATACATCTGTAGATAAAAGATAAAGCAAATGTTATTTTTGCATATAAATTAATAAGACAACTTTTTAATTTCTATTTGTGTACATACATATATTGTATTTTTATATTCTGTAGAATGTTATGTTTTTGTTTGAATAAAAAATAAGTGCACATTTAATTGTTTTAGTGCATAATTTGCTCTTTTTATGTCATGTTTTAGGTGCCTAAAAAAGATTGTCCCTGGTTATCACATACTTTAAGGAGCTGTTAATTATTTATTTAATTTAAACGACCTTTTTGCGGTAAAATATCTTTTTTCACCACCACTTTTCAATTCTAACCGGTGCTGCCAAAGTTTTCAAAATATAGACAGACGGGCAAAAACGTGCTGCCACAATGCAAAACTGAGAGAAGCGTAAGTGAATAAAACAAACAGTTTATAGCAAGGATTAATTATAAAAAATTATTTTAAATGACTGATTTTATATGAAAAACTAGTTTAATAACCCTTTTAAAATCTGCTGTGCCAAATCTTATATACCCTTCCCAACGTGTAGTTATTTCATATATTAATCTTCTTAGGGGAACTCTGAGGAAGTTTCAGGGGAAACCCCTTTAAGAGTTGGTTATAAGGTGTAAGTTTGTTAGTTTGACCAGTCCTAGATTTGACCTATCCAACGGTACCCTCGAAGCTGTAGGGGGGGGGGGATTTATTACGATTTCCCAAACTTTGTGTTGGAGTCCCCTTAGGCGATGGTGATCGCGGGTAAGAATGTTCTAGGAATATGTTTGTGAGGGAAAACTAAAGGAGATCGGTCGTACACTATTCCTAAGGCCGACTGTGGGGAAGTTGCGAGCGGTTTACATCATTTTTGTAAATTTTGTTTTGAGGGAAAAACTAATGCGGTCTGTAATACATTTTATACCTAATTTTAAAATTTTGTATGGCAACCCTGTTAAGTGCTGCAGATAGGGGGTAAGTTTCACCAAAACGTTTGGAAGGAAAAATTGATTGGGACCTTTGTAGGAGCACCCTGGAAGTTGTGGAAACGATTTTTAAATAAATTAAACTTTGTATGGCAACCCTGTTAGGGAGATGAGATATGGTGTATGTTCCACAAAATGGCTCGTGGGTGCAATTGTAGAGGTTTTTATATACAAACTTTAGAGAAATAAACAAAGTTAGTCATAGTTGCTGGCTTTTGTACATATGTACGTATATCTCTGTCAGTTATCGGACGATATTGTTGAGTTTTGATAGTGAAATTCTCGCAAGTAGAACTGACCACAAACCGATTCGAGAAGTATCAAGGAGCTTAAGAAACTTAATTTCAACAGATTAACGGGCAGTCGGATAGCGCTAAATAAACTTTCCTATCTATACGGGTCAAGAAAATATAAGAAATTACAAACGGAATGACAAACCAATATGTATATACCCTTATTAATAATGTGAAAGGTATAAATAATTTGTATATGAATAGGGCCCATAGTTGCCAGATAATTTTGGTCCAATATCGTCAAATCATTGGAAAAAAATCGTCAAAAACAAATTTAGGAAATCGTCAGAAAATCGTCAACACTGAAATTTATATTTTTGACTACTTTTTTACTTACATAGATAGTTTCGTCAAAAGTAGTAACAAAAAGGTAAAATTTTATTCAAAGCAAAGCAAAAGCAAAAGAAAATGAAAAAACGCAAATATATTGAAAATTTTTTTTACAGATTTCCAAGTTTAGTCCTACAAAATAATTTTTATTTTAAAAACAATTTTATTTGAAACACATAATTTTTTTACAGAAAACATTTTTCAAGGATCCTATTTCCATGCAATGGCTAATATGGAAACGCTAAAAATGATTATTCAAAGCGGATGAACCTTATTTTTGTTTTTTTTTTCTTCTAAGCCGAACAAATTAAATATACATACATATATAGTGCACGTATATACAATATTTTATGTTTGTTGTACTGTAGAGTACTAAGCCTGAAGGGCCTTTAAAAAATAGAAGGATTGACACAAAATTTACAAACATTTTCTCTGGAAACACTTATTTATGATATTATATGAATTTTAAGTCATACTTACATATGTACATATAATGAAATTTTTATGTTCTGGCTAAAGTCGAAACCCTTTACAAAAATCGTCAAATTTAGGTCAAAAATCGTCCAATCGTCAAAACCCATTTTTTGGTGCCAAAAATCGTCAAAATGACTATAAATCGTCAAACCTGGCATCTATGATAGGGCCCTACATATATTAAAAACAATCGCGCACAGATTCAAATCTAGCGATTTCAAAACTAATCTAGCGGCCACGAATATGTTTTAGCTATTAGCGAAAAATTAAGCGACTTTTACTGATCCAAAAATATGAAAATTTGTATTGGCTTCTTATTGTTTTTACTTACCTCACAAAAAACACAACTAGGATTTGGATTTATAAAAGAGTACGTTTACAGTACGTTAAGTTTAGCTATTTAAAAAAAATTTTACTGTAAAAGTAATGTTAAATTGTTTAAAATATGTTTTTTGAAGTGGACTTAGAGTGTTTTCACACTGAAGGTTGTGCAAATTGCACTAAACTAATTTTTTTTCTGTTATGTACGCACTATACTGGAACTACTTTGGAGCAGTTTTTAAGTCTATAGCTTTTATGGTTTTTTAGATTTAGCGCATGAAATATTTCAAAAAATTTGTGCAATAGTATGGAGGTACCACTTCGCCTGCTCTTATCTAAATTTTTTTTCTTAATTAAGGTCCCTATCTTCAAAGTACCTGTGCCAACTTTTGTGGCAAGTCTGTTTGTATTTCTTGAGACAATTGGATAATATACGCGGATTTTGTCCTAAAAAAATTAGTTATTTTGGGCTTTTGCTTATATCTCGGAAAATAGTGAACCGGTTTCGCTGATTTTTACTTAGCTCGCTACCAAGGTATAATATCAGGTAGCCTTTGATAATCAGCTGAGTAACGGAATTTCGTAATTTTAATGTCAAATTTTGTTTATGTTTATGTATTGTTTTCTTTTTTACAAACAACAACAATAGTATTCTGAGAAAAGCTCAAAAAAGCAGAGGAAAGAATTTGTTAGTTTTTGTAATGAGTCTTTGACATCTTTATGACAGTGTAGTTGATTTTGTAGAGCCGGTCCCACCTGATGCATGCGCCTTGTCATGTTTCAAACAAAATTATTAAATTTGACTATATCTAATGCTAGGTACAAGCATCGCAACATTTTTATACAACCAGAATCTATCAAAATCTTTTTATGTACATACTTTAAATCTCGATATCAAACCATAAACACCAATTTACACTCTTAAGTCGGCAATATGCCTGGTTCCATAAACATGTTTAAAAGTGTGTACCTAGCACTACTATCGCAAAACATCAAGACGAATTCATAATTAAGTGAGTTTTTAACATGGAAAGGGAAAATAAATTAATGACATTACACTGTAGAGAAACCAAACAAAAAACAAGCACAATGGAGGATAATCTTGATTACTGTAATAAATCTGCATATGTTTTTTAAAACTTATTCCAAAAATAACTTAAACTACGTTATAAATTTTTTAAATTTGGCATACACATATGCCCCTGAGTATACTTGAATTCTTTTCGGGAATAAAACAACATTTTCTAATAAATATCGATTTAAGAAGTAATGTGTAAAAATAATTTTCTACAAGCTACGGTATAAAAATTTAAGTGACTAAAAGTTTTATTGTTATTATTTTAGGTACGACGTTTGCCTGCTTTAAACTAAAAAAAAAAGAATGAACTTCTAAATATTTGTGGAGCATACATAAATTGACGATATAGTAAGACCACTTATGTAAAAGTGGTTATTGTTTTAAATACGTAATTTTAAAATAGATACATTTATTATTGTTTTTAATTATTATGTTTCTGCTAAAGCCCTTTATAGTTAAACCCTTCTAGATAAACATACACGGCACAACAAAGTGATTTCGAGAAAAACGAAATATGTATGTATGTTTAATGGCTGAATTCCAAAACGCAGTTTGTTTTGCATCACAAAATTTCAAGTTTTTCCTGAAAGCAAAGATGAGGTTTTTGATAATATCTTCTATCCAAATGAGTGTCTACAGTTATATTAATGCCCTGGAAGCAAAAAACGTTGTTAAAATTGTGAGGAGTGTATAAGGGAAGAAGTTGAAAATTTGTAATGCAAAGCAAACTACGTTTTGAAATTCAGCCAATGTTTGGTTCAATTTTTTCACTTTTTTAACACTGATAGATACATTCGTTTCGTATAAAACAAACAGTTCCAATACATTTTTAAACAATATATGAAAAGGTTTGTTAAACTTTCTTTTCTGTAGCTACGGCAACACTGTATATGTTTTGTAAACTTTATTGTTAGGCTTTTTCATCATTGCACCATATATAAAATATTTTTTAATATTATTTGCTTCTAAGCGTCTTTTTGAAGATTACTGAAAAGTGTTGACAGCATTGACAGACAGAGTAAACTACTAATCTTTTTACTCAGTATCTATACCAGTTTTCTCCTTCTCTCTTATGTAAAACTATGTCGCAAAAAAAACACGATTAAACAAAGACGAAAAAAGAAAACTGCGACAGTCACATTTTACAAGTGGACAAGAGTGAACGGTAAAAAAAGTGTTTGTTGTACCATTAAAAAAAAAAAACAGTTTTAAAAATTTTTATAAGTAGCTTACAAAATTTTTACATAATCTAATTTGTCTTCTTCACTATCTTATAAAAGCAAAATATACAATACAGTAAATGCAACAATTATAAAATATTTTTTTTTTCGACCTATCGCTTTTCTTGTCTTTTTCATAGAAAATCTCATACGGATCTAATAGCACCAAAGGGAAAGTGTTTCTTCCCTGTTCATTAATATCATCGTATGAAAAGACGAGTGCGAGTAGCGAAGAAAGCATTTTTTGTGTGTATGACAAAAAAGTGTAACGAAGTTAATTTTTATTGTTTACTCGTTCGTACGTAATGTTGGCAAAACTTCATAAAATTTCGTCTATTTCTTTTCAGAGTGCATCTCATGTACCGCATTTTCAATTAAACTTGTTAGAAAAAGAAAAAACAATAATAAAGGAATTGTGTTGTTCATGTTAAAAAAGTCTTATTTACAATCCAATGATTGAAATAAAAAGTGCAAAGGAATTTAGACATTTTCTTTAAAATTGTTAAATGATTGTTCAACAAATTTAACTTTGTTGAATACATAACGATTATTGCGTAAATCGAAATACATAAATATAGGTATGTAATTGAAATAAGTCATATTCGCACTAAAATAAAATGTAAAAAGCCTGTTTGTATAACATGTTTATTATTAGGTCTTAACGTATATCTTTGCTATTGTTTGCTTAATTCCAAAAATTTTTTGATAATCTAACTTTTCTTTCGCATGCTTCGGTTTTTGTCTCTTTCGTCGCCATTTTAGGAATTTGTTTCCGACTCCTTTCTTTCCCCTTTGCTTTTATAACTTTTTGCTGTTTTATTGTCTGCGGTTCGTTTTGGAATAGTGAAAAGTATAACCATCTCGCTTCTGCCAAAAGCCCGCAATATGGCATTACTGTTTTTGTGCTTTGTTTATTATTGTTTTTATAAATAATGCTGCCAGAAAGTTGGTTATGCATTTTTAAAAAAAGTTGTATCGGTTACAGAGAGACAAGCCGATCGGCTCAGAGCCGGCTTCTAGCCGCCGCCGGTATATTTTCGATAGCCGCGCCGCCGCCGATTTATATTGGCTCAAAAGCTGAGCCGGCGCAAGCACAGCCGCCGAGTAAATCAGCTCCGCTGCTACATTGTATGTGCTGTGACAACCAGCGGTGGTGCTGAATGTTGGCGAAAATTTCGGAAAGCTTCATGTGTCCAACAAGGTCGTGTTAAAAAGACAAGTTCAAAGTGTATTGGTTTAATCACTTGCCTAATATTGTTTGATCATGCAGCATTCAATACTGCGAGTCAGTTTAACGATATTCGCATCGTTTAAGTAGGTTAATAAGAAATATTTCGATTTTGCGATTCAGTTAAGTTTTTTAACAATATTCGCTATTGTTAAAGAAAGATTTTATTGTTAAGTAAACAGCAAAACGTTTTAACGATGTTTTTAATCACTATTAATTTAACGACAATAATTTTTGTGTTGTTAATTTTATCGTTAAAAGTTATTTTTGTGTTTTAGAACGGTGTTAAATTATTTAGTAGCTTATTTTTATTATTTTGCCTTTGGTTAATTTGAAATTTATTTTACAGTCACTTTATTGAAAATACAATATATACAAAAATCAAGTTTTTCACTATCGTTAAACATTTCTTAGTGAATCACTTTACCGTAGCTGCAAACGACAACTTGCTCTAAACACAACTGGGACGAACGACGAAATTCGCACTGCACGACGAATTCGTCTGTTAAAATTCGTTTCGTAAATTCGTTAAGTGAAACATATTTAGAACGAATAAAACAGCTGTGATTGAGTGACCATATTTCTTAAAAAAGAAGCACTATTTGAAAAAAATAATAATTAAAAAAAAATTATTTAAAAAATGTATAAATACATCACTAAAAATACTAATTGTATTAAATGCAACAAATAAAAAGTGAAAATGATTCTTAAGGTATAAAACAACATTATTTAATAACAAAATAAAAGAAAAATGGTCACTCTGTGCCAAATTATTCCTCGTTCGTCTGCGTAAGAAATATAAATAAACCTATCGCAGAGTTTGTTACTCATGACGAATTTTAGTCGACGCACTGTTTGTGTGCATTTTCATATACACGAATGTTTTTTTTTTAAGACGAATATTCGCAACGAAAAATTCGACGTTCGTTTCAAATGTGTTTAGGGTATCTGTCGATAAATATTACTATCATTAAAATTTACTGAATAGCACTACAGGTTGCTGAAAACTCTCAATGTAATTGTATAAAACAATACACTTGAGCCGACATTTAAGCCGCCGCCGTCGTCGATGTTGACTGATTTAGCTCGCGCCGCCGCCGCCGATCATTTGACATCGGCTTGTTTCTCTGATCGGTTATCATAATAACTAGGTTTTGGCATTTATTTCATTGATATTCCTTAAATAAGCCCTCAATTAACCTACAATAATTATTATGAATATTGGCATTGAATAATAATATAAATATAGAAAAGCAGTTCGTTTGGTTTAAGGCGCATGCATCAGGTGGGATCAGTTCCAGCAAGGTATATTGGTGGTATATTCCACCGTGAGTTCGAGAGAAGTTAGCCGTAACGGTTCGGTTCGTGGCTTGCCACTAGACATCTGCATGACTATATTCATTTAATTGCCTATAAACAACAAAAACAATATTCATTCAAACATTTTTCATTCTATGGGAGATAAATAAAGTTAAGCCAGTAACAACACAAGAAAGAATGTATTGTGTGTTACACTCAATGATACAAGAAGAACACATTCATTTTACAGTTTTCGTTTTGAATGTGTATAAAACACACTTGAAAATACAAAAACATAGCAAAGTCTCATTACAGTTAGAGTGTTTATAAAAACATTCAGGTGTTTTTTCGAGTTAATGAATGTTTAACAACAACAATAACGACAAATTTGCAAACACAAATGAATAATAATTTTTTACACCAATCATACAGCAATATTCACACATTCTATTCAGTATTTATTTATATGAATGTATGGGTAATATTTTGTTTTCGGTTGAAGTTGTTTTTTATTTGCTTTCGCTTGTGCGTTCATTCATTTAGTTTGTTTAACATTGAATGAAAAACACTATGTTGTTGAAAAACAAACGAATGTATTTAAACGGCATTTGGGTGTAGTCAAGCAGACCTCTACTTGCCACTTCACCGATTTTTCTAAATCAAGCCGCCACCGAAAAGCTCATCTTATCAGCGGCTCAAATATAAGCGATATCTTGTCATATACATATATTTATTTTCTGTTGTTTCTTTATACCTTTTACATTGTGATTATGTTATAGGTATACATACAGTTAATCACAGTGAAAAGTATCCACATGAGTTTCTCATATAAAAAATGCGATTGTTGATAGTTAATCAATGAATTAAATTTTATTCTTTTTTATATTTTAACATTAACGTCTTAACTTAAAATTAATAAAATAAAAATAACAAAATTCGGGTAAATTCAAATAAAAAAAATAATAATTGTTAAACAACATCAATTTCTACCTCACAGTGAAAAGTATCCACGATAAAAGTTTTAATAAAAAAATTATTTTCTTAGGTGTTTAATACTTGGTATGGTATCCTTTGTTATCCTTTACAGCTTTGAGCCTTTTTGGCATAGATTTAACTAAGTTTTCCGTGTGAGAACTCTGAATTTTTCCCCATTCTTCTTGCAAAGCATTTTTCAGAGTTCCCATGCTTGAGATATTATGACTTTTAATATTTGTCTCCAAAGTACTCCATAAATTTTCTATTGGATTCAAATCCGGGGATTGGGGAGGTGTTTAAATCACTTTTGGACAGTTATATAGCATCCATTCTCGAACAATGTGTGATTTGTGCTTGGGGTCATTATCTTGATAAAATTGGAATGTTGTCCCCAATCCCAATTTTTCAGCGCTACATTTTAAATTATCTCTCAAAATGTTTAAATACATCATCTTATCCATGACTCCTTCGATAAAGACCAGATTTCCTACACCGGCAGCACTCATACAACCCCATACCATAGCGGACCCTCCTCCGTGCTTTACGGTTGGAATTGTGTGTTTAGGGTCCAAGGCTGTATTTGCTTTACGCCATACCTTATTTGGTCCATCCGACCCAAACATGTTAAATTTGCTTTCATCGGCAAAAATAACAGTCTTCCAAAATTCAAAATCCTCTTTTTCGTGTTCCTGAACGAACTCCAATCGAATTTGGCGGTTTTTGGGACTTATAAATGGTTTTTTCAATGCAACTCTACCATGAAGACCATGCTTACGCAATATTCTTCTAACGGTTTCTGGGTTACACTTTTTTTTGAGATATTTCTCCGCAATTTCAGCCAGTTTAGGTGCACTAAGCTTCGGGTTATCGGCCACCTGTCGAAGCAACCACTTTTCGTCTCTTTCAGTGAAAATTTTTTTCTCGCTCTTTTTCGGCTTGTTGCAGATTCGATTCTCAGTTTTATGTCTCAATATAATTTTTTGGACAGCAGATCGAGTAATATTGAGTATTTCTGCAATTTTCCGTTGAGATTTTCCCAGTTCAGCATGATGAATAACTAATTTTCTTTCGGCAATTGTTGTATGGCGTCCCATGGTCTTAATTTGAAAAATTACCCTCTCGACTGGCAATCTTAGAACGTGTAAAGTGTAAAAAACAACTGATGCAATATTTTGCTTGCAATTTTATAACAAGATTAACTGTTACCCGTTATAAAATTACAAGTGTTGCCAGGTGGATACTTTTCACTGTGAGGTAGAAATTGATGTTGTTTAACAATTATTATTTTTTTTATTTGAATTTACCTGAATTTTGTTATTTTTATTTCATTTATTTTAAGTTAAGACGTTAATGTTTAAATATAAAAAAGAATAAAATTTAATTCATTGATTAACTATCAACAATCGCATTTTTTATATGAAAAACTCATGTGGATACTTTTCACTGTGATTCACTGTATTTTCAATTTATTCAATATTAATTTGCGACCTCATTGAGTGTTTATATTCAGGATTCTTATAGAAACGAAAGTTTATATAGCCTTAAGTTAAAAGGTTAAGTAGAACAGGCAGCCGTTGAAGGAAAGGATACAGCTCACTTGGGTCCGCTTAATTCGATCCCTTTGTTACCTGGAGAGACAGAATAGGTTGAGATCGAAGGAAAGAAGAAATTAGAGAAGGATAAGAAAGAAAGAAAGAAAAGAAAATTACAACCCCCTACAACCCCCAGACTGGTAGACTCGTGCACTTACCACTGATCTACCGGGGCACCCTTATATAGCCTTGTCCGTCTCCGTCTATTGAAATAAAGTTTCCGGTGCCGGCCAAATTTTACTGAGCTAAACAATCATACACATTTCTAAGAAAACATCTATTCAAGATCTTTTAACTACGGACTTAAATACAGATAAATACCTATAAACTTTTTTTAAGACCAAATCAAATTTTTTTATCTCTTAAACTACGGCTACTTTTGCCACAAAACTTAGCACGGAAACTTTATAGACTGATCGCTAATATATGGATTTATGCTAGATATCGAAAATATAACGTCTTTTGGCTTTAAAACTTCTGTGAGAAATTTTTAGAATAATTTTAACGTTTTGAATAAAAAAACATTCTTAGATAGGAGCACGGTGAGTGGCAGCGGTTATACAAACGATCCAACCAATTTTTACGGTTGACCAATTTAATGAGGTTTTCGACACGCTTTCTCTCCAAAATTTAATAGTCATCAAATTTTAATTTGGGGCAAAGCTGTTTTTTTTTGATATTCGGCTTACTGAGAATTTAAAAAACAAATCGCACTCGTTCAACAATACTGTATTAACTCAAAATTTTTTTTATTTTATCTTTTTGGCAAAAAACAATACATAACACTTATGTCTACCTATGGTTAAAAATTCCCATAGTTCTGACTATTTTCTTAATAAAATTACATGTTGTGACCTTTTTGCTGGTGGAATGGTTTATTTCTGTGAATCAAGAAAACAAAATTATTTTGAGTTATTTGAAGTGATTGGCTTTAACAAATTATTGTTTTTTGCTATAAAGAGTAGTATTTTGAGTTATGTTGTTATTCTAATAATAAAATGTATTAAATACAGCAATAAATTTCATGTAAACAAACACAACTCAAAATATTTACTTATTAACAAAAATAATTCAAAAAAATGATAATAACTAAAAAAATCGCATTTCTATCTCCAATCAATAAACAAATAAAAAGATTATGTGGTGCAATACAATAATTGATGGGGTTTCTAAATATTGCCTAACTTTTGTTAATGGAAAATTCTTTACGCATTAAGAAAACAGTTTTTTTTCTCTCCTGAAAACTTTGAAGTTTTTGAGTTAATACAGTATTGTTGAACGGGTGCGAAATGTAATTTACAAAACGTTGCAGGGAGGATAGTTAATCAAATATTTATTTAAGTTTGAACGTAAACTTTAAAAAATTTTTTTTTTTAATTTAAAAGTCTTTCTTTAAAGCGGTAATGTGGTTACTAATGTTGGTGAACATATCGACGATTCTCTGATTACAGTAACAACAGATTATGGACACACAAATTTACCTTAACTATCAATGATTATTGGTACGTGTTATACACGTGCACAAATAGAACAAATAAGTATTGCAAAAACAGGTATATCTTGTACATCCATGTACATACCAGTTCTTTTTGGTGTAAGTGTGTGAATAACACTGTGTGTAATTTTTTAAGTCATGGAAAAATAACTATATACGGACATCACTACGTGAAAGAAGACCAAAAAAGAAAAGACCCGTGTCTCCCAGTTTTGCCCAAAGTCATGCACTTTTTTTGTTATGGGCCCCCAAAGATTTGGGGCCTTGGTACCGTTTTTACAAAAAGTGATAATTTTCTCCGGCTCATATCTTGCAAACCGTTCGGAATTTTTATTTACTTTTTGAGGCAAAGTTGTAGCCCTTTTTATACAGAACAAAAATTATGAACATAAAAAATTGAAAAAACAATAATTTTAAATCAAAATCGCAAAAAACTTTAAAAAATTCAAATTTTTTTTACCTTTTTCCCCCTGTTCAGGTCCATAGGTAGCAAACCGTTCAAAATTCAAGGAAACAGTCAACTACAAAAATTTACCTAACATCCCAATTAACAACTTTTTAGAACATATAAACTTCCTAGGAATGATTTTTAACACCGTTTAGGTAGCGCTTAGGTAGCCGCAAAAGTTAAAAATTTCCCCAAAATGTATGTACATACATGTAGTTATGAAGCTATCTCTTCCTTACGTTTAATAAAATTGCCTTAATTACATATATTGTATCTGTCTTTCGTGTAATAGAGAACTCTAGTGCATATAAATATGTGTATATGCATGTGAGATAGCCGCGAAAAGTCTTGGAACTTAAACAGGTAGGCAAACATTAAAATTGCTGAAAACCCTAAACAATAAAATACATCATACACAAATCGCAATAATGATCGTTTACGGCCTTTAATTAAATTATGTACATACTTTTTTTATTGCTTTGTTATTACTTTTTAATAATTATTGTTTATACCAACAATAAATTACCTACATATGTACCTACTACCAAGTTTTTTAATAAGTGAGGACAATTCAAAATAAAATAGCAATTGGATAAATTTAAAAAGAAGAAATTATTGCACCCAAACTTATCAAGAAATCAACTACAAAAATTTACCTAAGATTTCAGTAAACAGCTCACGCGATCACGCACCAATCGCACACGCATCAAGGAACGCAGATCACAATATAAAAGCGACGCGACTCTCACATCGAGGCATTACACAGGGCGACGTCAACGAGATCTCAGCGGTGAAAGTTATAGAGAAAGTTCTACAGCATAATTCGCACACAACATTGGCAACTGACAATTTCAACATGCAGTTTAAAAATATTTATTTCTTTTGCTACATTTGCGGTCATCAAATCAGAAAAAATAATTCTACAAGATTTCAAAAGGAAAAGAATCTTTTAACTAGTGAATTTAAAAGAGCATATGAGTCATTTTTCGACGAAATAGATTTGATCAGTGAAAATTACACACCTAACGCAGTGTGTCGCCAGTGTTATAATAATCTCATAGCATGGTTGAATGGAGGCAAACATAGTATGAAATATTGTAAGCCGGTAAACTGGATAAATCGCCCAGGTGATCATGGGGGAACCAGTTCTTATGCATACGTTAATTACCCAAATAGACGTGATGAGAAGAACAAAATTTATAAAGCAACTGTAACAGCCACACTACCAGTGCTTGCACCTGAAAATTTTGTATTCCCAAGGCCACAAACTCCAGATCGTAGGACAGAATTTACAGAAATGACTACAGCAAGTGGTGTTACTAATCGAGATCGATTTGATACCGACTATTAGCCCCAACAGGGAAGAGATGGACCAAAACTAATAACTAATAAAAAATCAAATGGAAAAACGGTGCAAAGGCAAAAAATTCGACGCATTGCTTGCAGAGGTAATATCAATTTTATTATTGCATGGTTTGCATTATTTTTGATTTCTTTTCTAATTCATTTTAGGTATGTTGGTGGAGTCACAAGATAACCCTTTATGATGTTAACTAGGTATGTGAAAAAGAAAAAGCTAATGATGGAAACATTCTGGAAGCAACGTGCCTGTGGACACCGTAAGTTCTGAATCTGAGTCAGATTCGGACGACGATTTAGATCCTCAACTTAAGAGAGCGCGATATGCAAGTCCAGGGCCATCAACTTTATAAAAATAATACGAATATTTTTTTACTATTTTTTTGTAATAGACAGCACAGTATCTCAATGTTGAAGAAAATAAAACACAAATGAAATTCAAAAATTTTCGTAAAATATTTAACTTTTGCGGCTACTTAAACGCTACCTTAACGCTGTTAAGAATCATTCCTAGGAAGTTTATATGTTCTAAAAAGTTGTTTATTGGGATGTTAGGTAAATTTTTGTAGTTGACTGATTCCTTGAATTTTGAACGGTTTGCTACCTATGGACCTGAACAGGGGAAAAAAGGTAAAAAAAATTTGAATTTTTTAAAGTTTTTTGCGATTTTGATTTAAAATTATTTTTTTTTTAATTTTTTATGTTCATTATTTTTGTTCTTTATAAAAAGGGCTACAAATTTGCCTCAAAGAGTAAATTAAAATTCCGAACGGTTTGCAAGATATGAGCCTGAGAAAAATATCACTTTTTGCAAAAATGGCACCAAGGCCCCAAATCTTTGGGGGCCCATAACAAAAAAAGTGCATGACTTTGGGCAAAACTGGGAGACACGGGTCTTTTCTTTTTTGGTCTTCTTTCACGTAGTGATGTCCGAATATGGTTATTTTTTTTCGTGTTGCACTGTGTAAGTGTAAATGATATGGTATGGTTTTGCTTTTGCGCACTTACTCTACTCTTATAAACAAATATTGTTGTTTATGGTTTTGCATTGAGTGTGGAATGTATTTGTTTTTTTTTTGTGCTGAATAACAATGGTATAATAAATATTTTCTTATTACTGTTGATACAACAAATACACAAGATCGTTTATATAAAAGGTTGTGAATGAAACAAAAATTTGATTTTTAAAGTTTATTGTAGCTATAGTGTTTAAAAATGAATAAAATAAATTTAAAAAAAAGCATTTTTTTATCTCAAGCTCAAAAATTAATATAAAATCATATATATTTATTTTGTATTTTTTAATAATTTAAATTTTAAATTTTACTTAAATGTATATAGTTACGATGCAGTTTTAATTTTTTTTAGCTAAATTTGTTTAATTTATTTAAAGAAAATTTAAAAAATAGAAAAACTGGCTCATGTAGCCAGAATAAGAAAACACACCAAAAGTACATATGGTTAAACATCATTATATGTATGTAACTGTTTCAACGAAACATAGAAAAACAAATTTGTTGCTCTTGCTCTCATTTTACCAAACCACACCATATTTAGTTAGAGAGCACACCAATACCAACTTATAACAAAAACACAAACTGGTTGTTAAAGATATAACTGCAAGAGTTTAGTACGTGTAAGAGGTGTATGTATATAATTAACTGCCGGCAATTGCAAGACAGACGGCACTCCTTATGCAACTCTGACTTATGGCACTAATTAAAAGTCGATGCAAATTGTTTCTTAAATGATTTTACTCTACACGATAACACTAATTTGAACTACATACATATATCTAAAAAATACTGGAAATAACGATGAAAATGTTCATGTTAGATAGTCGGATTAAAAGTTGTATTAACATAGGTATTAGTTTAATTAAAGTGCATTTAAAATATAACCGTTGCCAAAACTCAATTGGTTTCTACGGTTATGGCGTATTGGTAAGTCACCTATAATCAAATACAGTGTTGCCCACAAGTTTGGTTCGAACATCTGCTTTCTGTGGCTATGGTTATATCACGTATAATTGAACCTTAACTCACCTCAACAAGCATAAACAAAGGCAAAACAGACAACGGAAAAATCAGTCTTATTGTGTTTGTCGCTGTCGTGTCAAATGTTGTCGAATTCGACACTAAAACGACAAGGGTGTGCTATTCATTTAAAATTGGCATATTTGGTAGACGGTACCAAAAAACTTAAAACGACTACGCCAACCACAAAAGGGGTGATTATTAACTTAAAATAAAATTAAAAATGTTACTACAACCTTTTAAAAGTGAGCAAGCGAAATGCGTACATAATTTTAAACAAATTATCAATTTCTGTGAAACTTTCGAAAAGCTTAAGTATAACAGCTATCGACTTTAAATGTTCTACAAAAACTAATTGATTAATAAGGCCTACATATTGGAAAAAAATGTTTGGTTAGTGGCAAGGGAAGGGGTTGCTCCCATACAAATTAACAATTTTTATGAAATATTCGATACGCTACATCTCGAAAACTATAACTGCTATCGACTTCAAATGTTCTACAGAAAATATATTTAAAGACCAATGTGAAGAGTAGGTAAATAAGGTTCGGCACAGCCGAATATAGCGCTCTTACTTGTTTTTTTTAAATTTTTTTAATCGAGGCGTGTTGTTATGTAAGGGTACTTGAAATCGTTAACAGCTGATTTAAAACCTTGAAAAAGTTATTGCATTAACCGCGGCCGCCGACAAAAATGTTCGGGACAGTCCTCTGATGGCTGCCGCCAACTGGTACTGGAATCAATTTTTTTTAATACCGGTTTTTCTTTATTAAAAATTACTTAAATTGTTTTTATTGCAAAAATATTTTCTAAATTAAAATTTTTTCAGTGTTTAAGAAGGCCTCCAAATGATGGAAGATATTACAAAAAATATAATTTTTACAAATGCTCTTGGGGCAAATGTACAACCCATACAATACCAAACAGCTGATGGGACCATATTAAAGCAGCCTAAAATTGAAGGACAAAAGGAACAACCTACATTTTATTATACCACAACAAATGTTAGTTTCATTATACATTAAGATTTTTTTATGTTTTGTTAGCTTTATTTTGCTTGTAGGGCAATGGAACCACCGTAAATTTAGCTCAACTGACTACAGATGATAACAAGACGTGCTACATAGCACAACCAGTAGGAGGCTATAATTATGCCTTAGTTAATGGAATGCAGTTAAATCAATTGAATCAGGGTGGCACTATTGGTATAGCCACACTGGACTCACAGGGAAGATTGCAAATTGTTAATCAAAATAAACCAATTGCTGCTGTAAGTTTCTAATAATTTACTAAGTTAAAGAAAAAAAATTCTGATCTTTTGCCTTTCTCGCCATAATATTAGCAGTCTTTACAGACAATATCGCCAATACAAAATACTATTTCGAATATAAGTTTTAAATGTGATGTCTGCGGCTTAATGTTCTCCCATTTGGCATTGTTAAATCATCACAAACGTGTTCATGCCCAGGATGGTAGTGAACAGCAACATCAACAAGCACAACATCAAGAGGCTATAGTGGTAAATGCTCAAGGCTTAGTGCAGACACAAAATATTATAACCGAAAATGGTCAAATGGGACAAATACAAATTGTGGCTACAGAAGCTTTAGAACCAGCCACAGTTCTGCAACAACAACAGCAGCAACAACAGCAACTACAAACTCAGCAACAAAACCAACATCAACAGCAACAGCAGGCCAATGAGGTACAAATCAATAACAATACCAACTCAGCCGTGGGAAAATCATTAAAGCTTGAGCAAAGTAAATGTTCTACCTGTGGAGTACAAATTCTACAGCCGGTAAAACGTAAAGGTCCCAAAAATAACCGTTGTGATTCATGTCTCCACAATGATCAAGCCCAACAGGCTGCCCTAACTGCTGTGCAACAAGTAAATCCTACACAAATATTTGTAGCTCCTGATGGTGAAATTAAATTCGAAATGAATGAGCTGCAAAGTGGCAACTCCGAATCGTCGATGGACTCCTTAAATGCCCAAAATCTGTTACAAAATCATTTACAACCAGTGCAAATAATATCTCAAGGGCATCAAGTACAACTTGTCACACAGCCTATGAATACACAGGCAACAACCTCGACGACCCAATCGGCAACTTCAACAAATATAAAACGTGAAAGCTCTGATGTGGCGTTAACATCCCACCCGGCAAAGAAAAAGATAACACAACCCAAAGTTACAAAATGTAATAAGTGCAATGGCTCAGGGTTGGTGTATGCCGGCTCAGGAGCACCCGCCTCAAAGACGCAGTTTTCGTCACAATCTCCTGTTAAAACAGAGTAAGTGTTGGCTTTAAATTTTCTTTATTTCGTTACTTAGCCATACCACAAATAAACTTTGTTTAATTCTATGTATAAATATCTTTAACTATTATATACTTCTTTACTTTTCAAGGAATCCCAAACCTTTCACCTGTAATATCTGTGGTGGAACATTTTCCCGTTATTCTAGCTTATGGTCACACAAAAAACTACACAGTGGGGAGAAAAACTATAAATGTACCATATGTGGCTTAGCTTTTGCCAAGGCAGTCTATTTGAAAAATCATGCACGTATACACACCGGAGAAAAACCATACAAGTAAGTGTTTGTTTGTTTATAAATTTACTTAAAAATATTAAGCTCGACTGTTCTTAGATGTCAAACCTGTGGCATGCAGTTCTCTCAGTCTCCTCATTTGAAAAATCATGAACGAACACATAGTGGCGAACGACCTTACGTTTGTGAGGTGTGCGATAAAGGCTTTGCCCGCCATGCCACTCTTTGGAATCACAGGCGTATACATACCGGTGAAAAGCCTTATAAATGTGATATATGTGGTTCGGCATTTTCACAAGCGGCTCATTTAAAGAATCATGCCAAAGTACATTCAGGTGAAAAACCCTTCAAATGTGATATATGTTCAGCAGCATTTGCGGATCGATTTGCGTTGAAACGCCATCGTGGTATACACGAGAAATATGGTCAAACTGCGCCTCGACAGCCAGCACAAGTGCCACAATCCCAACAAAACCAGCAAGGTAGTAGTAGTGATCGTCAAAAGAATGCTATACAAAAGCAGGAAATACCTGATATGGATGATGATGCTCAGCATGAAGTTATAATATCCGGCTTATAGACAAATACTACAATGGGAGGTGCTATATATACGACGAGTACATATCAACAGCAAACACAGCATCAAAATCATTCCCAGACACAACAACAGCAACAACAATCATCACAGCTAGCCACAGCAAGAAACACCGCTTCGATATCATCGACAACTGCCTCATATTTACATAATTATCATCCTTTACAGCATATTGAACAGACAGCACCACCAAACTATTATCATCAACATCAGACCTCTTTGACAAATATAAATGCCAATTTGACAAATATTACAGAGGTCTTTACCATAAATTCATCTCCTTCTAATACTGTTTTAACGTCGCTGACAAATAAGCCGTGATAATTCAATAAAATATACAATATTGCAAAAAAAAATGGTAAGTTTTTTATAAAATGCATTAATTTTCCATCTTTTATACAACAACAACTTGTTTATATTACTTGGATCTATTGATTCGGCCCCCTTTGTGTTACCTGTAATTAAGAAAAGAAAAAGTGAAATTAAAGTGAAGGTAAAAAAGAAAATGGCTTTAAAGAAGTAAAGATGAGACGAAACAGACTTACCAGGGTCTCTGGGGAGAACTAACTTATGACCCTCAGACTGGCGGACTTAACAATTACCTTTTCATATTAATCATTTAATTTGTTTTTAGGGAAAACTTTTTTGCGCCTAAACAGCTAAAAAATAGTTTAAACTTTGTTTAGAAAACAATATTAAATACGTCATACATACAAAAAAATCGTCTTGTTTAAATAAAATTAAATTTTACTGTCTGTATGACAAAATGTAATATTTTTTAAACTTAGCAACAAATTTATTTTAAAATCAATTAAGGAGCTTTTACACGGGATGTGTTTACAAATGACTTGTTCAAAATATCCACTGCAAATTTAAAACATGTGTAAACCCGTTGAAACATTGCATGAGCGTGTTCTATTTAGATAGTGTCGACCAAATAGTTACAGTTCTACACCATTTCCAATTGTATTTCAGAACTTTTTAATTGTATTTCAGAAATTTCTAATTCAATTTCAGAAATTTCTAATTTAATTTTAGAAATTTCTATTTTAATTTCAGAAATTTCTAATTGCATTTCAGAAATTTCTAATTCAATTTCAGAAATTTCTGATTCAATTTCAGAAATTCCTCTTTCAATTTCAGAAAAATAGTTACAGCTTTACACCATTTCCAATTGTATTTCAGAACTTTATAATTGTATTTCAGAAATTTTTAATTCAATTTCAGAAATTTGTAATTCAATTTCAGAAATTTCTATTTGTTTTTCAGAATTTTCTATTTGTATATCAGAATTTTCTAATGGTATATCTCAATTTTCCATTTGTATTTCAGAAATGCAATTAGAAAATTCTGATATACAAGTAGAAAATTCTGAAATTCAAAAAGGAATTTCTGAAATTAAAATGTATTTATTAAATAAATCATACTCCGGGAAATATTTTTTGACATTATTTTGGAATTTCCAAAACCGTCGCTATCATTGCTATTATCTGTTTTAGAAAAAGAAAAAGGAAAATTTACTTTGGCTTGGATGTTTTTTTAGACGTATTAAAATTACAATATTTACAGCCATACGCATTACATGCATATGTGCTGCAAAAGCGACATGCCATATGTAAAATATAACACGTTTAAAAGCACCTTTAGCTAAGTTAGGTCATTTATAAAAACTTGCGTGTTTTTCTAATTTTTACTGATAAATACAAACAATTAATTTAAAAATAGGAATTCAATTATCTATGAAACATTGTTTTGTGAAATTCTTTTAAACACAAATTCTAAAATTAAGCATAAATATGTATATAAACATTGTCAAACTTTTTATACATTTTTTGTTTCCAGTCTCTGGATTCTTTAATTTGATTTGATCTGGCAGATTTTGGATGATGTTTTTAATGGTAACGTACTTCTGCTATTTCTCTTCCAAAAAGACTCATAAAAATCCTTCTTGCTTTACCACCAAATGTATATAAATAACTAGTTGCGTAAGACTATATTTTTATAGTATATTATTTATACTATTAGAATAAATATCTAATTTACAAGATTTCTTCTAAATATTCATTTGTATTTTATTTTTAATGTTAACTTGGCTTTTTTTCTTAAAACATTGTACAATTGTTTTTAATATATTAAGAATTTAGATGTCATAAGTAATTTATAAACACAAGTTGCTTGTCAACCAAATGTTTGTAAAATTAAATATTAACATTTTAAAATAAAATGCATACATCATTAAACCTTCAATAATTAATTAATAAATTAACAACTAAATTAAGCTCTACACTTTGTAAAAATAAAACAAATTTTAAAAATACAAAAAAAGTTTTCCTAGAAAATTTTATAAATAAAATTAAAATTTTTTTAGTTAAATTATTTAAATACACACAATTTTTGCTTTTTTCAAATACATACATATGTATGTATGTATAATTGCAGTATAAATAGTACATAAACAAATTTTGTTAAAAACTTTTAAATAAAACAATTCTTTCAAAAATTCAAAAAAAATTATTTTGTCGAAAAAACAAATAATTAAATCAATAGTCTTTTTCTGGTTTTTTCCGTTCTGTAAGTAAAAGCAATAATATTTTAATAATAAATATAATAATGTTATTAATAAAAAAAAATTAAAAATATATTTTTGTTAAAAAATTTAAAACTAGCTAATTAACAAAAATTAAACAAAAAATAAGTATGTACTTTAAGCAACGATTTTTATAATATGAAAATTAAAAAAGAAAACAAAGAAAAAATTGTGTAAATAATTTCCAAACAAAAGAAACATACATTTAAATAAAGTAACAAATTAAACAAATAGTAGGGGCTTGTAATGCTTTTTTCATAGAGTTTTGAAATCATGTAGAAGCGAGAAGAATGGGGACAAACGAACAACTCTTATAAGCGGGCATCTGAGCAGTTTTTTTATATGCAATTCATGGTAAAGTATGAATTGGTAAAATTCAATATACAGGGATGTCATAGAATCCAATAGTTGTTAGAATCGGATTTGAAAATGAAGAATAGATATTTTAGTGTTTTGTATTATAGTTTTGATTTTAATTCGAGCTTAAACTTACAAATTAAAAATTCGTTACACAGAAGTAATAATAGGCCGCTTTTAAATCCAATTTCGACAGATAACGATTGTTCGAGTTAAAGTCGGCTTTAATACCTACGTGCATATGGTTTAAACGACACATTCCCATAAGACACGACATTACCCAATATCATCTCAGTGTTCCAATTTTTGGGACGGTAAATTTTAATATTTTTAACTTTTTTGGTGTAAGTGCGGCCGTTAACATTGTTATGGCAACACTGAGATGATCAGCTGTCAAATTCGTGTACCGTTATTTTTGATTTAGTGCTTTGTGTTTTCTTACTTAAAGGGTCTTCAGACGATTATGTATTTTACACATGACTTGTCAAATTTTGCAGTGCAAAATTGATATCTGCCGTCTAAACGCGTTTAAACATTGAATGTGTTATATGTAAATGTCATATGAAAAATTTGTATTTAGAGCGTGCTCTATTTTCATTTGACAAAGCAATGACACATGCTGTTTTTAGAATAACGACAAGGAAAAGTATTTGTTTATTTTGGTTTGGAGGTTATGTCAGATGTAATTACATATGTACGTGTGAAAGCAAAAATTATAAACCGCCTGTAAAATAACAATTTTGACAGACATACGAAAATACATGTGGATTGCAAAAGTGACAAGTCATGTGTAAAATACATATCGTCTGAAACCCCTTTTATTGCTTGGTAAATATTTAACAAAAAGAATGTCTCGCCCAAAAAGGAAAGTTGTTTTGCTTATGGTAATGACAGAGTTCAATATTTTTTTTACTTGATCAAATATCAGTTAATTTATAGGATAACTATGCAATAAAACTAAAATTTAAGTTTTTTGTCAAAACTACACCGTTCCATTATTGAAACAGTAGGATAATATGCCAATGTAAACTATGATGGAAGTCTGCATAGTGAAAGTGTTAGCATGCAACAATTTTGCTTAATTGTTTAATTTATGTTGTTTTAGATAGTCTGCAAATGATGTATTGACTATTCGAAGAAGAAGATGACTTATTATCTGCGGATATACTTAACACCACCGCAAAATTACGATTAAAGCGATGAAGAGTATTCTAATATAAATAACTTATCAAGACACAAACTATTGGAGGAGGCAGAAGTACGGGCGACAGTATCAACCCAGATGGGAGCAAAGGTAGTAAAATATATCTCAGATGGTTTAATTGTAGATGATACAAACGGAGCAACATCGCCTCTACAAAAGAAAAAAAGAGGTGCGTAGTTAGTAGGAATTGGAAGAATACAGATATTCCCGGAAAGAGTAAAAAAGTTGCAGAACCACCTACATTTGTTAAAACTCTTGACAATCCGATGAAATATTTAGAGCTTTTTTCTTAATGCAGAAGCCTTTGAGCTTATTCGATTTGAAACTGGAAAAAAGCTATTCATAAGGGGAACTACAATTTAGAGTTTCCACTGAAGATATAAAGCGTTTTATTGCAATTGTCGGGCTATATTAGCGTTGCAAGATACCGAATGTACTATAAGCAAAGTACCGATTGTACCTTTCAAGGTGTGGCTTCTGTTATGTCTAGAAATAGGTTTGAAGAACTCCTACGCTATTTCCACGTTACGGACAATAATAATCTAAAACCACACGACAGATTTGCCAAAGTTCGTTCTTTGGGGAACTTATGCAATGAAAGATGGTTAAAATACTATCCTGGTAATAAAAATCTCAGCGTTGACGAGTCCAAGATTCAATATTACGGAAAACATGAAGCAAAACAGCACATTCACGGTAAAACCTATTGGGTTTGGTTATAAAACATGATCTATTTGTACTCGTCTTGGTTACATGATATATGGAGAGCTTTATCAAGGGGTGAGCACAGGAAATACACACCCTGATATTGGTGTCTGTGGCTCTGTAAATCTAGATCATGGAACTTACGGTTTTTATATGGATAATTATTTTACTTTCTTACGTCTACTAAATAAAATTAAAAAAAAAACTAGGACAAGATGCGGCAGGAACGATTAGAGCAAAAAGAGTAGAAAAAGCACCTTTGGAAGACCCAAAAGAGTTGAAGAAAACACCAATAGGGTCTTCTAAGTTAACTTAACTTTCCTGAAGATGAAAAACTTCCCAATACAGATTTGTAGGTTTTTTGAATTAATAATAATTTTAAGTGCACATACTATTCTAACTCTTTTGTTTGTAACAGGTTCCTTATGTTTTTGTGTCAGATGACGCACTTCGTGTAACTTCAAGAGTCATTAAACCGTACAGCCAAAGAAAGACAAAAGAAAACAAAATATTTAATTACCGACTATCAAAAGCAAGACGTGTGGTAGAAAACGCTTTTGGAGTCCTAGCTGCAAGATTTCAAGTATTTCAGAAGGAAATAAAGCTAGCATATGTTGAAAAAGTAGAAATTCTAATATTAGCTGCATGTGCCCTCTCCAATTATATTGCCAAGGAATGTGAAGATTTTATATCGGAGAATATAAGATTAACTGGATGAAGGTATAGGAAACCGGTATTCAGATGTTGCTTCTGGAATAAGGGATAAATACTGTGGCAGGAAGAATCTATTAAGAGATTTAATTTTAAATGATAGATATTTTGCTTTAAATAATTAAGGTTTAATTTTTTATGAAAAATAAGGTCTACATATTTTGTTGTAATGAGTTTTTAAATAAAAACTATTCTTGTTTTGTTTAAACTATTTTTTTATATTTTATTTTGTAAAATTCAGTCTTAAAATATTACAACAAAACAGAAATATTTTTCATTTTTTTTCAATTCAGTCTTAAAAAAATATAATGTAATAACAAAAACTCTTTACAAGAAAAGCAACGGTTAGCACACAAGAATAAATATAGATAATCAAAATATTGTAAATTGTTTTTACGATAATTCCCTTTGCTTTTTCATGTATTCAAATAACAAAAGCATTATTTTTGAAGAAACTTCGTCTCTTAGATTTTTATCTGTTATTTCCGCAATACTTGTCGAAAAGAATTTTGTTATGCCTTCTGTAAACTTGTCTTTTGTTTTTTCCTCTTCGTTTAGCTTTTTTAGAAATGTTGTTGCTTCTTTTAACACCTTATCCATATTAGTTATAATCTGTTTCCTTTTCATTTTTGCTGCAGGTAAATCCTCTGTTCCACTTGATGAGCTATCATTGGTAAACTGAGACAAGCAAAAACAAATTATAAATATTAAGCCGGTAAAAAATGCATCGTAATGTTACACATATGAATAACTAGCAATTAACCCGCTACCTCGTAAGTGAAGTTTTGAAATATTATCAAAAAAAAAAAAAAAAAAAAATGACTATATACATATATCTTTGTAGAGAGAAATGCTAGAAGTACGAAGTTCAAGTCCAGTTTTTTTAATTGTTTTTTTTTTGCATTTCAAGTTGTATGTATATCAAGCCCGCATATAACTACAACTACACACTATGTAAAGAGAAACGAAACATGCCTGGTTACACAAACAAGTTGCAAAGAATTATCTACCTTTAAACGCCTTTGCTTCTGCAAATGTTTATTTTATTTTTTAAACTAACATATTTCAGAAATTTGTTACTTCTTGTTTGTAATAAATAAAATTACCTGTTTACGTTTGCTTGAGGACGGTTGTTCATCAATTTCAGATATGGAATTGTCATCTATATTCTATGTAGAAAAGAAAATTTTAAAGCAAAAAATTTTTTTATACGATATGTACATATGTATCAGGCATGTTCTGAAAATCGCGTGGTTTCAAATCACTTGCGATTTAAAAATCATAATTGTGATTTTACGCAATTTATTTAATAAATTTATTGCAAAATTCTAAATAAGGCTATTAAAAATGTAACCAAGTAAATTTGAATTGGCAGGCATTTAGCTAAACCGGTTTAAAATCATAAAAACTTTACAATTTCTTGCGATTTCAAATCACTTTCACAAAAATTGATTTTCAGAACATGCCTGATACATTATATGTATATATACATATATTTTTTACTTACAAAGTAAACATTGGACTTCCCTTTGCGAACACGTTCAAAATCCTTAATAAAGTGTAAATATTCAAACCAATACGCAGAAGGGACATAAATGTCGTCAGCTCCAAGCCCACTTTTCCTGGATTCTGCAATTCTGAGCAATTCTCTTTCATATTGAGACCTCAGATAGTTCAATTCAGCCTAAAAATAATAAAGTTTTACGGCTGTATTTATAAAGAAATCTAAAATATACATAAAACATTTTTAAGGATTTTTTAAATCTGACATTGGCAACTCCATTAATTTTATTTGTCACTTGAGTATATAGTGATGTAAAACAATGGTTATAAGCTCATACATTAATCGCATATATACACATTATTTTTTTGTATTTTAGAAAAATATTGTTTTTATTAAATAGAAAGTGTATGTATATTTTATAAAAAAGGTCAGTTACCTTACAAAATGTTAGGTAAGAGTAAAATTTAAAAGTTTACTTTATTGAAGGTAAAATAGTATTTGGGCACTGCTACACGTTCAATAAATATCGTGATATTTCTAGTATCACGATATTTATTGAGCGTGTAGCATGCAATATTGATGGATCGCGATCCATATCGCAGAATGGCCTAAAATATGAAATCCAAAATCCGGATCGCGGATCGCGTGATAAATATTGAACGTGTAGCATTTTTTATGATATTAAATCATGATATTTCAGTAAAAAGTGTGGAATAAAATAAATAAAGTAAAATTCGCAGTGGAAAAAATTAAACTAATGAAAATTAAAGCAATTGAGAAAATTTGTGTAAAGTTTATTGTAATAAAGGGTAATGGCAGAAGACAGTGAAAGCGAGTGTGTTCTGCCGGTGGAATCGGAATCAACCCGCACATCACAAAAATAACGTAAATACTGACGTGATAAATATTGAACATGTAGCATACGAGCGTGATCCACCAATCCACTTAAATGGATCGCGATCCAAATATCACAATATATATTGAACGTGTAGCAGTGCCCTTCGAATAACGAGTTTTCGTTTATTTGCTTTAATTTTTTATACATCACTAAAAATAAAACAAGTAAGAGCGCTATATTCGGCTGTGCCGAATCTTATATACCCTTCACATTGGTCTTTAAATATACCCAGCCGAGTAATTTTGTACTGCAAACAATATAATAAAAAACCTTGTGCGAGTTTTAAAGCCCATAGAAAAAATAACAAAATTTTAACGTTCGTATGAATAATAGAAATAGATGAAGAAGATTTGAGGTCGAGAGTTTTAAAAGTTTACGACATTATTCACATTTAAAGGTTAATAAAACTTATTAAATGATCTAGTCCCCCTGCTCTTCACCAACTTTTTCACCAAAATGTATGAATTATTTGATTATTACTTTTTGTAGAATATTCGAAGTCGATAGCTGTAATAGTTTTCCAGAAGTAGCGTATCGAAAATTTTTTAAAAATTTTTAATTTGTATGGGAGCTACCCCTTCTTCACCCCCCATCCGAAAATCTTTTTCTTCAGAGCGTAGCCCTTTATGTCCAATTACTTTTTGTGGAACATTTGATTTCGATATATGTTATAGTTTCTGAGATATAGCATATCGAAAATTTAACAAAAATTGTTAATACGTATGCTACCCCTTTTTATGCCCACACTCAAAAATATTTGTCTTTGAAGCGTAGGCCTTATTGTTCAATTACTTTTTGTGGCGCATTTGATGTCGATAGCTGTTATAGTTTCCCAGATAAAGCGTATCGAATATTTTATAACAATTGTCGATTTGTATGGGAGCTACCCCTTTTTTTGCCCCCACTCAAAAAAATTTTTCTTTAGGGCGTAGCCCTTAGCGTGAAATTACTTTTTGTAGAACATTTCATTTCGATATCTATTATAGTTTCCAAGATATAGCGTATCAAATATTTTATAACAATTGTCGATTTGTATGGGAGCTACCCCTTTTTTTGCCCCCACTCAAAAAATTTTGTCTCTAAAGCGTTGGCTTTCTTGCCCAATTACTTTTTGTAAAACATTTCATTTTGATATCTGTTATAGTTTCCGAGATATAGCGTATCGAATATTTTATAATAATTATTAATTTGTATGGGAGCTACCCCTTTTTTTGCCCCCACTCAAAAAATTTTGTCTCTAAAGCGTTGGCTTTCTTGCCCAATTACTTTTTGTAAAACATTTCATTTTGATATCTGTTATAGTTTCCGAGATATAGCGTATCGAATATTTTATAATAATTATTAATTTGTATGGGAGCTACCCCTTTTTTTGCCCCCACTCAAAAAAGTTTGTCTCTAAAACGTTGGCTTTCTTGCCCAATTACTTTTTGTAAAACATTTCATTTTGATATCTGTTATAGTTTCCGAGATATAGCGTATCAATTATTTTATAGTGATTGTCGATTTGAATGGGAGCTACCCCTTTTTTTGCCCCCACTCAAAAATATTTGTCTTTGAAGCGTAGCCCTTATGGCCCAATTACTTTTTGTAGAACATTTTATTTCGATATCTGTTATAGTTTCCGAGATATAGCGTATCGAATATTTTATAATAATTATTAATTTGTATGGGAGCTACCCCTTTTTTTGCCCCCACTCAAAAAATTTTGTCTCTAAAGCGTTGGCTTTCTTGCCCAATTACTTTTTGTAAAACATTTCATTTTGATATCTGTTATAGTTTCCGAGATATAGCGTATCGAATATTTTATAGTAATTGTCGATTTGAATGGGAGCTACCCCTTTTTTTGCCCCCACTCAAAAATATTTGTCTTTGAAGCGTAGCCCTTATGGCCCAATTACTTTTTGTAGAACATTTCATTTCGATATCTGTTATAGTTTCCGAGATATAGCGTATCGAATATTTTATAATAATTATTAATTTGTATGGGAGCTACCCCTTTTTTTGCCCCCACTCAAAAAATTTTGTCTCTAAAGCGTTGGCTTTCTTGCCCAATTACTTTTTGTAAAACATTTCATTTTGATATCTGTTATAGTTTCCGAGATATAGCGTATCGAATATTTTATAGTAATTGTCGATTTGAATGGGAGCTACCCCTTTTTTTGCCCCCACTCAAAAATATTTGTCTTTGAAGCGTAGCCCTTATGGCCCAATTACTTTTTGTAGAACATTTTATTTCGATATCTGTTACATTTTCCGAGATATATCGTATCAAATATTTTATAACAATTGTCGATTTGTATGGGAGCTACCCCTTTTTTTGCCCCCACTCGAAAAAATTTTTCTTTAAAGCGTAGCCCTTATGGCCCAATTACTTTTTGTAGAACATTTTATTTCGATATCTGTTACATTTTCCGAGATATATCGTATCAAATATTTTATAACAATTGTCGATTTGTATGGGAGCTACCCCTTTTTTTGCCCCCACTCAAAAATATTTGTCTTTGAAGCGTAGCCCTTATGGCCCAATTACTTTTTGTAGAACATTTTATTTCGATATCTGTTACATTTTCCGAGATATATCGTATCAAATATTTTATAACAATTGTCGATTTGTATGGGAGCTACCCCTTTTTTTGCCCCCACTCAAAAAAATTTTTCTTTAAAGTGTAGATCTTTGCGTACAATCACTTTTTGTAGAACATTTTAAGTCGATATCTGTTATAGTTTCCGAGATATAGCGTATCAAATATTTTATAACAATTGTCGATTTGTATTGGAGCTACCCCTTTTTTTGCCCCCACTCGAAAAAATTTTTCTTTAGGGCGTAGCCCTTAGCGTGAAATTACTTTTTGTAGAACATTTCATTTCGATATCTATTATAGTTTCCGAGATATAGCGTATCAAATATTTTATAACAATTGTCGATTTGTATGGGAGCTACCCCTTTTTTTGCCCCCACCCAAAAAATTTTTTTCTCTAAGACGTAGTCCTTAGCGTGCAATTACTTTTTGTAGAACATTTTAAGTCGATAGCTGTTATAGTTTACGAGATATAGCGCATAAAATATTTCACCAAATTTGTGCGATTGTAGGAAAAATACCCCTTCCCCTGGTCCTATCTGAAAAATTTTTTTCCATTATTTAGGTGCCTTCTTTAAGAGTATCCGTTCCAAGTTCTGTGGCAATAGTGACTATACTTACTGAGATATATAGGGATATATGCACGGATTTTGTCCTAAAAAAATGGGTTGTTTTGGGTTTTCGCTTATATCTCGGTCAATAGTGAACCGATTTCGCTGATTTTAAATAGCGATTGTTAGCGGGATATTTGTAATCGTTTGACACCATTAACTGGTCTGTATCTTTTTATTTGACTCCGGAAACTTGATTTCAACAGACGGACAGACAGACACACACAGACAGACAGACAGACGGACAGACGGACATCGCTAAATCGGCTTCCCTATCTATAAGGATCCAGAATATATATACTTTATGGGGTCGCAAATGAATAATAAAGAAATTACAAACGGAATGACAAAGTGATATATACCCTTATCACTATGTGAAGGGTATAAATATTAACATTACTGAAATTGAAAAATGGTAAATATGAATAAAAATGAGTACAAGGCTTATAAAACATCCATGTTCTTTCCATATAATGCCAATGTATTGATTCCTACAGTTGCAAGTTCAAACAAAGGGCCGTAAGGCCAATAGTTTGTAATAGTTGTCAAAATAAAAACAGAACAAAAACAAAAAAAAAAAAAAAGGTTAGGAAATTAGCTTGAAATGTGTTTGAAATTGGGTTGTGTCGGCGTATATCCGAGTACTCCGTAGAGAAATGAGAAATAAAACAACACCAATAAAGAGTTTGATTAAAATATATAAATTATTATATTTATTGCAAAGTTACCTTAAAAAGGTGATTTTGTATGAAAATACACATTATGGCACGTAGTGTAGTGGTTGACAACAAAAAAACAAGTAAGTTATTATTATGATATAAGGTAACAAACAATACTTAAGTACCGTTAGCGATTCATGTAATAAAATATAAAAGGCTAATTTGTTTATGAATACAATTTTATTGAAATTCGCTTAATAAAGGTTTAAAATGCTGTTTAAATTTTTATGAATACAGCCGTTAGTCTTTACATACATACGTCCTATATTTAACAACAACTTACCCGTATATCCGCTGCTGTAACATTTGGCACAATGTCACACATTTTCATTGACAGGCTCTCTAGGGCATCTTCTTGAGCACGCTTGTTATGGTAAAGCGGATTATTTGTATTGTAAAGGCATTCTTCATTTTTGAAATGTCCTATTAACGTTAGAACGGTTTGTGAGCTCCAGTCAAGCTAAAATGTTTAATACAATCTTAGACATTTAAATATTGCTAGAAGTTTTTTTATGCACTTACCTTTACGTTCAGACTTGCAGTTAGTTCATCAGACATGTTTTTTAATTTATTTTCTGCGATAAATTTTTAATTTTACTTTTAATATTTACTATTTGTAAAAACTTTTACTGGCGCTAAATCACTAAACAGCTGTTCATCAGGGATGGAACTTTAAACTTTTTGCATATTCTTCGGAAGATTATTGGTTTGCCGCATAAACATAGAAAAATGCATTGGATATGTAGCAAACCAATAATCATTCGACATTTTGTATATTTTTTTTTGTATTTTTTGTATTTGTACTTACTGTTTTATAATTTGTTTAAAATTGGGAGGTCAAAACTTAGGCCCGTAGTAATTATAAATTTTCAGACGTAAAAAAGTTTTTGAGCGTAATTTTTACACAAAATCTGTTTTAAAACTTATTTTATATGAATGAACGGTTTATATATTTGTACATATGTATGTATGTATGTATATATATTTGTACATATGTATGTATGTATGTATATGCCTTTTAAGTTTTTATGTAATATTTTTATAATATTATTGGGTTTTAAAAGCGAGTTATAAAAATAGTGGCAAAATGTATAACACTTATCGTAAGTTTACTAAGACCATATTTGACAGCCATTACATTCGCAATTAAGGGGGAATGCTTTTCCATCCGTTAACTATTATTTTCCTTGACATTGTGTTCTTTAATACAGAAATATGCTTATTTAAGGTGACCTTCCCAAAAGGTTGCAAATCATAAAAAGCGTGATTTTTAGATCAAATTAAAAAAATACAACTTGTCCTTAAATATGTTTAAATGCAATCAGAGTACACAAGTAGTGTTGTGCCAGATATCAATATCTTGTATTTTATTAATCCCAAAAAATTAAATCAGATCACTTTTGAAAAAAAATATATGAATAGTGCAGTTATTTTGGTGATATTTTAGTCGTATGACACCGATGTTTCTATTTTTAATAGCAATTGTAGGTGGGTTTTTTTGATAGGTTGGTACCAAAAATAGGCCCGTGGGCAATCAAAACTACTTAGTTGCCTAGGGTCCTTTTTATTAAACATAGGCGTATTTGTGTAAGACGACGGTACCAAAAAATTGAAAATGACTACGGCAACGCCAACCTTAATTAGGGTGATTGTTTTTTAGAGTCAACTATGGTAGACTAACGTTTATTAATTATGCAGTTTTGTTATTTAATTGTATAGTAACGCAATAGATTGAAAAAAAATCCACAAACCTGGCGCATACAATACCATTTTGAGTTTATGAAAAGGTTTTGAAATATTTCATAGGTTACAAAGTAATGAGAGGTAGTTTTTCATAACATTATTTTAGGGCACGAAATATTTCCAAATTGGTAGTAATTTGTTTGATTTTGCTGACAGGCATTCCACGTACAGTGGAAATTGAAATAGTCAACGATTTTATCTACCTCGGCACCGCCATTACCAAAACAAACAACATAAGTTTTGAGATAAAAAGAAGAACAATATTAGCTAATAGATGCTACTTAGAAGAGGCTGCAAATTATATTTTTTGCAATATTATTTTACAATCAAAAGCTTCGAATAGTAAATGATAAACAGGGGGCAAATTACTGCTTTCGGTTTAAATTAAAATTCTACTCGATCGATCAAGTTGTCAATGCTTTTAATAAAGGAATTCTAATAGGAATGCCGTAATTTGCCCCCCGATTTTGTCTAAAAATTTCGTTAAAAAGCCTATTATAAATTAAAAAAATTAAATTAAAAAGTGCAAGAAGGTGGCGTATACAAAAAGCATATTTTTTTATAGATGAAAAAAGCTACAGCTTTAAGAATTTCCTCCATGACAAAAGATGTTTTACATAAGTCAATTGGGTTTTAACCATTACTTCGACAAATACTTCATAGGTACTTAGGTAACAAAGTAATCAGTGGTCGTTATTTGTAACATATTTTTTAAAGCATAAAATATTAATCTATGGTTACTTGCCTTGAGAAATGTTTTAAATATACACATTTCTTTGGAATAGCGTATAAAAAAAATTGTAAATAAACTTTTTAACTTGTTGCTTGGCGACTGAAGGCGGACAAGAAACATATTTCATAGAGATACGATAAGATAAATTCGGCTGGTCAATGAAGAAAAAAATTTAAATTCAATTTTTTCAAGCGGCTAGCGTCAATTTTTTCAAATTAAAAGTAAGATTTTTAAAATAAATTTTTACAATACAATACAATAGCATTGGATGACATTAACGGATTTAAACCAAAATTCAAATTTTTCAAAAAACAAATACAGTTCAGTTTCGATTCACTGTTGAACAAACTAAAATCACTTAAAATGTCTTTATGACTTTTTTGTATTTATTTTTTGTGGATTAAAGTAAAACAGAGAAAAAGATATTTTGATACTATGGATTGCCGTTAAAAAAGTACTTTCGAAAATTTTTTTAATACCCAAATAAAATTCTAGTTTTTCATCACTGGAATAAAACTATGTTTTTTTAATGATACGATCTAATTGCTGTTTGACCATGGTTTCGAGGGTATGTACTTTTAAAATCCCTTTTTCCAACGAAAATAAAGCTACTATTTATTTTTCAAATTTTATTTTATTATATTATTTTTGTAATTTTAAACTTAAATGAAAAGGAATCGTTTTAATATTCATTTAGTTCTTAAATGATTTACAATAAAAAGGACAGGCAAACAATTTTTAATGTTTACATATTAAATTATTTATATATATTTTGTTTTTAATTTATTTTTTTAGCTTATTTCGATTTAAGTATTAATCAGCTTAAATATATAAATATTTTGCAATAAGCTTAACGCCTTTTTTTATTACTTATTTTCTTATTTTTTCATATTTTCATTGTTTTATAAATAAATATTTATATAAAGATGGAGTTTATTTTTGGTTTATTTTAAATTTGATCTTTTTATTTGTTTAAGCAAAGTTAATAGTGTTTTTTTTTTAAATTTGTTTTAGGGATTTTATTCATATTTTAGAAAGGTTAGTTTTTTATTTAGTTTATATAGTTATTCAGCATTTGATATTAAACGATTGCTTAAGATTTTAATTTTAATCTAAATAAATTTGTTAAGCATTAAAATTTAAAATCAACAATTAATAAAAAAATTAAATTTTTGTTGCAAAAATTTACACTAAGCTTAACTAGAAACATTTAAGTTTAACTTTTTTAATTAGCAAATAAAAACAATTTTAACATATTTTATTTTAATAAACCGTGGAAATCAAATTGAAACCCATGCAGTCTTTTAAAAATCTTCGATTACTAGAAAAAATAATAAATTATTTATAGTAATTATAAAAAAATTATTTTACATGTTTTTATATTTGTATGCCATATGACTCATTTTATTTAATTCCACTAAAATAGTCTACTGATGAGTTGGTGTAAGAACCAACGAAATGCATATAGACAAACTTAACCAACAACAAACCCTATAAATTAACAAGAAAATTGGGATTAAATCCTAAATAATTTAAAAATTGTGTTGTTTAACAACAAGGTTTTGTTTTCGGTTGCCCCTCAATACATTTAGCAATAACCAATGGTTATTCAAATGTAAGGGGAAAAAGAAAATCAAAACAGGCGAATAGCGAATAATGGTTTGTTGGATTCTTAAAAAAACTTGAACGTTTTGGTTTTTTTATAGTAATTCTCATTTTGTTTGATGAGATTATTATATAAAGACAGAAAATATTCATGAGTTTTTTAAGAATTGGGGTTGAAGTCTACTGATGAGTTGGTGTAAGAACCAACGAAATGCATATAGACAAACTTAACCAACAACAAACCCTATAAATTAACAAGAAAATTGGGATTAAATCCTAAATAATTTAAAAATTGTGTTGTTTAACAACAAGGTTTTGTTTTCGGTTGCCCCTCAATACATTTAGCAATAACCAATGGTTATTCAAATGTAAGGGGAAAAAGAAAATCAAAACAGGCGAATAGCGAATAATGGTTTGTTGGATTCTTAAAAAAACTTGAACGTTTTGGTTTTTTTTATAGTAATTCTCATTTTGTTTGATGAGATTATTATATAAAGACAGAAAATATTCATGAGTTTTTTAAGAATTGGGGTTGAAGTCTACTGATGAGTTGGTGTAAGAACCAACGAAATGCATATAGACAAACTTAACCAACAACAAACCCTATAAATTAACAAGAAAATTGGGATTAAATCCTAAATAATTTAAAAATTGTGTTGTAAAATAAATTTCTTTATTTAATAAAAAAGAGTATATATATTTTTACTAAATAGGAATTGTAAATTAGTTTAAGCTAAAAACTTTGTGTATTTTTTATATAAATTTCTGTTTAAAGCAATATTTTTTTAACATAAAAATATATTTTGTAATTAAAGTGAAAGAAAATAAGGCATTGCTTACATTTTGATATACATAGTTTGAAAAATGATATTTTTTATTTTTGTTTATAATAAAATCTTAACATATAACTATGTATGTATTTTAAAAATAAGACATTAGGCAATAGTAAATTTAGTTCTTTTTTTTCTTGATAAATTAAAAAATAATATATAAATGTAACAGCGTATTGAAATTAATAATAATTTATTTTTCAAAAAGCCAAATCTATTTTCTTAAAAACCTGGCATTTTTATATATTCAATTTTTAATAAGATTTGTTGTAATATTTTTGTAAGGTTAGGAAGGTCTGGAGTTATTAGATCGAGATTTGTTATTTAAAATAGAAAATGCCACCAAGAAGTTATGAAGCATTTCTTTAGACATTTTATTTAATATATTTTTATTAATATTTTTTTTTATCATTTTTAGGATTTTAATGATTATTTAATAGCATTTCAATAATGCTAAGGTGTTTAATTCTTTGCATTAGTTAATGGAAGCTGTAGGTGATATTTGATTAGTTGAAAAAGGGTTTGATGGCAGACGTTAAAAATATTTTTGAAAAAGTTTAATGCTCTAAATACGTTTATGTTTCTTAAAAACATTAAAAGATGTTAAACTAAAATTTTAAAACTGTAGAAACTTTGACGGAATTCAAACACCCACATTTTTTAGAGATTAAGATGTCAATGCAGTAATGTGTAATAGGTAAAACCATGGTGAAATTATGTTGACCAGGTGGTATTACGAGCACAGCTGATCTAATTCTTTCATGCATAAATCGAGGCTGGGTTGTCAAAGTTGTTTACTTTTACATATCTTGTTTTGACACCTGAGCCAACGAAAACGAAATATTTATTTACCAAAACTTTGTTGTTGTAGAATCACCACCACCTGATGCATTATTGCGACATGGCTAAAACTACATTGATTACCAAGGAGAAAGTTACAGTTATCTCGTTTTTTGTTGTTGTTTTGTAATGACAAGCAAAAGCGATAAGCCTAATGTAAAACAAGAAAAAGCTCTACGTCGCTATAAAAGTACTTATACAACTCTGCAAGATGGCCTTAACTGATACGCAATTTTCAGATTGGACAGGCAGGAAAATTTCTGGGCCTTTCAGTACCAAATGAGGTTTTAAATAAGGAGACAGTCTTTTGTGTGATGTTTTTTAAAATCCTCTTAGAAAAGGATTGCAAGATGATGGCTGGCGGTTATTTTTGATATACACGTTCATGGTTACATCATTTGTGTCACTGGCTATCCCGGGTTAGGCACACATTTACGGGCAAATGATATGGGTAGCAAAAACAAATTAAAAAAAACTGTGAGAACACCTAAATGCAAGCAAAGAAGATATGTAATATAATCACAAAAACTTAAACTGAGTAAGATGATTTATGTTTTAATGGGAAAAATGGGTGTTGCAGGACATGCAAGGATTACGAGGTAATACATTTAAAGTTTTTAGTGTATTTGCCCACATCGATGGCACGAAGCTATAGATATTTTCTTTTTTTTTATTAGATAGCAGGTCAAGCCAAATGCTGGCCAAGATGATCTTCTAGTAATGATCGAAAAAGCAAATCGATGTGCTTGATATTTTGAATCGAAAAAATTCTCTTAGTCATGAATACATATTTTTAAAAACATATGTATGTAACTGAAAATCGTCAAGAAGGTTTTAAAAACACAATTTTCAATTTTTTTACGTCCTTAGTTATGCATGAGTAATGATACATCCCTTTTCCGAAAAAGCCTATTAATTTGTCTTTGAAGTTTATTTGGCTTTTAGTAACTAAATAAATCAAAATTTTGTATCGTAAATAACTGTCTACATCCAGTACATCTTTTTTTCAACTTGCGAAAAGTTGTTGCATTGAAATATATTTAAAGATAATAAAAGTATTCCAGTCGTTCGCAGTGTGGCTTATATAATTAAAAAAAAATTAAGGTAAAGCTAAATAAAAAATTATCTTCTTTTTTTTATTTATTTTGTCTTTGACAGGCTAAATATAAATTTCTCGACAAAAGAACAGCTCACATACAATACAAAAACAAAGCACAGAATGATAAGTCCAAGGATTACGCTAAAACGAGCAAAAATTTAAAACTTTCGGCGCATGCTGAACCGGTTACGTCACGCAGTGTTTTTCTATTAACGAATTACTCACACCTACTGTTCTTCTGTTAGCCAAACATTTTATGGTTATATGCATAAAAATTAAATTAGGTTTATAAGAGGCTTATTTGATTATTCTTTATACCCCTGCCAAGTTAGCCCTTAATAAATCTACTTTAATTTTTATGAATATGAGCGTTAATGTTTTACGCTTATGTGATTGGTTTTAATGCCAAAGCTTATGGTTGTAGGGTTGCTTACTATTACAAAAAACATGAATTTTTTGTTAAAAATTGATGCCTTCCTTTATAAAAGAGATTTGGCAAAAGTATCGCGAAATCATGCTCGTGGCGTAATCTTTTGTCTATCATTCTTATGTCTACAAAGTAGACCATGCTGGAATAATAATGTGACCTCGCCCCTAGAACAACAACTTCCTTTAAAAATCAGCATGTATTTTGTTGTTGCTAAATTGTAGCCAAGTTGTCAAAAAAAAATTTCTATCCCACATACACACAGTATACACAATAAAAATACAACATAAAAAATTTGGCAAACTATGTAGAAAACATATGGCAAAAATTCAAGTCAGTTTCTTCTACCTTATTCAATGTACTTTGATGTAGACTCTACATTTACTAGTAGTAAAAGCTTTTAAAAGGGATAAAAACTTTTGCGGACTGCTTTCTTACGAAAGATTTTTTCACAAAGCTTTTTCATCGGATCAATTTATGAATGTGTATGATGTGTACGAAATTTTCTTCTGATTCACTTTAAGCTAATTTTTATGCTACAAGTTTGGTTTTCTATGACGGAAAAGAAACACAAAGGTCCTTTTTTACGTCTTTAAATTCAGACTTGCGGCAAGAAAAATTGCCTAATGTAAACATAGAGTATGTTCATACAAAAAGCTGGGGGTTTGCTTTTCGTTTGCCTTAAGCTTTTGTTTTTTCAAAGTTTAAAGCTTAAGTTAAATTTGTATAATGATACAGTAGATGTTTATAAGATTAAATACAGTTAAAGTTTAAAGTTTGTTTTTGTGTTTTTTTTTTTAATGGCACAATATAACAAGCTCTATAGGTTGTAAGTTTTATATATTTATAGTAAGATAAATAGGAGGCTAATTTTGATGCAAATTAAGGATAAAGCTGAATTTACATACGAGTACTTTCCAAACTTAAGCCTTCCACGGCCGATATTGGGGATGGTGAATTTCTACTTTTACTACTAGAATTTGAACCACTTTTGCGATGACATCTACGTGTGGATGATTTTAATCAACTTGCAGCTGTTGTGGTACGCGTCAACAGTTCGTCATCGTCCAGTTGAGCCAAAGCTGAGGGAGAACCCACATCTATGGAAGTTACACGATTGCCGCCATCAGCTATCGAAGGTAGTTTAATGATTTCAGTTTCAGACAGTACAGGCATAATGATGCAAACGAAATTTTGGCCAGTATTAGAATCTCGTGGATGAAGAGTGACAGGATTAAATTTATCAGTTTGTCCTTCGGTGTAGGACTGAAGCCGTTGAAATATCTCGGGATAATGCTTGCGCAGTATTACACCGCGCCTAGAAAGTATATCGAGTATATTTGATAGAACCAGCTCGCGTTGAGTGGTGGAATTACGCAGTTGAGGGTTAAAGGTCAGTATCAGAACTTCTGTGGTGGGCTCTGGTACTGCCACCACTGTAACGGGTTGGGGTAGAGGTTGTTGTTGTTCAAGTTCAGCTAAGACAGTTCTACAAAGTTTTAATTTGGCACAACGTGAAACCAGTTGGCGTTCCCAGCGTACCGGAGCCTGACCCATGCCAGGAGCTTCCGATACCACACACACTGCCACATAAACTAACATTTTAGAATCTGGCCGATATTCAGTGCTTAATTTTAACAATTCCGAGTAGAGTTCAAGGCCCATTTCGGCTGGCATCAGGTCGGGCCATCGCACATAGGAAGCTTCGCCCATACACTGAAAACCATTTTTAATGAAACCCTCTGCCGACTCCGGAGAACGAAACAGAATTCTTACAACTCCACGACCTTGCGACAAAAATCCTTTGCGTGCCAACAGACTTAGGTGACGCAAAGAATCACTGTCATCCTTGCAGGAAGCTAACACTTGGCGGCACAGATTTGAGACGCGGGAGTGCAGACACGCCTTACGATGTTTCTCCCAATGGGCTCGGCGACATTCACGCGAACAATATAAATAGGTACAATTGTGGCATGACTTGTAATACTTCTTGGCGTCGGCGGTCGTGGCAGTGTGATCGCACTTGTTATTGCGGCACTTGATCTGCAGCTCACCAGAGGCGCTGGCCGTTCGATTATTCGATTCTGAGGAGTCGCCGAGTGATACACGGCGGGGAGGCAGGAACGAGGGCGTTCCACCTGCATAGCCATTTGCCGTCGTATTGGTGTTGGTGACGGTGGTGATTGAATCGCTGGCATACGTTTTGGCATTTGCAGCATAAAACTGTGACTTTTGTTCGAATTGCTGTTGTTGCTGCTCTTGTTGTTGCAGCTGCTGTTGCTGTTGTTTCTGTTTCGTTGCCGCATCTCCTTCACTACGTCGTCGCAATATTTGTTGTTCCTCTTTAGATATTGCAAGTAAGTTTTCCTTTTCTCTTTGTTGTTGTTGTTGTTGAAATTGATGTAAAGCCTGTTGTTTTTGGGGCATATATTGTTGGATATTTTGCTGCTGTTGTTGTGATTGAATTGTTTCCTTAGGCGTTTTAAATTCATTAACTAAAGCGTCTCCTATTTTAGTTTTTGGTAAATAAAAAACAAATAAAATAATTTTCAGTTATTTGGTTTTTTTGAATTATTTAAAAGTTTTCTACATAACAATTAGCATTCCCTTTTACTAAAATATTTTTGTTTTCTTAATAAAAAATATTGTAATATTTTTTGTATGAGCATGCTGCAACTTGTTTTGAAAAAGAACTTAAATATAATGAAAATAGCGCGTTAAAAAATACATTTTAACTAATTTTACAATCGTTTGCTAAGACAAGCAAAAGGAACAAAAATTTTGTAATATTTTTCAATTTATTTATAAATGAAATTAATTTTGTTTTTTTCTAATTTCTTTTTATACTTTTTCTCAGTGTAATTATCTAATTTTTAAAAATGCTTTTTAAATTAAAAAAATGTTTAAACGACCTATTAACTTAATTTAATTTTAAGAATAGATTTAAAAGCTAATGGAAGCATATGAAAATGAAACAATTTATAACCAACTAACCTAAAAGCAACATATGTATTAAATAAAAAATAAAAAATTGAAATATTTGTTACTATATTTAATCGATATTTGAATACCTACAAATATACTTTAACATAAATATAAGGTGGATTTACAAAATATTTTATGGTGTTTTTTACTTATTAATAATAAAAGAAAATTTTGAACCCGTTTATCAGCGCTAATATTTGTTAATGTCAACATAAATAATGTTTTCAAAAATTACGACAATAAGGCAATACAACTTGACAACGTACATTGTGAATCTGATAATATGTAAAAGACATAAATGCATCTTCTTTGGCCAATTCTTTAATGCACTTTAAGCTAAGTTGTTTGAATTTAATGGTTGTTGTTCCCCGTATTACTTAAAATTGGACTTAATAATTACTTTATTACATTGTGATGTCTCAGGCAGTAGTCAATTGTTCGAATCTGTTTGTTTAAATTCACTTTATTTGAAGCTGTCCTTAGTTTGCCCCCCTAAGGTTTATCCCATATTTTAAAAAATACTTCCCTTCCACAATAATGTGTAGTTCTAATATATACGACAAACAAGCAGCCGTTAGATTGAAAATAAATAAGTCATTAACAGCTCTCCTCCGAGCAAGGGCAACTGCCCTTCATTCGAAGATGCAGAGTGGAATGCGAATTAAATTGACTGATTGACAAGTGACAGCAGGACGGCTGAGAGCTGTTTAGACTTAAACAAAATTTAAATATGGGCTTGTTCTCCGGCTCAAGGTAAACTCCTGACATTGGCTGGAAATCGGTAATTTAGCATCGTTTAGCAGGACGCCGTAGTCACGACAACAAAGTTGTCACAGAAAAAAGTACCTAAGAAAAGAAGAAATAAAAGACTGGAAGCGGTAAGAGGCCCCTGCTTTTTTTCTGACTAACATGGCTAAAAGAACCTCGTGAGATAGTAGCAAACTGATTGACACGCTTAAGCCTCTGAAAAGACTTTTAGCAAACTGATGCTTGCAAAAGGATTAGATATCGATAGATTCTCGTCGAGCTCTTTTTTTTTGAGACCACATTACCGAAATTGTTAGTTTAGATCCAATACGTCTCTAAGAGCGAAGTGCAGTTTTCACTGCCGGATCTTGGATTTATGTATGATCACTGCCGGATCTTGGATGTAGTCTAACACGTTTTTAGGCCTAGTTGGGTTACTATTTATAGCAACAGTCAAGCAGCTCTTATGACGCTTAAAATGCGTCAAGTCTAGGTAAGTAAAAGATTCTAGAATGGCCACTGGTGGCCACTGGGGCACTGCAACGTAGTTTGCAATGAAATTGGCGACGAGTTTTCCCGTAGTTTTTCGGCCCTTGACTTGACATATAAGAAACAAGTAGCAAAACCACCAATTGGCTCTTATGGGGAGACTATGACATGGGTGTTAAGCACGATGAATCTTTAACTAAGGAAGTGGTGTTTTTCCTGGGTAGCCAGGGCTATAGATATGGCTGGGGTTAAGGTCAGAAAACACAAGGTTACACATGAACTTGAGCAGGTTAAATCTGAGGACTACGGTTCGTGTCATTATAGGACACTATCCGTTTAGGGCTAGGATAACCAAATAGGATAGTGGCACTCTGGATCATTGTATAATGTATCAAAATGAAGAGGGAATATAGGCGATAGATAATGATGTCATTAACTGTCAAAAAAGTTCTCTTATCTCCGGCAGTGAAATAAGTGGTTGGTTAAAGGGTTTTGTAAAGAAATAATCTCTGTTTTGGTGTGCAAACTGGGAAGCGTTATTAAGTTCATTATGGCAGTCAGTTGACTAGGGGATGGTAATTGGGGACAATGTGAATGAATGGACTCATCATCGTTGGTTCAAATTGGTCTGGTCGCTATACTGTAAATCTTATCTCTATCGAATTTCATCAAAATATCCAGTCAGATAAACGCACAGGCTTAAATTATCTTAAATGTTTTATCAACATCTCTTCCTTAAATTTAATCATATTTCTTGTTCAACCCTTCCAAGGGAGCCATCCCGCTCGCTTACAGGTTAAGGACGGGATAAGTTTTTTTGACACAGAGACCAAGCATTTAACTAAGTGATGGTAGAAATTGGAGACGAAGCGCAAAGGACTAAATCGCTCGGACAGCTTTTATAGGTTTGGTAAAGGAACAAACAGTCTGTAATAGCCCTTTAGGTAAGTAATTAAGTCCAAACCTTTATGTTGCTGTGATACAAATGTCCCCCAGAGTAAGCAATTTAGGATTAACTGCCTCAAATATTTCACAAACTTTGCATATATTTATTACCTTTTGCCAACAAATGTTAAAAGGAATTCTTTAATGAACAATCTAAAATTTACTATTGGTCCCAAATAAATTCATCTCCCCGAAATCATATTTACATATTCTCTTGAATTTTGAATAGGAAATGCCATTGAAATATATTATTGCATGCGTAAGTATTATTAAAATAAACATGAGCCGACTAAGTTTTGTGAAGTGGGTTCATTAGCGCCCCTACCCCCCGCAGTAGGCAAAGAAAAGTTAATCCCACTTAAGAAAATAATCTTAACCTGTGTTCTATGTGCATACGCTGATACGTAATATAAATTAAATTGTGGTGTTGGATATATTATCGTCGGGTTTGACAGACTATAGATTTTTCAATTGTTAACTTTTCTTTGTTGCAAAGTCGCTAATTTATTTTTTTCCAACTACGGCATCATTTTGCCTGAAACAACCCATATTTTTAAACCAAAGGGTTTTAAACTATTTTAAGAAGATTAAAATGTTATTATTTCTACTCCTTGTTTAAATAATATAATTTAATTACAGAACTATATTCTTATTTAATTATTTAATTTAAAATAAAAATAAATATTTTAAAGTTTGCTATGGCGTATAAACAAAAAATTTAAATATTTAAGCAAAATTGTAGAAATTAAAAAAATAATAATACATACATATGAATATATATATGGGGGATTTCATGTCAAGTGACCCAACTTTTTTTTTCGATTGGAAAGAAATTTGGACCAAAGTAAGTTCTTGCAGAGAGTAGCATAGACACAATTTTTTAACACGATCGGTCAAGAACTCTCTGAGCTAGAGGGGTTCAAAATTTTACGTTTTCGGCAAATAGGTGTTTTTTCTCATACATGTAGTTTGTTACCTTTTGCTTTTAACAAATTCGTCCCAAATACTTTCGATAGCTTTTTCTTCAATCTTCCAGAAAAAAATATTTTTAAAATTAAAAAAATTTTTTTTTATATTTTTTTTTATAAAATAATTAGAAAAAATTTTTTTTTTCCAAATATGCCCATTTTTTTTTTTTTTTTGCTCAAAAGAAAGCTTAGGTCTTTTGCTTGAAGAACTTGGAGGTCGCTTAGTGGGATGCGAGTGGGATATCTATAAAAATAAATGTTTTGTAACTCAAGGCAGAGGTTTTCCAATTTTCGCGTATATTCTGTTTGATTTTTTTGCTATTTATGTAAAATTTTCTCTTAAGCTAAAAAAAAAAATTATTTTATGCTAAGAAACAAAATAATTTAACCTTTCCGACGGTATGCAAGTACCAAATAAAGTCTCATACACTCGACACTGCATTACCAACAAAATTGTAGGCCTCTGGAATAAAATCACTTTTATATGGCAATGTCTGAACACATTTTATTAATATTTTCAATGCATACCGTCGGAAAGGTTAAATTATTTTGTTTCTTAGCATAAAATAATTTTTTTTTTGCTTAAGAGATAATTTTACATAAATAGGAAAAAAAATTAAAGTAGAATATACGCGAAAATTGAAAAACCTCTGCCTTGAGTTACAAAACAATTATTTTTATAGATATCCCACTCGCATCCCACTAAGCGACCTCCAAGTTCTTCAAGCAAAAGACCTAAGCTTTCTTTTGAGCAAAAAAAAAAAAAAAAATGGGCATATTTGAAAAAAACAATTTTTTTTCTAATTATTTTATAAAAAAAAATTTAAAAAAAATTTTTTTTAATTTTAAAAATATTTTTTTCTGGAAGATTGAAGAAAAAGCTATCGAAAGTATTTGGGACGAATTTGTTAAAAGCAAAAGGTAATAAACTACATGTATGAGAAAAAACACCTATTTGCCGAAAACGTCAAATTTTGAACCCCTCTAGCTCAGAGAGTTCTTGACCGATCGTGTTAAAAAATTGTGTCTATGCTACTCTCTGCAAGAACTTACTTTGGTCCAAATTTCTTTCCAATCGAAAGACATCGGTTTTAAAAGTTGGGTCACTTGACATGAAATCCCCCATATATATATTTAATATACTTATGTATGCATTTTTATTATATACTAAAAGGATGCTTCACTACATACGTTTCCTAATCCTAATATAACCTAAATTTGATTAAAAGATATTTCTAATGCAACGTCCTTAAGCAAAATACATATCTTTGAGGGGTCTATATGTATATATTTATTATTATTATTTATATAAAACTTTTAATAACTAAATATGTATATTGAATTATATTTAGAAATATAAAAATTAGTTTATTTATGAATCAACGAGCTGTTTTTATAATATTTCTGTTCCCACTTTTTAGACAAAAAAATATATTTATTTAACATTATTAATTACAACATTGTTTTAAGTTGCTTGTTACACCCTTCACATAGTGATCATATACCCTGATCAGTTTGTCATTCTGTTTGTAATTTCAACAGTGTTCACTTGGGACCCCATAAAACTTAAATATTTTGAGTCCCTATAGAAAGGGAAGGTTTTTTAAGGAAAAAAACCTGTGCATAAATATCTTATATATCTCAGCAAATACAGCCACCCTTGCCCCAAAGCTAGCTATTCTGAAGATAGAACCCTTATATGGGGAAAACTTTTTTTGGATGGGAGCAGGGGAAACGGTATCACCCCTATAATTGCACAAATTTTTTAAAGTATTTAATGCGTTAAATCCAAGAAACTATAACAGCTATAAACTTTAAGCCTGTTGCAAAGTAGTTCCAGTATAATACGTACATCATTAAAAAAAATGGTTGGACAGGAGCGCTAGCCCCCTACACATATAAAATGTCTATGCAATTTTTGATACCCTATATTTTGAAACCTATAGGAGAAATCGAGTTTTATTTTCCCAAAAAGTAATTGTACAACAATGTATCATTTTGAAAAACATATTAGAAGGATAGGAGCAGGGGAAGGGGAGCCCCCTACAGAAACTGTAACAGCTATCGACTCCAAATGCCTTTTAAGAAATATTAGTACAAAAATGCCTACATTTTGGGAAAAAATGAGTTTGGTAGGAGGAGGAGGCGCTGGGGGATAGGAGTAGCCTCCATACAAATGAAAAATTTTATTAAACTCTTATTTTGAAATACAGGGTGTCTAGTGGCAGATTTATATATGCAAACTAAAGTAAGAAACGTAATAATTGACACAAAATTTTATTAAGAGCCTTGAACGATAAAATGGAAATTCGGATTTTATTTTTTAAAGAGTATATCATCTACATGTCTACCGCCGAGTTGAACACACTGTTTAAAACGAAGCCATGTGTTCTGCGCCTCATGCTGCAGTAAACTTCGTTCAACTGAGCTGATTTCTCGACAAATATTTTCTTTTAAGGCCGCAAGAAATTGAGGATTGTCATTATAAGCCCTTTTTTTGGGGTAGCCCCAAAAAAAATTCATGGGAGTTAGATCTGGTGACCTCGGTGGCCACAGGATGCTCCAAAAGCAAATGATCAGTTTTTGGGCAAACATTTCCCCGAAGCAAATTCATCGAAGCACTGGTTGTGTGTGCAGTCGCCGCATCCTGTTGAAACCACGTGTAAAGAGATGACGATAGATGAGCTCGCAGGTTTGGCAAAAAAAACATTTCGTTATCATGCGTCGATATTTTAATTATTCCAATTGTTTCATGTGGAGATAAGGCACACTAAACAGTTACCCTGAGGCAATGTAATAGTTTTTGATGTTTCAATCTAGAGTTACGAAATCTTGAAGATAAGTATATTCAGTTTTGCTTGCTGACGTGGCCGTTTAAGTGAAAATGAGCCTCGTCGCTCCAAAAATAGGATTTACAGTGCGAAAACGCTCCCACATCGTTTCACAAAAATATTTGCGTAAACCAAAGTCAATTTCTTTCAGTTCTTGAACGATTGAAATTTTAAAATGATAGAACTTTAGATCCGTTTTCAAAATTTCATGAATAATAGATCTAGGAAGTCCTAGTTGTTTCGCTCTTTGCAGTACTGAAGACGCGGATTTTCATGTAAACTGCTTTCAACCAGTTCAATGTTTTCGGGAGTCCTTGAAGATCGACTGGGCCCTGGCCGTGGGACATTCATATCCGAAGCAGTTGCGCGGAGTCTCTGCACCCACAAACGAATTAACCTAAACTCGGTCCGTCAAGTATTCGCCGAATACCAAACAAAATTATCGAAGAGCAATTACGTTTAAATCATACCTTTAAAAAATGTTTTCACAGCAAACCCGCGATGCTCACTTGACCATTGCGATTGGCCCAAATAATTTTTCCTTTCAAACATTTTTGTCGAACATACATACATACTCTCTATCTACTTAACAGGGTTACTGTACAAAATTTAAAAAAAAAAATTAAGTAAAACCCCAACATCTTTTCTGAGTCCCCCTTAGAGAAATAATCTGTTGCCCGACCCCCATTCGTTTTCCCTCCCAACCATATTCATAAAACATACTTACCCCCTATCTATATCACCTAAGGGGGCTGCCATACAAAATTCAAAAAAATTAGGGTAAAAACCCCTATATCTTCCCCAGAGTCGGGCCTAGAGAAATAAAGTGTACAACCAACCCTCATTAGCTTTCCCTTTTAAACATATTCCTTAAACATACTTACCCTCTATCACCATCGTCTAAGGGGGCTCCCATACAAAGCTTGGAAAGTTGTTATAAGCGCCCCTTATAGCTTCCAGGGTCCCGGTGGATAGATCTAATGTAGGACTGACCGCAACTAATTTTTCATTGCAAATATTTTCCTACAAGGAGGTTGCCATACAACATTTTAAAAATTAGGGCAAAACACCTACACGTTGTGAAGGGTATATAAGATTCGGCCCAGCCGAAAATAGCACTCTTACTTGTTTTTAATTATTTTTTTTTTATTTTTTAATAAATATTTTTATGTTTATAAACGCTTGTGGAACAAAAACTTACAGGTGCATACCTGTGCTGGGCCTAGCATAAGCATCATTGGCGTTGGCTCCAGTTTGATGTGTTGGCAATCCTAAAAGAGAAGCTAAAACATCTGCTAACGATGCGTTACTCAGTGAACGTTCTGGAGTATTTACATTTATTGGCAAATTGCCAGGCATTAGGCCATTATTGTTTGTTTATAAGTATATTTTTGGAAAGGAGACAAATTAAAGCAAAAAAAAAAAGAAAAAATTCAAAAAAAAAATTTTTAAAAGGGATAAAGAAAAAAGTTGTAAAAAAAGTTGAAAATTATTTGTTATTTTGCTAAGCTTATCACTAAAAATATACGAAAAAAAATTGATATTTTATGCATTTATAAATATGTAACATGTTAAGGTATCTCATACAAACGCTTAAGTTTCCAGCAAATTGTGCAATTTACTCATGTTATGTTCTTCTTTAGCGTACAAAGTGTTAAAACTGAATATTTCAAATCTGTAAAACTCAATGGCATAGTTTGGGATTGAATTTTAAATTTTTTTAAAGTCCGAATATCTATGTATCATTTAACGACTTTTTCACTACCCAAACATTTTTTTTTAATAAAATGTAAAAATTGAATTTTTTAAGTTTTTTTCTTCGAAAAGGCGTAGCAGTGTTAAGGTGGGTGAGTTTCAAAAAACACGCCGTTCATTTACACATACGAAAAACTTTAGCATTTGAAAGAGCTCTTTTAAAGTTACATTTAAGCGTATTTACAAAAATTATGATAAAATTACACTGAGAATATAATTATATAAATATAAAACAAAAAAAAAAATAAATAAATAAAAGTAAATTAAAGTGTGCGATAAACCACAAAATGCATACAAAAGCTAAACTGTAGGTATATTTTGACTTTTCAAGCAAATAAAACCTAAAAGGCATATTCATAAATAATTTTTACATTAAAAAAGCGGGTTTTAAACGAAATTTTCATACAAAATCAGTATTTCAAATCTATTTTTTATAAAAAATTTTTATGAATATATGTAGATACCCCTTATGCTTTAAATAAAAATTTAAAAGAATTGTGAAACTGAATGTTTTTAAATTTTTTGCTTCTTATTATGTTAAACTCTTTCCATAACTGAAAAGGGTAGTATAAATATAGGTTGGGCTAGCTCCGTAAAAATATGATATAAAAGTTAATGTGGAGGCAAAGATTAGAGAAAAAACAGAAACAATCCAATCCTTTTGTTATAGCTACACACAAGAAATAAACTAAGTAATCTTTACTTAAATCAAGACGTAGAGGAGCTAAATAAAGTCGCACAGAGAGCGTTTTAATATCAAACAATCAGAAATATCCCTCAGACAATCGATATTTAAAATCCGTGCATATATCCCATGAATCTCAGGCAATATAGTCACTTTTACCACCAAACTTGGCACGAAAACTTTAAAGATGGAAACCTAGATGGTAATTTTTTTTGAATATGTCATGCGCTAAATCTGAGTTTTAGTATAATCGTACATTTTAAACAAGTAAGAGCGCTATATTCGGCTGTGCTGAATCTTCGAAACCCCAAACCTTTTTTATTTTTTTCCGTTTTTTATTTATGAAATATTTCTAATTTTTAAATATGAGTCGGTGTCATATTTTAACCCTCTTAGGGTGACTAGGGTAGCTGCAGGGGTTTTCACCGTAATTTTCTTTAAATTTTGTATGGACTTTTACTCTTTTTTTTTAATTTTGTTTGGCAACACCCTTGGGTGATAGGGGGTAAGTATGTGCAAGGAATATGTTTAGGAGGAAAAACTAATTGGGGTCTGTAATCAATTTTATTCCTGTAGGGGCGTTTCCGGAGAAGTTGTAGGGGTTTAACTCTCTTTTTTAAAATTTTGTATGGCAACCCTCTTAAGACGTGGAGAAAAGGGGCAAGTAAACTCTAGGAATACATTTGGGAGAAAAAACTAATGGGGGTCTGTGATACATTTTATTTTTTAAAATTTTGTATGAAACCATGTTAGGGGCTGGCGATGGAGGGTAAGTATATTTCACAAAAATGTTTGGGGGGATAAACTAATTGGGGTTGGTCCTACATTTTACCGTTGTAGGAGAACCCTGGAAGCTGTGGCAGCGATAAAAAAAATAAATTAAGCTTTGTATGGCAACCCTGTTATATAAAAACTAATAATAATAAAATTTTCGTTTTGGGCGTGGTTCTGTAGTATTACCAAGACTGATTCAGTTTTTTCTGTTTTTGTTGTTTTTATTATCATAAACATACAATATGTACATATGTACTTTCCTTTGTTTTATTTTTTCGAATAAAAAATAGGAGGTAGTCTTGGTTTTTGGCTTATATGCCTCGGTCAGTTATTGACCGACTTTGCTGAATTTCAATACCGATTTTCTCGCAGATATTTCTAACAGTTTGATCCCACTTACGGGTCTATGCAACATCGGGAGGCTTCAGAAAGTTTTGACGATAACACGGTCAGACGAACATGGCTAAATCGGCTTCCCTATCTATAAGGATCCAGAATATATGTACTTTATGTGGTCGCAAATGGATAGTAAAGAAATTACAAACGGAAAGACAAACTTATATATACGCTTATCACTTATGTGAAGGGTATAAAAATTGGTTGGGTAGGCGCAGGGGTAGCCGCATACAAATGAAATTTTTTTTTTAACTTTTAATACGGTATATCTCAAAAGCTATAACAGCTACCGACTTTGAATTTCCTACAAAAAGCAATTGTGCCGCAAAAAATACCGGCTCGGAAAAAGAGTTGGATTAAAGCAGGGAGAAAGGAAAACCCTATTTAATGAATGAACAATTTTTATAAAACTTTTATTGCGAAGTATGTCGAAAACGGTCAAACTCTGGACCTCAAACCTTTTTTATAGTATTTCTATTATACATACGAACGATAAAATTATGAAGTTCTCTATTTCTAAGACTAGAATACCTATTGACTTAAAAACCGGCACAACGTATTTTGATTATGGCTGAATTCCAAAACTTAGTTTGCTTTGCATTAAAAATTTTCAACTTCTTCCCTTATACACTCATTACAATTTTGACAACATTTTTTGCTTCCAGGACATTAATATAGCTGTAAACACTCATTTGAAAGTAGAAGATATTATCAAAAACCTCATCTTTGCTTTCAGGAAAAACTTGAAATTTTTTGATGCAAAGCAAACTGCGTTTTGGAATTCAGCCTATATTTGCGGTACGAAGACAACTTGGGCAGATCTGATAGCTGGGTGTGCAAAAAGATCAATGAGGAAGGAATATAAGATTCGGCATAGCCAAATATAGCGTTCGTACTTGTTTTTTGTTAGTTTTCTTCCAGAAAGCGAATTTGTTGCAAAAATTGAAATAAATAAAGATCGCCGAAAGAGTTCTGTAATTTGTAAATTACTTTTAAATAATAAACCAAACTCTTTCTATGAAGTTCAAAATGAAAAAGGGTATTAATAAAAATTTGTCGTAATAGAGATTTAAAAGCCAAATTCAAAACTTATTATATTAACAAAAACAATGTCAAAATTCTATGAATTTGCCAAATATAAAAAAATAAACAAGAAAAAAGCCATTTAAACTAATAAAAAATGAAACAAACAAACAAAAGCAAAATTTGTTTTAAACACAAGTAAAAGTATAATTCGATTTTATTTGAGAAAAATTTTTAATAATAAAACAACTTAAGAAATAAACTTTGTATCATCATAATAATATTCTTGTTAATTTATTTTAATCAATTGTTGTTGTAAATATGTGTATAAAATATATATTGTGATTGTTAAACTTTAAATATTTATTTAAATTAAAAGTATTTAAAATATAAGTAAAATAATTCAAAAAAATATGTTATTGTGATTAAAATAAATAAATTTTTTTAAAGGAGAAAATAAATTTGTTTTACAAAATAATTTTTATTGGGCTGATTTGCAAGCAAAAAATAAATTTTCATTAAAATTAAAATTATAAATATTTTTTGTGTTGACTAAATTTAATATTATTTTATCAAGCACATTTAAAATTAAAACAAAATATATTTTTAAACATTATTGTCCTTAAATAAGCAGTAATTTTTTTGATAAAATTTCATTTAAAACTTGTAAAATAATAAAAAATTTAAATTTAAATTAATAACAAATAAATAAGTGTCCTACGCATAAATATTAAGAAGTGATGAGTAAAGTTTTTAATAGGATTTGAAATTAAAAATTTTAAAAATAAAAGCACTTTATTTTCCAGCTCGTTTTAGGAAAGTTTAATATTTTTGTTTAAATTTAGGTGAATTGTTCTTATTTAAAAACAAGCCTAAATAGAAAATTCTACCAATTTTTTTTTGTCTAAAGGTGGGCCGAAATGACAAAAAAATTTTTAGTTTAAAAGAAATTGTGAATAAAGTTTTTTAAAATAATAGGTGTGTTCATTTACAGAAAATTATCACTAATTTTCGATAATTATTACTAGTAAGTGTTCACGTACACAAAAAATTAGCAGCTAGAGAGCCAAAAAAGAGCGTAATATGTTTAGAAACAAAAATGTTTCTGATAATTTCTGCTAGTAAAAATTTTACTATCAGAAATTATTCAAACAGTCTTTCTGTCATTATGCTTTGAAAAAAAATTTAAGTTTTTAATTTTTATAGGTTTACAATAACAAAATACATTTGCTTGCTAGTTTTGACTGTGAAATGGTTCATTTAATTTTAAATATTTTTGAGCGCAATTTTAAAAATATTTCTTTTTACTCTCTTCTTGCTAGTTATTACTGGAAAGTTATTGAACACAACTAATATTAAAAATTTCTATTGTAATAAAATTTTTTTTTTGAAAATTACCAAAAGCTGAAATTAAGTTTATAATTTAGGGGGTAAGAGTAAAGCTTTAAAATAATTTTTTTTATGTTTATAATAATTCCCGTCATATACAAAAGCTCTTTAAAATAAATTTTGTGTTAAAATTTTGTGATACATATTTATAAAAAAAATTTAAATTTTTGGGACAATGTTTAAACTTATTATTTTTAACAATTAATAAAAAATTAAAAAATTAACTTTCTAAAATATCTCAATTGATAATGTCTTTAACTTTAACGAATGATTATCCAGAGGTTAAGGGAAAAAATAAAATCAAAACAGTTGAATAAAAAAATGATATCCTGAGTTTTTGAAAAAAACTCTTAAATGTTTTTGTTTGTTTATAATAATTCTCAATAAGTTTATTAATTGAGGTTATTATATAAAGACAAAAAATATACATACATGAGGTTTTCAAGAATTTGGTTGAAGTCTACTGACGATTTGGTTTAAGAACCGATGAAGTAGACAAACTTAAGTAAAACCGGGGTCAAGGCCTGAATATTTGAAATTGTTTTTTAATGTTAAAATTCTAAATTTGCGTTAATTTTACATTTTAATGCTTTTATATCATTAAACTTAAAACGCAGACTTTTCATATGCCGGAAAGTTTTGTTTTAATATTTGTATGAAATTTTAAAATGTATTGTTAAAAAATTAAATTAAAAAAAAGATATTTTAAGAATTTGTATACTAAACAAAATTTGTTTTAAAAAATCTTTATAAAATATAAAAACTAAAAAAATTATTATAAACAAGAAAACAAGCTTTAAGTTCCTTATTTTCTCTGGATTATTGTAAAACAAAGTGCTTTTATTAAACAAATTATACAAGAAACAAAGTTTGTAGATGTCATCTCATATTTTTTTCTGGGTTTAAAATTTAAAGCAAGAACTTTACAATAAAAAAATCAAGTCAAAATTTAAGGCATAAGAGAGGGTTGTGTTAAAATTTTTAAAGCAAATGGTATTTAGTGCGGAAAAAAAATGAAATAAAAAGTTTGATCTTTTTTTTCTCAATTAAAGTTTAATATTCAAAAATATAAAATAATTTATATTTTCATAAATTATATCTTAATCAACGTTTTTTTTTTATTGGTATTTAACTACAAACTAAAAATAATAAATAAACAAAAAATAAGTGTTTTTTTTTGTAAAAATTATACAAAAAATATTTTAAAATCATATTGCCAAATGCATTACAAACTACATTCTTTGTAAATTAAAAAAAAGTAAAAGCTTTTTTCGCTTTTTTTTATCTAAGAAAGCTACACTTAAAGATAAATACTAAACAAAATCAAAGATTTAAAAATAATGTGTTTAAATATTTAATGAAAAAGCAAAAATCAATTTTAGCACTCTTGTATTTGTTGGAGGTGAAATAGGGGTTTCCGTTTTGACTCACCAACTCCTAAATTAATACCACCGGCGGCACTACTACTACCAGTATCGTTATTAAAAGCACCGTTGTTCATACGGGTTAATTGTATGTCATTTCCCGTGAATGTTGACAAATTTAATCTACCGCCAACACTAACGTCAATATTATGATTGACGTATTGTAAATAACATTTGTCGTTGTTACTGCTGTTGATTAATAGAGCAGGTCCCTGCAGTGACGATTGAGAGGATGATGTTCCTGCAGCAGCTGCTTGTGCGACCGATATAAGGGGTGTATTTTCAATAATAGGTGTCTGTGGTGAGTCCAAAGGACGTGTGCCCACAAATGATGATTCAACCCAACATTTTCTAGATTTTTAAGTAAAAGAAAAAATAGAAAAAAATAAAAAATTTAATTAAAACAATTATATCGATTATACGAGGTATACATAAGTATACATTATTATATATAGTTTATTTATATGCTATTTAAGAATGTATATATTTAAATGAGCCGTTTATTTTGAAAATGGTATAAGTCACTTTTTTAAAAAAATTTAGTTAACGGCAACACTATATACTATTGAACGGTATTTTTTCATATCTTTAAATATCTCGACTTTAAAAAAATGACTTATGCCACCATCAAAATAAACGGCTCATATATTGGATTGCTTAAGGAAAGAATAAATTTATACGTATGTGTTATGATATATATGTAGAGTGTACTTATGAACACAAGTGTACACTCCTGTTTACTTGATTAGATCTAATTTATTTATAAAGATATAAAGTAGGTCATATCTTTTTAAGACTTTTGTCATCTGCTTACATTGTGCAACAGTCAAAATGAGCATTGTTTCTACCGTCCCTCTTGCAATTTTCCAATTTAGTCTTTTTTTCATCAGATTGATATTATTGTACAAATTCTTTGTTGTAAACTTGAAGTCAATAGCTGTCATACTTTTCAAAAAAATTCTTATTAAAATATACATATAGTTGGTACCGTGAAATAACTCCCAAATGAAATAACTCCCAATGAAAAAATTAAATAACTCCCAATTTTTTTCCATACAAATTGGGAGTTATTTCATAATGAAATAACTCCCAATGCGTTGGGAGTTATTTCATTATTTTTCATTGGGAGTTATTTCATTTTGTTGGGAGTTATTTCATTTTTTCGAAGTGTTGGGAGTTATTTCATTTTTGTTGGGAGTTATTTCATTTCCTATCATTGGGAGTTATTTCATTTTTATTGGGAGTTATTTCATTTTTATTGGGAGCTATTTCATTTTTGTTGGGAGTTATTTGATTTTTATTGGGAGTTATTTCATTTTACTAAAAGCAAGTGTATATACCAGAGCATTTAAAAAAAATTTAATCACGCTAGTATAAAAGGTGACATTTATTTAAAACTTTTGAGGTTTTAAAACCGTGGGCATATAGCCGGCCTTCGGCCGGGCGCAAGGAAAAAAAACTAGTGGACTCGATCCGCCGGCTTCGCAGTAGCCTTCGGCCGGGGAATATACTTTAAACTGTAGTGCATCGGAAGTATTTGCAGCTTCATAACTAAAGTATCACAAAATTCATGTTTTATTTGGCGAAGCTTTATATGGAAAGCAGTAGAGCTTAAAGTCCATTGCCCGGCCGAAGGCTACTGCGAAGCCGGCGGATCGAATGCACTGGAGTTTTTTTTTCTTGTGACCGGCCGAAGGTCGGCTATCTAAATAACTCCTTTTTATTAAAAAAATTATTTAACCAAAAAGGTGTTTAAAGTCTACGCGCCTGTCCTAAAGATGTAACGAAACTGGCGGTTTGATCCACGAGAGTTTACTTATCCTGCGTCCAGACGGAGGCCGCCAGTCATTTGGTTTGTTTGTTTAGAAAATAATTTTACGTTAGTGATATCAAATTTATAGATACAAAAGGTGACAATGAATTGAAAATTTTGGGCTTAAAAAAAAAGTGGCATATATAGCCGGCCTTCGGCCGGGCGCAAGGAAAAAAAAACTCCAGTGGATTCGATCCGCCGGCTTCGCTGTTGCCTTCGGCCGGGCAACGGGCTTTAAGCTCTAGTGATCTTTGAACACCAGAAGTGCTAAATTTAAGCACTTTCACAAAAACCCCAAACCGTTATATCATTCTTGTTCACATCTGTAGTTTTAATATTAACTTGAGCTTAAAGCCCATTGCCCGGCCGAAGGCTACTGCGAAGCCGGCGGATCGAATGCACTGGAGTTTATTTTCTTGCGCCCGGCCGAAGGCCGGTTATCTAAATAACTCCTTTTTATAAAAAAAATTATTTAACCAAAAAGGTGCCTCAAGTCCACGCGCCTGTCCTATATCTGTAACGAAGCCGGCGGTTCGATCCACGAGAGTTAACTTATCCTGCGTCCAGACGGAGGCCGGCAGTCATTTGGTTTGTTTGTTTAGAAAATACTTTTACGTTAGTAACACCTAATTTATGGATACAAAAGGTTTTCGCATTATATATATTTTAATTGGGAGTTATTTTGTTTTCGTTGGGAGTTATTTCATTTTCGTTGGGAGTTATTTCATTATTGTTGGGAGTTATTTCATTTCCGTTGGGACTTATTTTATAAAACAATTATTTTTTTTGTAATTGGGGGTTATTTCATTTTTGTTGGGAGTTATTTCATTTGGGAGTTATTTCACTTTTTTGTGACTTTTATGAAATAACTCCCAAACATTGGGAGTTATTTCATTTTTACCGTTGGGAGTTATTTCATTTTTTTCGATTGGGAGTTATTTCATTTTGGTTGGGAGTTATTTAATTTGGGAGTTATTTCATTTTTTCCATTGGGAGTTATTTCATTTGGGAGTTATTTCACGGTACCCATATAGTTGAGGTCTAATCATACGCCCAGAAAATCATTACAGTAGCTGACTGTAAGTTATTTGAGAAGTATTCCGGAAATTTATTTTTAAATAGAGAAACACAAATGTATTTACAATTTTAACTGGTTTGAAGAGTAAATTATAACAGCGATTATAAAAAGCACTAATTTTCAGTTGGAGTTATTTCTCCGTTATTTTTCAAGAAAAATTCAAACGGATATTATTGGCAGACAACAATTAAATTCAATTTAACTCTCTTAGTATTTTTTTAAACTTTTTGTTTTAAGTTAAGTTCCGTTTGCCTTTCTGGATAACATGTTAGTTAAATAGGTAATGTTTACACCCAAAAACACTACTGCCATTCATTGGCTACTGATGATGAAAATCCGTAGCTGGTTGCGAAAATGCATTCTACTTGGCTGGTGTTCGTAAGAAAAATTAGGTTTTTAAATAAGTTTTTTTCAATTAAAATTAATTTAAAGTATTAATTTTTTTCTAAACAATATAATATAATATGAGGCAAAGTTTAAATAATAAAAAGGAAAACTGTTTAAAATGAATATAAGAGTAGAGAGAGAACTTAAATGAAATCTGGAAACAACAACTCCCTTTTATTACTGATGTAATAACAATAAAAACGAATGAAAAATAAATTATTTTTAGGATTTTCTGCCAAATTATTTTTTAGTGCTTGAATTCAAATGAACTTCTTTGTTGATTTAAATAAATATCTTGTTGGAGGGTTTTTAAGTGAATATCTGGTATTTTTCAATAACATTTAAAGTTGATTTCTTATATTTTTTTAAAATTTTTTTTTTGAAATCGACTTTTAAAATATTGTTTCAAACTGTTGTTTGTATTATTGTAGTTATATATATAATTAAAGCTGCCCACAGAAAATTAATTTTTAACTACCTACTTAATCTAATAAATTTTCATAATCAAGTGGTCCTATTCAAATGAACAGAAGTGTATGTATTAAAGTTATTTTTATTCTAGTTTGTATTGGACTTAAGCATCTCCTTAAATTGTGTCTTTTAAGTTCTTTATGCTTTTTATATCCTTCTGCTACTATGTAGTTAATTTGTGTAGTTTCCTGATGACTCATCTAAAAATAATAGTTTGAAAATGTTTGTTAAACACACATACTTTAATGCATACACACATACTTATATGTACATATGTATGTATATCGTTACCATAAATTAGAAAAGGAGTAGCTTACAAAGGAAAATCAAACTATAACAAAAACTCTTTTGCTTAGTTGTTTAAAATCTTAGTTTGCTGTAGTTTTTAATGTGTGTGCCTTCCAGTGGTAAGTAATTTCCATATCATGCCGTTTTCTTTTCTAATAAAAGATTTTGCCCTTTATTATCCCTTTCGTTTAAAGTCGGAATAAATAAACTGATTACTTAATCAAATAAAATTAAGTTTTTACTGAAGGTCTATTAATGAAAAAACACACAAATCTTGTATATTATCAAATAACCATCAATCTTTTTATAAGACTTTTTAAAATTATATCCTTAAAAAACCTAGACCAAATCAGAATATGGGGCACAAAACATATTTTGGAAGTTATTACGCTATCGAGTTCAAACCAGAAAATAGGCTAATTTCAAAGAATACATATAAACAAAGTCAGAGCAGAGTCAGGAACAACTGTAGAACGGCCCTTGGTGTGATTATGACCCTGTTTAACGTCAGAATTTGTTGGGTTCGCGGACACTGCGACAAAGTTGAAAATAAAATTTTCGACGAGCAGGATTGTAGTGGCTTGACCTAAGATTTGACATAAAAGGAGAAAGTTGTGAGACCACTAATGAGTCACTGTTATGGGAAAATTAGGGTATCGATGCTTGTCATAACGAATCTTCAGTGGGGGAAAAGGAGTCCTTGTAAGGTGGCCGTTGTTGAGCTCAGCAAGCACTAAGTTGCTCATGAATTTAGAAAGAGTAGGCCTAAGGACAATAATTGGGGTCATAGCTAGGCGCTTTACGGTTAGGGCTATAACGGGAAAATGGGATCGCGGCACTCGAGACTTTTGTAGGATGTGTGCGAATAAGGAGGAATTAGATACGATAAAGCATGGTGTCTATCACTGCCTGGAATTACAGAACCAAGCGCTTGAATTAAAAACTCCACGAAGAACTAGGCAGCACCTCGCGGTGGAAACTAGAAAACATATAAGTTTATTAAGGAAGTCAGGTGCTAGGAGATGAAGGGGAAGTTTTTGCAGGGGTGTTTAAACTGTTTTCTTTTTTTGGTCTTACTACCTCTTTTTCTCTTAACTCGATGTCTTATTTATTCTTTTTCTTTATTTTTCCCTGAAGGGATGCACAATGGACCTAAGTGTTGAAGTATAATAGTGTTCTATTACCTTCCGCAGCCAAACCTTACCTAGGTTTAGGACTAGGTACCTCCCCAATATCATGTGCATCTTTTTTGAATGCACATTATAAAACATATTTCAGATCCTATATTAATATATACATAGAAGATATTTTAAGAACCATGCACATATATACATACATACATACATGTAAGTATGTATACTTATTGACATGCATTTATATTTGTACTTAAAAGAATATAAGTATTCCGCTTATATAAACTAGTTATTTCGATAAAAATAAATTGTGAAATCATCATCCCCAATGCAATAGCAACTAGATAAACAATTTCAACAAATGTGCAAAAATGATAACTATTCAAACTTATATGTTAATAATAACTTAAACACTATTAGGTTATGTTAGGTTACGAGGGGTAGTGATAAGTGTAACTCGCCACCTCCACCCAGGGGCCCCTAGGTCCATTGTGAATCCCTTTAAAAGAGTCGGAAAGAGAAAAAGGAAAGGCTAAGAAATTTGGAAGTAGGTAGAGAGCAAGAATGCCGTCCGCAAGACGTTAAAAGAAGTCAGTATTCGTAGGCGCTGAACCCCTTTTCTACCCAGACAGTATTCACTTTAACTAAAAAACTGCAGTATTTCTGATTTTGAGTAATTGATACCTATATCGATAATAGGTATTGTAGATTTTAAGATGTTATTTGACAGTTATTTAATAAATATTATGATAAAGGATATGCTTATTATAGAAACTAAAAGACAGATAAATAAGAAAGTTAAAGCAGGTGAAGTTCGACCATATTATTCCCTACACAATAATTTCTTTTATAATAAGTACCATGTTGAGGTGGCTTTTCTGAGCGGCTTTAAATTGATTTTCGGGTAAACGCCTAGTGCGAGAAGTACGGTCAATAAATCCAACCAATCCACCCACAAAGTTTGGCTCGATAGTTTTATTTTTTTTTCACAATTTTTGAGGTTAAATGAAAATTCCGGGCGTTAAACTTATAAAGCACTCATTGTAAGTTATGGACTGTTCATTTAAGAATATTGTTTAACATTTGCTAGCAGTAAAAGTACTTTCACATGATCTGTATTTTATACATGGCTTGTCAAATTTTGCAGTGCGAAATTGATATATGCCGGGGGAACGCGTTTAAGCATTGCATGTGTTAAATACATATGTAAAAGTCATATGAAAAATTTGTAATTAGAGCGTGTTCTATTTCTAACTGACAAAGAATGTGTAATCAGCTGTTTTGAGAATAACAACAAGGAAAAGTAAGTTGTTTATTTTGGTTTGGAGGTTATGTCAGATGTAATTACATATGTACGTGTAAAAGCAAAAATTATAGACCGCCTGTAAAATAACAATTTTGACAGACATACGCAAATACATGTGGATTGCAAAAGTGACAAGTCATGTGTAAAGCACATATCGTGGGACAGCACTTTAAGTGATTAAAATATGCAAGTTCTTATGGAGATAAAACAACAGTCTAGACAGTTATAACCCAAAATGCTTAGTACGATAGGACCTTTGTATGGTCGCTATGGAAAAGAAATAGACTGATTATTAACACTTTTGATGGGTCTAAAAAGGCTAAAAAACTTATCGTACCAAATTTCATTAAAATACTTCCAAAAAAGCAAACTTCCATCCCACTTGGGCCGGATGGATGGGGATGGACATGCTTAAATCGACTCCTGAGTTCTGAGTAATTTTAAATCGATCGGTATGATCAATGGTGAGTCTCTGATTATTATTTTTAAGCGTTACAAATATATGTACATTTGCATAATACCACTACCACGTATGTATGTATGTATGTGTTTTGGGTCACTAATTTTCCTTTCAGAAATATGACAAAATTTAGGAAGACTTCTTTATACTTTACTCTAAATACTCAACAATAGCCAATTTCCCGTCAAGGGGATCCAAATTGGAAAAAGTAGTTTTTCTATATTTTAGTTTAAATCAATAAATTTATGCCTTAAAGGGAATGAAAATTTTTTGCAACAAAAATAGTTTTTATTCTTATCCTCATATGTGTACTTATAAATCTTGCATAATTTTTTTTTTTTTTTTAATTTTAATTCAATTTAATTTTAATTTTTTTTAAAGAAAAAATAGTTTTTCTTAAAAACTTAATGTAAAATACAAACACTTAAATACTCAAAAAAGGCTGTAACAGCTTGGACAAAAAAATCAGGTAATAGTTTTAATTTTTCAAAAAAAAATAAAAGAAAATTAAATCAATAAGGAGTTTAAAACGACATTAAGATATTTTCCTTTACTTGACTCCTTTCTTGTGTCTATTTTTTATAAGCAAATAATTTTACTTTCAGGCCCTACTAAAAAAAATTAATTGAATCAAATAAATTGAGTGAGATCCCTAAAAGTCAACGTTTGCTTAGCTCAAATTTTTAAGGTACATCCTTCACCGTTCTACAGGCACACCCGTAACAAAAATATTTCCCTTACAAAACTTTATATAACCCCGCCGTATACGTTATGGGGTATAATGAATGCATTATATGTTCCATGTAAGTCTCTCTAAGGAAAGACAAAAATTTTATATAAATGTTGGAACGTAAACTAAAAAATATATGGTGTAGGGTATAATATAGTCGGGCTTAACTGACTTAATTATTAATAAATTTCCATAGATGAAGCATATGGCAACTTTTTTGCTTGTTTTTGAAAATTTTCTGTTACAGTGTTTTTTATTTTTGTTTAACTTATTTCTTTTTATTACAAATTTTTGCTTTTTATTTGGGCTTAAGTTCATTATACATTTAACTTTTTTTTTATCAAAAGAAGATAAAATATATTTTTCCGTTAATGTTGAAAAAAACTTTTTTTTTTACCAATAATAGCTGTTACAGTTAAAAGCATTTGTGTCTTTAAACAAAATTGGATTACGGATTAAATAAAAGTTTTATATTTAAAAACTTAAAAAAAAAGTTTATTTATTTTATAAAGAAAATATGAACTAAACCTTTGTTATTAAAGGTATATGAATGAGTGTAACTTAATGCTAAAACTATATTAACCATTAAATTAACCTCAAAATATTGGAAAAATCTTTAATATTCTTTTGAACTTAAATTTTTTTAACAATTTTTGAGATTTTTTTAAACTAAATGTTAATTTCAATATTTTAAACAAAAAACCAAAACTTATACAACTTCAATTACCTGCATCAATTTAGCAAAATCGTTTTACTTATTGTTGTTTTTTTCAATAAAAATTCTTAAGGGCATCGAAGAAACATAAACCACTAAAATTTTATTTTTCTACCCCTTTTTTAGTGGCAATATTAAGTTTAAAATTTAATAAAATAAAACAAAGCCAACGCATTTACACAGAGTTATTTTTGTTCTTCTTTAATTCACTAAATAAATTAAAAACTTTTCCGACTCTTTAATTTGAATCCTGCGTTTAATTAAATTAAAGAGATTTTCTAGAGCACAATCACTTTATCAAACAAATTTTTTCTTCTTACTTATTGTCAAATTTAATAAAATTTATTTTAAGTTTTCATTTGTTTAAAAGTTTTAATTTAAAAAATGTTTAATTCCTGTAGGTCTGCTTGGTAGCACGCTGTGAAAACCAATGAAATATTTAAAAGGAAAATACAGTATTTTAAAAGCAAAATGTTTGACCTGACCTGGCTGCATGACTGACGACGAGTTGACTGTATTTGTATTTATGCCAAAAGCTTGATTGTATGAGAGTAGAAGTTAACCCAAAAACGTAAGAACGTGTGTTTCTTCGAACAAAAATGTTTGCCGAAATTACCCTGTCGTATATTACAAAATAAAATAAATATTTTAAGACATATTTCTAGATTAAGTTTCATAAATATTTCGATCTGTACAATTTCCACTCCTTACTCTCTAAGGGTTAACGAGGTCTCAGTCGTTTATACACAAAATATTTTGGGTTTCAATAGCCACAGGAATATTTGTGATATTATCTAAAATAGGTGCGTAGGTCTTAATTGGGAAAATTGGTTTAGCAGCCATACACCCGGACATTGCTATATCGAATTAGGTAGACGAAAAAATCATAAAAAGCTAACGTCAGCCATATAAAAACTGAAGTTGTAGCGGTGGTAAGGCGAGAAGTGTCGCAAAGCAAAAAGGTTGCACACCAGGCAACTCTGCAGATGGCATGTAGTGCGTGGGAGAGGAAACGGGAGAAAAGGAAGAAGGAAAAACTTCCTTTCCGGCGGAAGAGAAAGAAATAAGAAAGAAGCGAGTGTAAGGACATCGAGATGTTCAGGAATCAAAATGATGCCCAAAAGTTCTGCCCACGCGAAAAACAGCAGACTGAGGGTTATGTTAGCCTTTCCTCATTTCCAGGCCAACATGGTAATCTGGTAACAGATAAGGGAAACATTATGAAAATCTGAAAGGAACAACGGATTGGTGGTTTCCAATGAAATCTACAATGAAGAGTCCCCTTTTCAAGCAATGCTGATGATGTAGAGTGCTTTAGAAGGTAATATAATGTGAGAACATTAATAGTTTAGATAAAAAATAACAGAGCGGCAGTAGCTGCTGGCTTACCGACGAAGCTATTTAAGACCGGAGACAATGAGCTGGTAAAGACCATGCATAAACTTATTTGCGCGATTTAAACGGAAGAAAAATGTAAAACCAAAGTCGGCAAAACAATTGGCTCTTATCAACCTGACCTTAGGCCAGGCAAATCCACCATCAAACAGATGTTCACAGCTTGTCCACTCTAAAGAAAACAAAAGAGAAACAAACCGAAAGTTACCACATTTTATCAAGTACAAGGTAAACAAAAGCAGCAGAATTTTTACCAACAGCCACACTGCGAGATGTCACTACTGCCTTTGCTACTATAGAAAAAAGTCTCAGCAAAAATGCGTTTGACAGTTAATGTGGACAAAACTAAGCTGATAGTTTAGACGAGCAAAGAATTCATGAGTTTAGGGCAATCTGTGAACGTTGATGACTCCGAATTTAGGGTGATTGAGAGTTTTCGGTATCTCGGAACGAATGAAATCTTTGTGAAATTAATACAGAGAAGTATATATGCTAATAGCTTCTATTTTGGGCTAAGCAAACAGTTTAAGAGTAGGACCCATTTTCGGCAGACAAGGTTAAAATTATACAAGACACTGATTCTACCCGTACTGCTGATGATGCTGAGGCATTGCCACTTGTTTAGACATATAAATGTGTTCTTATAGTGTTTAAGAGAAAAGATATTTGGGCAAATCTGCGTAAGCAGAGAATATCGATATCTTACGAATCAAGAGCTGTATGAGCTATATGCCGACATTAATTGTCAAAAAGCGCATAGAAATCCACAGGTTGCGTTGTCTTTGGACATGTGCGAATGTATTAAGATGCTCAAGCAAAAAATGGCGTTTAAGTATGATCACAAGGCGTGAAAAATTGGAGAAGAAGCGCAGAAGATATAAGTACGGGAAAATATATTTTTAATTTGGCCAATGATCCACATATGTATGTAAGTAAGTAAGTAACTAAGTGGCGCAGTTTTACATTTTTATAGGATTAGGATTAGGATGATATGATTTATTTTAAGAGATTTACAATGTATTACATACTAATAATATCATATATAATATTGAATATTAACAATAATAAATCATAATAAGACATAACAAAAAATGTTGTGTGTCTGATTGGCAAATATGGGGTGCAAAATTAACATTATGTACAACCATACTTTGTATATGAATACATACATGGAATTACAAGAAATTCAAGATAGCAGAAAAGACAATTATATATAAAACTATAATTCAAATTTATCGAAATTCTGATATAATAAGATTTCTATATTTCAAGCATATTAATAAAAATTTATATAAACGCATAAAATTTTCTCCATTTAATATGTTCAGGACCTCATAGAGTTCCAGCACTCTTTTTCCAAAGATACTCAAACGATAATTGGAGAGTATTGGACATCTACCAATAAAATGGTATGTATTCTCATGTTCATTATAATTGCACAACGAACAAATGCTTGTAGTATAGCCATGAAATGAATGGGCATACAAATTCAGTAAACCTCCTCTAGCTTTCATAATTAGACTTATGAGATGAGCAGAGTAATTGTCCCTAAAATAGGGTTGAATATCATATTGCAAAACAGGGTATAGATCATGAAATCTCGAAATTCTGGCACTAGCGATAAAACTTTCGTATTCGCTGTATTTCAATGAATCAATAATGCTGTTGTGTTGCGAATCTGAAATACTTCTCCAAATATCAATATCAAAATTAATACCGATTTTACTATATAGAACACTCCATTGTGGTACCCAAAAAGTATTTTGTTGAAAAGTCTGCTCTGCCAAAATTCGCGGGAGTCTATTCCACGGAAGATTAACTATTCTCCTTATATAGCTAAAATGTAGCTTTAAAGTTTCTAAGTAAAATGAAGGCAAACCTGTTTCAAGAAAGGAAAATCATTTTTTTTAAAAAATATCTCATAAGTTTTTCAACCTCGTCAAATCTAATAAAGCCCCATACCTGAGGCCCATAAAACATAATGGATTTTGCAGCTGCGTGGAAAATTTTTAGTTTGTTAGAGATACTTATTTTTGCGTTGTTAATGTAATTTAACCATGTGGAGTTTAAAGCAAATTTGGATGAAGCAAGTTTGAAAGTAATATGTTTCTTAAAAGACAAATTGTATGTCAGAATAAGTCCAAGATACTTGTATTCATTCACTATATCTATCTGGTTATCACCGTATTTCCAGGAAAGATTACGATTAATTCTTGTACCGGTTCTGAAGATCATAATCTTTGACTTATTTAAGTTAATTTTCAAGCACCATTTAGTGCAGTACAAGAACAAAGCATCAATCATGTTCTGTAGCATTATTGGGCAGTCTGACAGTAACACTATGTCGTCTGCATATAGTAATACTTTTACCACAGAGTCATCTACTATAATGCCACCCGGCAAATGATCATTCAAATCATTCAAATATAAGGAAAACAGAACTGGGCTAAGTAGACAACCTTGCTTAACCCCTTGCGTGACGATAAACGAGTCAGATAACGAATTACCATCCCACACTTGACTGGATGTATTATAATATAATTTCGATAGTAGTCTTACCAGCTTATGAGAAAATCCCAATAGACTTAGCTCATGGAACAATAAGTTTCTAGGTATAGTATCGAAAGCCGAGGAAAAATCTACAAAAAACGCATATGTTTTCTTTTTATGGCTAAAATTTAGATATACAATACTAGTCAAATTGAATAAGTTATCTACAGTGGAGTAATTCTTGCGAAAACCTGGTTGATATTCGACAATTATATTGCGGTAGTCTATCCAGGAGTTGATACGGTTGAGTATGAGGCCCATAAAAAGCTTATACATAGAGTCCAGAAGAGATAGTCCCCTGTAATTTGATACGGTATTAACATCACCCTTTTTGAATAAGGGTACAATAATAGATCGGCGGAAAGAATCTGGTATGTCTTCACGCATAAAGATGATATTAAACAAAGTCAGGATTTCGTACAAAAAAGGTATTGGTGCATTTTTATAGAACTCATAGGGAATTCTGTCTTGACCTGGAGCTTTGTTTAATTTAGATGATTTTAAAATTATATTAACCGTTATATATAACCGCTATACATTGAGAAAACTTTCCCGAAACGTGGCGTATGCAACAAAATGTGATATTTTGAGATATCCTCCAAAACTCGATATGTTTTTATTTATCGATATTACAGTTCAAGAACTACCTACATCTGACAAAAATTTTGAGTTTTATATTAGAAAAAGATTTTTAATTTAGAAAAAAAATTTAATTCAGTGTCTATAATGGCGTTCATTTCCGTTTAAATGTAAAATGTTCTTAAAATTAAAAAAAATCCTTTATTTGTATATTTTACCGTTTAAGGAGCAAATTGCTTAAATGGTATGTTACCATTTAAGGGTTAAATTGTTTTAATAATGTGCTGTTGCTATATTAGACTAAAAGTCGTCGTCGTTTGCCTCGTTTGTACGGCTCGTTTTGTCTGCAGCTGTATAAGCGTGTAGTGGTAGTTTCGTGTATATGTTAACAGTTAAAGCCCAAAAATAAAAAAATCAACTGTAAGTTTTTGTTAACTGTAAATACTGCTGCCAATGGCTAAATCTATATACAACATTTATGCTGAACACACATAAGTAACGTTTAGTTAGTTGTTGTAGCAGGAAAAAGTGCATCATCACAAATATAACAAAAAAAACTTATGGGCGAGGTTGGTTTGGCAGTCTTTCTTTTAATCCTTCAAATAACTAGAAGGTGGTGCAACAGCCCTCATACAGGCGCCATTATATGTATTTTCTAAATACACACACATGGAAAAGCATAGTGTCCTAGTCATACATTTTTGGCATGAAAACATAAAGGAAAGGGAGGTCGTTTTTCAGGTTTTCGGTAGATAGTTTAAACCAAATTACACTAACATGGAATATAATGTCATGCTTTTAGATATTTTCGATTTTTACTGCTTCCCTTAGAGTTAAAAAGGGAGATTTAAGCTGATAGAAAAATATTTTTAAGGTGGAAATAGTATATAAAAACATAATGTTACTTTTGTGTATATAAAGTTTTTCTTTATCTAAACGAAATAAGTTATTTGATATGGCTATAAAGTATTTTTAAAACAAAACATTTGTTAGTCATGAATTTATAAAAGGTAGGTATAATTTTTGACACAAAACTTTATAAACCAGTAACACTTAACTCCTGAACTACGCAAATATTATCAATGGACTAATTAAAACATACAAATGTAAGAATCTGCATCAATATATGAAACCCTATATAAGTAAACATAATAGAAAAAACCGAAGCATTTCTTTAAAAAAAGTTTAAAAAATTTTCTTGAATTATTGAAATTATTCCAACCCCAAGCCATTGTCATTTTATAAAAAGTAAAATTTTAAATATTTACAATAACTTTTTTTTTTAATAGCCTTTAGGCATTTCAAACTGTCATCTTGTCCAAAGATAATAGAAGTTTGCTTCTGCCCAACATTAGTCATGTGCCAACACATTTGCATTTTGGAAAATGTTTACAATATGACATGTTTCTCTTAAAAAAAACGATAGTTGTATGCACTTATGTAAGTAGTAACTAATTGCCCCTTTTACTATTTATTACTTTGTTACAAACATAGTTAAAACAGTTAAATAACTATTTTACTGCAAATCGGATTGCAAAGGTGAAACTGCAAAGAAATTAATCGATAATTTATTTATATGATGAGAAAAGAAAATAAAAGCTAAGCCAACATATGCTGAGTGGTAGTGCATGCAAGTACTTAATTATTTATCTTTAATCAAATTGTCATACATTACTTTGCTGCCCCAGCAATAATCATACCGAGGACAACTAAGCCATATAAACGTGTATTTTCTTATTTGCCGCACGGCACAGCAAACTGATTCCAAGAAAAAACGATGAAAAATGTTTAGTTTATTTTTTGACAACATTTTTTAATAACGTATTGAAAGTTACAAAGAAGAAACTAATGAAAGTCAAACAAGTAAGAAAGCTATAGTCGGCCAGGTTCGACCATATTATACTCTACATAATATTTGCAAATATTCGAGCCAGTTATACGAAAATGGCTTTTCCGGGAGGACATTTGTTGGAAGCTATATCAAAAATTAGACCGATAATATTTGTATTCAATAAGCTAGTTAGTGGCATAAAGCTAAACACATACATATGTATTGGAAATTTTGTCAAAATAGAATATTATTCGAGTCAGCTATAGCCGGGAGAAAATTTGCATAAAGGCCATATCAAGAAATTGACCGATCATACATATATATATATATTTGTCTTTCGCATTAGTTTTTGGCATGAATTTTGTCAAAATAGAGTTAAATTAAAGTCAGCTTTAGCCCAAAGTGCTTATTCCGGGACAAATTTTGTCTTGGGGGTTATGTCAAAAAATGGCCCGATCATATTTTTATTCAGCTAATTAATTGCATACATATGTATGTAAAATAAGACAAATATGAAAAATTTTGTTAAAATTGTTTGACATTTGAGTCAGTTACAGCCAAAAGCGCTTATTCCGTAACAGCATTTGTATTGGGACCATATCAAAAAATAAACCGATCATTATTACAAGCAATAGACTTCGTGCCGGTGCCAAAAAACTTACATATATGTGCCAAATTTCATCAAGATATCTTTAAAATTGCAATCTATTTTTGACTATAAGAATAAATGGATGCCCAGCCGGACGGACGGACGAACATGATTAAATCAACTCAGGAAGTGATTCTAAGTCTCATTATTTTTTGGCGTTACAAATATCTGCACAACTGCATAATACCCCCACCATGTAGGTGGTGTGGGTAGAAAAATGTGTGTGACGCATTTGACCATTTTAAACTCAGATATATAATCATTTGTTTAAAATACGGAAAAAAGTGAAGTTATTTGTGCAAGCAAATTCTTTTGTGTTTTCATTGTTATGCCCCGTATTTCAAAAAGCCAAGTAAGTTAACATTATTTTAGTTTTATATTATTTTTTAATAGATTTACGTTCTTTAAATGTAAATATTGCCAAAAGTAAATGATTAGAGAAAGCAATCTTCAGTATACTATGAAAATGTGGATTTGATATCTTCAATTAAAATCGAGACAACGAAAATGGATGATAAATTTTCAACGTTAATTTTTTATTAAAATGTACCGTGCGCCAAATAGGAACTCACACGATGATATTCATATATCTGTGAATGCGACTATTCACTCAGATGATATTCATGTCATTTAAAGATTTGTTTCTACAATAAACGTATGTACGAAGCGTTTGTTGCTAAAATCTTAATACAATTAAAAATGTTTTTAGTGTTCTATTACAAAAAAAGGTTGATTTACGTCATGTTACAATCTTAATGCATGGTTCAATTAAAAACCTTAACGTATAATTAAATTTTTTAAAATTATGATATTAAAAGATTCATCTAAAGAATTTACCATTTAAGCTATTTTAAGTTTACTCATCTAAAAGCACTCCTGTTGAGCTGATTAAACCCAAATCAATTTTTTATTTAAGCGGGTCTGTTGGTATTTGCTTTTAGTTTGCAATATCGTTTAAATATCTGAGTTAAGTATATTATAACCCCCGATTTTCCGCGCATGGGAATATTCTTGCGAACAACAAACATCGGCTTGGGTTGTTTCCGCAATGTTAAGAATTGCCCTCTATCTTTTTTCCCTGGACACTGTTTGAAATTTCAAATTGTGATTAGAGAAGGCTAAAGCTTCGGTCCTATCATCCTGTTCGATGTCTCTCAAGCCTTCGATAAAGTATGGCACGATAAATCTTCCAATAAATACTTTTAGCCGATTAGAAAAGAACAAAACCGGTCAAGAATTTATGATCAAAGAGGGCAACCCCTTAAGTTGCTCTCAACCAATAGGGGCTGGGATACCTCACCATATTAGATCCCATTCTGCACTTGCTTTATATAGCAGATATGCCAACCAACAGTTTTACATGCACGTCGACAATTGCTTTCCTCAGAATTTCTAAAGATCCTAAAGAGGCCTCGAACAAACTGCAATACCACGTAGCCCAAGTAGAGTTATGGAGAATAAAAATTAATGAACAAAAATGTACTCACGTAACTTTTATTTTACGCAAAGAAACGTGCTCCCCAAATCCGTAGTAATAACCATATAGTGTTTTAACGATTTGAGACGAAATACCTTGGCATTCACTTGGATCGTCGCCTTACATGGAAGTCTGATATAGATATGAAGTTGACGCAAATGAAACTTAAAGCTACACAAATTCATTGGCTTATTGCCAGAAACGTTTTGATTGTAAACTTCTACTATTTAAATCGATTTTCAAAACAATTTGGTGCTACGGTGTACAATTATGGGACACTGCTTCCGCCATAAAAAACTCAACGCCGTCAAATTAAAATCCTACGAATGACAACTGGTTTTTCTTGATATGTTAAAAACAGCAACATCCACAAGGATCTACAAGTTTCGCTAGTTAAATGCGAAATTATAAACTATGAGGACAAGTATTTAAATAAACTGGAAACTCATCTAAATCCTCTCGTTCGAAACATCTTGCAACATAGCGGACATACTCGTCTGTAAAGAAGGAATACTATTGCGCTTAGATGAAACCATTTAAATGAATTAATTTCATTACGAGAACTTAGATTTTAGTCTGGCAATAGCTGGACTAATATAATTTATTTAGTATTTAGATTTGAACACTTTTTGTTAGTTCGCATAAGCGAAGATTTAAAAATATGCGAAAAAATATTTGCAATCTGATGAAAAAACTGTTTCCAATGGAAGAAACGTTTTAGCACCCAAAGATATTTGAAAAGATATGACCTGCTATAAATCAAAAATATATTTTCTAGTTGTTTTGAAGATACCAGGACCTAAACTCTGATCTGCTCTATTTTTTAAAAAAAAGTCGGTGCCAAAACAAACACTGTTTAAGAAAATATATATATTTTTGCTAATATCTGGTTCATTTTAAAGCCAATTATGTGGATTTTTCTGAGGGTTACCTCAGAAATATTTCATAAAATTTGACATCATTAGTTTCCGGGATTTTAAAAAGGTAATTTTTATATCCATAACAATTTGCATATTATTTTTATTGCAGAAATCGCAAACAGAATGATAAACTTTTATATTCAACCTTTGTATCACATAGAAGATTTAAAATACAGGAGATATTTCAAACTTAGTCACATAGAAAAGCTTGCCGTAAACGAATTTCTTAAACATGTATTGAAAATTACAAAGATAAATGATTACAAAATGCTTAAAATATATCAAAAATTTATGTATGTTTATCTAAAATGTCAAAAAATTTGTAAAACTAAATTAAAACTTGGTTAACTAAGTAACAAATATATATGGGTAGTTCCCATTTTATATGTATGTCATATGTTATTTAGATAACCTTCAGCCCTTTATGCGAATTTTTTTGGAACTTTATATTTATTTGTTTATTTTATATTTATTTGTTTATTTTATAAAACAACTATTTCTAACAAACTCAGAAATAATAGCATAAATGAAAATTACCCATACTTGGTTATAGGTATGTACAAACATGCATGCATAAATACTACTGAAATAATAACTAAAATCTTAAAGATATTTAATTCTTAATTAACTAAAATTAACTTAAAATAATTTAAAAAAAAAATAACAATGAGATGAAAACTTACCTTAAATTTTGACGAAAATGAAAAAAGGAAATGATAAAACGGCGTTTTTGTATGTACAACAACAAAAGGATGCTCACAACAAATTGATGATGGATGCATCCCAAAGATAATTTTTTTTTTTGATTTTTTTTATACACAATCAAATGCAAAATCAAATCAACAGTATTGGTTGGTATGTTTGTTTGTTTGTTGGTTTTTTTTAAACATACGGGAAAAATGGATGAAGAAGAAGAAAAAAACCCAAAATTTGTTTTCAAAAAAATTAATTTTAAGAAAGTTGTGCGCAATAGAAAATATATTGTAATAAATAATCGACTGATTTGGATTTATAAATAGCTAAAAATAAAAAGGAAATAAAAGGAAAAAAATTGAAAAAAATTAAACCAAAAATTGGTGCAATAGAAATTGTTTAAAATAAACTTAAGCCGGGACAAAATTAAAAACTTGTAAAGGAAAAGGAAAGTTTTCGTGCATATATGCAAAACTACAGTGCTGTACAAAGAAACACATAACTAACACAAATTTTAAAAAGGGGGAAGTTCAAAACACTCCCCCTCTTTGCTAAACAAACATACTACATAAACAATAAACATGGGAGTTTTAAAAGAGAGAAAATAAATTAAGGATTTAGTTTATGTTTTTAGGGGGCTTGAAGGAAAAGCTACTGAAAGCTGGTATTTTATGAACCAGCCTACCTCGAATTCGGACTCGTCGATCTACTGCGCTGTTGATTTGTTTGATCGTTAACATAATGTACAATAGCCGAAGTAACCTCTTTTATGGAGGTTTGTATCTCGGGTGTAACAGGTAGTAATTTATCATTATTAGCTAGGACCGTGTGTGTTGTTGGAGATGTGCGTTGCTGTTGTGACAGTAAGGAAGAGGCCAATCTGCAAAATAAATAAAATTTTTTTTTTATTTTTTTCTCTCACTTAATACTCAAATAAAAACGCTTACCTTTCATGAGCAGTTCTTTGTGAGAGTTTTTCTTGACTGCGCCAGCCCAAATATGGTTGACGCATAGAGTTTCGTATCACACTATTTCCGCTGTTCACCGACATAAAACTAGAGTTAATGGGACCACCGCGGGAAAATGAACCTCTTTGTGAAACACTGGGTGATGTTTGCGATGAATTCAAGTGTGAAGTAGACCAACGTGAAAACGCTCCACCACTTGCCCCTGTACCACCAGTAACCGAATGACCATGTTGACCAGCATGTTGTGAACTATGACCGCCATGATGACTGTGTGCCGATGGACTTAACAAAAGGGGACTACGATCGGATCTCTGTGAGCCCAAAGAGCTTAACGATGTAGTTTTGGAATTAAGACCCACCCAGCGGCCGGAATCTTGTGTGCGTTTACGGGTAAAATTGCCCGGCTTATATGTGGAAGCACCAGTGCCAGCACCATCAGGTGATTTTTGATTTTGACTATATTGTCGGAACCAGTCGGGTATGTTAAGACGTTGTAGCGAGGCTTGTATACGTAACTGATGTTCGCTTAAGGCGGCCGGATTGTGATCGTGGGATTTTTGAAGCTCATTTTCGGGTGGCTAAAATGAAAGGGAGAAAAAGAGACAGAAATAGATTAAATAAAAAAATTTAATGTTTTTAATCATATAATTTTAAACATAAAATAAATTCCAAAAAATTAAAAATTGGTTTATTCTAATGTTGCGCTGCTTATTTTCACTAATTGTTATAATTTTAATATATTTGTCTAATTCATAACTAACAACTACTGCTTCGTTAAGGGACATTTCAAAATTGTTTTTAAGTTTTTAATTTCTATTGATTTTTTGTCTCAGAAATATGGGGTTATTTTAGTAGAATAATTGCATTTAGCCTATGAAATACGTTGTCAATGGCCGGTCTTTATTTCAGTTGGCCAAATCTTTGTTAACGACTTTGGGCCATATTTATAGACTCAAAATACTGATTTGTATAAAATTTCGTTTAAAAAGCCTATTCTAATATTAAAGTATATTTTATTTTTTTTTTATATAAATATGGCCCATTGTCTTTAGTGCCGCCCCTGCATTAATTTAATTTATCAAAAAGAGAGGCGAAACTGGCGCTTAAATTCCATTGGACAGGTCTTAAAAGATTTTAATATGTTTTTGGGTCCTCTTTCGAATTTTGAACCCTAAAGGGGTAACAAAACGAAGCAAATTTTATTTTGGTACAAATTGCATTTTACAGGTCTGGAAAAAAAATATTAAAACGGTTATGGTACTTTTTCACAAATTGTGAACCCTAAGGGATGAAAAAAATAGTTTGGTGATTTTAAATCACATTTTGTAACTAATAAAAACAAGCACGTTCAAATTTTTTGGTCAACTTCAAAACGCAATAGAAATAGGTAGGTAAAAAGTACAATTTAAAAAATTTCACAACTCTTTGGATAAAAAGTACTTTTTCACATTTGCGATACTTTTTTGATTTAAAATTATAAGTCTAAATATATGAAATTAAAGGCTTTTGACCAGATAAAAGTCGATTAATATGTTCGTTTAATATTTAAAAATGTACCTTTTTATCCTTTTTTTTAAATTTTCTTATACCATAAGTTTATAAATAATAATTTAGGGACAATTGACCAAGATTAAGTTAAAAAGGTAATTAAAAGGCTCGAAAGTGCTTTTTTCGTTTTTTTTTTGTAATTTTAATTTTAAAATTTTACCAATATTAATTTAAGGACTAAAATTATTAAAATGAAAATCAAATAAATCAAAACAAAAAGTACTATCTTTACATTTTTAACCCTGTTTGAATTTTTAGAGATAATGAGTCTACAAATATAAAATTAAGCGTTGTTGACCCAAATAGAGATCAAAAGTCAACTAAAAGGCCAAAATATTTTTTTTTTAATTTTTGGTACTTTTTTTAAATTTTTTTAAATTGTAAGTCAACAAATATAAAGTTAAGGACTACTTATTGCCCTCAATTGGGGTGGGAACTCAACTTAGTAGGCAACAAGTATTTTCTGTTAGATTTTTGATATGTTTTGTGAGATTATGCGTCTATCCATATGATACTAAGAGCTAATAATCCAGAATGAAATCAAAAGCCAACTTAGTTGCCAAATAGTACTTTTTAACAATTTGGTACTTTTATTTATTTATTTATTTTTTTTAAAAATAATTTTGTCTTTATTTTTAATATTACATTCCAAAACCTTTTCAATTCAACTTTATCATATTTTAAACTTTAAGCTATGGTCACCCTAGTCGTAAGAGAAAAATAATAACGCTCAAAAACAAACAAACAACACAATCATAAAATAAGAATGTATGCGTGTGTGGATCACTTGTCTAAAGCAATGTCAACCAAGAGTGTCGACGAGGGACGAACACTAATCGGATCTTATATGTACACAACACAAGTGCCAATAACAAAGAGAGCATAATACAAAAAAGTGACAAAAGCAACACAGGTTGATATTGCATTATTATTTTGATAAATCGCACAATGAAAAAGCACTAATGCAATCTCATAAATTAAAGCAATTCAGTGCCCAAAATTATTTTTTAAACATTTAAAGTTGCTTATGCAAGGTAAAAGTGTTTTCAAGAAAAACCTATGAATAATATTTGGTTTCAGTTTTTTTTTAATATTCGCTAATGATTTCTTTGTAAATAAAATTGTCAATACAGAAATTCGTTAAATTATTTAAAGTTAAAAACGTTTGCCAAGAGAAAGAAAACAATTTTTTTGGCCGCATTTATCAATTTATAGCACAAATTTATTATCCTTTTTTTGAAATACGGAAAGGTAGTGCTTTCGCTGTCTGTATGGGCATGTTCCTAAACGCATCACTGCCCACTGCATCATGAGGGAAAACTTTTAGAAAATTCAAACCAGATATATAAAAAAGTTTAGCAGTGCAACAGTTATATCCACTTTGTATTAAATAAACATTTGTGAGATAAAATTTTGCAGTTAAATATAATTTTTTTAAGCAAAAATTTCATGATGCAGCGCAGTGATGCATTTACGAACAGGCCATACAATTTTTTACATTATTACATGCCTTATATCTAATTGTTTTTGTATTTTTGTTTAATTCACAATTTTTTAAAATATCCAAAAAAAATGAAACATAAATTATATGAAAAATTAAGTTTTATAACCTGTGAAATTATGGTTTAAAAGCAAAGATGGAAATTTTTCAATGTAATCGATATAGCTGAAAATGGATAACAGATTTAGAAAAACAATTTCAATTTCTAACTCAAGTTTTTCAAATGATTTTCAATATAAGAAATAAATAATTAAATTTTTAATAATAAAGTTAACACTTTTCTTATTTTGTTCATAAAAAGGTTTTATTTATTTTCTAAAGAAAATATTTCTTCAAAAATATAAAATATTTAAAGCATGACAAGTATTGCGGACAACATAAAGACAATGAAATAAATACTTAATTGGCTTGAAAATAATGCTTAAGCCGCTTTGTAGTCAGCCAATACGTCTAAGACTGTATCCATATGTTCGGTGCAACTATTCAAACAGACTTCAGCATAACGGCTCAGATGCTGCATATAAGTTTCCAGTTCCTCCAAAGAGCAATCTTTGAAATTGTTGGTACAGCCAATGTTACTAATGTCAGCGATAACGCTTTTTAGTTGATCCACATATTCAGGCGTACCTTTAAGTTTATCCAGAGTATCGTTGGCTATGGAGGAGGGTTTAATGTAGGAGGCAAGCTGTTCTTGTACATTGCTCAAGCGTTCTTTTTCATTTTCCACCGTGTAGATAATTTCAGGGACTGAAATATCTTTTGTTTTCTCCCACTGCTGCTTATGGTTTGCATTAAAACTGTCATTGAATAGTTGATCGAGTGGCTCATTTTCATATTCATCACAAAACGATTCAAGGCTCCTCATGACTTGGCTTTTGCGTGGCATAGAGAGTTCTTCGTTGCCCAGGGAAGCTAAATCGTAAAAATTTCGACCAAAGGGCACATATGTTGAACGGCCGGATTCAATTTCATCAAAAATATCTTTTTCACTATCAGAAGGAATGAAATCATGACTTATTAACATGGATTTGCTGTGAGGCCAAGCATATTTGCTGCGTCCCTCTAAGCCATTGCTTTCACCTGAGTGCAAGCCGACCAGCATGCTATATTGCGAGTCCACAGAGAATTTGGGTTGTTGATAACAAAACTCGGGAATATTGGAAAATTCCACATCATCTACACCAAAACGTAAGATTCCAGTTTCATTAACGGTTTCTTTGATGACACGAAAAAGACGTTGAATTTTAAGTGTTGACATGTATTTGCCGCTAAATGGTATGGTCAAATCCCCACTAGAGAACCAATAATGTGAACATTTCTTTGATGGTGGAATACGTATTGAAGAGTTTATCATATTTAGAGGGCCATTTACGACAAACTTATTATCATCTATGCCGAAATGCAAGTTCTTGGTATCACAGCTAGATTGACTGAAAATTTTATACAGCGAACGCACTCTTTCGGGACTGTGATAGTTGATTTCTAAGGCCACAGAAAAGTCACCGCATTTAATCCAAAACTGAGAAGTTTTTTCGTTATTTAACATGGCTGATGCTTGCGATATTCTTTGAGATTTGTTGCAACCATCTTTGGCCTCAAAAGATTGATCTTCTTTAATAACTTGCATGACCAAAGAGTTGCGTTTGGATTCGGCTTCATAAGTGGATCGGCGACGATTCTTTGGGGGCTTATATATGGGACTAAATAGTTGTTGTTTGGTTAAAGGTGATGTGCCAAATGAATGACGTTTTTGTTGTTGTTGTTGCGATATGATGGGGGTGGAAAAACTAAAATTCTTTTTGGTCGATGAAAGTGGTGAGTTCTTTAGTGATTTAGAGATGGGACTAAACAGTTGTTGTTTAGCTGAGGAGGAGGCTGCAAATGAGTGGCGCTCCTTTGTTATGGTGGGTGGTAAAAAACTTAGTTTGATTTTTCCCAAATGTGGAGGTAAGCTCGCTGTAGAACTGGGATTTTGATTTCTTTTCAGTGGACTTTCAGCATCATTGGGGGCAGTTTCAAAGCCTTGATCGGTAAAACTATCGCCTGAACAGTCAGCATCAGCCACTTTGTTTGAACTTTTTTTTAATTCTGGTGGTTTTAAAAAGTTACCAGATGCACGTGGGGTACCCAAAGGAGTTTCCATAACTGTTAAAGTATAAGCGGATTTAATTTTACGTGGTGAGTTTGTCATCTTCAAAAGATTTTTGTTCAATTCCTCTTCAGTTTCTTGTAGATTTTGATAAGATGAAACATTTTCTTGTGCAACAAGTTGTGCAAATGATTTTTTTACTTTAGCTTCAGCTTGTTTACTATCGGACTCTGAATCTGTTGTGGTTTGTTTGGTCTCCGGCTGAGAGACGTCTTTCTTCCACGCAGCATTTCTGCGTGATTTCTTTTTGCGTAAAGGTTTTATTGGTTTAGGGAACTCAAAATCTTTTTCAGAGTTCTTGGTCTTAGTTTGTTCACTTTCAGGCTGCGAATCTTCACTGGTATTCTTAGGCATTGAAGATAAACCAGATTCACTTTCCTCGGCTTCAGATGTTTTGGCAGAAGAGGAACAGAAGGCAGCTAATGAAGTCGTATTTAGTTTGGATGGTTTTGGAGAGTTTTTAACATGTTTTACTACTTGTGAGGTTTCAAATTGCATAATAGCTTCTTCTAATAGTCTATCGACCTCTGATTTTTGTGTTTCTTCGGTGACATCACCTTGACTTGCTATGCTATCCTTAAGCCAGGAGAAAAATAAATCTTCTACTTGTTGATTTTGAAAGATGGTTGTATTTTGCATTTTTTCATCAATTTCAATTGATGTTTTGTTGTGTTTTGAAGGCGAAGTGCAAGGCAAAGTTTTGGCCTTATGTTGGAGATTGATTTTCTTATTATCTAAAATATTTTCATATTCATTGGTATTTGTATCATCATTTTGGGAGGTTTTATTTATTTTGCGAGCAGCTACTGCTCTTTTCATTGAGTCTATTCTTTGTATAGCCTTGGCTTCTTTTTTTACTGTTTTGGGAAAACCTTTATTGGACTCCAATTCCTGCAGCAAATCTTTAACTGAAGTCTGTTTCTCAACAATAACATCTTCGTGTAATAAATTCATTTTGGGTATTTCTTCTATTGGTCTTACATGTTTACCAAACAGAGGATTCTTTTTAGACATTTCTTCCACGAATTGAGTATATAAACGAGCCTTTTCCTTAACAGAAAGTTTTGAAAATACCTCTTCGGCCACAAAACAAGCAGAGGGTTTTGTTTCAACCTTTATTGGGGCATTTGTGCGAGGAGTTGGAACTGGTGCTTTGTATTTAATCTGGCGTTTTCTTGGCATTGGTGTTGGTCTCAATTGAATTGTTGATTGCCGTGGTGGTGGTGGCTTTGGCTCTGGTGAAAATTCATTTGTCAATGCAATATATCCTTGAACTGCTTTATTATCACGTTTGACAATTTGTGCAATCATCGAATTAAACATGGAAGCCATTTGCTTAACTTTGGATTTTTTTAATTTCCTGGGTATATTTAGTTGATTTTCGTAAATGGGCGATAACATGTTATTTAATTTCAATTCTTCCATCAAACGAAATTTATTTAATTTTGGTGATTGTTTAACAGCTTGATTGTTGGTCACCATTGTTTGATTACTTCGAGTTTTAAATATAATATTTACGTCAAGTGAATTTTTAGCGATCTTAACGTAACAGTTTACAGCTGTTGCCGATGGGGATTTTCCTAAGCATTTATACTTTAGCAGGTAGCTAGAGTACAAGTGTTAAGAGCTTAAGATAAAATTTTTAAAGTTGACGGTTTTATTTTTAGCGATGTTCACGGTTTAATTTGCAGTTCAAGACTAATACAGATGTGCAATCGTTTAGGTATTTATACTTTAAAAGGTAGCTTGGGTATCTCTATAATCCTTGTGCGCGTCTTTGCACAAATAGTAGCGCTGCTAAAGGTTATCTAATGACTTTCGACAGGTTTTCCTTAGTACCTGTTCTTATTAGTTTCAGCTTGCACACACCCACAAGCTCACGAGTTTGCAGTTTACGTTTAATCCCTTTTGCAGGCAGGTTAAAAAAATATCTTTGGGATTATCCCTTTAAATTAAAACAGAAAAGTTGAATTTTTTTGCACCTTAATAAATGAAGTAATAAAGTTTAAGGTGAAATTAAGGATTTTGAAATATCTTTTGGATTAAGTTATGTTTAGGTTGATCATAAAATATAAATTGTAATTGATATTTAATTAGTTTTGAGAAGGTATTTAGAATTTCTTAGTACCTTCAAAATAATAACGTGAAATACGAAATAATATTATTCCAGGTGGAGATTTTAGTACCTTTGAAGAGTAATAAATAAATATCAATTATAATCGTTATTTTATTTTTTTAACCCTTCTGCATTCCTTTAAAGCTGCTAACATCTTTGGTCTTTTTGGGTCAATTTGACCCAGCTTTTTAAACCAATAAACTTCTTTTTTAATTTAAACAGAGACTGTTAAATTATTTTCGAATAAAAATACACCATCTTGATGGTATTTAATAAAACTTTTTCAAAATAACATGAGTTTTAAAATTTTTATTTTGAACTTTTTCTAAAAAAAAATAGTAATTTTTTGATTTTGATTTTTTTGCGTATGCAATTGCTACAATTTTAGATAATATAAAAATTAAAAGAGAAAAAATTGCGATTATTGCTATTATAATTAATTTTAATAAAAATTTAAAAAAAAGTAATTATTTCTGCCAAAAAAATACAAATCAAAATAATTATTATTTTTTTGTAGATTTATTTTTAAGTAAAGTTAAAGTATAACTATGTTTTGGTTATTGAAAGACTCCAATATTTTCTTTGTTGTGCTGAATCGTTGATATTATGAATTTAAGCCTTTGTTTTGCTTCTGTTTCCCGATTCCTCCCAATAAAAACATATATTTTATATTTGTTTCTGCGATCTATATATTTCGAACATAGTTCATCTTCAGGATCTAACAAATTATTATGTTTTTATTATTATTACAATTTTTATAACATATTGTGTCCTGTTAAACAATCGACACAACATTTTTGTCAAACTCAAACCATTGCAATCCTGCTTTCACAAGACATGGATCCAAAATCCTTTTATTACACCTATTTTTTGCGTAATAAAATCTTTTTGAAATGCATTCAGCGCTTTATTTGTTTTTCTTTTATCCTTAAATAATAACTAAAACAAAGTACCAAATGCAAAAAAAAGTATTACTTATAAGCATACACAAGTAAAATTTTCATTTTTTTATACAATCTTAGTCCAGAATGTCTAATTTTCTTTTTTTAAAATATCTAGAAATAAAAAATATAAAAAAAGTACTTTTTATTTACCGTAATTTATCAAAATTTCAAAAAATACAAAAACCATTTGAAAAGCATAAAAGTACTTTTTGCCCATTTAGGTGACTTTGGGTTCCAAACGGGACTTATTACGTTAAAAAATGCAAAAAATTAAAGAAATTTCCTTTTCGACAACCTAATTAGCTTTCGACCTTAATCAAAGTTAATTAATTATACTTAATTGCACAATTCAAAAATCATAATTAGAAAAAAAGCAAAAGAGTACCAAAAATGTGGAAAAACTGCTTTTTGTCTACGTTGTTGACTTTTGGCCTTAATCGAAGACAGTTGATCTTAAATTCATATTTCTAGACACATTAAAAATGTAAAAGAGTACTTTTCGCTACTTTGTTGGCTTTCGACCTTAATTGAAGTTAATGGATCGTAAATTCATATTGCAAAATTCAAAATTTTTTTTGTTATTAAAAGAAGTACTATGTTAATGGCCCTTACTTTTGTATTTCAAGACCCTAAATGTCAAAATATGAAAAAAAGTACCAAGAATGTGAAAAACGTGGCTTTCGTCCATTTAGGAAAAATCAAATATAAAAAGACGTTAAAAGTACCAACTTTTATTACTAAAGTTTTTTGAATCCAAAATGGTACCTTTTGAATCCAAATGAAACCTTTCTAAAGTTGAAGGCCCATAACACGCTTTTCATGCGCTCTCGCTTTATATCAATATGGTAAGTTACAGAGCATGACGCGTTAACTTCATTTGACGCGACGCATGCAAATAGTAGCGCTACTTTCTACTTTTGCATGCGGCATAAGACGTCAAATCAACAGACCAGCTGATTTTGACTTATAGGGGTGACAAGTTTTATATTATTTTAAAAGCTATCGACAAAGTCTATTGCAACGCAATTTTTTTGTTTTGTTATTGTAGTGAAAAAATGTTTTAGAAAAAATTCATAATTTTTTTTCAGACCTGTCAAACGCAGTTTGAACTATGTTTCGCTTTTTTGGTTAAAAAGTCAACACGTCAGTCGTGTTAAATTTAGGAGATGGCAAATAACCGCTCTTTCCCCTATTTTACACAGAGTTCGGACTTTTCCCATAATCTCGTCTTAGTATATTAACGTATCGGAGGAAAAAAAATGTTAAAGGTTTAAGCGTTAGGACTGTACGATTGTAGTTCATTCAGTCGGTTACATATTACAGGAGATTTATTAAAGCCTAGATAGTTCATCGTAAACAAAAGGAATAAAATTATTTGAAAAAGGTCAGATATGTATGTTTGTGTGTTCAGCACATGTTAAATCTCTCATGAAAAAAATGTGGATTTAAAGGACCATATGTCCTTAGGCAAGGCTTTAGATTTTTAAATATTATTTACCTGAAATATGTACACTTGTGTGTGTGCCTGATAACATTTGGCTTTTAAAAAAGAATTTATTTTATTTTAAATATCGGATACCAAATCAATAACAGTCACAACTCATAGTCTATAATTTTTATGAGGGGCTTTTTGCTGCCTTTTCAAAACATGGCTGTAGTTGTACACTTAGAAAATTTTTATAATAACTGACTGTTAATTGTTTAAAAATATTCTGTGAGGTCGCTTTTAAAGAAATAAATAGTTAAATTGTAGAATAATAAATTTTTTAAATGGTTTTGACAGTTATTTTTAACGACGACAACACAAAAATATTGATTTTCAATTGGAGTTAATTTTTTTCAGTTATTTTTTAAGCAAAAAAGTTAAACGACTATCATGATTATTTTTCTGAAACTTTTGGTTTTATAGTAAAGCTGAAAAATAAAAACGAAATCAGTTGAATGCTTTGCATTTTCCGCTATTTTGTTTGAAAAAAATGAGATCAATAAACTAAGTTTAACTTTCAAAAAATAAACTCCGTTTACTTTTCTGGATAACTTGTAAGTTAAATAGGGTGATGCTTACTACCAAAAACACTGCTACCGTTCAAAGAGTACTGGTGATAAAAATATGTATGTAGCTGGTCTTATAAATTAATTATACTTGGCTGGTGTTGGTAAAAAATATTGGCTTTTTAAATAATTTTTTTTTTCCAATTAATTAAGATTATAAATTTATTCGAAACAAAGAAAAAACACTAACTCAAAATATGCTAAAACCAAAATAATAAAAAAAAGAAGCAACAAATGTATAAAAAATTAGTTTTTTAACAAATTTCTTTAAGTTATTTTGTGTTTTGTGATGGAATCAAAAAGCAATGAAAAATTTGTTAACTTTCAGATTTTCTGTAAGTTAATTTTTTAGAATTTAAATTTTTTGTTAATTTAAATGAATATCTCTTAAACGGGTTTTAAATGAATATTCACTTGTTTTAAGTTGAATTTCCAGTTCATTATACTTAAATAATTTTTGAGTGTATAATCAAATCCAAGACGTTTCGCCTTTCGCGATCTATAAACATCACATAACATAAACGCCAAATAATATGGTTTCCTTTAATGCAAAACAAAATATGTTCGTTGAACATTTTAACTAGGAAAAGGGAATTCATTTTAATATGCTTTGAGTTGTGTCTGTTTATAATTTAGTGTGCGATACGTTCATATGTTTCAAAAATCGATCCATCGAAAAATAAAGTAAAATACATATGTACACATTGATTGGCATCTAATACAATTCTAAAATAAATAATTTATAAAATAAAAATCAAATGCCAAACTTTTAATACACATTTGAAACCCATAATAAAACAGATTTATTTGAATAAATTCGCTGTAAATTTTACTCTGCTCCCTCGATGGGATTTTTTATGATTCAAGCACACAATCTATTAATACATTTATTTTATTTGTATGCCCTTATGTGGTGTTATAAAATTACGTTTTTCTTGGAAATGAAAATTATTTTTCTTTTGCCATTAACAATAATGAAATCTTTGTAACAATGCTTAAAGTGTCATTACAAAACATTAAAAAGAAATTCAAAGACTAATAAAAATTATATAAAAATGAAACATTTCCTTTTTTGTAAAAATAATTTGGGATACGCAAATAACTTTAAATCCCTAAATGAACAACAACAAAAACAAAATACTTTATACTACCTGGTACAGTTCCCAGTTTAAAATGACTGAAAATATAATTTGTTTTAAGAAATTACCTTAAGCCGAAACAAACTAACCCAAGATAAAAACTATCCAGGTCAAAATAATTATTAAAATATATTTTAAAAACAATAAAATTGAAGAAATTTAGGAAACTGTTCAGGATTTACTACCCGAAACTGTGAAAGGATGTATTTAGTATTTTCTTAGACGCTACATTCTCTAAAACTACAAGGCTTTGGTCAGATGTGTCAAATATTTGCCCGAAAAAGCGTGACCACTATTTTGGGCAGAAAATTTTTTGATGCCTTTCGCCCTAAAATAAGTTTTATAAGTTGACGTGGTAAAGTAAACGAAAAGAAAAAAAATCGATTAATATTTTTAAAATGTTAAAGATATACATATATCTCAATAAATAAAGGGTTTAAAAAATATATCTTTTAGTGGTCACGCTTTTTTTTTGGAAAAATGTTTGACGGATCTGACCGTGCCCTAAGAATAAAGATAAAAATTGTTTCTTGCAATGGAAATAATATTTTTTTTAATTTTATTACTTATGTTTATTTTTTTTAGCAAACCTCTGCTCAGCTGGGAAATTAGCAAGTTATATTGGAAATGAAAAAAAACATTTGTCAACTTTTGACTGAAATTAACGACATACGCTCACATATGTACAGGTTACACTAAACAAGGTAACAGCAAGGCGAGTTAAAAAAATTCGCCCTCAGCACTTTAGTTTTGTGTTTGAACGGTGGAATGTCAGAAAAATTAAAATTTTCATACAAAATTAAATATTTGCAACGTGAAAATTTCAAATTTATTTTAATCAGTTGGACACTTGATGTTACCTGGTTGAGTGTGCCCTGCATATGTACTTACAAAAATAAATGAAATAACTAGTCAGCAAGTAGAAAAAATCTCAATAAGTTAATCAGCCACTTTGAATAGGATAAAATATTTCTCAATACTTTTTTTATAAAATTTATTCCTTATTCCGTAAAACACAACTTTTTAAAAACCCAAATTGAATTAAAATATCTTTAGAAATTTGAAATTTTTTTAAACACAATTGTTTTGATGCTTCAGCGCACAGTGGCTGAGACTTCCTTTTCATCGGCCAAAAGTCCGACAATTTGCTATCGCCGATTTAAAAAAAATTAATGCCCTTCGATAGCAAACATATAAGAACTAAGTTATTCAAAAGCTGGATCAAAATATTGGTAATTGTGAAAGTGGCTGCTGCAAACAAATAATTTATTTTACTTTACAAAAAAATTTAATTTTTGTAAATTTGATCAGAATTAAATAATGGTTTCCCGCAAACTGTTGCTGTTCAATATATTAATTGCTTAATTAGCACATTTACGTAATTGAGGCCTTAATTGAGCTCAATTTACCATGCAAGATTTCAATTGATAGCTTAAGCAATTAGTAATAAATTGCTTCTCTTATTGAGTTAAACTTGAAGTGCAACCCTACTGATTTGATAAGAACTGTGTTGAGTGAGCAGAAGAGCTTGAAAGCTTTTAACATGTATGCCATGGTGAAATAATAAGGTGACCTCGTCCCTACAACACTAACTTCATGTATAATTTTAGCATGTATTTCGTTGTTGATAAATTCTAGCTAAGTTGACAAAAATTTTGCTATCACACATACGGTATGCACAACTATAATATAACATAAAACATTTGGCAATCTAAGCTAGAAAACGTATGGCGTAAATAAAAGTCAGCTGTTAAGTTGCTCCTACCTTATTCTATCTACCTTAAAAATGAAAATAATATTTTTTTAGCTGTCATATGCTAATTGAGTAAGCCTAACTAACTGCTCAATTTATAATGTATGTTTGAACATCGTTTAAAAAATTAATTTTTCAATCAATTTTTTTTATTTTCCTGTCAGAAATGTCGTAATCGGGTCATAAGTTTGTTCTGCTAATGTTGCCCTGTACGGATGAACAAAAACCAAATTTTTGCCTCTAAAATAGTTAATCGAGAACAAAATTTAGTTTTTCATATCAGATTTTTGACGTTGGAAAAATAAACTATTTCGTTTTTGTAAAAATTGTTTTGATTTTAGGGGAAAACTTCCAAAATAGAAGCAAAAAAGACGAGATTTCGGTCAAAAATAAAGTAGTTAACTATTTGTCGGACTCATAGTTCTTGATTGTAGAATTGAAGTAATCTCGGTGTAAGTTAAAAGAAGCAATATGGCACAACTGGATGTGGTCCAAAATGGTTGTCCTCTCCTAGTGTCTAAAAGTGGTACAATCTGTAACTGCTCACGCAGTTTTAAAAAATTGCTACAAAATAAAATGTTGATCAATATCGAATGGTAAGTAGTGACAGGACTGCAATTTTTGTAAAAAAAATATTTAAAAATGCGTTTTTTTGGGATTGGAAAGTGTAATTTTTTTTATTAAAAAGGGGATGTTTTTTGGTGTTCTGTTTTAAGGTTTTCTTGATCCACATAATTGCAAAACTTTTTGTGATTTTGAGACTAAAATTTATTGGAAAAGTATAAATAAATGGAAGGGCTCTTAATTCAAATAAAAAATAATAATTTTAAGGTTTGGAAATATTTAAACTTGGCATAAATGAAGGCATTTTAACTAAATTTATGTTAACGTATGTAGACTAAAAAGTTTTGAGGCAGTGAGCTGAAAAACATCCCCTTTTTTGAGTAAAAAAAATACCATAATTCTCAATCTCAATCAATAGCATTTTTAAAATAAATGCTAAAAATAATAATAAAAGTTTAACTTTGACCATTAATTTCTTAACAACTGCTAAGTCGACAAAAATAAAAGAAAACTGTAGAAAAATTAAAAAAACCTTCTCTATAACAAAACAAAAATTGTAAAAATATCTCTTTCGGTTCAAAAGTTATGGAATTTTTACCGATGAAATATTGTTTTCAGCCACTGCGCAAGCGTTGCGTTTGGCGAAATAATTTACCCTATTAATAAAAATTAAAAAAAAACTATAATTTTTTCAAAAGCATTAATTTTTTTTAATTTCAACTTATATTTAATAATTGTGAAGTTTTTAATTTTGGGACATCAGGTTAATTGCTGTAAATTTAAACAAACCATTAGGCTGTTTGCAAGCAAGTTTAAGCAAGCTGATATTTTGAATATTAATAAAAATTTTAGAGAGCATTCCTTTGTAACAACATCCAAATTGTTGTCTATATGGGCAGTACAATTTTCCAGGCAAAGATTGACGTAGTGACTTACAAAGACAACCAAATTTCTTAACCGTTCTATGGTGCAGCCATTAAAATCATTCTCCCGAACGATTTGATTGATGGCGGCAATAATGCTTTGCAAATTTTCCATATTTTCGGGAGAATCATTGATGCCCATAATTTGCCGAGAATTTGCAAATTTCCACATAAGTTCTTCAGTAAGTTGAAAATTCTCTTGCTGCGCTTGCAAGATTTTTAAGACTTCTGTTACGGTGAATGGTGATTCCGGGACTTGTTTATCCGTCTTAGTTTTAGAGAGATTGAGGCGTATGGCGTCTTCATAGATTTGCTCCAAAGAGCCCACAGATCTCTGAGTACTAAAGCTGGTTTTGGGGAAATTTACAGCATCATTACCACTTTTCATTGAAGCAGTGTCTGAATTATGGCCACTAAGAGCAAATGAGGTTAAACTTTTTTCAAGTTCTTCGGAATCAATGTCGGATTGGTCCAAATCACTAGTTTTTTGGGGTGAAGCAACGTGGACGTTTAAATGTTTACAACAGTTTTCGATTTGTTGATAATTATTTGAAAATTCATAGCCATCTATGCCAAACCTTATAGAAGGTGAATTTTCCATGAATCCCCGTATGTAGTTAAAAAAGGCTTGAATTTTTTTAGTTGTCATTGGTTTGCCGCGAAAAGGTATTAAAACATCTCCTATAGAAAACCAGTATTGCGAACATTTATTTTCCTTTGGTACCTTTTTAATAATCGTATTTGAGGGGACCGAGCCATGTAAACAGAATATTTGATCATCAATGCCAAAATTTATTTCACCATTCTCTTGGCACTTTTGAATATAAATATTACTGAGAAGCATCAGGCGCTCAGATTCGTAGTGGTGTATAGTTATGGCTGCCGTAAAATCATCTGACGTTACCCAATACTGTGAGGAGTCCAATTTGTGTGTCACATTTAATGTTGTATTTGTATTTGATACAGAATCTTGATTAAATATCGTTGCATTATTAGAAATCTCCCGTTCAACCTTATTAGCAGGCAAAGTAGGAAGTTGAAGACTGCTGGTGTAAGGTGGCGTAATTAAACCTTGTTCCATTGAACTGGCATTGACTGAAGAAGAAAGATCTTTAAGATTTTCACGTTTTGATATAGATCGGGGTAATCTTAAAGGTGATTCCATTTCATTGGTTCCAGTTTCAAAACCTTGATCGATAAAGCTATCTGTCAGCGATTTTTGCTGTTCTTGCTCTATTTGATTCTTAGGACCATAAGGAAGTTGTCTTGAAAATATTTTGTTGTTAAAGAATTTTGAGTCATCAATAAATTGAGTTTCTAAGAGCGAAGGCCAGGATTTAGACATTTCTTTGACAGGTGTCTTAGGCTGATCAAAATCACCGCAATCACTTCCCGAGTGTGGGGAGGGAGAGGTCATAACTGTTAAGGTGTAGGCATCTTTAATTTTTGAGGGTGAATTAACTTGTCTTAACAGAGACTTTTGTAGTTCCCAAATGGCCAGTTCATTTGTTATCAAACATGGTTGTTCCGAAGACTCCGAACTATTTGGAGTCTGAGAGACAAGTTGTTTAACATTGCTGGAGCATTTCATAGATTTAGGTAAAGTATTGCTTTGAATATTGGCATTTTGAGATTTGAAATCAGAATCGGAGTCAGTTGAGACTGTCCTTGTCTTGATCATTGGGTTATCCTTTTTTAAAGTAGGACACCTTCGTAGCTTTCTTTTTCGCAAATGTTTAGTCAAATCGTTTGAAATATTGTGCAGCTCTTTTTCTGTATGAGAATCTTCGCTAGTGGTCTGTAAAAGTAAAGGCAAAAATTGAGTTTAATATTATTTCCAACAAAATTTTATTTTTGTTGTTAACTTACCTTGGCAATACTAGTTAAGCCAAAATCACTGTCTTCAGTTTTAATTTCTTCAGCGTCATCTGTAGGCATTTCCTCATCTGTGGGTAATTCTACCTCTAAAACTGATTTATCAGCGTATTCTTCATCTTGCAAGGTGCTACTGATAAAGGCAATGGCATCGTCTTTGCTTAATGGAGAACGTTTTCCAATTTTCTCTGTTTCTAGTTTAAAAATTGCTGCCTCTAGTATTTTATCTACTTCCCTGGGAGGTAACGAATGGTCTCGGGAATTTTTTGGAACAATTTGTATGACATCATTTTTGTTGTCTATTGGAGTTATATCGAAGGCCACTCCATTTTTTTCTTTTAACCAGTGATAAAAGAGTTTTTCCAAATGCTGATTCTGAAAAAACATTTTAGGAGCCAAACGTTCATGCCAGGTGCGGCGTATCTTTTTAGGAGGTGCATATGGTTCAACATTCCAAGATGAACGTATTGTATTTAGGTTTCGCTTAAAGGAAGGCTCTTGTACAATGGTTTCTTCGGCAAAAGTAACATCTTTTTTCTTGCGCTGGCCCTTAGCCTTGCTGACGGGTTTCTTCGAGTTGGGGCTAGATTTTAAGACAACCGTTAAACTGCTGATATGCAAAAGATCCTGAGAGTCATCTTCAAAGTGTGATGCAGATTTATCGGTTTGTAAAATGTCTTCATATTCCTTGGATTTCGGTGTTACATCTAATTGAAATTTTGGGGTGGATCTTTTAAATCGTTGCAAAGTTTTTGACAGAGTGGTTTTGGGTGATATTTTAGCTTCTAACGTATCTCTTATATGTTTGACTGAGCCCTGTTTCTCAAATACAACTTCTCCTCGTTGCATTTCTTTTTGCACATTGGACTCAAATGTTTTGGCATGTTTGCTGAATTTTGGATTTTGTTTCGACATATCTTCTATGAATTTGTTGTACAATAACACCTTATCTTTCACTGTCAACTGGGAGAAGACACTCTCTGCTACTAGACAGGTGGTGCTAGGTTGATGTTGCATTTGCTTGCGTGCCATATATGGACTATTATTAAATGAAGTCAAGCTTGGAGCTTTTTTTAGTTGTTTCCTTTGTAAAAGAGGACTTGGTTTAGGACTTGGCAATTTAGTCACAAATGTTGGAAACTTGGTTTTAGATTTAGCTGGTTTGTTTTTAAGTGTAGATGCAAAGGTGGGCGATGCTATTGATTGTGTAGATTCAGTATTACATGGTTCAGATGAGGAACTTCTTATCATGGAATTTATTTTGTTGTTAAACAATAAAGCAATTTGCTTTACCTTGGTTTTACGTGTTTGTTTTGGACTTTTGGGTTTTAATGCATTTGTTGAAGGACTAGCTTCACTTTCTGTTGAGCTTTCATATTTTTTCTTTAAATCCTTAATAAAAGCTTTAATTTCTGGTTTCGGCCTTTTTCGTTTGCTAAAGGGCGACGCTTTTGAGCAGCATTTGTTGCGAAATAATGCCACTGCCGAGGCTACTTTGCCTTTTGTTAAGTTTTGTACAGATAAGTTCTTTACTAAACTATCATCTTCTACGGACACTTCTTCATCGAAATATTTCATTAAATTCTCAATACTATTCACCATGGCAGCATGATCTTTATCTGCCTCATAACTCTTTTCTTCCTCCATTGCCCTTAGGAATTCATCATCGTCCAAATTGGTCGATTCAAAGATTTCTTCACGTGTCATTGTAGCCACCATCGTATTGGATCTTGATTTAGCACGACGCCTTAAAGAACGGCGTTCACGAGTTACACGTTCTAACTCTTTCGAAATATTTAAATATTCTTCAAGATCTTCGTTGTTGAAATCGGTAGTATTGACAATTAGCGGTGGGGATTGTGGCTGCTGTTTACCTTCATTAGAACATTTGTTGGGAGTAATGGTAGGACTGAGAATCATTTTGAAAATTTTTCTGACGGTGGGATAAATTTTGCCGGTTGTTATCGTTAGAATTTTAAAAATAAAACTAACAACAGCTAACAAATAGTAAAAACCTTATATACGAGAATTATGCGACAATTTTCAAAATGCTATGATGGTCTTATGAAAAACTGATACCTTTGGTAGCAGAATCTCGCTGGTTGATCTTGCTTAAACTTAAAAACTTCCCTACACTTTACAACATACGTTCGTCGTTAATTACATTTTAATTTGGATTTTCCTTTTGTTAAGCTGTGTCCCTTAAAACATTTCCTTGTACCTGTTGGCTTTTATGTTGTTTTTATTGTTGTGCACAAACTGCCTTTACCAAGAATAATTGTATGACAATGACAGCTGCATTTATCGTTGACCGAAATTCGCGGTATAATTAGTAAATCTTATTTCTATTTTAAGAACTTCTTTGCAATAAATGCCTATAGATACTTGTAAAAATATTTCAAACCATAAATCAAATTTCTTAAAGCATTATTTGTCAGTTAAAGTTTTTAAGCGTTTCTGGTAGGGCATTTTTGTTGAGGCTATGTAAAATAAAAATCCGATCAGCATCAGTTTCTATAAACTTCACCCCAATGCCAAAAATCCTTTTGGTGTTAAATTTTTTTGAAGACAGTACATACATATGTATGTGCTTTCCTTTGTTTTTTTTTTTAATAAAATTAGGAGGTGGTCTCGGTTTTTGCCTTATATCTCCGTCAGTTATCAGGCGATTTTGCTGAACTTTAATACCGATTTTCTTGCAGATATTTCTGATCGTTTAATACCACTTGCGGGTCTATGCGACATCGATGGCTTTAGAAAGCTGATTTCAACCATAACACGGACAGACGGACATGGGTAAATCGACTTCCCCATCTTAAAAGAATCAGAATATATATACTTTATAGGATCGCAAATTGATATTAAAAATATTACAAATGGGATGACAAACTGATGGGTATATTCGTTCTTGTCAAATTTTAATAATTTTTAAATCTTAACGATTTCTTTATTGTTGTACATTTTGACACAAAGGGAACACAGTTTTATGTGTTTTGTACAGTTGATGTACATTTTTCATACCAAATTTTTAAATAAAATAGTTTTTCATTAAGATTTTTAAGAAAAAGGTGTTTTTTGTTAATATTAGTTATTTACCTGTTTACATTCCAACATATTTGTGCTGTTAAAGCGTTTTTTGTGACTAAGTCCCTGTGATTTGTTATTCTTTTTGGATCCCTGTTGTCATTTTTGATTTAATCATTTTTTTTATTTTGTTAACATTTTTTTATTTTTTTTAATTATTGTAAGTTACGCTTTGTATTATTAATTTTCTAAAAATTTTTAATAAATTTTTATAATTTTGCTAATTTGGTTTGCACTGAACTATTTAACACAACACGATTTCAATTGTAAAAACATCCAGAAATTTGAATAAATATTAATTTTATTTTAAGGAATTTTTTTAAAAAAATTTTTAAAGTGCAAAAGATTTATTTTAATTTGTTTAGGTATCTCAGGCGCCCTAAATATTAAAAATTATTTTGTTGCCTTTTTTATTGTAGCTGTGCTTTGTGACATGTAAGTAATAAGTTATTTATTTGTGTTACTTTTCCTAAGCTTTAGACCTCATAAAAATTAGAGATATCAATTAATAGATTTTTATTAAATTAAATAGCGGAAGTTGATTAATTACTTCTCCGGCGTTTTGTTTTTCTCCTAAACGAACGGGTTATAATTAATTAATTTTTTTAAAGCGAACATGATACCTCTTATATAAATAAAAATATTTTATAACAGATCATATCAAATATATATTGACAACTTAAATCTTTTTTTTAAGTAATTTTTATATACATTTCCCAAATTAAACTAAATATTATTTTGGATCGAAGTAGTGGTACCCTCTTAACAAAATTGAAAACTTTCTAATAAAGTAGGTATGATAAAAATAATCTTTAAGTCTTACTATAATAAAAAGTGCCATAAAAAATAATAACATATTAACAAATGGATGGAAATTATTTAAAATTTAAATAAAACAAATAACTAAATGAAAATATAGACTTTAAAACAAGTGATTAGTTCTTGCTTCACTTGTTGGCTACATAGTGTTAAATAAAAACTCTTAAAGAAAATTATTATTACTAAATGCATAAAAAGCCCATTTATTTTTATTGATAAAGGGTGAGCTAAATCGATAGAAACATAAATTTTTACTTAATTTAATATTATGCTTCTTCTTCTAGTTTGTTTCATCTTAATATTTCCTACTTTTACTGCTGCATAAACTTTTCAAAAGGACTATTAATAATGATGGCAAAACACTTACATGAAAGTAAAAAAAATATAGGAAAACTATATATTTTACATAAATACTACATAGAATCACATAAAACTTAATTAATGTTTGTAAAACACACACCCACCCTCAACACTGAACTAGAGGGCTTTTATATTGATATAGAACAAAAAAAAAAAACTGAAACTATGAGGTGAATACACTTTTGTAAGATTTAAAGGTCAAATGTTGTCGTTGGCTTTCATAAGTTTAGTTAGTTTTTTTGGTTTTAATTAAATAGATTTTTATTAATTGAATTAGTTTAATTAAAAGCAGTTTTAACACAATCACCTATTGATGTTTATGTGTCAAATTGTTCTTTTATTTTTTTTTTTATGAATAGCTTGTAAAAGAACTTTGTTGTTGTTGCTGTTGTTTGACCTTAAAAATTCGTCAAAGAACAGGTACTCAACACAAACGCATACAAATACCTTTAACAATCTGCATAAAAAGGGAAAAACTGTCATAAACACTTACATCTGTACATACACACATCTGTAAACTAATGAATTTGGAAGTTTTGTATATGTAATTTTAATACAACTTCACCAAGTCAGGAAAATGAATTATTTACAAGAGCAACAACGAAAAAAAACAAGAGGAAAATAAAACGACACACAAATGTTTTAAAATAAATTTTATTACAACAAATACATAAACATATACACACATATGCATGTGTATGTTTGGATGAGTTTGAAAAGATACAATACAGGAAGTTTTAGAAACGGGAACTCTCTCTCGCTCTTTTTTAATAAAAACCGTACACGCATACAGCCATATAAAAGACAATAATAGCAAACAGTGTTGCCGAACAAAACTTTAATAATTATTTAATAAAAATAAATATTTTGCATTGTTGCTGTTGACTGCAAAAATTCCTGTGCACTATATTCATGAACCATTTTGTTTATGCCAGCAACACAACACGGACTTGCGAAGAATTTTTGGCCGCGACTATTTGTCCCAAGAAATGAAACATATTTGTGTATATAAAAATGCGCACAAAGAAGACGTACGTCGAAATTCATTATATGCGGCAAACTCCGCAATAGAATTATTTCTCTTTCATACGCCGGCGAACAAGTCAGTGCAGTATGGCCATATCTCACTTTAGCTTTCAATTATTTTCAAAATCAAAGCAATTTTTAATTTAACAACTGATGTACTTTAATTTTAAAATTTATAAAAATATTAGTAAACTACTTACTGATTGAGGTAGAAGCATAAACCTGAGATAGCCCAGTTTTTTAGGACCAAAATTAATGCTATTTTGCCCGTATATCTTAGAAGTTATAGTCTCTGTTACCACAAAACTTGATGTTGATACTATAAAGACGATACAATTGTTTTGGGGAAAAATGTTTTTATAGGGGCACGGGGAGTGGTAGCTTCCTTTGAAATGCATACATTTTATGAAGATTCTGAAAGAGAAGACTGTAACAGTTGCTGACCTTAAACCCTTAATGAGGGGTTTCTATTGTAACGCCAGAACGACAGAACTCTTAACACATTTTATAAAATAATCCAAAAAATAAGCTTCAAACAATTTAAAAATTTTTTGCAAGAACCTGGTTTTAAAATACATTTTAGTGGCTTTTAATCAATTATTTAATTATCAGTCAGAGAAAAACTAAGCAAACATACATATGTTAATAAGTTGAGAAATTATATGAGCGCTTTCATTGTGAGTCTGAAAATTTAAGACACGTTTTGGCTTAAGACTTAAGCAATTTAAAATTTTCATTCAAAAACTTGTAAACGCTTAACAGTAAGAGACACTCAAAGAATACGATAATGAAAATTATAATGACCACTAGTGGACTTTACAAATTTAAACTTTAGAGAATTTTGACTTTAGAATCGTGTTGTGTAAATTATTTCTAAGAGTTGTCCCAAATATTTTTATTTACTTAGTCGTTTAAAGTATTTTAAGGGTATGTGATCCTTTATTTCTACAAAAAATGTTTCTAAAAACCCTTTTTTTAGAAAGTGATACGGGTGCGGCATTTTTATTAAATGAGTAAAAAAGCCGAATACTCAGTAAACTTTTTTCAAACATATAAAAAATAAATTTTGAATCTTTTATGTAATTTAATTTATTTCATTCTCTTTTAGGCGTAAATTCATCATTTTTTTAAAGGAAAACGATCTTTCTCTATTTTGGGCCGTTTAACGTTGTATGCTATTTTGTGTTAACAGGAAAAGGTAATTATTTTCTTCTCAAATTTATTTCAATTTTATAAAAAAACTTTCTCCCTGGCAACACTATATAAAAGAAAGATGTGTTCTTTATTAAATGAAAAACTCGTACTATTAATATAAGTTGACATATATTTGTTATAAATGTAAAAACATACTTTAACTTTAAATTATATTAATTAAAAGCAAAAAAGAAACTGCAACAAATGAATGTATCGACAATATTATTGGGAAAGACCAAGTATAGTTCTAATTTTCATCCTAAAAGTATACACTTTTTTTGGTACAACTTTTTTGCAAATTTTTACGCACACAACCCTAAAGGCAACGGAAAATGATTTTTATATCCGTTTGAAAAAATGTTTTATTTTTATTATTTATATATAGAGACATTACACTTGTTTCCATTATTTAATTCATTTATTTTTAATTCTTTTTTTAACATTTCACTTGAATTTGCTCTACCGCAAACTTTTTATTTATTTTAATTTAATACATAATTATTTTAAGATTTTAAACTTTAATTTTCTATTGAAAAAAGAAGAACATTATCATTTAATTTTTCTTTACAATTCTATTATAGATACACGTTTGCTTTGATATACTTTTGTGTCTTTAATATTAAGTTTTCTGCCGTAAGACGAAGTGAGTGTGTGTTGGAAAACGCTTTTTACTATTAAAAATACTCTTTTGTCTAAAGTTTTTCATTTCGATTTAACTTAATTTTCTTTTTATTTTTTTGTCTTAATTATATTTTATTAATTTTCGTAACAACAACTACCATTTGCTATTGAGTAAGGACTTCTTTCTGCGTCGTTAGTACACAGGAAGTACTAGCGAGGAAAATGTAAATGTAACTGTTATTTCACTATATAAACAGAGAATAATGGAGAGTGACTGAAAATACGTTTGAGAGTGTTGGTTTAAAAGCTTTACACATTATGAGCTTGTAAAATTAAAAGCTTTTTATCTGTATCATATGGAATTTGTAGCTTTAAAAAGGTAACACAGGATAAACATTTTTTGTCTTTAACGTCTTCGTTTGTGTTGAGAGTTACATTGAGAATGAAAAAAAAAAAATAAATCCCTCACTAATTTATTTCATTTTTTGCAAATAATTTTGTAAATAGTAAAATTGTTACTAATTACATAAAGCAAAACCAATGTTAGATATTGAAATAAAGTCGTACCGTATCATATTTTGCTCTACGTATCGTTTACGTTATACTAATTTTAACTTTAATGTCAATTTTAAAAAGTCCTTATGACTATAAAAAAGCTTTTTTAAATAAAAGCATTCAACAGTTAACCTTTAAAGGGCATTAGAAATATTACATTTCATTAACCTTCGAAACTAACCTTTAAGGACTTAAAAGTTCTGAATTTAAAATAATAATAAGTGTACTAAATGTTTTTAAGTGAAAATTAAACTTACTGCTTTAAACCACAATTCCAAAGATTTTCAACATACCTGAAAATTAAAAAAAAAAACAGAAATTAATATTAATTTATATATTTTATCTTATACATGCTAATAAATAATGTTTGTATGTATGCTTAATCAAAAAGGAAACAGTGTCCCTCCTGTTTAAAAAAAAAAAACCAAATAATAAAACCCTTTACATAGTGATAAGGGTATATATCAGTGTGTCATTGCGTCTGTAACTTTAACAATATTTATTTCCAGCTCCGTAAAGTTTTTTTATTGAAGGTTTTTATATATGGAAATCGATTCGGACACGTTTGTCTGACGGTCTGTTTGCCTGTAAAAAAGTTTTCGGAGTCAAGTAAACTTTCTCAGACCGCGTTTTAATGTCAAACAGTTAAAAAATATATAATTAAAATGATCGATATATAAAATCAGTAATATAAGTATAATAGTGGCCGATATAAACAAAGAGACAAGAGCCACAACCAACCTTGTTGCCAACCGAATTCTTGCGGTTCTATCTTCGAATTCGGTAATAACAACTGAATAACTTGGTTCTTATCATTAAAATATTAGTACGAAAATGGTTGCTGATAACAATATAAAATAAATTTGGTTAGATTAGGTTAAGTTGAAAGGAGGAGGCCTTAAATGCCTCAAGTCCATTAGGACACACACCTAAGCCAGCGATCGGACTGTTGTGCGCTTCTAGCAAGGAAAAAAATCTCGGGGGAGAAGTCCACAGAAATTCAGTGATGCGGGCGAATTCCCTCAACACCTCCCAGTCTACACCACTTAAGTGAGACACATCTGGCAAAATATCTGACTAAACATCGGACTCTGGCCTGTGCAAAACCGGACAGTGATACAAGAAATTCTCTATGATTTCGATGTCCTTCCAGCATACCCTGCCCTCACTGTCTGCCGTAACTCCTCCATCCGATGGAGGTATGCTCGTAAGTTCGAGTTACCCGTCAGCACACTAAATATCTTGCCCAGTTTAGGCTTTCAAAGTTTGAGAATGCCCCTAGTTCTGACCGCAATTAGGTCGCTCCCAGAGGATTCTTGTCAATCATCCAACAGTTTAGTTGTCCCATTGCCAGGTTGGGGTTACCAGGCCATCGTTGCGCTGTCCCCTAGCCCTATTCGTCAGATCATTCCACACAAAAGTATACTTAAATATGTTATTCCAAGGTTATGTAGAAAAGAAAATATGTATAAACAATGATAATGGGTCCATAGTTAAAATTTGTTTTGGTTACAGCAAAACGGGATTTCCCAATTACTGTGCCACTTATTGAGCCGGAGTTGTGGGCACGTAGTTATACAATACCTCTTGATATGAGAGATTTTCAGGAGCAATAAAAAATTTCTTCAAATTTTTCTAGCACCTACAAAAGCCGAAGGCCGTCTATACATGCCGCTTAAAAAACACCCCAGAAAATCAATTAATGAACCCAAAAACTAGCTTTAAATTCTCGCACCTCATTGAAAATTATAGCGAGTTTGGCGGTTCGAATCTACTAGAGAATGTTTTTTCTGCGTCCGGCCGAAAGCCGGCTGCCTAAAACACTGTTTGTTTCGGAAACAGTATCGGGTTAGCGAATTCTTATTTATGGCAACGAAACTTTTTCCCATTCTACATATTTTAAACGGGAGTTATTTTATTTCGGTTGGGAGTTTTTTCATTCATTAAATTCTGCGTTAGTGGTCAAGACGTCATGGCTATATTCGCAAATATATGCCCAGCAATTTTGGAAAAGATGGGTAGCTTAATACCTACCGACGCTTACATGCAGAACAAAATGGTTTGAAAAGGCAAAACCTTTAAGTCGGGATGATTTGGTTGTTGCAGTTGAACCTCTCAGTCCTCGCAATGTGTGGCCAAGAGGAAAATTGTTTAAGACTACAGTTGCCGGCGATGGTCAAGTACGCAGGGCCAAGGTTATGACGAAATGTGCCGTAATAGAGACGCCAGTGGCAAAGCTGGCTTTACTCGACGTGGCTTTTACACTACCAATCTCATAATATTGCATTTTCAAGCACAATACCATCACGGAAACCACGAAACGGCTATAACCGAAGTCCGACAGAGGTATTGTGTGCCGCGCTTGCAAACAACCTTTAGAAAAGTTATACGAAAATGTCAAATGTGTAAAGTAAGTAAAGCTCAACCAATTCTCCCACAAATGGCAAAACTTCCGAGAGCACGATTATCAAAACATGTCGCACCATTTACTTTTATTGGCCTTGATTTTTTTGGCCCAATTACGGTAACGATCAATCGGCACAAGGAAAAAAGATACGGAGCTCTTTTTATATGCTTGACTATTCGAGCCGTCCACATTGAAATCGTGCACTCCCTGAATACAAGTTCATGGGAACTCAGGCAAATTCCCGTATCAAAATTAAAATTTTTTTTAATGAATGTGAAGGGTGTGTTAGATTTGGCCCATCCAATCAAAGCGCTTACATATGTACATACTTACATAAGTATACTGGACCAATGAAATGTCAGTTACTTGTAACTGTTTATCATGCTCTCGTTTTTGTACAAAATATAGTAATAATTTCCATATTATTTCTTAAATACAAGACAGGATTTGTGAAAATATTAGCAAACCACTAAAATTAATTAAAGCATTTGTTATAACAGCCTCTAAATAACAACGTTTTTCGTACAAATATTAATTTATTTACATATGTTTATATAATCACTCGAGAACACACAATTCGTATGATATTGAAATACTTTGAATACATAAACTGTTAATAGACTTTATGCTAAGGAATTTCTAAAATGATGCAACAAAATGAATTAATCATACAACCCCCACCCACTTACCAAGAAACGAACAAAAATAATACTTTTAATATTTTCATTGTTATATTTAATCTGTTTTCTTTCATTCTTTATAATCTCTTGCCCTATTTTCCAGCTATTGTGTGTTTTTTAATCTACACAGGTACTTTAAAACATTACAAATTATAAGGTTGAGCAACAAAAATAATTGTGCTGTAAGCGGTGTTGCCATAAAATATTTAAAAATTCTAAATATTTTTTGTTTAAAAACACATATTCTTCATAAATTCTTTAAGGGGATTCAAAAGATGTTATATTATTTTCTATTTTCATAATATTATAACATTTTACAATAGTTTAAAAACAGTATTGTTGTCTTTCATACAACGAGTTTCTAATAGTAGGTGAAGGTTTTTATAGCGTTATGACAATAGGACATACTAAAACATCTTGTGAATTCCCTATTTATTTATGTCGGAATAATTTGGCACAGAGTGACCATTTTTCTTTTAATTTTTTTTATTGTGTTATTAAATATTCTTACTTTATACTTTAAGAGTTATTTTCACTTTTTATTTGCTGAATATAATACCCTTAATGTTTTTTTGACTTTACATTTATATTTTTGAAAATTTTGAAAAAACATAAACTTAAATAAAAAAAGAAAAACATGTAACAAAACATACATCATAAATTGAGACAATTTAAAGTAAATTAAGCAGTTAAGGTTTTTGTTCACACATAGTTAATTAAGCTTACTCAATTAGCATATGACAGCTAAAAAAAATACTTTTTTCTATTTTTAAGGTACATTAAACAAGGTAGGATCAACTGATCAGCTGACTTTTATTTACGCCATATGTTTTCTAGTTTAGATTGCCAAATGTTTTATGTCATATTATGGTTGTGTACACACAAAAAATTATCTAAGTGAACTTTACTTAAATCAAGCCATAGCGGTGTCAAAAGTACGGTGAGTACGGTTTTTCTTAAATCAAGTACGAAATTTCTTACTCCAAGTAAAATTTTTCAAATACGAATTTCTTACTTTTAGCCACAATTAAGCCAAAAAATGATTGATTTAAGTTCGGAACCGTACTTGATTTAAGCCAAAAAAAGATTGATTTAAGCCATAAACGGGATTAATTCAAAATGAAATGTCATTTTTTTGACTTATGGAGCTTTATTAAAGAAGAAAAGAAGAATTTTATATTTTATTTTTATTTTATAATTAATTTATAATTTAAAAATTTCATTTTTTGTACTTACCGAAGCTGAGATTCGAACCAGGGATTTCTGCACTGCAGTACAAGCGCGTTACCTCTAGGCCACCGAGACACTTTGTTTTCAAATGTAAAATAATATATTAAAACAACAAGCTTTTTTTTGCTTGATTTGTTGAGGCAATCCGAATAGGCTTGATTTAAGAAAATGTAAGTAAGGATCGTACTTAAAAATTTTAAGAAACGTTTTGGATAAATTCAAGAATAAAATTCTTGATTTTAGAAAGCGAGTTTTCTTTCTGTGTACACCGTGTGTGATATTAACATTTTTGTCAACCTAGCTAGAATTTAGCTACAACAAAATATATGCTAAATTTTTACATGAAGTTATTGTTGTAGGGACGAGGTCGCCTTATTGTTTCACCATGGCATACATATTAAAATCTTTCAAGCTTTTTTACTAACTTATCACAGTTCGTATTAAATCAGCAGGGTTGCACTTCGAGTTTAACTTATTTGGTGAAGCAATTTACTATTATTTGCTCAATTTATTAATTGAAATCGTGTATGGTAAATTGAGCTTTAAAATTAAGTAAAAATCCAGTTAATAAAACGGTTTTTGTTGCTTAATTTAAATTCAAATTATTCATAATATAACCTGTTTAAAATTAGATGATTCAGTAAAACTTCTCGCTATTACATTAGCGGTTTTTAAAATATATCCCAAGTCATCTGAGCCGTTGACTGATTGATTAAATGAATGTCTGAATGACAGACTGTTTAATTTTTCAGTTTTTAATAATCTTACAATAAATTTTTACACACTACGACCAAAAACATTTTAGAACAGCTGTTTTCATTCGGTTGCATTTCATGATGTAAACTCAAAGACATTTGAGAAATTTTTTTTTGACAAGCGTACGGTTTTATAAGATATTAATTTTTCAGAAGGAAAAATTGATAAAATTTAAAAACTTAAGCATGGCTTTATAGAATATAAGAGCTTTACAGTAAGAACTTTCAGCAATTTCCTAAATGCAACCCTGAAAATGTTTGTTTTGAACGCATCAACGTTGTATTAAGCAAATACTTTGGAATAGAAGAAGACGTTTTAATAAAAAAAATAAATAAAGAAAATTTTAAAAAGATTTACCCCCTTATTTCCTAAAACGCAACGCCCTAAAACAAAAACAAATTGTATGGATAAGTTTTTTAAATTTTAATTTTTTCCATACAATTGTTTTTGTTATTATGCGTTGAGTTTTACGTAATAAGGCCTTAAAAAAGTGCCGTTGTTTTAAATTGAACCATTGTGCTATTAAATAAGAGAATTTTGGGCCTGTATTTACAGCAATTATTATAGGTTTATATAGTAATTATTTAAGTTTTATAAATTATTTTATAGAAATTAGTCAAATTTCCGTTTAAGTACGATCTAAATGGTTGAAAACCCTTCACCACTTATAAGACACTTGGTGCAGGTGTATGTGGAATTGTTATGACAATTTATTAAACATACCATACGACGTATGCTTTTCTTAGATTTTTTTTGTATGGCAAACAACAACTACGTTTTTTAAACATTTTAAAATTTTATAACATTATAGGACATAATAGAACACCTTGTGAATCTCCTAAATAATTATTTTGAATATACATACGTTCTAGTCTTTTACAAATTCCCAACCTCTAAATAAAAAAGGTCATATTTTTTTAAAACTGCGTTAATTTATTTAGAAAACCACTACAGAACCTTCATTTTTTGCTGAAAATTAAAAAAAAATTAATTCCTTAAATAATAAAATGAAACTTTAAATTAATTTCTTTATTTTTAACATGATCTTATTAACTAAGTTGAAAACAGTTTTGTATTATCACTTTTTTTTATTCGTAAGCAAAATAAAAAAAAATATCAAAGTTCTTGTTTTTTTTCCCCAATCTTTTAAAAAGATATTAAACGCATAGCTTTACTCAAAAACTTCTCCTCAGGACTTGTCTTCTCAAAAGGCTTTTTAAAGGCATGATGTCTTCTCTTTCCTTTTTTAGAATTTTTGACAAATTGTTGTTGTATAACATCATCCAAGACACGATCGTAGATTATAGACTCTTCTGTCTGATCGCCAAAAGTAGTAGAAGATAGTATATCTGCTACGGGAGCCTCGGGCTGAACATATTGATTTTTCATGATCAAAGATATGAGTCGTGATTTAAGCGATTTGCATTTGGGATGTGAAATGACTTTCAATCTGGGTCTGATGGGGTCGATGTTCTCATACATTTGATCTTCGCTGGTGTTATTGAGAAACACGCCAGATTCTTCAGATTCACAGGTAAAGGATTTGGAAGAATTTGCGGTGATATTGGAATATGTGCTATTGCTAATACCCTGATAGGTTTCGTCATAGATAAAACTAGACTCTGAAGTGCAATAACTTTTGGCATCTTCGCTGGCAGAAGTGGCCACAAATGAACAATCCAAACAGGTGATGATCTTTTTAGAATTTTCAAAGGATTCCTGATGCATTTTGATTTTACGTTGTTGGCGCCTTTCATATTTCGCCTTCTCTATGCGACTTATTGTCTCCATGCTGTCCACAAACAATTGCAAATCACTGGATGTAAACTCACTGGTATTAACTAAGTTCATGTCATCAATGGGAGTCAAACTTTGTTGGTTGTCTTGGACTTGTTGGCGCGAGATGTACATGTAGGCATAATCGTAAATATCACTCATTTTATCCAAAAGGAATTTCTTATTTGTTTTTAACACGGTTTGTTCTTCAGGCGGTTGTTATCAAAGGAAAAGTTGTAAACCAACTGATGCTGTTTGTCATTCTCACCTTAACTTAAATAGGGCATACACGGCTACATTTTTCGCGCTTTGTATCCGTTTGGTTGATTACCCTTAAATCCGCTACCTGTGTTGATTAGAGCCATACAGGTACGTGTCAATTTTATTGACAATTTTCTTTTAGATGCTGTTTAAAGTTATTTGGATGAAATTGTTGTCCTGACAAAGCCGGCGATTTTTTCTAAGAAATATTTTAATCGATAGCATAGAGGTATAAGTGCATAAATATGAACGTGTGTATAAATGTTTGCGTGTATTTCGCAGGTTGGGTTTATTTCCTAAAATTTTTAAGAAATTGTATTTAAATTTAAAGAAGGTAGAGACATTTTGCTATATAAACCTTTTAAAAATACTTACATTAAGCAGGCAATCCTAATTATTTTAAATATGTATGTGAAAAAGGAATAAATGCAAATATTTTTATTACTAAAACGTCATAAAAATCCAAAGAAATTTTTAACCACCACACAAAATATTTGGCTCGATTTACAATTTCGTGGTAATATGGGTTTGTTAAAAAATATATATTATGCTGTAGGGTGTAATATGATTGGGCTTGGCCGACAATTACTTATATACTTGTTTAAAATTTCATATAAATTATATTTTATTACACGGCATCTATAAAAGAAAATGTATCCAGTTTAAGTGACTTTCGAGAAAAGTTCTTTTTTTTTATATGGTTAATTATGGACCGACAATTGAAAAACCTTGTGCAATTGTCTATTTTTATTTGTAAAGTAATTCCAGCCAAATGTCGTTAAGATACCGACACTTACCCCAATAAATTTTAGAAGTTTAACACAATTATGGAAGAAAAGCCATTGTCACGATGATTTATGCTTTATCCTCTGACCACTCACTTACAATAATCACTTTTTGCAGTCCTGAAAAAAATTGCCACAAATAATTTTTTTCTTATCTAAAAAAGTAAACTATATTAGGGCTTGAACAATTCTTGCCAGTATGAAAATTCGTCTTAGTAAAGATGACTCCTAAGACTGCAAAAGACCCTTTGAAGGTGGAGTCTTTCAGGCCTATATATCTGCTACCAGCTATGTCGAAATGGTTTGGGAAACTGCTTAAGAACAAGATGGCCCCGATTCCAAATGACAATAACTGCATTCCAAATCACAAATTTTGTATTAGAAGCCAACAATGTGGCATCGAACAAACCCCCAGGGTAGTCTCTCAAGCTTTCGATAAAATATAGCATTAAGGCCTGTTAAACAAACTAAAGCTGAATTTGACCTTTTATAAAAGTACATTACGGGTTAACAATTCATGATCAAAGAGAAAAATTAATTAAGTTGTTTTATACCAATAGGGGCTGATGTACCTCAAGGAAGTATTTTAGGCCCAATTCTGTACTTGCTTGCATGCCATCAGCTTTACACACACGATGACATTTGCTGACGATACTGCTTTTCTCAGTACTCATTAAGATCCTAAAGAGGCCTCAAAACAACTACAGAATCATATTATCCAAGTAGAGAAATGGGCAAGGTAATGGGAATTAAAAATAAATGAACAAAACTCCCCAATCCTTATTACCAACAATATAATGAAATAACTATTTTAGACGAAATACCTCTGCATTCACCTAGATCGTCGCTTCACATAAAAGTCACACATAGATGCTAAGTTAACACACATAAAATTAAAAACAGTCCAAATTTATTAGTAGAAACTCTGTGCTTCGTCTTGATTGTAAACTTTTGCCCTAAAACTCAATTTTAAAACCAATTTGGTGCTACGGGTTACAATAATGGGAAACTATTTCCGCCCCCAAACTAGAAAAAATTCAACACCGTCAAAACAAAAACCTTCGAATTGTAACTGGTTCTCCTTGGTATATTAAAAACAGTAACATCAACAAGGATCTACAAGTTCCACTAGTTAAATTCGAAATCCTAAACAACGTGGACAAGTGTTTAAAAAAGCTAGAAATACATCCAAATTTGGTAACCTATGAAGTAATGACAGCTTATTACTCAAATTGAAAAAAAAAAATTGCTGGATCGTAGTGACTTTCCCTTTTATTTATCTTAGATTTTTTTCTGTCAATATTATATACATACAAGCTCCAAGGTTTGACAAAAATTTTAAAGGATATGACAGCGGAAAAGGGGTACTTCCTATACAAAGTATGTGCCAAAAGAAGTAAATAGTTCGAGGTGGTTTTGCCAATTCATAATTTAAGCTAAAAAAATTTAAATTGATAAATTTGTCATACATATCAGACCATACAACAAACAGTTATATCAACGGTACGAAATTCTCGGAGGCAAAACACCAACAACAAGCCTGACTGCCTTAAGAAAAATAATGGAAACGACGCAAGCGATGTGAATGCACGTATTATCTACATATTTTACACAACAAAAAACAAACAACTGTCAAAGCTAATTAAGAATCTGTAATACAAACAGGTAAATATTATTGCTAATTTAAAGGGCCAAACAAGTAATTGGAGCTGTAGTTAGTGCAAACGTGATATAAATTGTATTAGTTATAAAGATTAACTTCTTATTTATTCGAAAACGTTCTAACTTAAGCAATTGTTCCCAATAAAAAGCTAGCATTTAGCATTTAATTAACGGGAAAAACCTATCTCCTTTGTCCGAATTTTAAATTATTTCGCTTTGAAATAGGTCGCGCTTTAAATTTGTACATATATTTTTTTCATTTATTTTTTTAAAATAGTTTTCAGAATTTCATTAAAATTGCATTAATTTATTTACACAAATTTTTTAACTCTTTAAATAAAAAGTTTTTCAATTAAACTATTTATTATAAATTCATTTAAACCTGAAAAATTTATTGAAAAAATTTAGAAAACTTTTATTAAAAAAATCCTAAATTGTTATAACTAAAAAGTCTCTTTTCTCTTAAATATTTCTAATGAACTGGGGATTATTTTAACAGTTCTTTATACACCCCCTGTTACATTCCTTTTAATATTTAAAAAGCTGCACAACTTATATTAAAATAATTTTTGGTCTTTAAGCAAACCTCGATCAATGTTTTCGCTAAGAGAACAAAAATAAAAACACAAAAAGTAAATTTTAATTTTAAAAACAAATGTTTTATTTGAAATAAAGTTAAAATAAATTATTCATTACCTAAAAATAATATAAGAATAACTTATTGAATTACAAAAATTATTTAGAAATTATTATTACAGCTCATACCGTTCCCGAAGTAGCACAAAAGATTTTAAATATTTTATTAAAGTTTGTATTTTATTAAATGTTAGACATTTGTTCCTTGTAAATTAAAACTTTTTTTGGACTTAATTAATATTAAATTTTATATGGTTGACATAAAAATAAATTAAGATTTTTAAGCTCAAACCACTCATAAATAGTCAAATAGTATGGATTAGCTTTTTTTGGAAAGAAAGCAGCCACAAGACTTTTCTTGCTGGAAGATTAAAAATTTACAAAGTCAAATAACTCAAAGCCTTATCCAGGAAACGCTCTTCTGATGAACCTTCAGAAAAGGCGAATCCAAGGCGTGTTTTCTTTTTCATGTGCAAAGTAGAGAAACGGGCCAATTTTTCTGATTCTTGCAGCAATACAGCTTGAAATAGTTGTTCTTGTTGTTTCTGCTGCTGCTTTTCATGCAATTTCAAGGTTTCGTATTCATCGAGTGGACGACAAGAGATAAGCTCTACAGAAGGCGCCTTACATTTCTCCTTCTTCCTTACAAGTCCCAATAACCGGGAACGGGTACAAAGAGAACGAGTTTTAATGTTAATATTGGATGGGCTCTTATTGCTGTCAAAGCTGTTGGGTGAATCGTTAACAGCTTGATGAGAAGATCCAATGGGATAGACACCAGATTCTTCGGAATCGGAATTGGTGGATATAGTTAGTTTGGAGTGGCTGTTCTGCTTGCTTATTTGTTGTTGATAAAAAGCACTATTACGTGGAGAAGAATCAGATGAATTTGGTGCAGAATAATAGCTTTCATCATAGTCTGATCCATCGCTTTTGGGTTTACGTGTAACAATTTTATTTTCCAATTCCATGACCTTTGCTTCGTCACCTGAAGAATCCATTGAATTGGACGAGGAGTAGTCTAAAGTTGTCATCGAACTTATGCATGACAAAATAGTAAACCTTTTATTAAGCTCTTGTTTTTGCTGCAACTCTTTTTGTTCTTGCTTTGAGCGAGTCAAACGTGTTAAGGTCTCTAGACTCTCAACAAAGAGAGATAAATCGTAAGGCGAAAAGTACTGGGTATCAATTTTAAATTTCGTAGGTCCCAACAGAGAGATGCTTAAATTTGTAGAACTTGCCATGATTTTCTTTGTAATGTTTGGTTTTGTTTTTAAGAACTTATGGAATAACTAAAAAGTTGTTGATTTAAGAATTGCTACGATCAAACTGATATTTTGCACATCTGTCATTGGATTTTATACTGAGGGCCTCTCCTTTTTCACGGGCTTCTCAGAGGCAGGTAGTTATGTTAATAATTATTTAATTTGTATTCGGGTTTGTCAAGTTTTTTTTTTTCTTTTATTTGGGTTAAAGATCTGCAAAAATAGTTTTTTTTACCTACAGAGGTCATTATCCATCTCTTTTCTTTCTTTACTTTAATGCTGCAAAAGCACACAACTTTGATCTTCTAGCTGTGTGTGTGTGGATGCACGAGCTCTTGCCTGTACGTGTGTGTATTTTTAAGTGCTTAAATTAATCCCTTTTTGGAAAAGTCCTTGTTTATCCTCTGCTTTTAAATTGAGTCAAAAACCTGCTATTTTTCTTTCGCTAATTGTCGCAACAACAATGTTCTATTATTTATGGTCATATTTAAAGGTTGCACAGATTTTATGACCCTCGTATTCTAGAAAATGAGAACCAATAAACTGCTGTTTGTGCTTAGAGTACCATAAAGTATAATGGGATTTTCCCATCATTAACAAAATATTTAAGGAACAATATTTTTTACTATAATTTTGTGAAAACATATGGATTTCTATGATATGCTTAATGTTATTAAATAAAATTAACACGTGTCAAAATGATGACTTGTCATGTGTGACGCGAGGAAAGAAACGGATAAAGAAAGTGCCAGAACCGCAATAAACGGCGTTAGTAAACAATAGTTTTAAAGAAAGTTTTTTTTTGATGTGGATGCATAAACACAAATTGTGGGGTATGAACATTTGTTAAGATTTTAGGTAGAATTTATCTGGTCAAAATTCGACCGGCACCCATAGCATGTTTGTGCATGACATATGTATATAAATTTTTATATGAATAATAAGAAACAAAAATATTTAAGAAATTACATTGATTAATTGATAAGCCATAATCATATTTGGACAATTCACAAGTTCTGTCGTATGGCTTATTGTTAAAAAATCACGATTTTAGTAAATTCACTTGTGAATAGAGAAATTTATTGTATTGTTACTTTATTGTATGTCAAATGCAAAATGAAAAACATTAGTTTAATGTAGTCAATTCACTCTGAGAAAACTTTTTAGAAATGTAAACGTACAAAAATATTTTTCGAGCGAAAAATAAAAAAAAAACTAAGAAATCTTACCACGTTTAAAGAATTTGTGTCCATTTAAAGCAAGGCGAATTCATAGAGAAGGTGGTCTCGACGGATTAGCTGACTATTTTTGTCGTGCAATTTTCTTCACAATGTGTCAAAAGTTTGTCTGTGTGCTTCTTCTTGATTTAAAAAAATTACGCGTCGGTTAGATTATTAAACTTAGAATTTAAAAAGTGTTCTTAATTAACAAATAGTAAAACCAAATGATGCGTTCTTGTGCTTTGTGCAAAAAAAAAAACACTTTAAAATTAATTTTACTCACGTTTTTCACGTTTTTTTTTTAATGATGCCATATAGAAATCATTTGTGTTTTTTTTTCAATGATGCCATATTTGTGTTTGATATTTTAGGTACGAATTTTTCGCCTGCGTCCACCTTGTATGAATTCGCCTTGCATTTAAAGTATAAATAAACTTTTAAGCTTTTTACCAAGGCGAATTCATACAAGGTGGACACAGGCTTTTTACTTTCAAATGTTCTTCTTCAACTAAAGTTGGCATTCATGTTGTTTGATAGCATTACACCAAACCGGGAGTGGGAGTTTTAATTTGAGGTGAATTGGTTATAAATATTAAAAAATAAGCAAATTTAATTAAAATACTGAAAAACCTAACTGAATTGAATTAAGAATATATTATTCGTTAAAGATAATAAATTTGTGGTGTTATTCATCACATACTTAGAAGATTTTATCAAAATTTAACACAAGTGAGACATTTCCAAGTCTGAAATAAATACAACACATTTCAAACATATAAAAAAAAACCGAAAAATTAAAACACACTTTTGTATAAAAATTGGCAACAACAAAAATACGACATTGTATATTTATATAATTAGACGACGCATACGACGATAGCATGAGCTTGTGAATTGACAATTCTTTTTTAATCGGTTTACCCACACCAGATGCATGGTACAGATTTTATGCGTCAAAGAAAATATTTGTAATAAACAAAAATTAGTCTTATAATGACTTTCAACTATGTCGATTTACAACCACTTTAACAGTGCCCGCCTATCCGACTAGGTGCATTACTTGTAATCAAAATCGGTCGCAAAAAAGTTTTGGTACGGGGACTAAGCCAACTGAAAGTATCAATATTTGGGTTATTGTTTCTCACAGCTCCTACACAAAAAAACTTTCCCAAAAAAGCTTTTTTGCTTTTAACTGACCCAAATATTATTCCGCCTCCTGGAAATTATGCAAATGTTTAAAGCTATAACCAAAATGCTTCTGCATTGTACTGAATTTTTCTTTGTCCGGTCTCTAATTTTCTATGAGTCCCATAGAGAAAACGAATATGATTGTAATCGAGAAACATATGAGCCTTTTTTAAACTGAAATTATCCTTCCAGGTTTTTTGTAAAGACCGCTCCATTATTGACCTACCTCCAATGGTAGGCATTAACTCGTAGATCTTGTCACTTAAATAATATTTTTTTTAATAATTTTAATAATTTCTTCTTCCAAAATATTCTCAAAAATCTACAAACACTCGTCAAAACTTGTCAGCCTAGCGATAGATTTTTAAGCAAATAAATTTCAAAAACATTTAAAGTTTAAAATCCATTTGTACGTACATCCGTATATACAATTAACAAAATCTTAATTGGTGTACATTACTTCTATACACTTAAAAAATTTTTACAGTAACTGACTGTAAGTTATTAAGGAAGTATTCCGTAAAATTGTTTTTAAATGAAAAAACAGATAAATTTTCACACAATATTTTTTTTAAACTAATTTGAAGGGTTATTCAAAGCTTTAACTAAACAAAAATACTAGTTTTCAGTTGAAGTTAATTTTGGCAGTTATTTTTTTTTTAGTAATATTTAACTTTGTTATTTGTTTCTAATACTTTGTATTCTGCTGAAAATAACAAAAAATCTAGTTAATTTTAGACGAATATTTAAGTTAATTTTTTGATGTCTGAATTTAAATAAAATATTTTGCTGATTTTAATGAATATCTTGTTGGAGAGGTTTTATATGAATATCTAGTTATTTTATATAGATTTCCAGTTGATTTTACATAAATTATTTTTTGAGTGTATAGTTAATTGTTTTCAAAGCCTTTTGGTGTTAAACTATCAGAAATATTCCTATTTAAAATCAGCAAGATAGGTAACAATAGACAGAGATAAAATCAAAAACCTTAAATAACCTATTTTTTTGGGACAAAATCCACGCATACAAACCTACACATATATCACAGAAAATATGGTCACTAATGTCACAAAACTTCGCACATATACTTTAAAGACGGCGACCCAAATAAAAAAAAATTCTTTGTTAGATAGCAGCAATTGTATAAATTGTGTAAAATTTTTTATGCACTTAGCCTGAGAAACTTTTACAGCTATTGACTTTTAACCAGACACGAAGTAGTTAATTATGATAAGTCTATGTTGGGAAAAACTTAGTTGGATAGGAGCAGGGAAAGCAAAAGTCTCCTACAAAATTAAAATTTTTATAAAATTTATGATACGATATTTCTCGAAAACTATAACAGCTATTGATTTTAAATTTCCTACATATAGTAATTGAGCAGTAATGCCTACATAATTGAAAAAAATTAGTTGGTTTATGAGCAGGGTGAGGGGCAGCACACGTACAAATGAAAAATTTTTATGAAATGTTTGATATCTCAAAAACGTTAGCAGCTATAAATTAATTATACCATGCTGAGCAAAAAAATATTAAGATAGGAGAAGGGGAAATGGAAGCCCCACACAAATTAACAATTTTTTTTAAACTTTAATACACCTTAAACCTTTAACAAGGCATTTTTATTATAATTTTTTTAGGAAAAATTTGTTTGATACGAGCCTAGAAGAAGCATCGCCCATACAAACGTCCACATATTGTAATCTTTTCTATTTAAAAAAAGCTTGGATAGCTATCGTGGATTTATTAAAATATTTGCGATTCAAAAGCATTTTGGCTATATCAGATCGCTAAGAAAGAATATATAAGATTCGGCACACCCGACTAAAGAGCTCTTACTTGTTCTAGTTTTTCCCCCTTTTTATTCATATATTTATACCCACACCACATACGCTGTAGGGGTATTATGCGTTTATGCAGATGTTTTAAGTATACCAATCGAATGAGAATAGCTTCCTTACTCGATTTTATCATGTCTGTCCGTCCATCCATCTGGCTGGGTGTCCATGTACTCTTCGGGTCTCAATTTCAAAAATATTTTGCTAAAACTTAGTACATGTAGATAAGATTCTGGGCACTGCCACGAAGCCTATTATTTTTGGTGATGATCGGTCCATTTTTTTATATAGCCCCCATAGAAATTTCCTCCCGGGACAAAAATTTTTTGCTAAAACTGACTGCAATTATACTTTACTTCTTGAAATTTTGCACACATTGTTATCTTTATACCACAAGTTATTCTACTGAATATAAAATATTATCGGTCCATTTTTCATAAAACCCCAATCGAAATAGGGTGTAGGGTATAATATGGTCGGGATTGACCGACTATAACTTGCTTACTTGTTTTTTAATTATAAAAAAAAATTGGGACATAAACGTTGTCATTTAAAATGCAGTCCAGTTTCATTAACTAATTCAATTTGTTTATTTGTTTTGCGTATACAATTTGGAACTGTCAAGTGTCTATGGGATAGTTTTATGCACAATTATTAACTTGACTTGATTAGATTTTTTTGCTGTTTGCTTATTTATTAAATAAATGAAATTGTTTTTTTTTACGATTTTTTGCATAGTAAAATGCTACTAAAATTAGGGTAAATATATTAAAAAAATGTCATAAAAAAGCATGACAAATATCACAATATAGAAACATCACAGTTTAAGGTTAAAGTTTTATTGATTCGCAAAAACAATTATTCTCAAATGTAAATATAGGGGCGTAATGATACGAGTTTCGATCAGCGTTGTCAGTTGGTTACATTTGTTACAATTTATGTAACATGTTGACCCTCTATGTAACATGTATAATTTGAACGTATTAGGCCTTATTTTCGTAACCTTTTGTACTAGTCATAGAAAAAGACAAGATATTTGGTGCAGGATATATTTTTAACCACTGAAAATGTATATTTTTGATTACCTCTAAGTGGGAATAATCTTTTTTTACAGTTTTTGTAATTATTTAAAAATTTGAATACAGATCTTTGCTTTTATTCACGATAATGCTCCACTAAGGAGTACATGGGGTATGGAACTATGTATCTAAACAAGGTGGTAGCGTAACTACGACATATACAACACCAACAACGAAATTGCATTTTTACATCGTAAGCCCGAATGCAGACAACTAGATGCCAAAAAACTTACAAGCAAACAATTCTTAAGAATTCAGCTTTTGACATCTAGGTTTTGCAGCAAATCAAAATAAACAATAATCAGCTGACGCTAAAACATCACCTTGTATACATACATACATAAAACGATTTTTTTTCAATTTTTGACACTTGTTCTAAAAACTTTTGTATCTGAGATTTGTAATTTTTTTAACAACAAGCAAATGATTCTATAGAAAAACTCACTTGTTACCTTATTTCTTCTAAAAACAAAAGTTCAACATACCTGCAAAGAAAGGAAAAAAAAAAATAAAAATTAAAGCGTGTATTTTCATTTAAGTGTAAATTTTTTTAACAAATAATTAAAATTTAATATATTCACATTTTTGAAATATCGTTTAAACTTATATTGTATAAACCCTTTCTTCTACAGTTACTTTGGCAGAAAACTCATAAATGCTTTATGCATTTCGGTATTGAAACTATATGTATGGTTATATTCTAAGACAGTATGTTTATATTCTAAGACAATCAATCCACGATTTCCCGTGGTTTCCATATAAGCCACACTTCCAACATTCACCTCATATACTTTTTTTCAAATGCAATGGGCATATACGCGCAGAGAAAAATGTATGGAATTAAAGAAAAAGGGAGAAAACAGAAACATAATAAAAATTGCGTTCAACAACTCTCAAAAAAATATGAAAATGTTTTGGGTACTTTTTTGGAATTTTGGTTCCTTAGGGCGCAAAAAAGGCAGAAAAAGGGAAAACCGGTAGATTCATAACTTCTAAGTTAAATATAATGGAAACAAAGTTTCAAAAGCTGCGTATTAAACTCAAACATAAGTAAAGGTACTTTTTGAAAATGTTGGCCCCCTAAAGGGCAAAATAGGGATTAATTACTGTTTGTGCTTTTTGAACTAATAAAGAATAAAACATAATTCAAATGGCGCTAAACAAATTTTAAACAACTTTAAAGATATAAATTGTATACCTTTTTTCGGTACTTCTCTAAAAAAAACTATTTTTTTTATTTCGACGCAATTTATGATAAGTAATCTGTACATTATTTTAAAACAATGAAAATCCCAAAGAAAAATCTTTTTGAATTTGTGTAATGCGCTTGTTTCAGTGGTTACAAAGCAATAAGCACGTTACGCCAAAAAAATTAAATTTTTTCAAGGGCATTAATAATAACGTTTGTTGGTATATATGAAAAAATAGAATTATGAAATTGACTTTGTAGAACATTCCTGTTTTAAATCCATTAAACTTTTATTTAATTTTCAGTTATTGCTTGGTAACTAGCTATTTGATTGAATAACTAGTTATTCGGTTAAAATGTAACTAGTACTTGCTCATCTTATATATTACTTTCTAACTTACTAAGTAAGCAAAGGTTTTGCTGAGATCAATTTGCGAAGAATATTTTTGGTGCGAAAATGGGTCTGAAAAAAGGTACCGTAAAGGGAGTAGAAAGGGAAAACCTTAAATAGTTTCATATTGGATTAATTATAATATTTAAAAAAAATTAAGGTTATACATTTTTTTTAAACGCTGAGTATTTCTTAAATAAAAACATTTTTTTAAATTTCTGCATTTCATTGAGATTTTAGATTTTCAAATTAACTGAGAAGATTACACTTAAGATCTTTAATACAAAATTAATGGCGGTTGATTAAATTTTTAAATTTATACTATTGTTATTATTATTAATCCCAAATTTTTTTCAATTAACTCAGTGATCAACAAGTTTTGTATATTTAATTAAAAGTTTAATTGTTTCCATTAAAGTTTTAATCATTTTTGAAAAGTTGGCATGATGTTTTTTTACAAATTCTTAAAAAAGCTTTGATTTTACTTAAAGCTCAAAATATCAACTACTTCAAATTGCAAAACTAAGAGAGAGACAAATATATTTTTAAAATCATTGTTTATGACTGCAATAATAAACAGAGCAGGGTAAAGTTAAAGGGATCCAAATCACATTTAAGTACTTTTTAGGCCCTTTTTATAACTTTTGTACAACAAAGATGAAATATAATTTTAATTGGGTTCTGGAATCCGCAAAAGATAGGAAAACTATGAATTTCTTAAAAGAGAAGGAAGCAAAGACCACAAATTGTTAATATTTTTCAAATAGTTTCAGAATTTGAAACAATAACTAAATATCAATTAAATTAATTAAACTAGGTTCTTCATTAACCTAAACAGAAAACTAATAGAATGCGGCGAAAAAGTTCAAAGACAATAGGGGAAGCTGCAGCTGTGAGGTAATTACTGGAAAAAGTTCGGGGAGAAAAGCACACCGAGGGCATTCGTTCTAACTCTCAGACCTTGAAATCATTAAGATAATCTTATTTGTCATTAACTTCTTAAAAAAAAACTATAAAAACTATAAAACTATATATATGTTTTATAAAATTTATTTTATTTATTTTATTTTAACAAGTTTCACAAAAAAAAACGCAGTCGAATCAATAAACAAACCCCCTAAAGAAAATTCTACTTAAACTGCCGTAGATCTTTCATGTAATAGAACATCTAAGACTTTCTCCATATGATCGCTGGAGTTTTGCATGCAGATTTCGGCATAACGACTTAAGCATAACACATAACTTTCCAGTTCCTGGATAGTGCAATCTTTGAAGTTACTGCCAGTGCTCCTGTTGGTAATTTCTGCCACTATATTCTTTAATGTGCTAAGATATTCAGGTGTTCCCTTAAGAGAATCCAGGTCATGGCTGGATATATTACAGGAATTATTGTAGGACGATATTTTATTTTCTGCCAAACTTTTAAGTTCTTTTTGAGTTTTTAAACTGTCTGGTAGGGGAGCAGCTTCAGCAGGTAGTTGGTTTTCGGTTGCAGCGGTTTCTTTTCTATCTCTATTGTCCTCAAACAAATGATCCAATGATTCATTTTCATATTCAAAATTAAAAGATTCGGTATTCATTATGGCTTCACTGTTACGAGGCATGGAAAGTTCTTTATTTCCCAAAGAGGCCAAATTTAAATTATTGACGCTAAAGGGGGAAATCGATGTGCGACAGGAACTATTTTCCCCAAAATTATCACACTCATAGTCAGATTGATCTAAGTCACTGACTTGCACGGGCTTTGTATTGGGCCAAGCAAATTTACTGCGTCCTTCTAGGCCATTACTAGTGCCGGTTTGTAGTCCCACCAACATGCTGTAATTGCTTTCCATTGAAAATTTCGGTGACAGATCCCAGAACTCGGGTACATTCGAAAATTCCACACCATCAACACCAAAACGCAGAGTACCGGTTTCTTCCACTGATGTCTTAATAAATTGAAAAAGACGTTGTACCTTTTCTGGCGACAAATATTTTCCACTAAAAGGTAAAGTGAAAGTACCAGTGGAAAACCAATAGAGGGAAAAGCTTTTATTAGATAAAAAGCGTTTTGACATATTTTCATTATCATCTGGGTTGTGTACAAAGAACGCTTGGCTATCGATGCCGAAATGTAAATCTTTAGTATCGCAACTTCTTTGGCTGAAGATTTCATAAAGCAATCGTAAACGCTCCTTATCGTTATAGTAGATGTCGAGCGATACCGAAAAGTCACCACATTTTATCCAAAATTGAGAAGTTTGGTTCAGATGTAAATTGTTCATGTCGTTGGTTATTTCTAATGTTGGGGAGCTTGAGAAAAAGGACTGGGGTGAGGTATTGACAATGCGTGGTGAAATCATTTCATGATGTTCCAAAGGCTGATTTTCGCGTATTACTTGCATGACCAAAGAGCTGCGTCTGGAGTCTGTGTCATAACCAGATCGACGACGAGTTTTCACAGGAATTGCTATGGGATTGCTTGGTTGTTGTTGTTGAAGTTGAGCTGGTTGTTGTAGGTGTCCTTTGATCGGTGTAGAAAAGCATGAAGGATCGCCTGTTAAATTACAGCCATGATTTGTTTTGTTGAAGAGAGAGGTAGCTGCTTTAGCAGTACTTTGTGTCTTTGGGCCAGATCTCTTGGGAGGTCGAATAGGACTATCAGTGCAATTGGAGCCAGTTTCAAACCCTTGATCAATTAAACTTTCAGTCATAGATCTAGGTTTAGTATTTGGAACAGTTGCTGTTGAATCAGAGGATAGAGTGTTGTTATCCCCACTTAAAACTTGTTTAATTTTATTGCCCGCTAGCGATGACCAGGAGCAAGAAGTATAAGCAGAATCAATATTGTGTGTTGAGTTAACTTCCAGTTGGTTGGATTCTAGAGCTATTGGTTGAGATTGGGATTGAATATAAAGCATTTTATTTTTGGTTTTAGTTTCGATTATTTTTGAATCTGAATCGGATTCTGTAGAAGTCTTAAGAAGAGTCTCGTCGATTGAATTTTCCTTTTTTGGAGTTAAATTGCGACGTATTTTCTTTTTGCGTAAAGGTTTTATAGGTTTGCCTACTTCCGCATTATTTTCGGAATGTTGGCTTTCTTTTTCACATGCATCCGCCTGAGAATCTTCACTAGTTATCTGTAAGAAAATAGAAATTATCCATTAGGGATTTGAGAGAAAAGTGTAACCTTCAATATAAATTACCTTGGGTAGAGTAGATACACCGGACTCACTTTCCTCAGCTTCTGTGTGCATGGCAGATGAAGTGGCAGATGACTCCGTTTGGATGGTTATTGTATTTGATGACACCGGCACTGGAGGGGCAAGTCTCTTTTTTCGATCATTAGAGTTTTCCGTTTTCTTAGTTTTTATCTTAACCTGATTTTCATCTGCTTTAATGTTTTCCTTTTGTCTAGATTTCACAGTTTCCATTTGCGATACGGCTTCTTCTAATAAACTGTCAATAGCTGTATTATTTCTAATGGAATTTGTATTCTCCTCTTTTTCTTGTCTTTCTTTCAACCAAGCAAAGAACAAATTTTCCAATTCTTGACTTGGGAAAATTATTTGAGGAGATAATTTTTCAGATGTAAGGTGCCTTATTTTCTTGGGTGGAGCATATGCCTCAAACGGCAATGAAGTGCGTATTTCAACATTATTTCGTTTGAAAGAAGGTTCTATTACACTTAAATCATAAAACACATGATTGTTATCTCTTCTACGGCGAGGCAAAGACTTGGATCGCATTTGTTTTGTAACATTTAAAGAAGGTTGTAAAACAACCTTCAAGGTGCTTAAATGAGATGACTTCTTTTCCAGTATATCCTCAAACTCTTTGGATTTGCCAAAGCTTTTGGTCAAGAATATTGGTTTCTTTAGACCTTCTCTAGCTGAATTGATTTTCTGCATAGCCCAAGGTGAAACAGTTTGCTTGGGAAAAGCACATCTGGCTTCAAGTTCTTCCAGCAATCGTTTTACTGATTCTTGTTTTTCATTAACCACTTCACCTCTAGTGGCTACACCCTTAACTTTGCTCTGCATTAGCTTAGCATGTTGGCAAAATTTTGGATTCTTCTTAGACATATCATCAATGAATTGAGTATACAATTGAATTTTATCTTTAACAGTCAGCTTGGAAAAATCATCTTCAGGTTCAAATGATATGGGTTTTTCTTTATCCTTGGTTTTAGTTTCAGTTTTTAGACTACAAACTGGAGAATTTACTTTGGCATCGTTTACCAAAGAAGGTGATAAGTGTTTGTTTATAGATGGTTTGAGTTGTGGTTTAGATTCTGTTCGCTCTATTTGTAAAACTTTAGAGTTGAACATCGATGCAATTTGCTTGACTCTATATTTTCTCAAAACCTTGGGAGAGTACAGCTGTGGTGGATGTTTGGTTGGCTTTTGCTCAATAACATCAATCGATTCATATTTCTTTTTTAGCTCTTCAATACGAGAACCTCTAAAATTTTGATACCTTTTGCGGAATGCAATAGGAGATCTATTTACGTTTGCAGCAATGTTTATCATTTTACTGTTAAGAAAATTCTTTAACAATTTTTAATTATGAATTTTTTGGTTTAATTTAAAGGAATTTCTTTTTAAATGTTTTTAACGTTGAACATTACAGTTTAGAACTGAAGAAAGACTGATCGTTGAAACGAGTTTATATACTTTGAAATTGCACATACACATGACAATATTTCGTTTAGGTAGTCAAAATCAGCTTTCATTGCAGTCCTTGCAGACGCCAGGTATCGCGATGTTAATTATATTTTCGCGAATTTTTCAAAATTATAAACGATTTATTAAGCTAAACAAATATGTTTGATATTTTTGCAGCTGTCCTTTTCTTTGTTTAAGACCTTATCCTTCTTAGAAGCTGTAAAATTTCTATAGAGATTTCTGTTGCACTTAATTAGGGATTTTGGATGAAGGATCTTAAGAAACAAAATCGTTAAACTTAAATCAATAAAAATTAATACTCACATATATGTAAATACACACACATACATACATAGTTTACCTAAACTGAAATATTCAGGATATTTAAAAATAAATTTGAAATAAAATTTTTGGGTTCTTGGTTTTCTAATAAAATATATTCAGAAAGTTCTTAAAGCGAAGTTGAGTTTAAGAATTTCTTTGCTATAAGGTAAAATGGACCTGACACAAATATTAATCATCTTATTTGTCATGAGCTCAAGGACTTTGTTTGATAATTCATTATTAAAAAGACATTTATAATAATCGTGTCGCCAAGATTAAACTTATTTTATAAAAAAATGTTCCTTTTTTTACTTTCTTTCAACCAGAAAATCAAAATTTAAACATGAGCAATACTTTTTTATCTGGAATCCCTATATTCCTTAAAAGTATAGTGTCAGTTTGTTTGTTTGTCACGCAATCAATACTCCTAAATAAGGGTTTTTTTTATTCCCGCGTTTTTCGACTTCCCGAGAGAACGGAAACATTTTTTTAAGGTCCCGAGATCCCGCCCACAGTAATAACTATAAAAAAATTTGCTCCGAGTTGGAAAAATAGTATTAACTTGAAAGAGTAAAACAATTAAAAAAAATAATAAAATTATTGAGAAAAATAAAACATAAAACTTAAATTTTTACTTCGAAGTTCTACATGAATTTTGTACATTAAGTGATCTCGGTTCTAGTAATACACCAGCCAGAAATTATATGTACAGTATATGTATATAGAGCTGTGTAGTTCTTGAACAGACTTGTTCGATTGAACTATTCACTTAACTGAGCTAAGTGAACGATTAACAATACTGAGCTTTTTTAGCTCCGTAGCTCCTCGTTCATGTTTGATTTATATCGATTCATAAAAAAATCGTACCAATATAAAATTAAATTACATTTAAATTAGTAAAAATAGTAGTTCTAAAAGATAAGCTATTAAATTCCAAAAAATATATTATCAGTTCGTCCAGCAAACTCTAAAAATCTTTATTTTTTTAAGTGTAAATTATATATCTACACTAAATTTAGTAAATATTGAGCAAAAAAAAACATTCAAAACGCTAAAAGATTTATTTTAGATTGTCATATATCATCCCTGGCTCTGACAGATTTATTTCACGTATTGAGCTGCAGAGCGACTGAACTATTGATCTAAAAGAGCGACCTAGTTCAGAAAAGTGAAATGAGCTAGAAAGAGCGCTCACCTTAAAGGGCTGATAAACCCAACTAGAATGTGCACATGAATATGTTTACGAATATTTAAGAATATTAGTTTTCCTAAGGTTACTTAGCAGTTAGTTTTTCCAAATTTTTCTGTTCATTTTTCGAAGCGAATCTCTTGCTAGAAGTAATATGCCTATAATGGGGAATACTAAAAACAATTGTTTTAAATTTTTATTCTTTTATAAATGTATATGTAATATTATATATGTTATATTATACCGACCTTACAATTTGTAAATTAAGTTGACCTTGAGCCCATAAATAAGCAACTTAATTTTTATTCTTTTCGTAAAGCTTAATTCAAATTACTTAAGAATTAATAAATATTAAAATGAGTTTCATTACATTTTTAAACCATTTTTAAAAAATTAAAATTAATTTTAAATATTTATAATCAAACGAAAGTTCCGTTCAAAGTACAGAAGTTTAAATAATGAGAAAAAAGTTAACAGGGACTGTATATAATAATAAAAATTTTTTGCATTTTAATTAGGAAAACCCATGTTCAACTAAACATCGGAAAATCAGATGAATGATGGCATTGAACTGGTTTTTTTTTCTTCAAAAAATAATAATTATTTTTTGATTTTAATTTTTTTTGTCAAGAAATAATCATTGTTTTTCATTTTTATTTGCTGAAATAATTATTATATTTATTATTATGTAAAAAAAAATAAAGCAAAACAATTTTTGTTTCTTAAAAAAAAAAATTAAAAAAAATAATTATTATTTTTTGGGAAAAAAAATAAATATTACGACCTCTGGTTTTTAATGAACATTTATATGTTTTTTAAAATATTCCTATTTCAAATCACCGCACTCGTTTTGATCCGACATTTAAAAATTCCACTTTGAACTATTATATTAAAAGCATCGACAACTTGATCGATGGAGTAAATTGCGATTCGATTTGAATGCAAAGATTTGGCCTTTTGATCCTTATAAAACCTATGACTAAATAGAAACTTTTTTTTTGGAAAAATCATTTAAAAAAAAAAAACTTTAATTAAAAATCAGAATAAATTAAACCCTACAAGTTACTTTATAAATTGTAAAAAAAGAAAATTGCACTTGTTTCAATTTCCCGGGATCCCGCTAAAGGACACCCGAAAGAGCGAGAAATGAAATTAATTGAAATTTTCGGGAATATCCGTCGCGGAAAATCCCGGGAGAAAACCATGGTTTAAATACTTTGAATCTAAATGTACTTTAACTAAAAAAATCAAATTTCTAATAATTGTAACTGCGCCTATCTTTTAAGACTTTGTACCTATGCATATCTAAGGCATTATTTTAAAGCTACAAAGTAGGTGGGGCCACGCAAAAAAAAACAAAAATCTTCCATGTTCTTCTATTTGACCGATTTTTTTAAGACTTTGTTCGCATATTAACCGCTTCTAGAGTAACAATTTTCCAAGCAAAAAAGTGGGCAAGGCCACGCCCTCAAAAATTTGCATACTGGTACTTCTACTCCGACGATTTTGTTTGTGTGCTACATCGTGACTGGCAACTCCGCACAATCTATAATTCCAACGGCGTCACTTCCCCTCCGCACCGTTTATTACTTTTTAAAACAATTGTATTTAAAAATATAAATCCGCCCCTAGACACCCTATATTTTTACTATATCAATTTTGAATGTATATCATGTTTTTCAAACGATAACATCTAAAATCTGTAAATTTTGTAAAAATAAGTCTAACATGGAATGCAAAACCCCGTAATATAAACAAAAGATATAAAATGTAAAAATATTGCAACTATAATAACTACGATATCTACAGTTTTGGTAAGGGTAAAAGGTTTGGATGGAAGACTATACCACCCCCATTTAATCTAAAAACCTAAGGTATTACCTCAAGCGCCACTTTGATTTAAATGGCTTATTTTGGAAAAAAGCCAAAAAGTTGTAGCAAGGGTGCGCATAAATTTCTATGTCACTACAATTAAATGCAGAATTATTTTAAACACTAAAGATAAATACTGAATTCTTTAAGCAACTCTTTATTGTCCATCATAATATTTCGAGACTTGTTTGCCATCCAAATGGATTTTGTTAACTGGGCTTACAAATAATTTTATCCCTTCCTGGACTGATCTATCTTTCACTTAATGCCTGCTACGAGGTAAATTAATTATGAAATCAACATTTCAAAAAAAGTTGTCGGACAGGAGCACGGAGAGTGGTATCCCCCATACAAACAGGTCAGTTTTATGGTGAAATGTCTCATATATGATTGAAAAATAAATAAAATAAATGAACTCTTTACAAAATATTTATATTTATATTTAAATTAATTTCTTAATTTTTGACACGATTTTATTACAAGTTTTGTATTTTTACTTTAATCTACAAAATGCAAACAGAATCTTTTAATACCAAAATTTCGTAAAAGGCAAGACTTCGAGAGGAAAGCCATGATACTTATTGAGTTAACTTAATGTGCTGTTTTTGGAACCCGAGTAGCGATCGTCTTGGGCCGAATTATATGTATTTGTTTTTGTAAACATAAACAAAATACACATAATTCGTCCCAAGACGATCGCTACTCGGCTTCCAAAAACATCACATAAATTATTTTTGCTTTAAGTCGTTACGCTCATTTTACGCAAGTAGTTATTTTTTCATAATCTTTTTAAAAAAGATTTTAAGCCTTATGACTTTCTTTAAAAACTTCTCTTCAGAAGTCGAGATGGCCTTTTTGGAATTTACAAAGGTCTCCTGATGAATTTGTTGGCGCTTTTCATATTTTCCCTTCTCTAAGCGACTTATTGCCTCCATGCTGTCCACAAATAGCTGCAAATCCTCAGGTGTAAGTTTACTTGTATTGACTAAATTCATATCATCAATGGATGCCGAACTTTGTTGGTTGTTTTGAACTATTTGGCGTAAGACATACCTGTAGGCATAATCGTATAAATAATCCATTTTCTTGGGAAGTATATTTTTAGGATTTTAGTAAACTACGTTTTCAACACTGTTTTCTGGCGGTTGTATTCAAAGTAAAAATGTTTGACAAACTAAGGTTGTTTTTAATTTTCACCTTATTTTAAATACAGTAAAGATTGTCACATTTTTAGGGCATGAAATCATTTTGTTTATTACCCTTAAATCCGTTACCTGTGTGTCGGTTAAACCCATACAGGTAAATGTCAATTTTATTGTTGACAATTTCCTATAGATGCTAATAGAAGATGCTTTTAAGAACTTGTGCTGGCGATTTTTCTTAGAAACATTGACACCGATAGGATAAAGGCACAATATGCATATGTTTATGTATATTTTGCTGGTTGGGTTTTATTTTCTCAAATTGTAGGAAAATTGTATTTTAATTCAAAGAAGCTAGAGACAGTTTGCTGCAAAATTTTCTTAAAATACATAAAGCAGGCGAGGGAAGTGACGAATGTAAATATTACTTTAAATGTAATAAATCTTTTAAGAGAACCCAGCAAAACCTTTGCTTACCTGGTAAGTTAGCAAGTAATTTTGGAGATGAGCAAGCACTAGTTACCTTTTAACCGAATAACTAGTTGTTTTTATTTGATTTGCTCTGAAATTCACGACCCCTGCATACAAATGTGCTTACAAAAAACAATTAAATAACTAGTTACTAATGATTCACTGAACAAAATAAATAAAAATTTAAGGTTTTTAAAACAAAAAAATTCTTTAAAGCTTGTTTTTATAATCCTTTTTTTCAAATTTACCTACAAATGTTGATAATGCGTTGATAAGATCCTTACTAAAAGGTAGTTTTTCTGTCGTAACGACCTTATTACCTTGTAACCTATGAAATAATGACAGCTCATTATACAAATTCAAAAAAAATTTCTTGGGAATTTTTTCTAATTTAATAAAATTATTAAAACATTGTTGTGTAATATTTGATTAAGTTCTATTAAGTTTCTGGTGCTAAGGTTAGAAATTAAAAAAAATATCCCTGAGACATGGGCTACTGAAAACCATCAACATCAATTAACTGCAGGTCAAGATATGAGATAATCCAGGTTTTAGCGCAAAATTTTTCCCAAAATATATCTCAGAATATTATTTAAAGGAACAGACATATACAGTCGCGGATTCTAAGGGGGGGGGGGGGTATAATAAATCCCCCCCAAACGATTAAAGTTCCATATTTGATTTAATAAATAAAAATATTGGTAGCCATGAAATAAACGTTTTATATATTTTATTAAGCAAATGTATTGCATATTAAAATATGCTATTGCTTTTAGAAAAATGTTTTTGCCGACACAAGAAAACTTTCGTCTTAAGGTGGGAAATCAAATACAAATTCTTTGGAAGGCGTAATATACCGTTTCGTGGACAACGAGAACATCTGAAAATACAACCTCGGAAGGTATTTTTATTTCACTTCTTCGATTCCGTATAGATGTCGGAAATACAATTTTAGGCCCCTGTTTTCTAGTTTTTCTTTTAAGTGTTTCATAAATATTGAAAACAATTCAAAACGAATGAAATAAAGGTTTCCATAATATTATTTTAGAAATTATACTAAAAATATTTATGACTCTTAATACTAATCGATTATTTTTAACGAAACCACTGATTTATCAGAAAAAACCCAAAATTCCTTGAGTTTTAAAGTATTTTAACGTAAACAAAAATTTAGTCAAAAAAGTATTTATCGGCTTTATCGACGCATTTGAGGAGGCTTTAACTGATATTGGCGATGACTTCTTAGTATCAATTAATGCGAACATACTATTATCAGTAGTTTTAAGAGATTTGAAAAACGTTGGTCTTGATTTCAAAAATTGTGTAGAGATTGAAACTGACGGGTGTCCTTTGATGTTGGCAGAAAATGGAGCAGTAAAAGAAGTTCAGGAAACCGCAAAAAATGCAAACAAACTCTTTGCTATTTCCCATAGATTTAACCACTCAATATTGAAAGACAACGAGGTAGCAATAATACAAAAAGTTTGTTAAAGGAACCAGAAAATTTATGTTTTAAAAAACATTATCCTAAGCGTAATGTAGATTTTCTAAAATATCCAGGTACAAAGTTGTCTTTATTATGCGAAACACGATAGGTAGATCGTCATAATTCAATTTTACAATTTGCAGTAAGATTAAAGCACATAAAGAGGCATTGGAAAAGATACCCGAGTGAAAAGATAGGGAAACATCTTCAAAAGCCTTTTCAGTAAAAACTTCTCTGAGCACTTTTTGAATTTATTTACGGATCACATATTCTAAATGATATACTTACTGTCACACAGCCGCTTAGTGTCATTCTATAAAAACAGGATATAGATTTACAAAAAGGATCATCTTTTATAAAAACCCTGATAATGTGTCTTAAAACTAAACGGAATGAAGGTCAAACAGAATTTAAAACTATTTTTGAAGCGGCAAAAAATATTTGCGTTGGTATAAGAATTTTAGTTGAAGAGCATCGATTTGAAAGAAAAAATCATTTTGAAGATGTCGAAATATACTACCGCATCGAGGGCTGCATACCTTAATTGAATCTGTTTTACAGGACTTAAAAACACGTTTCTTAAAGGACGTCCTTTATTAGTTTAACATCCCTTAACTTCTGCCTTAGAATATTATTACATTTACTGATTTAGAAATTTTAATTTTTTAGCTTGCAGATTTAAAAAAATTTTAAAAATCGAAAAAAAACTGCGTTTGTTGAAATTAAAGGCTGAAATTTAACATTGAAAATAAAAATGGAAAATTTACAAAGACCGCGCAGAAAATATAATAGATGTTTTTGCAAGATATGACCCAGATATTTACCCAAATTTGCGCAAAATATTCCTGATTTTTGTTTTAATGCCGGTCGATAATGCAGCAGCTGAAATGTCATTTTCCACCTTTCGCCGTAATAAAACATGGCTGAGATCAAACATGACAGAGGACAGACTCAACGGCTTAGCAGTGTTCCAAAAACATAATAAAATTTAAATTGACGCAAATGCCGTGCTTAACGAATTTGCTTCAACAGAAAACTATAAACTATTGATTTAATTAATATGTTTTTTGCCTTTTTTGTTGAGTTTATGTTTTAAAAAACCGCTAAAATATAGTTTTTCAATTGTGTAATTCATTTAGAAAACTTGAGCTGGATCCTCGCCTGAACATAACATATAACTAAATTAAATAAACAGAAATACAAAGAATTAACTATAAATGAAAAAAATTAAAAAAAATATTTTTTTCAAAAAATATACATAAGAATTAAAATAAAACTTTCATTTATTTTTGCATTTTATTTTGAATTTGTTTGTCGTTTGATAATATCGATTATTTATAATATTATTTTAATTAAACATTTTTAAAAAATTTCAATTAAAATTGTTTAGTTGAATATGCGAATTCTTTTAATGGTTACAGTCTTGTAATCAAATCAACAAATTTTTTAATTGAAAATGATTTTCATTTTAAAAAAGTGATAGCATTCTCTTCCTTTTGCATATATTCTAATTACCAAGTCATACATTAAAAAATATAAAATTTTTTATATAATTGTAAGAAAAATATTAAGTTGAATTTATATTTTAAAATTTTTTGTTAAAACAGAAATTAAGGAGAATTTCAATTCTTTAAAAATTGTATTAGGTAGGAATAACTGATCAGCTGACTTCTATTTCCGCCATATGATTTCTAACTTAGCTTGGACACTTGTTTATGTTATACAATGGTTGTGTATACTGTGTGTATGTGTGTTCGCTACAACCAAGCTGGAATTAGCAACAACAAAATGCATGCTGAAATTTTACAGGAAGTTGTTGTTTTAGGGACGTTCCCACCTTCTTATTCCACTATGGATTGTATGATATTCTGTTACGGCCTAAACACCTAATAAAATAGACAGTAAATCCCTAAGTCAAGCCCTTAGCATAACAACAACAAATTTATAATTTCTAAAATAATTAAGTTTAAAATGAAGTTATAACTGACTTTTAAATAATTCAAAATTAAAATAAAAAGTGTTTGCTTCAATCTGTACAAAAATTACTTAAAATTCTTATTTCAGCTCTTGGTGTTGCCAAAGCAATATCAGGAACAATTAATTACATTTTATTAAAATCTTTATGTTTGAACAGAATTTTTTTAAATGTTAGACATTTGTTTCTTGTAAGTTAAAACTTTTTGGACAAAAAAATTAAATTTATATTCAAAATTAAGAACTAAGCTTTGATTTTTACGGCCCAAACTACATGCAGAAAACCGAATAATTTGATAATTGGTGCTTTCAGGGAGAAAGTCTACACTAGACTTGGGTTTGGTTTGCTAAATTTTTATTGGAAAACAATAGAAAAATCTAAAAACTCAAGTAGTGCAAAGCCCTATCTAAAAAGCGTTCTTCCGATGAATCCAAGACGTGTTTTCTTTTTCATATGCAAATTACTAAAACGGGTCAGTTTGTCTGATTTTTGCATCAATACAGCTTGAAATAGTTGTTCTTGTTGTTTCTGCTGCTGTTTTTCTTGGAATTTATAAGTTTCATATTTATCGAGCGTACGGCAAGTGACGAGTTCTACAGAAGGCACCTTGCTTTTCTCCTTCTTCATGAAACGACCCAAGAATCGGGAATGGGTAGATTGGGAACGGGTTTTGATTTTTATCTTAAATTGGCTTCTGTGTAAGTTATTAATAGCTTGTTTCGCAGAGCCAATGGTATAAATGCCAGATTCTTCGGAATCGGGATTGGTGGATACAGTAGGTTTGGATTGGCTTGCTTATTTGTTGTTGATAAAAAGCAATATTACGTGGAGAATAAATAACTGAATTGGGTGCAGAATAAAAGCTTTCATCATAGTCTGATCCATCATGTTTTGAGTTATGTGGCACTTTTTTGTTTTTTGATAACATGTGCTCCGCTTCATCACCTTTAGTTTTAGTCGAGTTGGACGAATAGCAGTCTAAGGTTTTCATCAAACTTTTGCATTGGAAAATGGAAAACTTTCCGCTAATTTTGTTAAGTTCTTGTTTTTGCTGCAAATCTTTGCATTTTTCTGTGTTAAGGTCTCCAGAATCTCCACAAAGAGAAAGATACTTAAATTAGTTGAATTTGCCATGGTTTCTCTTTCTTTGCAATATTTTCAATTTTTTCTTCTGAACTTTACGAATAGTCGATGCTTTAAGACTTGCTAGTTCCAAATTTAAAGGTTTTATACTGACAGGCGCTCTCATTTCTTTTTCAGACTTTCAATTGTAGGTAGTTCAATTGATATAAACTCAATCTGTAACAAAAGTTTTTAAATCCCTCTTTCCTTTGATTTGAATTTAAGATTTTGAGGAATATTTTTTTACCTAAAGAGGCCATAGATTTATTTTCTTTCTTTTCTCTAATGCTACGAAAATGCACAAGTTTGATCTGACAGTGTGTGTGTGTGCATGTTCTCTTGCCTGTACGTTTACGTGCATGAAGGTGTGTATCTTTAAGTCCTTTTTGGGATTAATGCAATCCTGTTTGTCCTCTGCTTTAAAATAGAGTCAAAAACCTGCTATTTTGTCTAATTGTCACAACAAAAATTCTCTATTATTAATGGTCATATTCAAAGGCTGCCGCGATTTTATAACCTTTGTATTCTAGAAAATGAAAACCAATAAACTGCTGTTTGTGCTTAGAGTATCATAAAGCATAATGGGATTTTCCCATCATTAACAAAATTCTTAAGAAACAAAATTTTTTACTATACTTTTCTAAAAACATATGGATTTCCATGATTTGCTTAATGTTTTGAAATGAAATTAACACGTGTCAAAATGATCACTTGTCATGTATTCCGCGGCAAAAAGGAAACGTGAAAGTGCCAAACCCTCACTAAACAGCATTCGTTTAGGTTATGTGGTTGCCAAAATAAAAATTTTTTTAAAATAAAAACCACCTTTTTAAAGTGACTCAGAAAACCAAAATATATGAGAACTCCTGACAAATTATTGTGTTGCACAGTTGGGATGTTTGTAAGAAATCTCAAGTCTTATTTCAAAAAAAGGTTTTAATTTCGGTTTGCTGCTTATGTATCGTTCTTCATGCTTATCCTTATTCCGAAGTTATATTGTCTTGAATTACGAAACAAACAAAAAAACAGAATTTTATGCATTATATCCGACAAAATATTGGACCTCTTTTCAAATACATGGTATGTACGTTTCTGTCGGTAGTTTAGTCAAAAGTGAGAGGATTTATTTTTTCCCCCAACTTTTGTTTAAACAAATATTTTGTTTTTTAATTTAAATTTTTATATATACTTAATTGTGTCATTTACATATTTGTACATACATACTTGCATATTTTTATAAGTAGATGCAAAACTATCATTCATTTTGGCAGAAGTTCATCTGTCATATTTAAATGACATTTAGAAATGTGACATACAAAGCTACAATTGAGGTTAATTTATACAGTAACTTCATATGTATTTGGTAAAGCTCTGTTTGTGTGAAAATTAAAAATTTATGATATTGCCCAGGGTAGCATTTAATTAAATTTGTTTGTTTATTTTGTGTGTACAATTGGAGACTGTCAAGTGTTTATGGAACAATTTTATGCACTTAACTAGATGAAGGGTTTCCAAACAGGGGTCGGCAGCCATTTAAGAATGATACAAATTTTGATTTTAATTTTTGAATATTTTTTATTTTATTTATTTTGTGTTAAAGTATAACCAGTTTTAAAATTTTCAAGCACAAACAACTAAATAGTGTAAATATTTACTTCATGTTGCCTAATGTCGGGGGATTTTTTTATCAACTTTCTTTTTGGCAACAATGTTTGTGTAGCTTTACTGTTTTTGTGTTACATTTACTGTTAAAATTTTTTATTTTAATCTATAATTTTACAATGGATCGAATGAACAATGCCTGCAGATAATTGAATTTTATTACCAAAACTCATGCTCGATTAAAAAAGTTGCGTGCAATTTTTTAATTATGCTCTTCACATAGTGATAAGGGTACATATCAGTTTGTCATTTCATTTGTAGTTCCTATAACATTTACTTGCGATCTCATTAAGTGTATATATATTATGGATTCTTATGGATAGGAAAGTCGATATAGCCTTGTCCCTCTGTTCGTGTGTGTGCCTGTGTGCCTGAAATCAAGCTCCGGAGCCAAATAACAGTCACAAATAATCCTGAGACAATTGCTGTTTAAAATTAGCAAAACCGGTTCACTACAAACCGAGTTAAAGACAGAAGTGGCATTCCCCTTACAATTGCACAAATATATATACATATATAGCTATAGACGTAAAACCTGCTGCAAAGTAGTTCCAATACTACGTACACTATAGAAAAAAAAATTTGTTGGTGTCCCCATTAAAGTGTACAATGTCTATGCAATTTTTGATATGATTAATGTATATCAAAAACTTTAAAAGCTATGGACTTCAAATTAACAGTAACTGTACAACAATGCCTATATTTGGGTATAAAAGTTGGAAAAGAGCAGGGGGAAGGGCGAGCCCATACAAATGAAAATTTTGTATGAAACTGTCTTTATAATATGTAGATTTAGACTTTAAGCCCAGCTCCAAAATAATTTTATTATAATATTTGCTGGGTATACAAAAAGGTCAATATGTAGGGTATATAGGATTTGGCACAGCCGAATATAGCGGTCTTGCTTCTTTTTGGTCAGCTTAAACGACCTTCAAAATCAGTAATTTGGAATCTTGCGATACAATTTCGCAACAAAATTTACATTATTGGACATTAAACCACTAACAACCATAGGTAGAGTGCGTACAGAGGAAAATATTGCAGCTGTATTTGCCAAACAGAATTTCAGTCTCTAAGGCGAACACCATTTTAAAGAATTACAAGAACTGCTAAAGTGTACTGAGAAATTAACTGTTTAATGTGGATTAACGCCCGGTATCATCATTAGACCGTACTTTTTCAAAGACGGCGAGGACACGAACGTTACTATAAATGGTAAGCGCTACCCTGCGATGGCTACAGCTTTTTTCCCAAAGTTAAAAAGCTGGATTTGGCTGACATGAGGTTTTAACAAAACAGTAACATATACCACACAGCACGCGCAATAATGGCCCTATTGAGAGACGAGTTCGGAAAACAATTTATTTCACATTTGCGGCCGGCCAGTTAGCTGCCGAGATCGTGGGACTTAACGCATTCAGACTATTTTTTGTGGGATATGTTAATGCTCATATCTCCAGGGCCAAACTCGCAACGTTTGACGCACTGAAAGCAAATATTTAAGAATTTATTCGTGAGATACTAGTCGATATGTTAGGGAGAGTCTGGCAAAATTGTAACTATTTGAGGGATGGGCGCGGTCAGCAATTACAAGAAATCATCATTGAACATTGAACTGTACAGATCGTTCCATCGACTCCTTTGAGTTGTATTCATTATTTTCAATGAAATCCGAAACCTTCTTAAAATATCATTATAAAGTTTTTTTTTTGCTTTTTAAAATCAAGGTAGAACAAAGCGCATCATAGGCTTTGAAGGGGTTCACAAAGAAATATTTTTAGTGGGATCCCCTGAACTAGATTGCAATTTAAATTTGCTGTTTGTTTTTTAAATTAATAAAATATTAATGTTTTTTTTTAACTTTGAGAATGGTTAGTTGCCAAAAAATTAGGAAAATTTTTTTATATGTCAAAAAACGATTGGCAGGTGTCAATTAGTTATTAGTTTGTGGTTACTCTTTTAATGGTTTGCAAAACAAAATCTTAAATGGAAAAGTAGGCACTTAATAGTTTGATTTGTGGGTGTTATAAGACCGGTGTTGGCCGAGTATAACTTTTTTATTTGTTTTAGTGTTTGTCGTAATGTTGCCACACTGCTTTTTGTGGGCTATAACTATAAAGCTTAGAGCAATGCTTAGCAAAACACGATTTATTTAAAATGCATTTTAATAAATTTTAAACAAGAGCAACGTTAAATCTTAATTGATTTGTAAGCTTGAGTAAATATTGTAAAAAGGTAATACCAGACTGCTCTCTGTTTTTTTCACAACAACTGGTTCGCTATTGGATTCCTATAGAACTTTTGTACTTGTAAGAACAATAATAAACTTAAACCTTATTTACACATTAAACTTTAATAAATTTTTTCTACACATATTATCATGTATTTTAAGAATTTGACTGTTTGAGTGGAAAACTGACAGAAAATATGACTGTGTTGCGTTTTCTGAACTGTTACTGGCATGTGTGAGCCCCTTATAAGACTTCTGGCTTTTTTCTTTAGGAATAAAATTTAAGGAAAAGGCAAAATGTTAAACAACAACGCCTTATTTAGCTGTTCTGAATCTTTTTTTTAAAGTCAAGATATTTTAAGATATGAAAAAATACCGTACAATGGTGTTTAGCGTTGCCATTTACTCGATTTTTTTTTTTAAAAATAACTTATGCCACTTTTAAAATAAACGGCTCATATGTTGGTCTTTACGTATTCCCAGCCATCTGATCTAGCCATGACACTTCCAGGCTCCTATACAAGTTTTCCTTAAAAAATCATAATATAAAAAATACCCTGTTTGAAGGCTTAAGTTTAGTAAAAATCGTTTACTTGTGTGGGGGCTTTCGTTTGCCCTGCTCCCATCTAATTAATTTCTTCCCAACATATAGGCTTTGCGCCACAATAACTTTTTGTAGCACATTTAAAGCTAATAGCTGCTTTAGTTTCTGAGTAATACCGTATAGAAAATTTAATAAAAAATTTTCATATCCATGAGGGCTCCCTCCTGCGGGATATTTGAAGTCGGCAACTGCTATAGTTTGCTAGATATATCGTATCAAAAATTTCATAAAAACTTTTAAATTGCATGGGGGAATTTCTTAAAAATTGTTAATTTGCGTGGGGGCTACCAATCTCCCTACTCCTACCAAACTATTTTTTTCAAAACGTATGCCTTATACTGGAACTACTTTGTACCGGGCCTCAAGTATGTATATAAGTAACTGTTATTGTTTCTAAGTTTAAGCGCACGAAAAAACTCACGAAATGTATGCAATTGTATGGGGGAATACCACTTCCCTTGCTCATATCGAAAAAAATTTCCATAATTTAGGCCGCCGGTTATAACGTATATGTGAGAAGTTTTGTGTCAACAGTGGCTATATTTTTTGTGATATAACGGGATATATGCATGGATTTTATCCCATAAAATGGGGACTTTTGTCTATATTTCGGTCCATAGACAAACGATCCTGCTAATTTTATATAGTGTCATGCCTAAAAATATGTATTATATTGATAACAAAACATTTTACTTTCGAATTAAGTTTTCGCTCCAGAAACTTGATTTTGACAGACGAACAGATAGAACGACACGTCTTAATCGACTTCCCTATCCATAAGGATCGATAATAAATATACTTTATGGGGTCGCAAATGCGTATAATTTATTATTTAATATTGAACGAATTATTACAAATGGGATAACAAACCGATATACACCCTAATCACTGTGTGTAGGGTATATAAATATAAAACGATTTTATCAATTAAAAGCTTCCTTCTTAAAGTAAATTTCTTGTTTAAAGAAAGTCATTGTTGTTGTTTTTGGACTGACTATATTGAATAATTGTTTAATCTCATTGAAATTAATTAAAATTTAAATGGTTCTTTAGCGCATCTTCTTTTTTATATTTTGTTATTCTGGAGAATAAATGATATTTTAGAGCAAAGCGAAGCAGGAATTCCCAATTTTCAGAGTCAATTTTTTTAAATTTTTTTTAATGTATGAATTCTGCATTAATAAATTGTCACTTTAATTTTTATAACAAAAATTTTCTTTTAAAAGATAATTTAATAAGAAAATGTTTCTTTAAATTTTAGGCTTTAAGAATCACTGCCTACTCAAAAGATTTTAAGCCAAGACACCACAAATTGTTTGTATTTGACTGACTGATGGTCGTTCGATAGCTATAACATCGAGATTCTAGAATCTAGATACAAGAAGGCATTTTTGTTGTAAAAAAATTCACACATAAAGAAAACAGTCTGAATGACCCTTTAGACATAACTGACTACAAGACAGCTCTTAGCAAATTTTATAAAACAAAATGAATAAAATATGCAAATCGTTTGTCCTTAAAAGTCTGTCTAGAAAGTGAATTTCAAACAACAAAAAAAATTAAAACGTTTTTATACACCAAAGATGCATTGTTTTGCATAGTTTTCTCTCTATCTTGAAACAGTTTTTGTTCTTGTTTTTTTATATTTAAATATAGACTTTGGCTTTTGCTGACGACTTGAAGTGTGTACATAAGTATGTATAAAAAGTTTAAAAAAAACTTTTTCTGTTAAAAAAAATGTCTTTCCAGTCTTTGATATACATAAATATGGAAAAGAAGTTTTTTTTTTTTAAATTAATTTTAAACAAAAGATGCTTTAGCGTTTTAAAAGTAATTAAGTCTTAATTAATAATGAAATTTCCTTTTTCTCTTTCTGATCAGAGATTTTTCTAAAGAACAAGGACACAATTTTATGGAAAAACTCACGCGTTTTCTTCTATAATTTTCAAATAAAATTTTGACATACCTGCAAAGAAAAGAAAAAAGAGTGGATCATTAATTTATTTTCATTTATTTTTAAGTTTTTTTTTTGAAAATGTGACATTGATTGAATACGAATTTTTTTAAGATAATTTCGAATTACATACTTCGTAAATTTTTTTAATTACACAGTCGAACAAATAACGACTCTTATTGGAATGTTGAGTAGATAATTTTTGTAGCATTATTTTCTAGTCCCGCTGGTCTGACCTTGTTTTAACAGTGGGTAAAGGTTTTAAAACTTTGGTAGAAGAAAACATTATACTTAAACAAAGGCTGTTATGTAAGTTGATTATTTTTGTCAGGGCTACATTTATTTTACATGTGAAATTTTATTTTGATCTTTTTAAATTTTTATATGAGATATTTAACCTTTAGCTTCTCTCTTCATTCATCAGTTTAACCCATTATTAGTAAAAATATATAAATTCCTGTCAAAAAGGACATTTAAGGATTTAAATTTTATCCGACCTTCAAAGTTTTTAATAAAATTCTTTACGGTTTATGAGCAAAATTCCAGCATAATTAAATTTCACATATTTTACAGTAACTATTACGTTTTAGTAATGCTGTTGGAAAGTGCTTTAACATTAAACTTTAAAAAATATTATGCTTTTAAGTGAAAGTTACATTCAGAAATAATTTATATCCTGTTTTAGCTTGCTAAAGCATTAACTTTTAACGTTCAGACGAGACAAATCCACGTTTTGATAAACTCATTGTCGATACATGCCAAGTGTAAAAGGCTATAGTCGGTCAAGACCGGAAATTCACAGCAATTTACTTTATTTTAATTACCAACGCAGGTTATGGCGACGCACATTGGGGCCAAATGAATGAAAAATGGCGATTAATTCAAAATTTGAACTTTAAAATTTATGATCGTGTTTGGTACCGGGTGAAAGTGGATAAAATTCTGCATCCCTAATTGCAAAAATTATACTTTTAAGTTGTTTGCTTTAGTTGAAGTGAGCACTTAAAGTTGAATAATTGTTATTTTTTGTGCATATTCAAAAAAAAAGTGAAAATTTTAATATTTCAATTGATAATTTTTTCTATTAATACTTCTAAAAGTTAAATTTTTATAATGGAACCGTCAACTTCAGGTAGTTTACTATATAGTACATGTTTTTTTGTTTAAATAAATGTTTTAAAAATATTAAATGTTAATAAAATAAAATTAGCCCAAAAATGGGCTATTTTTGATTTATATATGGAGTTTCAACAACTTTGTTCGTGAGCTTGCGTAAAATCGTCTATATAGTGTTATAGTATCAGATCTCAACTAATAAACCCCAAAATATTTTTTTGCGATTTTTTGCGATTTTTGAGTTATGCTTGTTTTTGTGAAATAACTCAAGATGCTAAAAATCCACAAATATGAAAAAAAAAACAAAACAAAACAAAACATCAAGTTGTTTTTACTTTGTTTTGTCACTATACTATAACGAGTAGTTGTTATTGTAGCTAAAAAATGTGTTGTTAATTAGAGATGGGGGCGTGAGTAACTTTAATTCACGCATGCTCACGTGATTGCGTATGTTTGGTTTATTTACTATGAATAAAACTAATTAAATTATTTTACATGTGCTTATGATATTTCAATGAATTTTACTTAAACATTTGTTAATTTTAAATTATTAGAAAATTGTATATGGCACAAGTGCACTATTTTGAAAAATTGAAGGAGGTCACGCTCCCATCCCTATTTATTATTGTCATTTATTTGAGTCCTACATAATAACTGTTGGTCATATACATGCATCAAACTAAAAGTCGTATTCAACGCGAATTTAAAAAGAGAACGGGATTGATCATTGATCAACCAAAACCTGGTTTTGGTAACTCTAATGACGGGAATACTGCAAGACGTTTTTTTAAGAATGCAGAAGTATCTGCTGAAATTACTAATATTGATTTAGAGTTGATCAAAAATATGCACACAATATTAATTGTAGTTTCTAGTGGTATTGAGGTCAACATTGAAAAATTTACAAACTTCGCTAATAACACTGCCAGGCTATTTGTGAAAAAATATCCATGGTACTATATGCCTCCTACTCTTCACAAATATTTTATTCATGGGCCTGAAATTATATCATTATCGCCATTGCCAATTGGTCAGCTAACCGAAGAGTCTCAGGAAGCCAGAAATAAAGATTTTAAAAGTTATAGGGAGAATTTTGCCCGTAAATGCAGTCGAGAAAAAACAATGGAAGATATCTTTAATAGATTTCTCTTAAGTTCAGATCCGTTTATAACAAGCATGAACAATAGTTCTAAAAAGAAAAAAGAGCTAATGCCAAAATCTGCATTGGAGTTGCTTGTACTTCCCAGCAATCAAAATAGCAATGATGAAGATGGAGATGAAGATGGAGATGAAGATGAAGATTAAGATTATTGTAACGAATTAATTTATGATTATGAAATTGAATGTGAAGTGAATACTAACATTGAAGGTAATAATGATTATAATAAAAAATTGTTGTTTTAAAAAAAAAAAAAAAAAATTGAATAACCGAATTTAATTAAATTTTTTTTAAATAGTGTGCTTATGGTTATTTATCAATAAAAAAAACAATTAGATTTTCAAATGTTTCATTTTTGAGCAAAATTTTAAAATTTCGAGAAAAAAGGTATGATTTTAATTTAAAAATTTTCTAATAGAAATATATATAAAATATTTATTCCTTATTAATTTTAAAAATATTACTTATTTTTCTTAAAGTACATTTAGTATGCTTTAATTTGCAATTTAATTGAATAATTTATAGCGCACCGTTCCAAAGTTACAGCAAAAAATGTGAAAAAAGAGGATTTTTTACAGAACACAAAATGGCCCATAAAGGGTTAAAAAATGTGTTTTTTCACTCCGTTTTTTTTAAGTGTTGGTTTTTTATGTATTTATAAATATCCATTAATAAAAAATATTTTTTTTTTAAATTACGACTTCTATGAATTAATCGCCACTTTTCATGCATTTGGCCCCACTGTGCGACGTTTAAAAGTAGAGTTAACTTAATTTTTGGACAAATGTCTACAATGAGGGTACGGTCCAGCGTTGCCAAAACTTTGTTACCAAAAATGGCTAAAAATTTGCGGAAAAATGGCTAATAAAAGGCTAAATCATTTTAGTACAAAAGCTTCAATATATAACCAATTAAAACATTAAAAGCCTATTTAAGACCATATGTCACATACATACATATGTAGTATTTCCTTGACTAGTAATAACAAAAATATAATTTTAAAAAAAAGTTCTAAAAAACTATTAAAAGAAGAAGATTTCATCGTCACCATCAAGCTTGTTATTGTTGTCATCGTAACTTTCATTTGTTCCAATCAATCAATTTTTTTTGGTAGTTCACACTGATAAGAGCATTTGCCGTTTGTTTCTAATTCGTATCTGAATTAAAAAAGTAAAAATTATGTTAAAAAATAACATGAGTTTTTTTATCAAAAAATTAACCCAATGAATAAAAATATTCTGTTTCTAAATGAAGCCAATTTCTAGCTTGTGTTTTTATTAAACTCATTTGACTAAAAACACGCTCTACATCAGCATTAGACCGAGGAAGGCATAAAAGTTTAAAAACAAACTCCGAAATTTCTTTAAATTTAAAATTTTAACCTGCATATCTATAGTTATAAACTTCTGCACAAAATTCTACAGTATTGTTAGTGCTCGTCCATTAAATATATTGAATATTGGAATATTGCTCAGTTATTTTTTATATTTTTTCATTACTTATTTAAAACAAATTCAAAATTGTTAAAATACTTTCTTTATTGGTTTTTAAAATGTTTTTCACCAAAAAGTAATCAATGTTTTGTAGAGTTTTGATATTATCTGAAAGTCTAAAATAAACAAATATATTACTAGTTCAGAAATTTATGGCAAACTCTTACCTTTGTTTTAATTGATTTATAAGACCAACTAGAAAGTTTGCACAAAGTTTGGCAAAAAGTGTTAAATTTTTTGACGGTAAAAAAGAATTGCGTTTGAAGTGTTCTTCAGTGTTTATAAAAATAAAAACCATACTAAAACTTAAGAAATTGAAAGTATAAAAATGCATAAAAAATGGCTAAATAATTTTGTAAAAGAGCTAAATAGCTAATGGCTAAATGCAAGTTTTTCTGGCTAAGTATGTTCAAAAATGGCTAAATCTAGCCAGAAAATGGCTGAATTGGCAACGCTGGTACGGTCAATAGCACAATTTTTTAAATAGCCAAAAATGCTTATTCCGGGAGGATATGTCAAAAAAGGGATCAATCATTTGGCAGCGTAACGTCATAAACATATGTAAATATGTGTCTATTATAAAACCCTTTCTTTCTTGTTAAATCCCATAACTACCTAATGCATATCGGTATCGGCACTGTATTTGGTTGGAATGCGTTAATACACTGAAAAAATCCATACAATATATGAACTAATTAGTTCGTACATTGTACGAAATCTTTTGTTATTTTGCAGCACGAAACCCTTGCGTACAAAATACGATACATACGAATATCTTTTGTTTATTTTACGAAATATATAATTTTTTTTTCTTTTTTTTTTGTAATTAAATGAAACTTTCATGTATATTACGAAAACTACTTTTAAGAAATTACGAATTTCTTGTCTAAAAATTAGCTTTGTAGTTTAAACGAAACTTTTGTATAATATACGAATAAAAAAACTAAAGAAATATTTTTGTTACTTTTTTAAGGTTATAAAATTCTGTTATAAATTGTTTCGTAATAACTACAAAAGATTCGCATATATTACGAAAATAAAAATTAAAGGTTTTTTTACTGTCGCCAAATTTTAAAATTAAAGCTAAACCTTTTTTTACAAAACTTTCGCATATTCTAAAAATAAAAACTACGAAAGTTTTTTCTCATATTGTTGCCTGGATTATTTTCAGTGTTAAAATTTCATAGCAATTAGCCCATATGTTATGTTAAGTCCCTTTTAATAAAACCCCTACATGCACAGAAAGAAAAAACTAGTTCTAAAACCAAGAACCCTATTCCTGAGTTTATGCAAAATAGTACTTGAAATTTTTAAGTACCATCTTAGTACTTAGTTTTTCTTAAATCAAGTCCAGTCCCAATTACTTTAAAAACTAAGCAGAACAAAATTGTTGCTTTTATATATATTTTAACCCTTAAAAACAAAGTGTCTCAGCGGTAGAGCTGTGCCAAATCGTTCATTTCAGTGATCGCTCAGTTTCGTTCAATTTACAAAAATTAACCCGTTCGTTCAATCGTTCACTTCTGAACGACAGTACGGCAACATGTTTTTTTAAAGATTTGTTTTGACATAGCTTGTGGTTTTGACATTCAAAATAGAAAAAACTTTTTGTGAAATAAAATTTAAATAATCCATATATAAAAATTGTGTAAGAAGTGTATAGTAATCCATAAAAACACAAACACTATAATAAATCAAACTTCTTAGAAAAAGACGGTTAAACCAAATTTAAAAAAATTATGGCAGTGCCACAGCGATGCTCAAAAGAAATATGTACGCACATTCGCAAACTTTTTAAAGCAACTCTTATCAATACACAAACAATCAACTGAAACAAAAGAACATAACATAAAAAACACATCTGAACGAACGAAATTGTGACATAAAAAAGACCTGAAGAAACAAACATTGAACGGAACACAATTGAACGAAAAGCGCTCAGTAAAATAACCGGATCACTTCGTTCAATTCGGTGATCCGTTCATTTTGACCCGTTCGTTCATGAGCTACACAGCTCTACTCAGCGGCCTTGATAATAGCTCGCTGGTGTTGCAGTTCGAAGAGTCCTAGGATCAAGTCCCAGCTACGGCAGGCACATTGAAAATTTGTTTAAATACTATATATTAAATATTTATAAAATTAAACTCTTCTTTTTTAATAAAGCTCCGCAAGTCAAATAAATGAGTTTTTCTTTTTGGATTCATCCTTTTTTCCTTAAATCAATCTTTTTTTGTTCACATCAAGTAAGGCTTTGAACTTTAATCAATATTTGTTTGACTTAAGCGTGGATAAAAGTAAGAAATTCGTATTGGACAAATCGTACTTTGCTTAATAAAATCCTTACTTGGTTTAAGAAAATTCGTACTTAGAGTATTTTTGATTCCGCTACGGATTGATTTAAGTATTGATTACTTGGTTTATGTTTTGTGTGTACTACTTAACTGTAGTGACCAAGAAGAGATAAAGAAAACAATCCTTCAATCGTTTTATTCTGTAGAACTGGCTTAAAGTTTCTACACCTTTACCTTCATTTTAAAAATTGTTAACCTATGATGATTACATATAAGCGAAATTAATTGAAAAAAAACTAAACTGTCAGTTTTTTTTTAATTTTTAAAATTTGTTTTCAACTATTTTATCTCAACAAAATGACTCAAAGAAATAACACGTTTTAATTTGTTTCTTTTTACTTGTTTTTTTTTCTACACTTTCATTATCATATGCTTACTATTTATTATTTACACTTAAATTGATAAAATAATTTAATGAATTTCTATTAATAAATCTATAAAATTATTTAAAAAAAACTTTATCAGACAAAAAAAAAGGTTTTTTTAGGCCAAGGGAAGAACGTTCCATGTTTCACCACTGAACATTTGTTTTTTTTTTTTATTAAAAATATAATAAATAATTTACAATTAACATAACCTTGACTTCGAAATACATACAAAGAAAATATTTGTTTTTAAAAAAAATAAACAATAATATTAAACTATTTTTAAAATAAAATCGAAAGAGTATAAAAAACATTTAAAAGTTTATTTTTTTATGAAACTATATTTTTTTTCTTTCAAAAAAATGACAATTTGCCAAAAATTTTAATTAGTTCTATGTAAATTGTTTGAAATCACTATTTAAGCATCACAAATGAGTTTAAGAAAAATATGAATTTGCAATCTTTGATCTCTAACTTGCATCTGAGTTAAGTTATCTTTTAAGTGTCAAAGTTTAAATGATACTTAGGAAAAATATTTATTTGTTAAATAAATACCAAGATCTATTTACCATTTGGTTGCGGTCGGATAAGTCTTTGTCTATTCTCACTAAAAGTTAATTCAAATTCTGTAGTTTAAGTAAGAGGTGGACTGAGAATCTTTTTGTTGGGATTTATTTCATTATTCAAAAAAGCTAAAGTAGAGTTTTTAAGGGCTTAAATGACAGATGTCTACAAAATAATCGCAAAAAAGGAAGCCTTTAAAAAGCCTACTATAATTATAATGTTATAAAATTTTAATATTTTTTTGCATTTAAAAAATTGAATTTTCAAAAGTTAGAAAGCAGCAAAATTAGCAATAAAATTTTATTTTGAAATTTTCAACTTACATATTGTTAGCCTAAATGCAAAGAGACATATATAAAAAAAATTATGATTTTAAAGTAGAAGTAAAAAACTTTGTAAAATGAAAATTCCTATTCTTTTTCCCCACGAACATTTTTTTGGAACAAACTTACACCTTATCTCAGATACTTTACAGGGTTGCCATTCAAAGTTTCACTTTTTTTTAATCGCTCCCAAAGCTTTCAGGGTGCTCCTACAAAGGCAAAATGTAAGAACGACCCCAATTAATTTTTTTTCCCAAACATTTTTGTGCAACATACTTACCCTCTATCTCCTGGTCTTAACATGGTTGCCACACAAAATTTAAAAAAAGGGTAAGAACACCTACAACTTCTGCGCAGTCGCCCCTAGAGGAACAAAATGTGTTACAGACCCCTATTAGTTTTTTTTCTTCGCAACATATTTCTAGAGCATACTTACCGCTTATCACCATCACCTAAGGGGGTTGCCGGAAAAAATGTACAAAAATGATGTTAAAACTCCCATAGCTTCCCCAGAGTCGGCCTTAGAGAAATAAATTGTACGACCCACACCCATAAGATCCTCTTCACAAACATATTTCTAGATTATATATACCCCCTATCTCCATCACCTAAGGGGAAATTTTAATAAATCCCCGCCACAGCTTTCTGGTCCCTTTGGACAGTTCAAATGTAGGACTGACCCAAACTCGTTTTTTCTTGGAAGTATTTTTCTCGAACATACTTGTTTGTTTATTTTGTTCCTAGTCATCTGTCGGACAAGTCGTTCTCAAGTTATGATAAAATGTACCCGCATAACCGTTTTATTTCTAGTAAGGGCCCATTAAAAAATCTGAGCCGGGTAGAAAAAATAAACTAAGAGCGGATTCAACTTAACTGCATTAAAATCTCTATGGTCAATAAAGATTTTTAGAGCCGAGAAGATTTTTTGTTTTTTTCAGGCCAGTGTAATGGATCAGAATTTTTGTTTTTAATTTTTTGTATATAACGCCTTTTTGTATTTTAGCATACGATAAATCAATACCTTAATATAGAAAGGCCCTAGATCTTATTTTTTAAGATATTTTTGTTTATTGTGATATAAAATGATGAATTCTTTTATTTAAACATTTTCTATAAAGTTTATTTCAACCAAAATAATTTCCATAAATCTATGACGTCGGCCCACACTTTCCTGTTTGCCAATTTTATAATTCTGTGTTTTTATGCCAAAAACACTTTTTGATTCTGCGTTTGAGTGTTTGAAATTTAAACAACTTTTGATTATTCTCTCATCTTAAAAAAAAAAACACAAATTTGTTTTTTTGTTCAATTTGCACTAAAGTAATTTTTCAATTGACTTTTGTTAGCAATTCGTACGTTTTAATGGGACTTTTGTCTATTTTGTAGCCAGTAAGATAAATAGATTTTTTTTTGCAAATTTATACCCACATTTCTGCTATTTTTTTTAACTTAATAAGTATACAATTACAAAAAAAAAACAAGTAATAGACACTTCTTGAATTCATGTTTCTATAAGAATTAAGTTAATTTTTACTGAAATTTAAATAAGACCTAAATACAGTTTTATTTTTTAGGCCTTTAAATAATAAAGTTGTTTTTTCCCTCTAGAAATGTGGCAACGCTACAAAATAGCGAAGTACAAGATTGATCATTTAGTTTAAGTTTTAACTGATAAAATAAATTTTGTTTTTAAATAGACCTTAATGATAATAATTTTACAAAAGAACTGACCATACGACTGCCGGTTGAGCCAAATATGATGTACCCTTTGCCGATACCAGGGCACGCAATTTTTTCCATTGAAAAACAATTAAAGTTGAAAAGTGGCAAATTTAAAATAAAGGGTGTCTGGTGGCAAATATATATTTATTTAAATACAATTATTTCAAAAAGTAATAAACGGTGCGGAAGGAGGGTGGCGCCGTTGTTATTATCGATTGTGTAGATTTGTCAGTCACGATGTCGCAGTGATCGAGTGATCGTCACGTGTTCGCTGTGGAGACATTTTTTAAGAGTAATAATTCTTACGTAATTTTTAGTTGACAATTTGGTTCAAAGTGTGGTATTCGAAGAATACGTGAATGACAGAGTGTAAATTTAATTCGTTCGTGGCTGCAGAGATTCCGCGCAACTGCTTGGGCTATGACGAGAAAATCCGCAATTTATAATATGGAAAATACTTAAATCGTTTAAGAACTGAAAGAAAGTGACTTTGATTAACGCAAAAATTTTTGTGAAACGATGTTGGATCGTTTTCGCACTGTTAATCCCATTTTCTGGCTAATTTTCACTTAAATGGCCACGCCAACAAGCAAAACTGCTGTTATTAGTGTCCAAAAACTATTGCATTGTCTACGGTAACCGTTTGGTATGCCTTATTTACGCATGAGATGAATGACCATTTTTTTTTGAAAATTCTCAAGGCCAGACGACAAATGCCAGCGGTGCAAATTATCGACGCATAATTCAGAAATAATTTCTGCCAAACCTGCGAGCTCATCCATTGCACTCTTCACACACGTGGCTTCAACAGGATTGGGCGACTGTAAACACAGCCAGAGTTTTGATGAATTTGCTTCGGGGAAATTTCCCCAAAAAACTGATCAGTCGCTTTGGGGACATCTCATGGCCACCGCGGTCGCCCGATCTAACTCCCATGAAATTGTTTATGGGGCTACTTTAAAGAGAGGGTTTATTATAATGGCAATCTCAAATATCTTGTGGCTTTATAAAAAATAAAATTTGTCGAGAAATCAGCTCAATTGAACCAAGTTTACTGCAGCGTGTTTCGCAGAACACAAGGCTCAGTTTTGAACAGTGTGTTCAACTCGAGGGAAGGCATATAGCTGACATACTCCTTAAAAACTAAAATCTGCCTTTCCATTCTATCGTTCAATGCTCTTAATTATTCGAAATTAAAAATCTGCCACCAGACACCCTGTATATGCCTAGTACAGAATTAGTTTGAGTATTCTCACTCAACACGGCCAAGGAGGATAAGGCCCCGATTATTTTAAGGGAGCTTATCTCCACTAGGAAAAGCAGGCCGGGTGCAAGAACCCTAACCATGTCAAAAGCAAAATTTTTAGCCATGCTTATTAGCCTTCTAGAGTTACTGAAAATTGCCTAGTTTATGCCCTGTAAAGGTAGTCACTTTCCCTGTCCCAGATTAAAGGAAAATTTTAAGAATTCCTCTTTTTACTGAAGCTTTTCAACAATGGCTAAGCAGTAATGGGTAGTATGACGGTAGCTGACGGTGGTCACACCATGTGTTGAATACTTATGGTTCCGGAAATCGCGGTTTGACAAGAGCACACACAGGTAGAAACTTTTATTTTTGTTACGACATAGAATAATAGGCACCTTGCTGAAGAGCTCAAACAATCTAGCTCCTGCCCATGCATATACTAACGTATCAGGAGGAACCGGCTTAATTGCCATCAGTTCATGTGAGCCGTTTAAAATTTCGTAATCTTTTCCAAAAAATATTTTAATTGATTATTAAAGTTTTGTTATTTTAAACAAGTGTTTACTCAGAACGCTTTTGGATAGTTTTGCCTTCAACAGCTAAAGAAAAAAACTTCTCAAAATATAATTGCAGCTGCATTGATTCTCCCCTTTCTGTATAAAATTGAGAATTCTATTAAATCAAAACAATTACAAAACTTAAAGCGAATGCAGCAAAATTTTATTGAAAATAATATATTTCTGCTGACTCTTTGTGTTTCAATTATAATAATGTAAGTAAATGTAGAGTTTAATCGCCATAAATAGCGATGCAAAATAATATTTCTTTAGTGAAACGTGCTTGATGGTAAAAAAAAAACAATCAACAAAAATAAACACAAATTGATGATGAGTGTTTATTAATAAATACTCAGATTTCAAGAATGAAATCGAACAAAAAAAAAAAAAGAAAAAAATAAAAGTAGATGAACTGAAGAATTAAATTACAAAATTTAGGTTTAGGTTAAAACTTACGAAACGAGTGTTTAATTATTTTTATTTTTATTTTTTTTAATTGTTTGTTGAACTAGAGCTATCAAAGAAAAATAATCAAATAATCCAAACTTTATAAAAAAGTATAAACTTTGTAAACAAACTCATTGAATTACATAAACAAAGAAACAAAACCCCTGAAAAACTGTGTCGCTTTTGAAGACAATGTAGGTTGAAACAACAAAAAATTAAACAATTCAAAGTAGATTTTTTGAATTGTTAACTTAAACGAGGTTAAGGGAATGCAATTTTAGTTGGAAAGGAAGGCACGTATCTTTTAGAAAAGTGAGTCCTTCGTCTCTCCCCTCAGGCGCAATTAGGGTAGACAGATTTTTTAGCCCGCAAACGGAGAATTTTCTTAAGGCAGAGTTTTATCACCATTAATAAAGAATATGACCATTGATTCCGAAAAAGAGAAGATGATTTATGAGAACGTATGAGTCACACATTTAGTAAGTAAAATGTTACAAACTGTTTATTAATTAACACGGTTTTCAGACTATGTTACTTGTAACACGTTACTGTAACATGTTACATTTTTTTGATGGCGAAGGGTGTAGAGAAGGCAGAGACGTTACAAAAGTAACACGATTTCTGTTTTTCATGTTACTTTTTGACGTTTCTCTTTTGATGTTTTCGTTTTTTTCTTTTATTTTTCCTAATTCTTTTTTGTATATGCCATTATAATGACAGTCAAAACCATGGTACAATTACCTTACAAGCATCAGCGGGGAACTTGATTAATCCAGGAGCTAAGCCGCAGAAACTTAAGTCTTCTAAATAGGGCAATACTTAGAAGGACCTATTATTTTTAAAGTGGTAAATGAGGAATAGATAATGAAACGAACTGCTTTCATATTGTAAAGAAAATGAGCAACATATGAAGAAAGTTTTCGATCGAAATGAGGTCGCCTTCGCTAAGACTGCTTCTTACTCCATAAGGTTACATGCTGTGGAAATTATTGGGAATGAAAATCTTATTTCCAACCTAATTGACTACGACATCCGAAAGCTCCTACCACGCAGAAAATTCTCCTAAAACATCTGTAAAAAGAAGCAAAATAAAATACCATACCAACTCAGCAGCAGGTGAACTGACATTTATTTCTGTGGCACTCAAAACGGGGAGTCGCTGTTACCGAGTGACCTCACCAATAGTTTGTAACTGGTACTTAGGTTCTGCTTACTGTTTCCCATTAGTAACAAATACAGACTCTGGCGAGAAGCTAGTGGGCTTCAACTCAACCCGGAGTATGCACACCTCTTTTAAGCCATGGCATATGCCGCAGGGTGTGGACCCAGCGGACTACTTTACCCCAGGAAAAAATTAATCACCCCGCCAGGGAATTATATGGATGAGGTATATACAATAGAAAAGCAGGCGACCAAACATCAGTTCATGTCAGCGATTGGCACGCCGGCAAACTGGATGCAGTATTACATAAAATTGGACAGGAATATTATAATTTTCACTGACCGTTGTGACAGAAGAGTTTTTTTAAGGGTGTACACTAACAGGCTCGCTAGGATCAGACGGCCTAATGAATTAGGAGACCGAAATAATTTTCAAAACTTTCTATTTGCTTACTGTTTAAATCGAGAGAAGCTGAAAGGTATCGTGACCAGCCACTGTTGATCTAGAAATTGTTTGAGGAGTATTTAAACGCCATATGCAAATGTTTCCGGTAAGCGAAAGAGATAGCACTATTCGGCACAGGACGAATTCAGCCCTCTGAAGCTTGCAGACTACAAAGTTTGTTGGCTGTTGCTGATGTGAGCCAAGCTACTTTATGATCGTTGTGGGTAAAGGTGTTTAATTTGCAAATTTAAATTAAAATAGAATAACTATTCCGAATAAAATAACTTACCCTTTTCTTTAAATTAGGTAGCAGCAACCCTAACCGTTATTCATTCTAAGATATCACAAAGACTCCAAAGTTTAAGACCCAAATGGGCTGCACCCCAATTTAGTTTTCCTTTTTAAGCTGCCTATACTTCCTAGCTAAGACCAAAAAAAGATGAAAGCACCAAGTGGAGAAAGACATGCCGAAACTCTGTTTCAGAAATAAAAGAAAAAGGGCAGAAAACCAAAGCGCTTGGAAAGCTGTTCTGCTGTTGCCTTAAGGAACTAGCGTTCTATAATAGCCACTTAAGTTAGTAAGTAATTATACTATCTACCTAAACGCACAAATATAAGTGCAAATCTATATATGTATAAAGAGGATCAGATAATGAATTTAAAAAGTTAATTGGAAAAACTTGCGCCAAAGGAATAACTCCATCTTAATCTGGTCATTGTTGTTTTTTTTTTGGCAGCAAACACATACACAGCCAGGTAAGAAAGTTAAATCTGTAATCCCTTACACAATCAAATAATTTACGGAATACTTTGGTTTCTTTTTAAACCTTATACCTTTCAATTTATTTAGAGGTAAAGTTTTTCTTTGAGATTAATTTTTTTTTAAATCGCAGGCAGTTAAAGATGAGTTTCTGGAATAGGGCTTGTCTGGAATTCCACTATAATTTTAAGGAGGTTTTATTTATGTTAAACGTGTTATTATTGTAAACTTTGACAAAAAAATTAAAACAAATGGAGTTGTAATAGAAATTTTTAATCGTTGTGGAATTGAGGTCATCTTATCTGAATTCTCTTTGTCCCATTTTAACAAAAGAAAAAATTAGTTTGTGCAATAAATAAAATCGTTTTAAACCTTTAACATTATGGGCATTGTAGGTCTTACGCTATTTTTTATTTTCATTAAGATATTAAATCTTCTTTAAAACCAACGAATTACTTAATATTAACTTGTAGAAACACGCATTTAGGTGTGACCATCCCACACTTTTTTGAGCCCCAACTAGCCGCACCCAATTTATTAATGATCACAGTGCAGCCATTACCGTTAATTTTATTTTGTTAATTCCGCCGCCGTTATGCGGACACATGCACTTTATTTATTTCTTTTGTTTTCCTTTTCTAGTCTTAATTATGTATTTAATCATATTTTTTTATTATTTTATAGAAACTGCACTTTAAAGCAAATATTTAAATGTGACAACGAACTCAAATTAAACAAAATGATCTCATCTTCCATAAATGTAGTACAAAGTTTATTGTTTCGTTTTTTTTCTGTAAATGCAGATGATCTAATCTGCGGTGTTGAGCTGGCAAAAAGATGACAGCTTACAGGCACTTTAAGAGTATCATAAGAGTTTTTGTATAATGAGAGGAAAACGGGACTAGACTTGCAAATACTTAAGAGCTGAATTAATTAAAATTACAAAATACAGTTAATTTTGTATAAAACTTGCATCTGCTTTATGACATTCTAGCCTTAGCTATTGGAAAGGTACAACCAATTGATCTCAAGACTGTCAAAAACTGCTTAAAAACGAATCTTAAACTTTTTTATTTTTTTAACAGCATTAATTTTAAAATGGGTTTAGAAAATTAAGCCCCATGAACACGAGCCTCAGCGGTACACCGTTTTGGGGCTTTTATTGAACTGAATAATGAAAAGATTTTGACTTAAACCATATAATTCATATTGAGGTTTAGAAGAGCCTAACAGACAAACCTAAACAAAACAGCTCTAAGGCTTAACTTGCATACCTAAATAAAAGCGGCAATGTTTTAAACAGTGCTACCACAATTAACCAAATTTTGTTACTAAACTCAAAACAAATAAATTATCTAGAAAAAAATCCAAAATATGATAATTTTTAATTGAAAATGATAATGCTTGAAATGATATTACGACAAAATAATGTTTCCAAAAATTTACGAAACAAACTAGCATCCCTATTTATTTTTTGTTTACATATTGTTTTCTCTTTTTGCAGCTAACTTCGCTTCTTAGGGCTCTGTCAAAAGCAGATTTATCCACTGCAAAGCGTTGCCGTCGCCGTATTTAGGTTTGCTTCTAGGGTACACTAAACAAGGTAACAGCAAGGCAAATTAAAAAAATTCGCCCTTTGCAATTTCTTTTTTGTGTTTGAATTATAGAATATCAGAAAAATTTAATATTTGATACGTGAAAATGTCAAACTTATTTTTATCTGCTGGGCTCTTGACATTACCTGGTTATGTTTGCCCTGGTTTGCTTCATACAAAAACGCCTGCCGCTCCTGTTAAGGTTTATCTGTAAGCGATCTATAGACGCGGAATTTTGTCTGGGCCACCAGTCAAACGACTTCCTGTACTTTGTTAGGATGCATCATTGAGTCTTTGGCACAACCATCGTTGAAAAAACTAGCAAGTAGTGGACACTTGCCTTCCTTTTAACAATATTTTTTTGTGTCACGCATTAAATGAAGAAACCCATTATCACTATTCTTTTACCTAAGCGATCAATAACACAGGTCAACACAATTTTTAAAGTCAACGTTTTTTTTAGTCAATTTGTAAGCACTTGCAGCAGCATCTATGACTATAAATCACTTTTTTGAATTGACTCTGTACCTCGAAATTTTAGAATATTATTCATAAAATTTAAATATTAAATTATTTATTACTTTTACAGGGTGTCTGGTGGCAAATTTATATTTTTAAGCCTGATTATTTCAAAAATTAATAAACAGTGCGGAGGGAAGGTGGTGCCGTTAGAATTATCGATTGTGCGGATTTTTCAGTCACGATGTCACAGAGGTTGAGCGAGCATGATTCTTACGTGATTGCTCGTCGACAATTTTGTTCAAAGTTCCATGATAGACAGAGTGTAAATTTAATTCGTTTGTAGGTGTAGAGATTCCGCGCAACGGCTTCGGCAATGAATATCCCACGGCCAGGGCACAGTCGATCTTCAGGGAATCCCTAAAACATTGAACTGGTTAAAATCAGTTAACATAAAAATCCGCGACTTCTAATATGGAAAAAAACAGCAGCATCACTGGGACTTCCAAGAGCGATTATCCATCCTTTAAAATTCAAATCGTTCAAGAACTGCAAGAAAGTGACTTTGATTTACGCAAAGATTTTTGTGAAACGATGTTGGAGCGTTTTTGCACTGTGAATCCTATTTTTGGAGCAACGAGGCTCATTTTAAATTAAACGGCGACGTCAGCAAGCAGAACTGCCGTTACTGATATCCAAGAACCCGTAACCTTTAGGTGAAATATCAAAAATCATTGCCTTTCCCCAGGGTAACTGTTTGGTGTACCTTATCCACACATGAGGTAATTGGATCTTTTTTTTTTCAAAAAATCTCGAGGCCAGGCAATGAATGTCAACGGCGAAAATTATCAACGCATGATTACGGAATTATTTTTGCCAAACCTGCAAGCTCATCAACCGTACTCTAAGCACATGTGGTTTCAACAGAATGGGTTGACTGCACACACAGCCAGAGCTTCGATGAATTTGCCTCGGGAAAATTTCCCCCAAAAACTGATCAGTCGCTTTGGGGACATCCCATGGCCACCGATGCCGCTCGACTTTAAAGAGGGTTTATAGTGATAATCCGCAATCTCTTGTGACTTTAAAGGAAAATATTAATCGAGAAATCAGCTCAATTGAGCCAAGTTTACTGCAGCGATAGGCGCAGAACACAATGCTTAGTTTTAAACAGTGTGCTAAACTCGACGGAAGCCATCCATTTAAGTTTGAAAAAATAATAAATCTTCCACCAGACACCCTGTACTAAAAACGCTTTAATATCTTCAAGACTTTTTGTGAACAAAAGTAAAACAGAAAGAAAAAATATTTTGGTACTATTGGGCTCAGAAAAGTACTCTCAAAGAGTTTTTTGATACCCAAATGGAAACTATATTGTTCATCACTGTTGTATATACTACAGCCAACACATAAGCCAAAACATAATAAAGCACCAGGGAATAAAAATAACATTGAAATTTCTGCAGGAAATTGCTCAGAAACCTAAGGGTTTATCTTACATGAAAATTCCCAGGCATGCCTAACAGAAGTCTCTAAGATATTCCTACAAGTCAGTTTAAATTTTTAATTTTTAGATTTTTTTTGAAGATTTTTGTTAGACTTGTTTGATGCAGACACAGTCGGCCAAGTTTGCAGGCTGGGTAATCAACCAATTTTTGTGTAAATATTTAATAGTAACACAATTTTTGTTTTGCTTTTTGTTTTCTAAAGAAGAAACTGTTCTCGTTAAGGTTTTTTTAATGTTTGTTGTAATTTAGTTTCGTTTTCCTCTTTAAAACTATACTTTTGTGTATATGTAAGTATGTTTGTTTGTATTTTATGTAAAAAAAAAACTTTTGTGTGAATAACAAATTGGTCTACAAAGTTATTTTTATTGTCTTTTAGAACTATTGCGTTCAATGAACTTGTTTGTTTTTTTTTTATTATTTATAGTCTATTTGTTGCTTTGGCTGTTTTCTGTTACAGTCAGTGATACCAAACTGAACTCTTTTTAGTTTTAAACTCACTGATCTGGGGAGTCGCAAACTATAATTTTTAAAAGAAAAACACAGAGAATTTGCTTAATGGCTAGGGTGACCATTTATTTCTGGTTCAGTACGATTTTCAGTTCTTGTGAGTATAAGAACCACTTTCAATTAGAGCAATCGAATTAAAATATTTTTCTGAGTCTATTTAAGCCTTTCCATCCACCTGGGTGTCTGTGTGTTCTTCCAAAGAAAATATTTGATTCAGAAAATAAATTCTCAAAAGGTTTTTTAATAATTTTTGGGGAGTTGTTGATCGGCTCAAGCCTAGATTTGAGATTTTAAATGAAATATCTAGTTTTTCCATAATTTAACAAATTTTTTGAGTAAAAAAAATAAGATTTCAATTTAACTTGAAAAATCAGTACAATCAGTACATTTTTTAAAAAATTAGTACATTTCAGCGACAAAATTTTTAATCGACACACCATATGAAAATTCAGTTCATATAGTGATGAAATCAGTACAAATGGTCACCCTAATGATGGCGTAAAATTTGTATTGTTATCTAATAGTATAACTTGCATTCTGTATAAAAATTATACAGGATAACTTAAGACAGATATAAGATCATCAGTAAAAATTGGAATAGACCTTTCCGAGACCTTCACTACTGAATTTAACTTCAAACAAGGTAACAGTTTGCATGCGACCTCTTCAATATTTTATCCAAGTCGTACGTGATATTTCAGTTATTGAATACATCATATTTCGACTAACATATGACGACGATATCGACTTAATGGAACGAACATTGAGAGATGTCACTGCTGCCTTTGCTTATATTGAAAGGAATCGACAAAAATGGATTTGGCAGTAAACGAGGATGAAACCAAGTTGATGGTTTCGAAGAATTCACGGGATTGATAATTTCAACTTCGAGGTAGTAGAGGTATTCGTAAACCTCGAATGACATAAGTTTGCAAGTAAAGCGAAAAATAATAATTGATAATTGACACCATTTCGGACTAAGCACACAATTGAGTAACATGGACTTTCTCGGCAGACAAGTACTACACTACTTTTACAAGACATTTGTTTTATGCGTACATCTGTATGGTGCAGATGCATGGGAACTTGCTATAGCAAATAATGGTTTTCTTGGAGTGTTTAGGAGAACAATAGTTCGCAAAATGCAAAGACAAATCTGCTTATGTGGAGAATATCGGAACAGAGCTCTATGAGCCATATGCCAACATCGATTTAGTGAAGCGCTTAAGCACTCAAAGACTGCGCTAGCTTGGACATGTTGTGCGAATGAATGAAGATGCTCCAACAAAAAAGGCGTTCGAATATAGTCCCGAGAAAATACCCAAAAAAGAGGAGGACCGGAACCTGGTTGGAAATATCAAGCCCATTAAAACCTTTCCAAACTTAACGAGAAAAATTAGAGTATAAGCTCAGAACGCCGCAGAGCTTAAAAATCAATTCTTAGTTTGGCCAATGACATGCATGGGTTGCTATAAATGGCCACCGAAGTAAAGGTTCAATTAAACTTGATATACTCATAGCCACAGAAAACAGCTGTTCGAACCAAACTTATTGGCAACACTGTATTTGATTATAGATGACTTACCATTACGCCATAACCATAAAAAAAATTGAATTTTGGTTTTTTAGGCAACGGTAACCCTAACGGTGTTATGTTAAGCCACGTATAATTAAACCTTAAGTTCGTAAAATATTGCTTCAATCCACTAATCATTACGTTAGTTTTAGGGTTTGGTTGCTAAGAGCAAAGATTACAAACACTTGCACAACTTTAATAGCGGTTAATAAATCGAGTTGGCAACGCTGGTTATAACAAAATAAATAAAATTAAACACTTTGACACATGAAAAAAAAAATAAATGAAAAAAAAACAAAGTTGTTCGCTGTAATTACTATTTAAGTATCTTTAACAAATTGCAGATAATTTTTTAACACAGTCTTTGTTTTTAAATCGCCGATTTCTTTTAAGTTTTGTTTGTCGTTAATTAATCCTTGTTGTTCTGTTCGTTGTTTATTTAAATAAAATAAAAAATAAAGAAAGAAAGAAAAAGAAGCATTCATTAACTCTTTAACAATATTCAATAGATTCTATTTATATTTGGGAAAATAATTTTTATCTTTTTGTTTGTCTATTCCACAAATAGTAAATTAGCCAGAAGATAAATTATTTCCTTTTAATTTGAATTGGTTGGATGATATTAAAGTCTTTCAAATTAATAGCAGTTTCTCTTGGTATATAAAATGCAATCACAATTTCTATTAATTTTTGTGAAAATGAAAAATTAAAAGAAATTTAAAATTTTTCCAAATGTAGTTGTAACTCTTCGTCACATATTGTACCATTTGAGCTCGTTGGGCAAGATCGGTACTGTCCTCATTGTATATTTACGGTTGGCCTAGAATATCCATCATTTGGATTCAAGCTACTAATGCAACGAGATAATTATTTACTGGTTTGAGAGAGCTACCCCAGGCAATGTTCGCGTCCCTGTCCTTATCATTTCTTGAGCCTTTGTTGTTCTTAAGTTTGCACAGTTTGGAAGCCCCTTAGCACACATGAGTTAAAAGAATAAAACATTCGGTACAACCGAATATACCGCTTGCTATTGTCTTCAATATTAAAACTGATTTGTCATTTTTTATATTGTTATTAAATATGAAGATTATCTAATCAAATGGAATTTTACTTTTTATTATATACAAGCCCAGACAGATGTTTTAACTTGATTTAATTAACTTTAGTTATTACAACTTTGTATAGAGGCATTGGTAATTGATGAAGATAAAGACGATGAGGTTGAAGTCATAAACACTTTTAACAACTTTGATTAGAGTTAACAATTACAATAAACCTTATCTCAATGTTAACCTTTTAACATTTAAAACTACTTAAAATATCATTAAAAATATTATTAGTTTTTATTGACTAAAGAAAATAAACAAGTTAAAAAATCTAGCACCTAATTTGGCTTTTTTAACATTTTATTACCCTTTTCCTTAATGCTTTTGGATAACAGAGAGCATCCGTAGTATCGAGAAACATGTTTGCAGACTGTTTTACAGAGCACGTCGAAAGAAACTTGTTGGGTACTTTGACGTTTATCACATGGCTCAGAGAACGAAACAACTTGCAAACAGGTTTATAGCATGAATGATGCATTAAAGATTAAGACCGACACTCTGGTGGCCAATACGTAGAAACGGATGGAGACTGTTATAATGAAAACCTAAAGATGACCAATTATCCTACCAATATTGCAATGGATGGGCGGGGGGTAAGTCTGGAGACACTAGAGGGTTACTAAAGCATAGTAGAATTGTCCGATCGTATGTTCAAGTAAGGTTAGGACTTACTGCACTGCAATAGACCGGATCAACAGTCTTAGTGGCACGCGACTTTAGGGAAGATGTTCGAAGGCATGTCAAAATTTGAAGACCCAGATCTACCTTCCTTCTGGACTATAACACTGTTCCTTAAGCAGAATTCCGACTAAACACTGAATGTGTGACTTGGCTTAAGGCATACGCAGGTGGATGTGTACTAAAAACCGAGTGCGGATAAGAGATATTATGACCAAGAGCACCGAATCCAGGAAAGCGTTTCAATGCAAGCAGATAAATAATTATTACTTTAAGTATAGACAAGTACACATTTTACGAAAGCCTTAGAGCCCTTGGGAGATCGAAAATAAGTTGGAGAATAACCCGGTGATTACGGCTAGAAAACAGCAGGAAGTTAGCCTGGGGAGCCCAGGGCCTTTCGCTGCAACAAAAGTCGAGTTGAAAGAGTAGGCGAGAACTTCCCCCAGAGCGCCGTAGAATAATAAGATGGTTGGCAAAATGACAAAAAATCTCTGACGACAGGAACGTGGGAAAACATAAATTGAGCAAGGTGGTGAGTACGTTTACGGTTCACTCAAACCTAGAAGGGCTCCTTCATTTCATGGGAGTTT